>JAYKKI010000013.1:27345833-28591666 GCA_039881145.1 Druceiella hillmani | reverse complement strand
AGCGGGTGTTACTTTTCTGTTTTATTTAATTTCAATTTATTCAAGACAAACTTTTGAACGTTGCTCCACTTGAACAAATTTTAGAGTCCCACACAAAAGAAAAAAACAGAACCCTTATAAGATCACTCGTATCGCCGTCTATCTATGACAACCGTTTTTTCTCAGAAATCGCTTGACTCAGAAACTAGAAACTAAGCATAATAATAATAAAATATATTAACCCGCATATTTCTTTACACAAAATATACTCATATGCTTTTGGAGGGGTGAACGGTGAGTCAAGTTAAGTATCCAATTTTATTTCTATTCCGCGTGTATGGTATCGTTCGGAAGGACTAATAATAAGAGCCCCAAATTTTTTTTTTCAGAAACTTAGGTAGTATTTTTTCAGACATACACAGAAAAATATGCAAAAAACTTTATGAATATTTTCGGAAATAATGGCTCCCCCTCCCCCATTTTTTCCGAAACTAGTCATCCCTGATATTCGTTATAGCGGTGTGTTGGGTTGAGCATAAATCATATGACCTTTGACGGCGCAGTCCACCGCGAGAATCCTTGTTCGATTCTCGAACACTCGTTGAGCACGGTTGGACCAATGTCGCGGTTGTCCGTAAGAGATTGCTCTCGTGGCGATAAAAAGTGAGTGAGGCAGAAAGAGACAACGGCAGTCGTTCCACTGGGCGAAATAAACTGTTTTTTTTACATTTTGAGTACACAACATTGACTATACATATACTCTTCAATAATGCAGTGTATCTCTATTGATAAAACAATTATAGAAAATCATCGACACAAACTTTCATGAAGCTGTTACTAACCATAATATATACATATATATATATATATATATATATATATATATATATATATATGTATATATATATATATATATATATATAAAATAAATATATAGTGATAAATGGCGGTTTCTGTTATGTTTTTCATAACAGAAACCGCCATTTATCACTCGAGAGAAAGTACAATTAAAAACGAACGAATCCTTATGTTTCACGCGAAATGAGTAAAATACCACGTAGGTCTTGGTATCATATACCTCTCTCAAAACCTATGTATATATATATATATATATATATGTATGTATATATATATATATATATATATATATATATATATATATATATATATATTGAAGCACCACGATATAATACATATATTAACGCTGAATTTGTGGAAACATATTGACTAATGGGGATAATGTGATATCAGCATTTATTTTGCTTTTATTTCAAATTGCACATCTGTAACACAAAAGAGAGACCAAACTAAAAATGTATTAGTACGTAGATGGATTACATTAAGCAAAGCTACTCATCTCACAATCAATACTCGTCATTCTAATGCCAGCGTTACGTATCATAAAAAGAGATAGAGTAATAGCAATACCTAGTAATACCAGTAGGTGTTGGCAATAGCCGCTCGCACACATCTCTAACCGGCGCGAGTCACTAACAGTCGTCAGCTATATGTTCATGGTATCCGCTGGTTAGTAAGTGCGTTCGCCGTGATGTGAGACATTTTAATGGTCTAATATTCTGTACATAAAATCTGCATAAATGTGGTTTAGTTTACTGTAGTTAAAATATTATAAATACAATAATTACTTTTTTTATTATTATTTCAAGTTTGAATTCCGGGCTGAGATACCTTTTATTATGAATAATGTGTACTTTCGTTTGATTATTTAAGCCGAGTGAGTGTTTTGATGGAGGCTAATATAAATATATCATTCCATCAATAAGTCAGCTAATGCCTTATTGTAATTTTATGTAATTGTATAGTAAATTTCAGTTTCAAGTATAATAAAACCTAATCATTGGGAATGCAGAATTAGTTTTCATATGAAGTTCTGTTTTATTTTAAATTCATTCGTTTGTGTTTTTATTTTGTATTATTAAAAAATAAAAGCTACGAGATCGTTTTTGATACTTCATATTATTCTAAATTGCACCATTAGATATATTGATAATATCAATAATACATTTTTTTTAATTAGATCCTTTCGAGACAAACAAAACTAGTCATTAAACAATGAACTGTATGCATACATTTTCCAATTCCGTTTGCGTCTACATCGACTACTATGATAATGATGTAGAAGCCAGCTTTATAATAATTAATTTTCTCCATTGTTTGCAATATTTACGTAATATAATTTTACAAAAACAAAATAGATATATTGGAATATTGAAACTTAATATTCATTGTACTCTTCCAGCTTTACTGTTCTAAAAATAAATTGCTCAATTCGAAAAGGAGACAATGATGAAACCGCTGTTGATAACGAAATTATAAAAATTACCTAATATGGTAATTTTAGACAGCGGTACAAAAAAATTTGCAGCAATACATGACAGGAAGCTAAAAGATTTGAAACAGAAATGTTTTTGATAGAAAAATAAGAATGCTAATTTAGAAACAATTATTCAAGCACGTTACTATATCCTAAGATACCATGAAGGTGGTATTAATCCGTCGACTGCAGGCCTGGATTTAGTAAATAATCATTACATATAATAAAAATATAAAAAAACATCCAGACCAAATTTTTAAAAATTGTTTGAATACACCACTTTTTATTATGAAAGACATATAGCTTTGGATGCGACACTTTCAATACAGTGTTACTATATCCTAAAATACCTTGAAGGTGGTATCAAGCGGTCGACTGCAAGCCTGGATTTAGTAAACGATCATTACATGTAATAAAAATATGTAGCACAATTTCAAATAATATATGATGCGCTGTTGACGAAGTTGTTCTAATAAAATAATTATGGTAAAAGACAGATGTGAGTAGTAAAAACAAATGAAACTAAATACAAAAGCCACATTGATTTCAGTGCTGAGGTTGCCCGAGAATAAATTTGACAAGCATCGGAAGCTACAATTTTTATGCTAACATGTATAAATGAGTCACGGAAGATACCTATTGGATAATACTTGATAAATGGTTAATCCGGTCACCGAAAAATAAATCATCAACCGACTATCAATTTGGAAGAAGATATTATCCTTGTTTACTATTATATTCAAGACCGGAACAGCTTCACAGAATACAGAGAAAATGTAATTTTATACTTAACCGGCAGTATAGTAAGAAAAATAAATAAAAAGTTATTATGTGAACATTGTGGCCAAGTTCTTACGGATGATGCAAATAAAAGTTATCTGATTCGAATCAAAGATAGGGGTGGTTGGACTGAAGCGTAAATGATGTCATACGCATTTGTAAACACAAAGAAAACGATTTTCATCAATAGTTAAAAATCAATGGAGTAAGCAAAGTCGGCCAACTTTATGACATGCACAAGATAACGATGAGAGTTTTTGAAATGTATTTTCACAGCTAACGACTCACAGTTATGATCATTTTTGTGTTGCCTTACCGTAATTTACCTTACGTTACGTACATTAAATTAGCTTAACTTAGCATATCTTTTCTTACCATATTGATAGTTATATATTTTAATTTATTGATATAAGTATAAATTATTCGTAAATTTCTTTTCAAATCTTTCATTTTGCAAATTTTTAAAGTAGGGTTGATAGACTAAGGAGTTGTCATCTCCACTTTGCGACTACCAATTTATTGCTTGATGTGGCGACTATAACTAAAACCTCCCACTCCCATAGAAAAGCATCGTTCACGAGTGGACACTTATCCTTGTTAATTAAAAATCTAGCAATATTTAGGGAGGTTTCCATTTTGCTAATACTGCTCAAAATTTTTCCTATAACTTGGAAATTCACGAAAAATTACGTCTTTCCATACAAACTTACCAAATAATCTCAATAATTTGTTTTAAGAGTCGGATTGTTTTATTGCCTAAAGTCCTAACATAAATTTTATTCAATATTACTAAAATAGAAACATCTGTAAATATTGCCAAGTTTGAGATTAACGCTTACATGGTTTACTTTATATATATATATATATATATATATATATATATATATATATATATATATATATATATATATATGTATATATGTATATATATATATATATACATATATATATATATATATATATATAATGGTTAGTAACGGATTCATCAAAGTTTGTGTAGATGATTTTCTATATTTTTTTTTCAATAGAGATTACACAGCATTATTGAAGAGTATATCCATAGTCAATGTTGTGTACTCAAAATGTAAACATTCAGTTTATTTCGCTCAGTGGAGCGACTGTCGTTGTCTCTTTCTGCCTCACTCACTTTTTATCGCCACGAGAGCAATCTCTTACCGCCAACCACGACAGTACCACAACAGTCCAGCCGTACTCAACGAGTGTTCGAAAATCGAACAAGGATTTCCGCGGTAGACTGCTCCGTCAAAGGTCGTATGATTTATGCTCAACCCAACACACCATTATAACGAATATCAGGGATGAATAGTTTCGGAAATAATGGGGGAGGGGGAGCCATTATTTCCGAAAATATTCATCATATTTTTTTGCATATTTTTCTGTGTATGTCTGAAAATATACTACCTAAATTTTTTAAAAAAAAAATATTTTGGTGCTTTTATTATTAGTTCTTCCGAACGATACCATACACTATACGCGGAATAGAAATAAAATTGGATACTTAACTTGTCTCACCGTTCAGACGGAGATACGAGTGATCTTACAAAGGTTCTATTTTTTCTTTTGTGTGGGACTCTAAAATGTATTCAAGCGAAGCAGCGTTCAAAAGTTTGTCTTTAATAAATTGAAATTAAATGAAACAGAAAAAAAGAAAAGGTACACTTGCTCATTTTGAACTCTCATATATTTATGATATGTAATGCTCCTATACAACTTTCAATGTAGATTAAAGAACATAAAAAACGGAAAGTGGTTTTTATCTAGTTATTTAACTCTTTTGTACACCTAATGTACAATACATACATTGACCTTGAATCTGCAATTTCCTTGAAATATAATCAAGTCAACCAGTATGAAAGAATATAATTTGATGTAATTATTGATATTAATGTATCTACATATCCTTTAGTTTTAAAATAGCGCAACTCAAATGTAATTACTTTCCATGAGAGCTGAAAAAATTATTCTTGCAGTTAATAAATTTATAGATTTTTTTGAAGTACTTGTGTTTCGAACTGTTTTAAATGCATATAAAAAATAATTCCCTTTATTAATGGAGTATCTTTACCTTCTACATAGAATAGTAAAATTTATCGTTTTTATTAATTTTACTTAAAAACCTATTATCTGCATTAATAACACATTAACAAGTTCATCTCGAAACAGCTTATATTGTATAGCTATATTTGGCTTAAGGTATTGCTCTTGTAATAATAAATACTAAATAAATATGTAAAATGTCATGACTTCCACGTTTTGATGTACACGATGTTAGAGCATAAGTCATAATATGGATTATTTTATTGAACAAATATGCGCCCTAAATTAAATCTCTTAAAATTCGTATTTTATTACATAAGCGTTTTTCTGGGGACAAATTTAAATAATTAATTTTTGTTTAACTGATTTTTATTTTTATTGAATAAATTAAATTTATTTTTGCTTATTCCCAATTTTTTTATAATTTTTATATTAAATTAAATTTTTCAAATATTAGAAATGAAAAAAAATATACGTCACGGAACAAATAGCTAAAATAAAATTTGTCAGTGAAGAGGGTTAGTCGCTAATAATTAAAAGCCTGTAATAAATTATGTATAAAAAACCATGCAAAAATTACTTTGAAACGTAAATTTATTTCATAGTAATAAAAACTCACTCTATAGAATGAATAAAATGATTCTAAATGTCGAAAAAGTTAAAAACTGTTTTAATATGGTGAACAAAAAATGAACAACGTATGAATGCATACAAAATTATACAGTGTAATCTGAAATGTACAATTTTTTTTAAAACCCCTCCCAACTAAAAGAATTTGTTTAATTACATTGTGGCAGCATGGGAAAGCTATTTGCACACCTAAGAGAATTTTAATCAGTCACGAACTGGCATAAAACTGCAAAATTTTAGGCATAGGCAAGGCATAACAGCCCCAAAGGATTTTCTTGGGGGTTGTAATTATATTAATAGGTTTTTACTTTCTTTTAGTGGGGGGTGCTTTAACATTTATTTATTCGTTTTTAAATTACAACGACTACATCCGTTGTGGCTTTTTCAAAATTTTTAATTATGTTTTTTATATTATCGTTTTTTATTAAAACGTTTATATCTGTTGTGAGCTTAATCAAAAATTTAATTTTGTTTTTTATTATTAATCCTTATAACTAAGCTTATAAAAAAACATTCGCCAAAGGGCAAACTTATGTAACTCTTAGTAGACTTCTATCTTTAGACAGCGTAGTAATAAATATATATATCAATAGCCTTGGCTGATTAACACAGCGTTCCTGCCATACCTTGATATTAAATCACTGGTTACATTATATTTTACAAGATATCACCATTGAATATTTATTAAATGAAATATGATTAGTGCAAAAATGTATTTATACCAACATATATTTACAAATTACATATAATTAAATAAAAATTTCACATACGAATTACGAGTTACTACGTTCCATGCATAGTTGACAATTTACACATGCCTTAGACAGATGGGTGATCACAAATTCGTGGGTGAAATATGACGATGCGTTTTATCCATCATTTACCATATTGGGTCAGTCAAAATAGGAAAAATATGCAACATCACTACACTACGATAATTGATTTGGTGATAGAGGGAGTTGTTCATATGTATTTAATGATATTATCTTAAATATTGTACGTAATGAAACTTGTTAAACTTATAATTTATTTTATAAAATAGTAATCTTTAATTAATTCCATCAAATATGTTGTGACCTTTTATTCATATTTGACCCTAATTTTTTGTGTCGGTGTGAAAAGCAATTTTGAATTCCCGTATGTAAATTAAACATTTAACAACTTATAATTTTGTATATTTCCTACATACTTGGAATTTATTCGTGGAAAAAGAGTACAGCGTAAAGATGTAAGACTGAGCAACAGCTTGTAGCATTACTAAATCAATTGATTCATTTAAAGCATATATAAGTATTGAATATATTTGGCGTTAATTTTGTAGAAATTCATTATTCACAATTAAATGAAACTACGTGATGTAGTATTATTTCTACAGAAAAGCTATTAGCAAAGATCTTTGCTAATATCCCACCTGAAGATGTTGTAATACAACGAAACCTAGGTCGTGGTAAAGAAATTAAAGATAGTAGAAATAATACTACATCACGTAGTTTCATTTAATTGTGCATATATAAGTGTTAACAATATGCAAATAAGTTTAAGTGACTAACTTCGATTTTTTAAAAACCATAATGCATCGTCATTTACTGCCAATAGCAAGGAAGGACTGGATAAAATTAATGGTAATTGATGAGTCATATCCTGTTCACGTGTAAACTTCCTAGAGAGTTGAACGCAGCGTTTATTATAATGTGAAAGTATTCTCGAAATAGTACGGGTTGATCATAAATTAACCTTGGATATTTAATACTACGTACTGCCGCTTGTAAGGAGAAATTATTCTGAATACTATAGGTACGTGCTGCTTTACAAGGGCGATAATGTGCTTAACTATGTCGAAACATTAGGTAGCACTTCGCCATGTACTCCTTTTGTTTCCAATTTTTTTAGTTTTTAGTTTTAGTTTGAGATTTCTTCAGTTCCATTGTTGTATTTGAAGAAAATTTCTTAAGATATAATCTTCCTCAATGCATATATACACGCTCAATAAAGCTAAAATCCGGAAGAAGTGTATTTGATTGTAGCTTTATTGAGCATATACTGTTTAGAATTATTTATTAGAATTAAAAGAAACATGAAAATATATGTATCACAAGATACAAAATAAGGGAATCCTATTCGCGTCTATCTTGTGCGCGTCGTGGAAAATAAATTTGTTTTAAAATACGCCTATCAAAAGACAAGACATACTTGGAGTTGCTGGATACAAAATGATGAAAAATTAATTTATATTGAAATTATGAAATATTAATTGAAAAATTCTAAATTATCAAGTCGCACAAGTAACGTTGAGAATAGTCGAGAAGGCATATTTATCAAGAAGGAATTGGAAAAACTGAAGAGGCATGGAGATTCTTAAGCACTGACGGTGTATCGGTGTCGCTCTGGCAGTTTGTCATATTACTTTTCTCGTGCTGCTGCGTGTCATAAAATGTTTACAAAGGTGAATTTTATGAATTTATGGAATTGGTTATGAAAAGGAAATAATTTACCATAACTGTTTATTGGTCCTTGAAACCAATAAGGTTAAAGTGACCCTTCCGACCAATAAGGTTAAAGTGACCTTTGCAACCAATAAACCAATAAGGTTAAAGTTCCCCCTTAGAGGAAGAAATATTTCATATTTTTAAATACGGTAGAAATGTTTTCTTTTTTGAATTATCTATAAATTTAATTTAATTTATTTGATCTTTTTTTATTATTTTGTACCACACAACTAATCATTTCAATCCAATCGCACTTGTTGCCTAGTAGAGGTTATAGCCAAAAGTTTACCATAGATTTTAAAAATGTTCATTTAAGAAAAAACTAACACACATGTCAAATGAAAAAACTAACTCACACATATGATAAAAAACTAAAACATAAACGTTAGAAACACTCTACGTTTTCGGAAGAAATTAGATGCAAATGCTATGAAACTTTTACGAGGACATCAATTGAATCTATTGTTAGGTGCACAATTTGTTATTTTTCTCTACAAGGTCATTTGAATTAATTATATCTTTTAATCTTTCAAGACCAAATATTCATTAGCGACTCTCTCTCTCTCTTGAGACGCGCTAATAAAAAACGTACTAAAAGTGATTAAAGCAGAACTCTAATATTATCCGCGTTCTGCACATGAACACAGAATGTTACTATTGGAGGATTAATTCCGCTAAATTTATACATTGTATAGGATTATAAGAAGGCACCTTTGCGAGTAAATATTTTCAGTTCAGTTGTTGGAATATTGATCTTTAAAAATGTCAGTGTCACAGACGAGAAAAAAACAAGCGTAACTCGTAATAATTAAATGTAAACGTTCACGTTTACTTAAGAGATTAAAATATGCCAAGTAGAACGAATAAAGTTTAGTTGAATTTACTTAAAATTTTATATAACGTATGAAAATATATTTTTAAGAAAAACATTATATTTATATAATTTTTTAAAATAATTAAATATTAATAACTTTACCTTGTCATTTTATAATGAAACTTTATATTTCTGTGGGATAATGAAAATATGCAATGTCAGATGAATAATATCATCCATTAATCTCAAATAAAAGCACAATAATTAAATTGCATTCCATTTGCGTATTTCGAAAACTTCCGTTTCAAAATTAGTTTAATCGAGGTTCTATGCACTTAATAATAAAATAAGTAGAAATTTCAATTAATTTTAATAAAAAGTCAATTTAATATTTTCATGAAAAGCTAATTGATAAAATTGAGATCGCTCTTATACTGAGCTTTTTACCAAAGTTCTTAACGTTAACAAGTTTAAGCAGAGGCTATGAGCTTTTGTTTTTTGTCCGATTTTACGAAGTCAGTTAGCTTACTTTAATGGAATACTTATTATTTACAAATCTATTTTAAATGACAAATTTAACTTCATAAAATTTGTTCTGCATCGTTAATTTCAATCCTTTGAGAAGAAGGATTCTATGGAAGTGTATTCAGCTAAACTTTATATTGAATAATCTTTGCCCTTATCTTGTGTTGGCTCAGTTGTGTGATTCAAATGGCCTATTTATTAAGACGTAAAACTACTTTAATTGTTGTACCAGGTAGTTGTAAATTGATTTGGGAATACGTAATTTTGAATCTCATGTATTTACCTATCAAGGTACTTACTTACCTACCAATTTACTTTGTTAGTTTCTAGCTTACGTCAAGATAAGTCAAAGACCGGCAGCTACATGTAACCAAAAAACTTGTCAACAAAAATCAAAAGAGCGAAAATATTACAAATTTTCTTCCCACCGTTCCTGTCATTACTTTCTAGCCCCATCTTCACGTCTTGTCCACAATCTGTGACAAAAATACTTCCAAAGATATTTTAAATAATTTCACATTGATTATCCAATTCCTCAAGAGTCCTTGAACATTTATTCATAGTAGAATACCTTAAGATATATCTTCAACCCCTCATCACGCCCTGACCGTATTTACACGGGACTGAAATAATTTCCTTCAAAATAAAAACGGGATCATGAAAATCACTAGGCGCGTTTCTGAGTTACGTCTGAACATACATTAAAACAATATATACTTGTGGAATTGAGTTTCACACAAATCACTAGAATCACTAAAGCGGTTTTTATTTAAAATCGCTTTAGTGATTCTAGTGATTTGTGATACTGTATATGTATATATATATATATATATATATATATATATATATATATATATATATATATATATATATATATATATATATATATATACATAGACACAAGTACATTCTTCTATTTGTTGTATATTATTAGCATAGATTAATTACACCACTTATATATCGGTTATAAATTCCGTCATTCAATTTATGGCTGTTAATTCGGTTGCTACTAAGTTAGAATAAATTAGTTGGGCCATAATAATACATAAAACACACCTTCATCTTGTAACGACCACTTTTCTTGTGGAATATAACACAAACTTTAGGTCTATATCATTAGTAAAGTTCGTATTTATAAATGCACTTGTATTATTACGTGTACGAGTATTTATACATAAAGACAGTATAATAAAGCCACAAAAAAAGGAAATAACAAATTAAATAATTTTTTTTTATTTTCTTTTGCCCTCTTCCTAAACCTCGAATAGCCATAGGAATACAAGCACTAGACGCGATAAGCTGAAAGCTCGTCAAATCGTACAAACATTTCAAACGCCATCTCCGCATTTCGTTATCCTTCATAAAAATGTTGAAAGCTTATCGTAATACAAAATTATTATTAAATGAGCAAACGAGCTTTGAAGTAAGAATCAGGAGTCGTTATTTTGCTAATCAGAAGTGAAAGCCTCCAGTAACTTAATCGCGTTGAGTGTGTCAGCGTAGCGGAGGATTCATCTTTCAATTAGGGTAATAAATTCGCATAGATGAAACGATATTTGAAGCTTTTGCGTACTAAAATACTTAAATGGAAGCTTTTACAACTTGTAGTCTTTTTGGGGGTTTAATGTCACTGTGATGTAACGTAGTAAAATCGTAACCGGTCAAGGGTTTATTTTCTATAAATATAAGATAATCTTCGTAACTTTGATGCGTTTTGACATTGGTAATCTCGTTTACTAATTTAATAATTATTTTATTTTACCATAAGCTTTCAACAGTTTTATGGAGGATAATGAAAGTCAGGGATGGCGTTTGAAATGTTTTTACAATTTGGTGAACTTTCGGCTAATCGCATTGTGTGCTTGATTTCCCGTGGCTATTTAAGGTTTAAAAAAAATAAAAAGAAGAATATAAGAATGCTTTAAATTTGTTGTTTTCCTTTTCATCTGTGGTTTTATTATAAAGGCTTTTCATTTACATGAACTCGTAGACGTAATAACGTAAGTGCATATACAAATACTAACTCTGCTAGCGATATAGTCTATCCAGAGTTAGTACTCTACCCAAGAAAAGTGGATTATTACAAGACGAGGGTATGTCTTATTGATAAGTTAATGGTACATGTATAGTATCACTAAGTAACATATAAATATATATAATTTATTGCTAACCCAATTTCGATGTAGTGGAAATTATCTGCAATAACTGAGTATTATAATGGGAGAAAATCTCTGCAAAAATTATTATTGCCCTAATCCTTTAATCTAACTTAGTAGGAGTGAAGTTAGAATCAACAGATTGTTTCTTTGTCAAAACTTGTATCTGATATATAAGTTGTGGAATTAATTTACTCTAATAATATAGATGAAAGAGTTTACGTGTGTTTATATACCTGTACCTACGGGTCCAGAATTACCGGAATAACTTAAGCTATTTAAAATGACTTCAAACAAGGTGCTTAATTCGACGAGTATATATATTTCATTTATGTGCCGACGTAACTCAGAGACACGTCTTGTGATTTTCGGGATTATTTTTTGTTCGAAAGGAAATTATTTTGGCTCCTTGTAAATATGTTCAAGACCTGATGATGGCCTACGGAGATATCCTAAGATACTATTAAATGATTGAATATGCAAGAGCTTCTTGAGAAATTTGATTCCAAGTTTCAACTCAATTAAAATATCCTTATATGTATTTTGCAACAGATTGTGGGCGGGGAGTGAAGATGGTGTTGGAAGGTAGTAACATAACTCAAACTAGTGAGGAGTAAATTCATAATATTCTCTAGTTTGGTTTTTCTTGATGAGTCTTTCGGGTCATATTTAGCGGCTAGTCTTTGACTTATTATGACTTAAGCTAGAATCTAACAAATAAATTGGTAGCTAAGTATATACCTTAGTAGGTATTAATATGTACATAAAACATATTAGGTGACAAAACAATTATCTCTTATTTTCACCTAAATTAAAAGTTTACAGTTCGGTATTTGAACAAAAAACATAACAATTGTTAGTTTTGTCATAAATATTAGGTAGATATTTTATTATTACGCGGTTAAAAAAATTTAGTCCAAATTTAGAGGTTAAAAATTATTGAAACAAATTGCGTTTAAAGATATTCTGCACTAGTTGCTGAAACATATTATTTCATATATTGTAATTGCAGGGTAGAATCTTACAATATGTTGAGGTGTTATTATCAAACTTAGTTGGAAGTAATTTAAAGGTACGTAAATAATATTTGTAACCCAATATGGATTATTACATTTACATGAGTTATGTTGTGTTTACGATTACTATATTGAATAAAGTTTTCTGTGCGCTGAGCCCAATTACTCATCTTATAAGAAATTTACTAACCACATAAACGCAATCAGAATTGAACGATTCAAAATTTTGTATTCCCAAAACTATTTACAACTACCCTGTACAATTGTGAAATTATTTTACGTCTTAAGAAATACCAAATTTGAATCACACCAATGAGCCAACACGAGGACAGGGCATAAATCATTTAATAGAGGATTCAACTGAATACACTTCCACAGAATCCTGAAATTGACGACGCAGACTAAATTCTGTAAAGTCAAATAGTGTCACTTGTTACTAATTTGTAAGTAATTAATATCCTCTTGAAGCAAATTAATTGACTTTGCAAAGTAGGACAAAAACTGAAGTTCATAGTCCCTACTTAAACTTTTTAATGCTAGGAACTTTAGTAAAAAACTCAGTATGAGACAGATCTCAATTTCATCAACCTTTAAATAAACTTAGCCTTAATTTTAGAAAACATTTCAATAAAAATGAATAATTTTCTGCCTGTCATTAAGTGCATGTGAACTCAACGTAATTTTAAAATAAAGTTTTTCGAAGTGCTCAGATAAAATACAATTTCATTATGGTGCTTTTATTTTCGATTAACGTGTGATATTATTCATGGGATATCCCATATTTTCAATTACTACGCTCGAATTGAATATTTCATTATATGATGAGGGGGCCAAGTTACTATTATTAAACTATATTAAAAAGCAAATTAAAAGGAACATATTGAAAATATGTTGTTTTTAAATATATTGTTCTTGAAATTAAATTATTTTTTTAAATATACAGTTTCAATTTAATAAATTGAAACTGTATACAGTTACTTAAAAAGTTTTTAAAATTAATGATATAATAAGGTCTGTTATTTTGTTTCCTTTCTTGATAAAAGTATACCTAGCATCTATTTATAGATATGAAATCAGTTTGTAATTTCGAATGTTTACCGAAACGAGCTAGGATAAAACTAGACGTTTCTAATTTTAACCTAGCTCATTTTGGAAGCAAGAAAAACTTCTAAAGAAAAAAGAAGCTAGGAAACTTTGACCATAATAAGAAGTTCCTATATCCGCCAGGCGGAAAAATTTGAAAAGTTCTATTTTTTCTGATCGGGATTTCGAACTTCCACATGCTTTGATAGAAACTAGAAATAAGTATTTATTTAAACTTTGATTTTCTTAAAAATAAGTCTTTTAATTTCTAACTTAAATGCATTTGCAAAATATATTTTATTAAAATCAAGGAAATTCTCAATCGTTATATATATTAAATTTATTGTTTTGTGTGAATTTTTCAATTTATAGAGGGGATTTTTTCTCTAGCGACTTTAATATTTTGATTACAGTATCATATTTTAATATGAAGTTATATTTTTGCGAACTATTTCACCTCTTCATAAATTTTTTTCTGGTTTAATATAAATAAATATGTTGTTTTCTTGTTTGCAAGTTATTGTGTTTATGAACTGACTTTTTTTTGTTCAATCAAGTTCTATTCTAGAAGTTATATTAATCACGTACTGCGACGTGATTAATTGAAGAGCACTCCACCAACACAATATTATTTCATCAAAAATATTATTTGATGAAATATTATTGACCTAATATTATTTCATCAAAACTTAATGTCTTTCTTTTCATTACTGGCAAGTTATTATATGTTTTTTCACGTAATATTATACTTATTAGTTATGTCGTAGCCAGATTAATTTTTTTTCCATAAATATATATTTTTATCAATCATTCATTCTCAATTCATTACGCATATTTTTACTTTTCAGCGAATACAGAATGATTTTATGATATGCGACCGTACAAACGAAGCTAAGTGATTTAATTACTCAATCTTGAAATTTCATTGATGTCAGAAAACGTTTTGTGGTAAATGTTGCTTTAAATTTAAAGTTACGAGAATTTAAAACTTTTTTCTTTCAATTCTGTATTTTTAATAAGATAAAACAGCTGATATGACCAATTTTTAAAATTCTATTATGCAATGACCTGACTGACAAAAATTAAATTAAACACTGATGATCATTTAAAGATCAGACGTGCTGTTCGAATGGATCTCTAATTATTTCAGTATGTAGCATTAAATCAATGGCCAAATGAAAACGTTGCATTTTGAATGGAGTGGTATTTTTTTTAATATTATAAATATGTACTTAGCAAATTTCTGATACCTTGAACCTCTAATCTTTTTATGTAACGTGGTATCTACGAGCTTTTTTCCATTACTCGTAAGATTACAAAAGAAAAGTCAAACACATCGGTAGTGAGAAGAACAAGGGACTGATGGAGAGTTTCCCCTTCGCCTGTCAGTCACTGAACACGTTAGTGAATAGCATACCAATAAAATTAGCTTAGCTTATTTCACTTTCACTGAAGTGTGTATTAATTTATATATTTATTATTGATTATATTTTTAGAGCAAAAGTATTTGTTAACATCAATATAGGGCATGATTACGATTAACCTTGATATCATATTTTCAGAATAATAATACGAAGAAATGTTTCATTTCTAACGCTCCCGATATCAGAGCATCTGTTTTAGGGATCGATAATAAAGGAAACAAACATGTAGGAGGCAATTCATCATGAGAAAAAATAACATTTTAAATATTAAGGTAAATTTGTCTCACAAATATTTACGTACAAAAGGTAATTCATAAGTACATTTTGCCTAATTTCTGTTATAGTGGGAAATAAAATCATTTTTAATAAAAAAAATATTAATGTAAGTTCTAAATTTACTTGATAATATACATTTTTTTAAACTTTATATAAATTAAAATCCACGTTATATAATAAAATCCACGGATATAATATTCAGACCGGAAGAGTGCATGGTGATAAAAATCAATTAAGTACAGACCGGATTCAATATTCAAAAGTTTTCTATGTACAAATTTATTCTCCGCAATAAATTTTAATATTATGCTTCTTTAATAATTATGCTTTAATTTTACAAGTTCCTTAATTAACTTCCTAATTTATTTTGGAGTGTTCTAAAATTACTTTATGTAATAATGTATTCCAGTTCTCTAAGATTACTAACTTCCATGTGCATTAAAATACCCAAATCATTCCATGTAATTCTAAAAGTTTATTCCACATACCACAGGTATAGAAAAAAATCACAAACAAAACGTCAAAATGAATATGTTACAGTCGACAACACAATCGAATTACTGAAGGAATAAAGAGAGCAAAAACATAATTAAAACCAACAAAAAGCAAAACTCAGTATAGCGCTTGTCCCGAATTAAATGACGCCAGTGGGCGTATTATAACAGGAAAGAACTGCATAATATCACGGTCGGGAGAAAAAAAATGGAAAATACTTCCTGATTCGAATATGAGATCCAGATAAGGTATAGAATGTAACCATATCTAGAATTAAAAATAATTGTCCATATAATTATATTATTGATAAAAATTTAAGAGTAAATTAATTGTCTAAAGAAACTTTAAAGAGAAACTTTTTTTTAAGAGTAAATTAATTGTCTAAATATCTTTAATAAGGTGAAATTTAGGATATAACTATTTTATTAATATCATAATTTTTATTTAAAAGAAAAGGGAGATATAGGTACGACAGCTATTTATATAGTTTTATCAGTATATTTCTTAAAAAACGTTGGAAAAAAAAACATCTAAAGTCATTAAAAAGGTGAAATAAATTACTAAAGATAGTTACTACATATTTTAAGGTATAACTACTTTATAGGGTGGCCAGATAAGAACGATAAGAAAATGAATTTAAATAAAACAACAAGGGCGTGAGATATCAAATTGATTCTGGCTTTATTGTAAAGCTACATTGATGCCATTATGAATGGAATAACGTCATTCAAATAGCCGCCTTAGCTTTGCGGGCAGTGCTTCAAGTGGTCGGCCCAATTTTTGATGACTCGGTCCAATATGTACGGCGGGCCCAAGTGGTTGGCTTATTAGCCTAGACTAAAGACGACGTAGCACTAATGAAAATAATCGAGGTGTGTTAAATCGCATGATCGCGTCGGCCAACTTATGAAAGCTAGCCATGAAATAACCCAGTCGCCGAATTTCTCCTTAGCAACTTCAAGCATCGAGTCGCTTGTATGGCATATAGCGCCGTTTTGTTGGAACCACAGCTCGGATATACCGATGTTGTTGACCTCTGGTTACAGAAAGTTGGTTAAAGACCATTGACGGTAACGATGTCTCCTTCCTCATTTCGAAAGAAATAAGGTATGATGATGCCACCATGCCATAATCCGCACCAAACAGTCAATCTTTTTGAATGCATTGAAGCTTGGTCGTACACTTGTGAACTGTGTTTACTCCAATAACAGCAATTTTTGCTTGTTGACATGGCCACTGAGCCAAAATGGGCCTAGTCCGAAATGATTTTTCTGCCAAAATCTAAATCTCTGGACAACATTTCCAGCCCCCAATTAGCAAACTCACAGCGTTGTCTAAGTTCGTCCGGCTTCAATTCTTGCATCAGCTTAATCTTATAATCCAGCGATATATTCTCTGGCAATGCCCAATTCAGCTGATCGGCGCCGAATCGACATTTGTGGGCCTTCTTCGATATTGGCCGCTACAGCGGGTATGTTTTCTTTACTTCGCACCAATACCTGTCTGGTTGGTTACTTAAGTTTCAAAAGAGTGTACTCATGCTCAAACTTTTCCGCAGTGCGATTAATTTCATGCGTACTGAAGCCATGATGACGACCGACCTCACGACGAAATTCACGTTGCGTATTTACAAATGAGCCGGAATTTTGTTAATATTTTTTAATAATTTCCACACGTTTCGCAAGCGTCAAACAATACATGATGAAATGGCAAACCTTAATGAATATTCTGACAGCCGGATGTCATTGGTAACTTTTAAAGATGCTGAAACATAACAATTGGAAATACTTTCATTGCTATTTGGTCACCTTTTATTATTGCTTTTGCTTTTGTTTCATAAGAGAGACGGATTCATGTACCCTCATAAATAGATTAAATGACCAATATATCCTTAATAATATTTATTATTTCAAGTTTGCTCTTGATGAGAAAAACGTTAGGATAAACAACCAATAATGGCGAGCCCGAGAATTTTCTTCGCAATATTTAAGAAACATCTCTAATATTACGACAATATGATACACATAGATCTACGAATCAATGAATACGCCGTAATATCGTAAAGAAATAACTCGAGATAATACTGATCCGGACCTGCTTGCATATGAACAGGAATAATACGAGTAAACGAGAATGTATGGTCAGAACATATTTAAAAATATACAAAATGCTTAAATTTATTAGTTTAAGACTTCATTGAAAAAGATTTAGGTCATCGCCTACGGACGACTTTTCGCGATACTATTAGAATAATACTTATGACTTATGTTAAATTAGCAAAATTAACGAGGTTATAAAAAGTACATTCACTTTATAAAAAGAATGCCTACATAAAGCAATTTACAAACCATATTCATTGCTTCGATTATAAACACATTGACTAATGTCATTTTATTCCATTTTGAGAGAAATTTTGCGAGATTAGTGCCAGTGAAAATTTAAGATGACCTTCATACTAGCAGTCTATGTGTAAAAAATATGATAAAGTTCAATTTCAAATATTTTTGCTACTACAAATAAATCGCTGTTTTTGCTACTACAAATATATTCGCTTCTATAATTCATATATTCGAACCAATATTTGCCCCAGACCTAAGAAATTATTTAATCATGAGAGCAACCGGTACGCATACAAATTTCTACATTTATGTATTTATTTTATTTTCTTTCAAGTAGGACTATTGAAGTCTCTTTTGACACATCACAATTTTACTTCGAATTTTTATGAATAAATTTCCGTATTATCTTTACATATATCTACAAATCCCTCTAAATGACAACCAGAATGTGCATTTTAAACTGTACTGTACACTATAATGACCTCCACACATCTTTATCCTCAACATAGTCCCTAATACTATAATAAACCTTTGAAATAAGCACGAGTTTAATGTGCGTTTTAAATATCACTATGGGAAGGTTTATTATATCCTCAGGTATCTTGTTAAAAACCGGACACCATTACCCAGGAAAGATTTATTAGTAATTTGTAATCTATATTTAATATCATGAATTTTATTTTTATTTCTTGTATTAAGAGTATGGACATCATACCATTTGATAAAGATATTTAAATTAATTTTAACATACAATGGGTTTCCATAGATAAATAACGACGGCAAAGTCAGAATTTTACCTGTTTATATAGATGTTGTACTGGTTCTCGAGATTTGATATTATATATGGCTCAGGCTGCTCTCTTTTGCAGAATAAAAATACTTTTAATATCTGCAGCACTGCTCCACCGCATAATACCATACGACATAATGCCTCTGCATCAGTCAGTTGCCTAATTTTTCCAACTGCAAACGTAGCTGAGCTTAATCTACTACAAGTGAATGTATATGAGCAGCCCATTGTAACTTATAATCTAGAGTTATACCCAGGAAAGTGCAAGTGTTAGTAACACTTGCACTTCTTCTGGTACTTTGTTATTCAAAATTATACTGCCATTAATCTGGGGCGTACAAAATACTGCCATTAATTATCTGCCATTAATCCATAATTAGGTGGCGAAAATTTAATGCATTTTGTTTTCTCAGCATTTAATAACAAGTTATTGACTGAAAACCATTTATGTACTTTATTTAGAGTTTCATTAATATTTGTTAGGTCTGTTTCTTTCCTACCCACTTTGAAAAATAAGGAGGTATCATCGGCAAAAAGAATAATCTCGCATATATCTTTTATCACGAATGGTTAGTCGTTAATACAGACAAGGAACAAAAATGAACTCAGTGTAGAGCCCTGAGGCATAATATATCCTTTCGAATTAGTACCAGTAATTTCGGCTCGTTGTTCTTAATTTCTCAAATAGGACTTAAAAATACCAATTGATATTACCTCAGCTATGTGTGCTATGATTCACGAAATCAAAAGCTTTCAAGATGTCACAAAAAATCCCTGTAGTATCCTGGGAATTTCCCAGGCTATGTAGAGAGTCTTAATGAGATGAAATCCATGTTGCGTGGATCTTTCTCTGGTAAATCCAAACTGTAAATTATGTAAGGTCCTATGTTTATTAAAATGAGAGAGAAGTTGCTTTAACGTGAGTTTTTCAAACTTTATTGAGAGCAGGTAACATTGAGATTGGACGATGATTCGTAGGGTCTCGTTCAACCTGCCTTAAAATAAAAATAATTTTTCTGTTTCATCAAATTGGGAAACTTGCTTTTGTCAATGCATATATTAAATAATATTGCTAAGGTTGGAGCAATTTTTAGGATAACAGACCCAATGGCATTGACAGCCACCATAAGTCTTCAGACTTTTTAAAATTGGCGGTTTAAAGGTTTTTATGATATTTTTAGATGTCATATGATTAAAATGAAACTTAGACACATTAAGTTTGACATTCTGCTTTAAGAGTCTATCAACGACAAGGGGATTAGAAGCGAAACATCTTATAGTTTTAATAGGAATATTCGAGAAAAGTTTTCGAACTCAGTGGCTACCAATTTTTGATCTGAAACTATCAAGTCATTTATTTTTAATGTCAATGTTTTCTCGATATTTTTTTATCTTGCTAATTTCAGAATGGATCATTTTCCATGGATTATTTTGTTTTCAATGCATTCAATTCTACTAATTTTTACAAACTGGGTATGTATTGACGTCATGGACTTAGCTGCTATTATTTCAATTAATAAACGTGGAATAGTTTATGAAATCGTTTTGAAATAATTTTCAAAAGTATACGCAACTCCATTCCTTAAGGGCGAAATTCCCTTGCAAGTCAGTGTTTTTGAAAGGAAAGGGCCTGTCAAAGAGCTTCGACCTAAGATTTAATTAATTTTCTTAATAATCACATTGAGACAGAATTCTAGGACTTGACAGAATA
Organism: Druceiella hillmani; assembly: GCA_039881145.1. Lineage (NCBI taxonomy): Eukaryota > Metazoa > Arthropoda > Insecta > Lepidoptera > Hepialidae > Druceiella > Druceiella hillmani. The sequence goes on along the minus strand of JAYKKI010000013.1, from coordinate 28,570,769 downwards.
CGCAATGCCAAGCTAATATAATATACTTCGCTTATTATAACCAAGAACCTGACATTGCACGTTTATCATACTACAACCGTAAATTTTTCAAATGAATTTTCATCCCCAAGTTGGAAAAGAACTTGAAAAAAAATTAAGTAAAATTAAGTTAAATTATTTAAGTGTATTATTTCTATATTATCATGTATTTTAAGTACACCTGAGAAATTTTATCACAATCGATTTTAAACTAAAAAAATGTTTAACCATTCTTTCAAAAACGCACTTGTCAATTGCTCTAAATACCTCAGAAATCGGTCAAATATAAATCATGCCTGATAATCATGACTAACAATAACACCTTCTAAGGAATTACGTGTATATATGCTACTGCTATATTGGCGCATGTTCCTTAACAAAACTCTCCACACATCATCATGCTCGTGGTAGTCACTAGTAGTCTCATATTAACCATATGAGACTATCAGTCAAAATCCTGCATTGTACGGTAGACACAACAAGTTTGTTGCAAATAATGAAATTAAAAAAAAATAAAAACATTAAGTGAATTTTTTGGCGTAAACCTAAAGGAATAGCTAAATCCTTGAAGTTCCGCATGCTCGTAAGGAAAAGGATTTCTGTACTTTACGTTGCCTTCACTTTTCGTTTAACGCTGATTATGTTTTTATTAACATTTTTAAGTCTCCAATATAAGTCTACGGTATACGCATGATACTCGGTAATTCTAAATAAAAGATTTTCAATCTCGTGTTGTTGGTGTCATTATATTTTATTATTATTAGTGGCGTATCTAAAAAAATAAAATACGATAAGTATTAATATTTTAAAAAAAGAGATGTCGTTGATCAGGTTATATGTATTGTGCCAGTACCTGTTTAACGCATTTCATCTGGAAAGTCATCCTTTAATATAGAAAATTTACTTGGAAATTATTAAACGTTAAACAGGTTCCAGGAAAATTAAATGTTTAAATCGATTAATATCGCCGATGCCAGTGTATATTTATAAATAAAAAAAATTTAAATTCTGGACCAGAAAAGTCCAATATAGTGAAAAAATGTTAAATTTCGTGAAAAAAAATTATATTTCAAAATCGGTACATCAAATTATATGTATATGCACTATAGCATCACCTTGTCGCCTACACAGTACTCAAAGTAAGTATGACTAATTCAACCTTATTTTGATATTCAATTATTACCTCCAAGATTTAAATTAAGAGTATTTTTCCTTTTATTTAAACCAATTTTTAATAGAATACGACAAATAAAGTTTCATCGTGATACAATTACTTTCGATAAGACTCTGTGTTCCTAGGAACGTGAGAATTCCTCTTTCTTAAGAAAGAGGAACGCAACTAGTCTGAAATGCTCGAAACGCTACTAGTCTGAAATACTTAATTTTTAGAATAGGTTACAGAATATTTACGTCGGCGTGATATAAAAACAATTTATTTTGATTTATAGTTTATATTATGAGTGGCTCAAAATTTAATCCGTCCTATTTTTATAAAATCAGAACATTAATTTGTAGTAAATTAAATAAATACAAAATGAAGTATTTTAAATAAATACAATCTTATGAAAATAATGAAGTATCGCATTTTTTTTAAAAAAAGGTAGTAAAGATTTTTTCGCCTAAACACCATCGACGACAAAGATATTTTTACGTATGTATCTGTTGTTATCTATATGTATAGGAATATACATCTTAGATTTTTAAAATTTCTTATAAAATTACAAATATTAGTACTTAAACATACGATTTTTTTTATAAAACATTTACAATTACGTTAACGTAAATATTTAAATATAAATTCAACCAACTAATAAAACAAATTTTTGTTTAGTCTTATATTACACTTTACATAAGAAAAAGAGACCGTAATCATGAAAATCGGTGAATATTTAGGTATGGAAGAAACGTTTCCACTCCGAGTAGGATTTTATGACTAAATTATAGGCAGGCATCCTCACGAACTGCAACTATACCGTCGCACAATTCGTAAAGGCACAAACGAAGCGAGACAGCAGAAATTTATTCAAATACCCGTTTTTCATCAACTGCCATTCTTCATATCCCTCTTAAGCCCCTCCTTTAAATTTAAGTTATTTTGTTTTGAAGTGATTTTTATCAAGAATCTTGGAAATAATACACCGAAATAATTTGATTCCATTCTTTAATTTTTATATTTTAATAAGCGACATTATTTCTATAGCCTTTAGCGTTATTACTTTTGTCAAAATGTGAATCACAAAAATTCAAAGGAGTATTACATACTGTCTCTATTGATGGAAAAGTAACACAGTTGCATTCACTCATTCTCTTTTTCATATATATTTTTTAAATATTTCAAACCGAAATCAATAAAATGTATGGATTTTTATGGCTTCATTATTTTATTTATTCACTTCTTGTACAGATAAAATATACATTAAAATTAGTCGATTTTTGTATTTAATATTACCGCTGAATTATTTTTTTATTTAATATTACCGCTGAATTAATTACCTTTTTATTCAGCATCAACTTCAAATACACGCCGGTTCTAATTCTGTATTTAATTGTGTATTGTGGCGCAAATAACTTTATATTCCAACACTTTCAATTGATTGTGATTTGTGTATTGACACTAGAAGAAATCATACCTCTCATAAAATTTTATAAATCTAAAAGTTATCTTGCCTATTGGTTCGTTTAATTTCTAACAACAATAGTCGAACAAACAGAATGCCTAAAATTCTTAAGGCTGAGTAACAAACATGAGTAGCTGCAGCTTTGCTTGCGTGAGGTACTTACGTCACGGAAACTACTTTTGGGCGGTTGGACAGATTGAATTCACTGAGCATTATGTAATTGGTAAATGTTTACCGTGAGATTAATGACTTTTATAAATTTATAATATTATTTATTAATATTTCTACAAAGTTTACATTCTTATTGGAAAAAGAAATTTATAAAATTGTCTGAGACCTCCAACCTTAAGCAAATGCAAATATCATAGTTACAAATTTTACGGGTATAAATGTAAATATTAATAATATACAAAAAGCGCACGAATGATATCATTTGGTCTACCTCAATTAGGTCTGAATTACATAAGACACTTCAATGACATTGGAAAAAATCTAAAAAATCAAAATGATGTACATAGTTACATGTAGAAGTTTCACTCTTGAAAACCATCACTAATATGTAGGTGGACCTTCCTTGTATATCCGTGGTAAGGAAGACTATTTCTCATATACAACTTGACGATATTTAAAAAAAAAACGATGGCTAAGTTGGACTCCGTAGTTAGAAATACTTGTTTGATACTAGTTAACTGAAGTGTATTTTTATTGAAATTTTTATCAAATGCTATTATCTTGCAATTTTCAGTAATATAGCTGAATAATTAGAAGAGGGAGCCGATCATATTTAAAATCTCTTTATGATACATCTAGATTCAAAATTTCGTGCATCTGATTTAAAACTGTCGAAAGTGACTTAGATATTTTCATCGATTACAGTTTTATCATATATTATTTCGATATAGACGAATAATTTTAAAAGTTTAAGTAGCACCTCAAGAATAAATATCCGGTCAGTTTTTCTTCGATTGCTTTCAGTTTTATAATTGATACTTCACTCCGTTTTAACGCGTCGTGATAAAAAAATTGCCTAATGTTAATCGAGAAGGTACAAATTTACAACAATAAGCATAAAAAAACATGTATATATAGTCAAAAGATGACGAAAGAAAGTTGTTACACAGCATCGTTAAATGAAAATTGCGCCAGAATTCATATTGTTCCAGAATCACATTTTCTAGTGAAATATATTATCCTTGAAATTAAATATTTATCTTTGAAATTATATCCTGTAAAAGTTAAACCTCTCCAAAAGGGAGATTAACCTAGTCTCGTTTAATCCCCTAACAATAATGTCCGACCCCGGTAATAAGATTTTCCCATGGATTCAGTCTGGTGTACAATGAGAGAAATGTGTATAATGGAAAGTTTTCAAATAAAAAACGCGTGCTTTAAAGACTTATACCCCTCTATAGTCCATTCAAATTGAAGATGGGATGTTTGTAAACAATCGAATTTGACAGTTAAAATATGGTTGGCACAAATATAATATTCGATCAGCTGACAACTATTTATAAAATTCATTGGAATATTCCCGGAGTATTATTAAAGTATATACATTATCAAAATATTAACTTCAGAAAGTTTCACTATAAAAAATGTTATAAATACAAGTATTATACCATTATTTTATTGATAAGAATTCTAAAATTTTACACGGAAAAATTGGCAACCCTCCACTATTTTTGCGAAATAGTCAGGCGTTTCAAACATTTTGTGAAAATAATCAAAATCTCGACGCTAAAAAAATCTAGACCATATATGCTATTCATTAATTTTATAAGGCGTTAGAGTGAGATAGCTACAATGCGTCAGCTTACGCTGTTATATTTCTAGATTTGATTACCTTATATGCAGATATAGTTATGGTATATTTGGCGTATAGATAATTAAACAAACATTGTGACATGTTATTTTCTTTTCAAATAAATGTTGGTACTAAACTATTTTTCAATGTAGTTTACAAATTATATATGCAATTTAGGATAATGTTTTTTTTAAAAGCTTTAATGTTAAAATCTGTTAGAAATTGGCCGCTCATTTAAGGATAAGATGGCCATTTAATTTCCGACTCATTTTTCCTCTCTCTTTGCCTTTTCCGTTACTTTTTGCTTTTTTCTCGTGCAAGTTTTTCTTTTCCTTTTCTTGTTTCTTCATTTTCTTGCCACAAGAATTAAAATAATTGTTCAATGGAGTGCAATTTATATGCGGCCATAATTTACAAACAATTCATATCATCAATTGTTATGATGTGTTATCAAATCAATATAAGTGTGATAATCTGTAATTGTTATGATGTATGTAGTGTATTTATATTAAATATTCTAGTGATTTCACGTTTTAAGTTCATTGTGATCGATTGTTATGATGTGTTAGCAGCTAATCTTTTCTTTTTTCAGTTTCGTAGTAATTTTCACCTTATTCCACGTATCATATATATTATTTTTGGGACCACAATTTTCACCGGTTAATTCTATCGTTTCTTCCTCAGAACTTGAATGTAATTTCATTTTTGCTTTTCAATATTGAGATTTTTCTTCATAATCATTTTATTTTTACTTTCTCTTTTTTTTCTCTAATGTAATCTTGGGATGCGAGTACCTTTGCTACTTGCTTGCACATGTTTCCGGACGCTATTATGCAGTTCTACAACTGGGTACATATCAGTCAGGTACTTTAAAAGCGTATCCTTTTGTGAGCATCCTCATTAGATCTTTATGTTAAAGGCACTGTTGGCGGAAGTTCTTCTTGAACCCGTTCAGACGTAGGATCCTCAAGTATCATTGAAATCTCTTCAATAACTCTGTCATTTTTATTATTATCATGTAAGCATAATCTGGAAAGTATAATCTGGAATCTAAATTTAGCGCCATTTATGAATTTGTTATTCGATTTGAGGTTATGTTATTGATGGGTTATTGTATTCAACGAAAAAATAGTAAAAACATAATAAATTTTATAAATATTAACACTACAACATCAAATATCAATATACTAAAAAATCTGAAGTAAATTCAAATTTTGAAGATAAAAATGCTTTTTAATTTTTTTCAATAGCACAAGGTAGCACACGGCAAAGTACATGTTCGGGTAGCAGCCGCTCACTAGATTTAGCTACGACATCTAGAGTAAAAACTTTTTTTGAAATTTTTCAATTGACCATTTCATGTGAATTACCCTACTATTTTTAAACCGTATTTTCGTTGGAATTTCATAAAATCCTCAGTTTATTACATAAAGACAAAAAAATAATTGATTTTATTCTTTCGCCCAATTGTTAGCGGATGGCTGTAATTGATTAAGTCCAATTTGAATACATATGCACTAGTGACACAATACGATCTGTATGCACTGTTCGAGCGAGACAGATATATGTTATGTTCAAATGTTATGTTTTTATTATCGATAAAAACTACATTTAAACGGTACCGCCAAAAGAAAATGTAATATATAGAATTACACTGCAAGTCAAAGCGTTATGACAATGTTGGACCACATTATGTCATTAACTTTTATTATATGAATGTTTAGTAAAACTAAATTATTAATTTTTTTTGAGGACAACTAATGCGGATACGTATAATCCTCCATCAGTCTTATCTGTTCCACAAACACGAAACTTCATAATGGTATTGAAGAAATCATATAGAAATGTACATAGAACTAAATTAAATTTGAATTAATCCGAGCGCACAGCTAGTATAATTATTTGCAATACTCATTATTTATATTATCACAATTCTTATGTCAAATTGATAATAGACTCAGGACATCAATTATATTTTTTTGTTAACTGTGTATTCGCATGTATGCCAACTTTTAGCACGCACCGCTAGCAAAGAGAACAACATGACGGCGAAGCGTCGGTGTTCCAGTCCGCACTAGCGAACGTATTTTCCCATTGGGATTTTGAACGACTTTGATGTTTGCAATTATTGCTCGCTGATTTTTTGGCGTTTTGTAAATTGTTTTCATTACTTTGTATTACATTAAGTCTATTATATTATTGTTTGTTTCATAGCGTTAAGTTCGGTTTGTTATATAATAATATGTGTTATTGTTAAAGTGTCATTTATTGTGTAAATAAAATGGCGGATGTACCAGGTATTAGCGGCGGGATTCTAACATTTTCATCGCCCATGAAGAAAAGCTCTAAGAAGAATGCTTTAAGCTCGAAAGAAAAAACCACTTTAATAAACGTATATAAATACGTAGAAAAGATTACGCCCAAGGAAAATCACATTTACAAAAAATACATAGCAAAGCAAATGGCTGAATTACCGGTGTTGGTCTAAGCACAGTATACAATACAGTTCGGGAATATAAAAGAAGGACGCATCAGCTCGCCTTTGCCGCACCCGCCAAGATTGACAAAATTTGAAAAATTGGATGATCTAGAGCTGACTGCGATTAGACGTAAATTCAATACTTTTTATTTTAAAAATGAACTACCTACGATCGACTAGGTTCTTATGGAGGCCTTACCTAATTTCAAAAGGACGACGTTCTACAATATTTTAAAGAAATTGAAATTCACATACCAGAAACGCAATAGAAAAAGCGTAAAAAAAATATTTCTGTGATATAAGTGTGATAATCTGTAATTGTTATGATGTATGTAGTGTATTTATATTAAATATTCTAGTGATTTCACGTTTTAAGTTCATTATGATGTGATTCATGTTCATGTGCACTGCGGTTAATTGTTTTCTGTGAAATAATAAAGTATTTGTGGTTTTTTTAAATATAAATATGTATTTTGTGTATTAAGTTTATTATGATTTGATTGCGACACTATAGTATAATTTTTCTATGGAATATTAGGAGACTTTGTGTATTTATAATATATATTTTGAGTTCTTTGTGATGTAATTGTTGCATTTTTTTCTTTAGAATGTTAACGTATTTGGTTTATTTTTACACATCAGTGTATTTTATGTTTTTAAAAGTTGTTTTAGTCATTTCTTGAAAATTAAGTAATACTTGTTTTATTTTGTAATAATTTCATTTTCTGTGTTCTAACTAAGATTTACTAATATAATACTATTACTAATATACTTAGAAAATAAAGTATTATTTATTAGTATGATAGAATATTATTTATTAGATAGACAGATGATAGTTGATGAAGGTTTGCCAAGGGTGAATTACTAGTAGAGATTTGGCTACAAACAACTTTTTAAATACGCCAGTCTTTAAGACTGCCAGTCTCAAGCCTGGATTAAGTATGAGAGGAATTTTGTTGGTATTATTATATATGTTTTATGTAACAGTAACATTTATAAATTATTAGAAACTCATCTTACTTATCTGAATTTCTCTTAAATATAAAATATAACCTATATAATATAAGTTACATATGTATACAGTGTAAATGTGTACACTAATAAAAAAATATTTTTTAATCACAAATAAATCCACATTAAATTACTAACATGAATGTAAGAAAAAGGTTTGCAATACCTAAACTGTCAAAAGTGATTGTTTACAAACATTCCATCTTCAATTTGAATGGACTATAGGTTTAGATAGTTTAAGTTGTGAATTGTTGACCATTAACCAACCGATCGTAATAATGGAATAATAAAATAGCTCTTCCGCTAACAGCAACATGAATATATTGTTTTTGTCTGAAGTTCTTAATATTGACCAGATTTACATTTTTTGTGAGTATCGTTATTTTTCAAAAGTAAACTTATATTCTATTTGAGTACTTATATCATTTGGAAAAAATACTAAGAATTACTTTTATTAACTTTATTCAGAATTATTGAAAAACATTAGAAATAATATTAAGTTAAAGAAGAAAGTTATATTAAATACCTAATTTCAGAAACATTACAGCAAACGTAATTCGCCGAGAAAAACCACATACATCGGTATTGCTTACGAGGCATCAGGCAATTGTAGTTATAAATGTGAAACGTAACGTTAGCCTTTCGCCTTATCCATCACTGAACACTATTTTGAAGGATTACAGTTTTACGCTGATTTTGACCGATACAACTTTTTAAATTTCCGTTTGAACTACATTAAATATTATTAGATAATCTAATAATTATTAATTTTTGTTGAGATTTATAGAACAAACACCACGATACTTTTAATAAAAAAGATATAAAACAATTTTGACATGATGAGTAAACCCTGTAAACTTTGGAAAACCGAAATCGAACCTATTAAATGAAACGTATTACAACATGAATATTAATTTTTAATCTTTACGAATATATTTTGGAGTGAAGAAAACTAAAATCATGGTTTTAGAAAGGAGTGCATGAAGAAACTTTACCTAGGTTATAAAACAAAGTCCTAATAACTAAAAGCGTTCTTATAAATAAGCGCAGACCAAGTTCTGATAAAACTAGCCATGTATTCTCTACCTTCAATCTAGGCAATAAACGAAATTCAGAACGAATATTTTGGTGGTGTGTTAAATATCATAGAAAATCCCTAATTCTATGAATGTAGCTTTATTGAGTTCCATGGTATTGACCCCCCAACGATCGATTTGACTATTTTGATAACGTGTTGGTGAGTCAGCGACTGTCGATTTATGACTCACTGGCTCATCATCAAAGTCTATCGGCCATTTCTATTGTGTCAAGAACCTTGAAATTTATAATATACTCGTACATAATGTAAGGCATGTGCACAATGGTGAGGCACGTGCAAGCATGCGTCCGTGTGGGTGTGTATTTTTTCCATAATAACTTTGAAGGAAAAGTTGAAACTGAAAGATAAAATAATATTCAATCATGGGAAAAATGTTCACGTCCCAATATACATATTAATGTTAAATGATATATTTTTTTCCAGTTCTTCTTAAAAATATAAGAGAAAAATAGGAAAACTATTTTCATTTAAGCCTTGGTAAAAACAGAACCTCCATGCATAAAAATACTTAAATTGCCAATATAATTCATTTTTCTTTCTTTGAAATAATATTCATATGGCTCACTTTTCAAAAACGAATAAAGTATGTGCACCACGTAGAATATCGCTCTGATGAAGTCGTGCGGCATTCGATGTGCGTGCAGGACTCTTAGCTTTTGCGGTAACTTTGGCATATTATATATCTTGAATATATTAAATATTGAAATAAGGTACAAAAATATAATATTATTTATAATCGCCTTATTTTGTACTCAGAACTCCATGAAGTTTGGCTTGCTATACCCATTTAAACACACGTGTAAATTTTAAATTTATTACTAAGGTTTTAATTTTCCAAGTTTTTCATACTTAATAAATTAAGTATTTCAGAATTTTAGGTTCACAAAACTAAGTTTGTACAACAATTGAATACATACTAAGTATAAAAAATTTACCACGTTCAAACCTCAAAATTGAAATAACAGTATATTTTGTTTTATCTCAACATTTTTAATTACAAGCTTAATAAAGAAAACGAATTTGGCAAAATTTTAGGTTTAATTTCAGAGTATTCTAACGAGAATTTGGCCACATTTTTCCATATAAGTGTAATTAGTTGGAATTGCGGGCCCGGTAGTTCACTACCAAGTTTCGATCCGCACTTTTGGACATTGTACTCTTTAACTGGAGTGCAACGTAAATATTTTAACTTATTTTAACTTTCAACTCAGCTGAAATTCTGAGTATATCGAGAGACGATTTCTTAACTGTAACAAGGCAATGGCATCTAACAAATCATTAAAACGTATAATCACTTCTAGAAGAGCTAGAACCTTAAATTTACGCACATGTGTAGTATTTACAATACCAAAGAAATATTGAATTATTACCTAGAAACTAAGATAGAATTTTTTTTGGCTACATATTAAATTTCATACAAATGTAGTAAGTTTCTATAGCTCTCTCGTACATTGTAATAAGAGCAGTGATTCTAAAAACTGTTTAATATCTTTGACTTCGATGGCATTAACTACTTTTTTTAAATTCAATATGATGTTATTTTATACTACTTCATTTCGATAATATATTCACGAACATCTTTTTGTAAATTACGACGTTTTATAATTTCAAAAACTGACGCTTTCGCTTTGAAAAATAGAGTTTGTCTTACATAAAATTTGAAAACCGATGGTATGTAAAATTTATAGTAAACAGTTTGGTTTGAAATACTACTTTCGTTTTACTGAATGGAATTTATGTGTGTATGATGAAAACAATATCCACCTACAATGAAGGAAATTGTTGAGGAAGAAACTTAGTTTTTAAACATTGATGGTGGTCAGCCCAGAGTTTAATAAAGTAATTCACATGCTAGGCTGTAAGTCAGCGTTATTTACTCGCTACTTTTTACAGATATGTTTTTAATGAGAAAACTGGTTCTTTTTATTGGAATGTCTCTTATGTGGCTTTCCTTTCTTTTTTAGGCACATAATATTGGTAAAGAAACAAGAAAAATTAAAAATAAATCCACAATTCCAATGTGGATAACTTCAAAAATAAGAGAATGATGTCGGGACTAGTTTAAAAAATATTTTCAAAAGTTGAGTTTGAAGTTGTCGAATTTAAATTGAATAAATAAAGCTACTAAAACAAAAACAAAAACTAGTAAATTGAGACTCGAATCCAAGTTTATTTAGTAATTTTCTTATAAAAATATTGATTTCATTATAATATTAAATAAAAATTAATCAAAAATTGCTGTTTTCTTTCAATACTTTCTTTCTCTGACAATATAAGAAAACATACAATACATGAACTTATGTGTTAAAACACATAAATTGTATTAAAATATATTGTATCTATATATAAACTTATATTAGGACTACTGTGATTTGAACTTAAAAATTAAGTGCTAAACCCGTAAAATATTCAATGCTAATTCGTTTATATCCAATATTGAAGAGAATTCCTAAATATCTAATAGTGAGGAGGTTTTGAGTAAGAGAATAATAATATTTTGTATTGAATGTTACCTTTTTTTATTATATTTATCCATTATATTTATTAATATAGATTTGCACATTGCCTTATTTACGATCCCCTCAGAAATATTTGTGATTCTTTGGCGAGAAATGACTTTGCGACGGTAGTATGTAAAAAGCAAAATAAAAAAGCTTCATAAATATAAAACGTTCATTATGATAGTTTCTTTTCCTCAATTCTATAGCATTTTAGATTGTTCGTTAGTATTTGGAGCATCTACATTTTCAGATTTTTTTATTTCAACATAACTACATTCATTACAAATGCATGTTATAGATTTACGCACTTTGTACGCATCACAATAAAAATTTATTGGGTTTCTTTAAGAAAGAAAACCACATTTAGATAAAAAAAACAAAACTTCGTAAATAAAAAAATATACGAGTATATTTTATTAATTCCTGTATCATTTGAAGATATATAATATTCCCGAATCTTTATCGGTTATAGAAGCATGTATTCCTTTGTCAAATCCATTTAGTAAAATTGAGTTCCGATGTATAAGCCTAATTACAATCGACTATTTGTGGAATTAATTTATTAATGTATTGAATGGCTCATAAAATAATTTACGGTGACATAAGTGTAAAATAAAAAGAACGGAGTATGAAATTAGAATTTAACTATTATATGTGCACATAATGGTTAGAATAAATCAATATTTTAGTGTTAGTAGTATTTGAATAAATTATATAAATTGTAGTACATTGCTATATCGTCACGGAATTCTCTTACTCTTATGTTAAACACAAATTATTAATGTACCAGTTTTAATATAAATTAAATAGTATTTATACCCCCCACCAGTCCAGCCCTACTCGACTCCAAGTCATGAGGTCCTCTAATGACCTATGATCTATATCAACGCAACACGCCAGAGCCGACGTGTTGCGTCGATCACAGGTTTACGGCCTTGGACGTCGCACTGGGGAGTACCGGGTTCGATTCCCAGCCGCTGGTCATCAAGGGCATAGGTCATTAGAAGACCTCATGACTTGGAGTCGAGCGGGGCTAGACTGGTGGGAGGGTATAAATACTATTTAATTTATATTAAAACAGGTACACTAAAATATAAACCGCGCCTCCGGTGTTCGAATTTTCATTTCTTAGTTAATTTAACAAATTATTAAGTTTAAATCCCGCGCGGGCCGACTTGCGCTATCTCTCCGTATAATGGAGATTTTGTTTAATTTTCTAGGTAATATTTCATTATCATAACTGCCGAATATCATGAGATATTATTATGAAAATAAAGCTAATTTAATACCAGGGTTATAATTTATAAACTTTTTGTGAATTTATAAATATTTTCAATTATTTTTGAGTTAAATTCGATTCTACTGACATTTTTTTTTAATTTATGATTCGTTCTAGTAATCGAATATGCAGAGGAAAATATTTCAAAACTGGAAATTCAAAAATTCTAAATTCAAAAGGGGGAATTCGGGACATAATTTTCAATACAAACAAATTTCAATTTTATTTTTCTTTATTTGATTAAGTAGTAATGCAAGTTTTCATTAATTGTGTGTGGGGTTTTATTATTTTAAATTTTGATTATAAATTACTTGGAAGACTAATATTCTTCTAAAAAAATTAAAGTAATCTTTTAACAATGTTAGTGTAAAAAAATTGTTTTTTTGGAACTTTATTTGTGGAACTTTATTTCAAAAACATCTACAATTCGCACAGATTCCACAAAGTAATTTCATAAAATGTTTTTTTATTCCTAAACCCATACCATTGACCATTTTTTCGATCATGTTAAAATAAAACAAGTGTAGTATTTATGATCATACCGCATTTATTATGTTTTTTTAAAGTAAATGCTCAAAGTATTTGTGCATATTCAGGAGCAGTGCAGGTCTGGGGCATTTTATAATGCCGACTGCATTCAATATCCATATCTCAAACACAAACAAGGTCCAATTCAAGGGTAGGTCAACAAATAAAAACAGTAGTAAGGAAAAAACAGTAAAAGACACGTTGTTCCAAGCGATAAGCAAGTCACTAAAGAAGCGAAGTTGTAAAGGGAAGGAGTTGAGGGAGTCGCTTGACGGCCGAGACCAATAAAAAGATCGTACGAGTAAGAAAGAGATAGCGAAACAATTCTGATACGCGGTTGTTTTCATCGCAAGCACTTCTTCGAATGCGGAGTTACTTCAATAAAGCAAATATTTTTCGAATGTTTACAGAATTAATTGTAACAATGTTACCTTTTTGAAATCTATGTGAATTATAAATGTTTTTAAAATAATGTAACGCAAGGTTGCCATACATTTTTACACTAGCATTGTTTAGAAATCATTATTTATGTTTTATAATTGAAAAAATGCACATATTTCAACGTTTAATTTTTAAGTTGCCAATAATAACGAATCAATAATATTTTAAGTAGAAAGACGAATGTTTTTTTAAAGATTTTTGGACAATAAAAAAGCGAAAATAGTAATAATACCTAATATAATTTTTTTTCATACGCATTAACAAAAATTAAACGAAAAATTTTAAAAGCCATGTCTCTAAAAGTATTAGACCTAGGATAATAAAATTCATTGTTTAGTATATGTAATATACCCCCACCGGCATTTCGTTGGTCCACTTCTTACGGGACAACTTGTATATATATATATATATATATATATATATATATATATATATATATATATATATACATATACATTCTTAAAGAGAAGCGAATATCAGTTTTAATCGAAGTATATTTCAAGATCCCTGACTACAGATCTACACTGTGGTGTAGAGCGACCTGGCTGTAACCCAAACTAACTATATATAGTTTTGTATTTTAAATTTATGAAAAAGATACCAAGATAGTTGTAATATTTAAAAACAGGCACACCGATAAGCTATTACCGAAAACTTTTCTTGTAAGTTGTAATAGTCTTTAAAGTCATCGATAGTGGTTTATATTTCCACAGTAATGTTATCGTCACAGAGTAAGCTGGGACGTGTAAGTGTGCTAGGTTGTTGATAAATTCCACGTAGAGAAGGGGTTCCAAATGCCAACCTTATATTATCGTCGAGTTGATTGTTACTGAAATAGAAAACAAAATTATATGCATTACCGCCATTAATGACAGACTTACGATTGAATCGAACGGATAATCTATTTCCGTGACAAATTACCGCTAACTACCTTTTTAGTGTGACTCTAAAAAAAGTAACGAAATTCTGGAAGTTCAGCTAAATAGATATAATTATGCAAATTGTAATCCACAAAAACACAGTGTAAAGAAACTCGTTGGAAATGTAAAATTGTGAAAGATTTCTGTACTGTGAGCTGCATTAACTTTTCGCTTAACTTTAATTATATTTCTAATATAATTTTTCAATTGTAAAATATAGCACGATTTTCGATCTCATATCATAAGCATCGTTCCCTTTTTACCATTATCAAACTAAGTCACTTATTTACCATTCAAAAACTGGTGTTTTAAACAGATCACCTATATTGTGCCGTTTAATTATTAAAATTAGACAGAAAATAAAAAAAAAGTATTAAATATTTAGAAAAATTTTACCTTTGTCCAGAATAATAACTTTGACGCAACCTATTTATCTAGTCTTACTTTCGCACCATTCACCCTGCTATATTTATTTGGAATTAATTATATATGAAATGGTCACTGGCAGAGTGAAATTCTCAAATTGATTAGTTAAGACATTTTTTTTATACACATTTTTTTAAAAATTCGTCCTGTTGTGACAGGATGAAAACACTGTGTTATTGTTGCTTTTTTTCTTTGATATTTTAATGTGACGTATGAATACGTCTCTAGTTTAGAAACTGGAGTGCAAAGCTTATTTCATAAGTTTCACTAAAACATTGATCTAACAACACATTCAATAATTTGAAACCTTTTAATGGTATCAATTCGCACTTCGCATTCAATAGAATATTAAACCAAGCATGTTTCAGATAGTTACTGACATTTCAGTAACGTCATCGGATGATATGGTAACCGATTATTTAGAATATGATAACCGATATTCGAAAATAGCTTAGAACTTATTTTTGTGTATAAACAATACATCTAATTTTTAATAATTTTCCGAAAACATATCTATCCCAGTCTAAATAAATATTTTTTTTCCCAGTCTCAGTAAACAAGACAAGAGAAAAAAATATTTCTACGCTCACTGCAAAACTGAAAAGACTACTATCCTTAAAATATCCGACTTGCTATTCCAACCTTTGGAGAAGTTTTTCGAACTCGTTTCGCCAAGTAGTCAAAAAGAACTTCCGGTTGTGGTATATTTATTACTTTTATTTTATTTTCTTTAGTTCTAGCTTAACTTTTGAGAATTACAGCTGGGCTTGTTTTTACTACTTTCAACTTTTGCTGAAGAAAATAAATCTCACAACAGTTATTTCATAAAGCTGAGAAATTTATATATTCCATTTCATGATTTCGGTTTTTAGACTTGTTTGAAGGTAATCAACGAGAAATGAAATAATTAAAGCTATGGAAGCAAAAAAACTAGTTAAGTGAGTATACAATCTCATCTCACTTGGTTTTTTACTTACAAAAACATTGCGATTAGACATTAAGTAATATATAATTTGCAATCAGGGTGCTTTCTGCAATTAGATTCCTTTTAATATTTTGTCTCTGTGATAAAATAATATGATACCGTCATCATTAACCAAAAGACCCCTTTTGAACCTATGCCTTTTTATTGATTCTCACACATTCAAAAGCTTCTTGTAATCTTTACCAGATAATCTAGCCACCTAGCAAGAAGCTGCTACGCTAAAAATATCGTTATATTCACAGGATAACGCTCCAGTGTTATCCTGTGAACATGACTTTTTATGATTTTTTTTTATGATTTATTTGAAAATTTTTTTATTATTTCTAATACATGCTATGTAGAAACTAATATGAGAGTAACCGTGACTTGATCTTTACGATTCTGTGCTGAACCTAAAAATGTTCGGTCTCGTTCTTTAACAAACAAAATTCATTACTCTGTTCTAAACATCCAAAAGTAAGGAGATTTTGAGTAGGTAGATCGCTATGTTTGTCTTGAATATATACGTTTTCTAAATAAATTTAATTTACCATTTTTTGCAGTTTGAACAAAAATATGCAGATATTTTAGTTTTTTTTTAAATTATGTAGAGCAAAAATGAAATAAAATACACAAAAACTTATGTATGTTTGTTACGAACTAGATTAGGAAAATATAGTAGAGTACAATTTTCACCATATTTTGATCTAATCTAGTAAGAGATTAGTAATTTAAAAAAACCTGAGGTAAATTTCCATTTGTTAGCGGTCTTCGAAAATACTTTTTAGGGTATATATATATATATATATATATATATACATTTTGTTCAGGCATGTATAGTCTGGGTATTTGCATTTTTCAAAACTTTTAAATTTTGATTTAAAAATTTTGAAATATTGTGTAACGTGGACCACGTTTCATTAAAAATATTTCAAAATTTTTGTTTATGCTCTTCTTTTCATTATTAATTTTACAACCTTCTACTAGACTTTACTTTTCATGAAAAACTTGAATACCTTATGTTAACAGTCATCTGTAAAATTTGTAAAATACTTGGATTTTCCAAATGACACAACTTGCATTGGCTCAAAAACGTCTGTGTGGATTAACTCTAGCAACGAATCTGCCCGAAGCTATTCACTAAAAATTATTGCTTGATCTGCTTGCCTTCTAGATATATAAGACAAGCTTTGTTTTTGTGACGACAATATTAAACCAGTAGCACTTGTTGGTATTTTACACACATTATTGAAATTTAAACGACCCATACGCTGGTGGCATAAGAAGATATCCATCTCCTCTGCAGCTATTATTGTGAATATCATTATATAACTCTTTACCCACAGTCATTTCTACAGTTGTTATTATAAAAGTTACTTCACAGCCATTTTTAAAATTGTACTGAGTGACAGTTAGTTGACAACTCTAAAATGTATAGGACGTTTCTCATTTGTATTGCTTCGCTGCTACCACCCTGTGTTGGTACTAAACATCCAAAAGTAAGGAGATTTTAAGTAGGTAGATCGCTATATTTGTCTTGAATATATACGTTTTCTTTATAAATTTCATTTACTGTTTTTTGCAGTTCGAACAAAAATATGCAGATATTTTAGTTTTTTTTTAAATTATATAGAGCAAAAATTAAATAAAATACATTAAAAATGATGTATATTTGTTACGAACTAGATTAGGAAAATATAGTAGAGTATAATTTTCACCCTAGTCTCTTTAATGAAAAATTGGAGAACGTACTGACGTCCGTATAGTTTATGATTACTACTTTTGATCTAATCTAGTAAGAGACTAGTAATTAAAAAAGAGAGGTAAATTCCCAGTTGTTAGCGGTCTTCGAAAATACTTTTTAGGGTACACACATATATTTCTTGTATTTCAACTTTGATTTATTACATACAGTAAGTTTAAATTCCGCAACTGATTTATTTTTATAAATTTACGCTATGTTTTACGATCACATTCGAAATATATTGCGTTTCTTTGAAAAGGAAAAAAATTGTGATAGTTTTATTTTTAAACACAAAGGCTTAAAAAAGCTGTGAAAATACAAAATATTGATTTCTTTCATTCCTGTATTATCTAAAGGTTTTTAACAGTTTAGAATTTTTACTAGTAATTGATAACCTTTAATTTGGCCTTTTAACTACTTAATTGAGATATATTTCGCCAATGTACTGGAACAGCGCTCTGGCAAGTATTTATATCACTGTTCATTTTCAAAAAAAAATATCAAACAATCTTCGTGTCTGTTCATCCAACTGTCTGTCGCAATAATTATTCCAAAGACCGTTTGAAGTAAAGAGCTAATATTAGAAACAGTTACAGTTAGTAACAAAATAAAAACAATATACAATTTAATTCGATATTTTCAGGGTAATTTTGAAGTGTGGATTGAGTTTTTTAGTATTAATATATATTATGAATTCAAAAGTACCAAAAATATTTTTACAATGTACATATTGTTTAGAAAGTACATATAGCTTAAGGATAAAAAAAACCAAAACCTAGATAATAGTATAGCTATTTTCAAGGTTTTGGTTTCTTTTATCCTCAATAAAACGAGATGCAAAACTGAAAGTGATCTATACTTCTTTAGCAAAAAAAACTTGCTTGTTTGATCTCATTATTTTTTACATCTAACTTTTTATAGATAAACGTGTCACTTGCAATCCGTAGCTAAATTAGGGACCTTTAGAATTTTGCCATATCCGTCTGTCTGTCCGTCTGCATGCCATAGTCGTATTACTGGCAGACAATTAATACTATATAGCCGAAATTTGGCGTGCTTGTAAGTAGCCTAAAAAGTTACTAAAAATAAAATCTGTTGCGGAGTGTAATAAGAAAATTTGTCCATACAAAATGATTCGTAACGATACGATTTCCTTTACGAACCATTAACCTTTGCAGAGGTAATTTTAGTTATAATTACGTGCCTCAATCTCCTATCGCCTGAACAGCTGTTTTCGTGTATCTGAAAAATATTGACGATAGTAGGACATATAATTAAATTTAAGGCTTAAATTAGTGTTAAAGGCTTAAGAAAAAACCACTTAAGTACTGATAGCTATACCAGCTTACGTAATAGTTGGCCAACTTAAGACATTAGTAATTTGTAAAGAGTTGATTTAAATCATTTGTTAGGAGTTTATCTGACAGTAAAACGTTCAGACACTCCTTATATATAACTTAAATCAATTGCGAAATTAATTGTGTATTTTAAAATGTCTATATATTACGTCAGTGACACGCAACATATATTGGGTGACATATCACACATCAACAGTCCACACACATGGCGACAGTCAACACATATTGGGTGACATATTTGTATATTTGTATGGTGAAAAATAATATTAATGTTCCTAAATAGTTTGAGAGAAATACTATATACGCTTCAACGTTTGTATGCGATTGAGTATGTATGGAATCCTTGTAGAGGGAGTTAGTTATGTTCATTCTCAACAAGTTTATAGATACAGTAATATTTCGGCAATGTCTAACATAGATTTGATAATGCTAATCTATATTTAACTTTTCTTTTATTTATCTTGATTTAACTTTTCTTTTATTTGTCATTTTCCGATTCTCGGATTCTGTAGTTCTTGATAAAAAGTTGACTATGTTCCTCAACATTGTGAACTTTAAGTACTTACTAATGCACAATCATTGTTATGGCTTTACAAATGTATTTAGTAATTCCGTACGCGTAATTTATGGTAAAATAAATTAATGCTATGCTTGCGTAAAACTATATATTAAAGAAAACAATAAACTATCACCAATTTCCCAATTTCCCAATTACTTTGAAAATATATAGTAATGAATAACAAAATATTTACAGGTATTGAATTCAAGGGCCTAGGTCCTACTCGCGTTCAACTTATGTAATTTAACTTGAATTCGCTTATACGTCAATAAAAAAGAAAAAGTTGTTTGAAATTAAATGTTACCAATTTATTAAGTTATAATTTCATTATTACCTTTTATTAGTTACTAGCTATGCGTACGACTTCGTTCGCGTGTAATAAGGAAAAAAAATTGTTTTTTTTAGTTTATATGTTGCTCCTGGGTTTACACTGCTACCGTACCAAATTTCATCAAAATTCTTCCAGCAGATTTTGTGTGATAGCCGATCAAATTTACATAATTACAGATAGACAATTCTAAATTTTAGTTTCGAAATAAAATAAACAAATTCTAAATTTTCAATTTAGAGTTTTTCTGGCTTCCATTATAATACTACAATCTAATCAATAACTTTTTTTTAATATTTAGCATTAATTGTGTTACAATTTGATTATAAGTATATTATATTCAATAATTTATCAAGATTACATTACTGATAAATTATTGAATGTTTACAAATTGCAAGGTTTTAGAAGCGTAAATGATTGAACTTGAAAATAACATGTAAATAAGTTAAATGAATTCAATCCATCTTGTCTCCATCGACTACTGGGCATACATATCTCCCAAAGCATATATCATTGGAGAAAATTGCCATAATAGCTACATTGGGTAGGTGGTTTGGGGATCGTAACGTGTAGCATCTCGCACCAATGCCGTTGCCGTCCGTAACAGATACTTTAAGCTACTTTACGTGATACTTTAGCTAAGCTATTACAAACATCACTCTACCCACGCTCGACGAGCGGCATTGAATTGAAGCCAGGATCCAGGATTAAGCCATGCCGTTCAAAAACATAAATCTGTGATCAACCGAACACATCACGGTGGCGGTATTAGATGTAAATTCAGTTTCAATTTTAGATTTTGAAACTGAAATATAGGTTTTACCTGTAAATCTATATCTCAAATTATGACATATGCGAATTATGCTATTATTTAAAATTACATGAAGTTGGTATTTATATTCAAACTTATTACGAGAAAGAAATTTAAAACGAAATTTAACTAAAAAAAATAATTCCACGTTTATAATAATGAAGCTTGTGGTTAAATTAAGCTGATTTGATGTATTATTTAATTTCTTCTATTAAAAAAACAACAGTTTCTAAAATTGGTGATATTTGTTTAATTCTGAGAATTAAATACCACAAACGTTTATCGTGGTCCAATATGCTGAAGGGATTTTTATATATTATATTAACTCAAGTTTGTTGGATGACTTCCCTTCTTACAAGTTTATAGAACTTCCTATAAAATATTAACAGGAAATTAAAACGAGCAGTGAATAATTACCACAGTGGATTTTTTTTAATAAACGTATTTTTTTATTTTATTATACGTAAACATATTTAAAAACAAAATATAATTTATAATACATTTTTTTTATAATATTTTGTATCCACTAAGAATATCGTCTATTTCTTTACAACAGTTACAACAATATAAAGTCAATAATACCAGGGAGTACTTTTGTGAACGTTTCGTTAAAATTAAATCAATAATTTTGGAATCTCTCCCTAGTAATATATTTTTTTGGTTATGCCTTTAGCCATATATTTAAATAAAAACCTATTCGTTCATGAATGAAGGTGGCCATATATATTTAAACAAAGAGGTATCAATAAATATAATATTAACTTACTTATGTGCTGAATAATTAGGAGTAAAGTGCGGTTATCTACATAGAATTAATATATTTCATTTATAACTATCTAAGACACTAAATTTTGTATTCTAAGGAGACTTACACGTCAAACTATTTTCAGGTTAACGCTACTGCCCGCCTCTTGTCGGTATACAAAAATGATTATCAGAAAACCAAAGTACTTGCATTTGAAAGTTTATTTAAAACTAATCTTGTATTTTCTAAATATATTTTCTATGTGTTAATAAAAATAATCATAATCTAATTTTGTAATTTCTTTTTGAGAATAGTTCTTGACCCCTAATTAAAAAAAAAAAAATGTTTTCTTTCTTAGTAGATATTTCTTATTATATACATCTGGATAAAAATGGTAAAAATGGATCTTAAGAAGAGACACTATTTTTAAATACTGTTACGATCCAATAGATTATGATGCAACTCGCTAATCTAGCACATGTTAATAAATAGCGTTACCAATATGAAATAAAATAAAAACCATCGTTACCTGAAATTCATAAATTATTTTAAACTTTAGCTTATACATATCCTCTTTCGCTGTAATATTTCCGTACATGGCGTTTAATTCGCAATACTATATCTTCAAACATTTCATTCATATTTTTATTTAACTCGAGTATATATTATTATTGACAATATAACAAACACTCACATTATGCTTCGAGTTTAATCGTGTCCCATCGAAAAAAAATGTATTTTATATTACTTTATCATTTTCGTTACCTTCCATAAATTTTGTTTGCGTAAACAGTTTTTTTATTCAACATTTTGGGAAATATTACGTATTTTTTTACGAATCATAAAAAATTACATATTTATTGGTTAAAGCCATGTAGTGACTAAAAGAGATAATTAATAAAACCATTTGTGTAGAAGAAAATTACTTTGTTTATTTTGAAAATATTTATTAAACTTTACATTTAATAATGTGCCGCGTCTTCCGCGTATTAAATTAACACAAGGCCACGAAAGCATCATGCAAATTCTATTAATCATTTTGATCTCAATAAAGATAATAATTATGTAAATACATTTTCTATGCCTCCTTAAAATGAATATGTAGGGTACATTGACATAAGCTACCCGCACTCCTACAAATAATTAATTAACAATTGGAAAGAACTATTAGTTAAAAAATAATAAACAATATTTATGATTGAATATTAATACTCATAATCGTTTAATGTCGTGGATATGAAGACAAAGGGTATCTCTTAATTTGACGGTTCCAATTTGGATTATTTGCAGTCACAACTAGACAAACGTCGTACCAGATTTTCTGCGGTTTCATAATGTCCAAATGAATGAGCAAGATT
The DNA here is from genome assembly GCA_039881145.1 of Druceiella hillmani. NCBI lineage: Eukaryota > Metazoa > Arthropoda > Insecta > Lepidoptera > Hepialidae > Druceiella > Druceiella hillmani. Next base: position 28,547,778 of record JAYKKI010000013.1, on the reverse strand, counting down.
CAGAAAAAGTATGTTAGTAATAACTGTGATAATTTATAGCATCCAGTAGCCTAAAGTAAAGGCGAAATTGAACAATTGTTTGACTTTGAGTCTAGAAAATTGAGGTACTGATTACTTTTTCAGTTTCCGCGGCTGTTTATGTAATCATGAATCCTCGGTTGGCCGGGCTAAACACGTTTTAACTTTTGAACGCGAACTGCTCATTCCCGCAATCGGTAATCGTTTTCATTCCAATAAGCAGAAAACAATGGATTGTAATAATAACCTAAAATATTTGTCGAACAGTCATTTAGCAGAAAAGTTATTGCGGAAGCCTGAAAAATGTTTAGTGTAAAAAACTGTTGGTTTCAGATGTGAAAATAATTTTCCGATTTCCGAAAATGATAACGTTCTTATTTGGAAAAGTACACACTAAAAGAATGATCGTCGTATATTTCAGACTGAGTACAATTGTATTTCAATAGAATATACCTCACATTTAATGTTACCCTTCTTACCAATATTCTACCCATATTCTACTACACATGTAATCATTTTTTCTCATAATCTTTCTTGGACTATTGTGGCTTGTCAACTCCATATTACTAAATTAAATTATAATTCAACAGTTTTAAGTCTTATTTTCCTAAACTACAATTTTTCCTAAACTACGATTAATGCGAACTTTTGTTATTCGTACCAGCAACACACACACACGCACACAAGCACGCGCGCACGCACGCATGCATGCACACACACGCACACTCTCGCGTGCCTGCGTGACACACGCAGGCACACACGCGCGCATGCATGCACGTATGCACGAACATGTGTGTGCATTTCCAGTCATGGAAACAATTTAAAAGAGTTAAAATATGCAATACTTTAAAAACAAAACCATAATTTCCTTACCAAATCTAAAAAAGGTAAACAAAACCTTACACTAAATAAGATACACAATAAATTGAATAAAAGTGAATAGACACTAAAAACAAAAACATAGTGAATTGTAGCTTTCTATAAAAGGAGCTTTGATTTAATCTTATACATAGTCCGTTAGTGTGAAAAATATTGGAAACAAATAAATAAGCGATTGAATATACACTCCATGCCATCTGCTTATTGCAGCAGAATATTGAAATTATCGAGTAAAAAACATTGAGTTTCATTAGATAGAAATAATTCTATTTGTTGGATTAAAAAATAGCTTATACAATAATTCGAATCGTGTACTTAAATCTGAATAAAGTTTTATGTAAAGATCTTTAGCTGTTCATTGAGTAACAAATATCTAAACATTCTTTTCGTAACATTCGTATATACTTCATGCGGACGAAACCTATGAGATGATACTCGACTGCACAAAAGAAAAGCATGTTAAACTAACATCGTGATGTTACTAATCTGCTCAAAATATATAGAAAAATAGAAACGTTTATAAACAAATCATGAATGTCTACATTTCTCAAAAATCGTGAGAAAATGTCATTATATGTGGCTCTTAGCGTCACTGTTCACGTCCCTAATTTTTATTCAGAATTAATAATCTATAACTAATAAAATAGATTGAAATTTTGAATTCAGATTCATTAAAAAACATCTCCTAAATTAAATAATTTTTGCAAATGTTTTTCGTCACGTTATTATTTTACGAATTTTTTAATTACCTTAATTTTATAATAACTTTTCTTAAATTGTACATACATCAATTCTACCAGTGTTTTGATGGAAGCCCGAAAATAATATTTACAAGCACGCATTAAAAATATAGATTTACCAAATAAAGTTTTCACATTAATTACCTACTTGACAAAAAATGGTCCAAGATGGTAAAGGTTAACATAAAAATAAACAAGTAATAATATTGTTTTGAACGCAGCGGGTAAGGACGCCAAAAAAATAATAACGTAGATTTAACAATTATTAATGGATATTAACAATGAAAAAAAATCTATTTTACCTAAGGATAATTTGTTTATTTAACGTAATGCGTTGTGGATTTCTTTTTTCTTTTATTTGGTCTCAAAAAGGATGAAAAATTTGGATTTGCTCTACTTTTCGCGTGCAATAGTTATTTACTTGCATCTGTATAGAAACGATTTCATCTGTTTGGATTTCATCTGTTTAGCCCAGTAAATGTAACTTTTAAAACAGCACGGCTTTTGTGAATAAAATTTGTTTTGCTGAATAATGTTTGACTAAATTCTGTGGCGGTCTATGCAATTTCACACTATTTAGTGTAAAAAGAGCCGATCAATGCATTTTAGTAACTAACGGACGCACTTTGTGGTTTAGTGGGTTCAATGCGGTAACGAGCCCTCAGATTCTCGTTTTCTAGACAGTCTAATCAAAACTACGGTCAAACGTACGTTGTTATTAGTGTCATTTTGAGTTATTGAATTTATGTCTTCGCACTCAAACGCTATCAGAGGAATTCTATCAGAGGATTAAAATATTATGCAGCAACATAAATGTATTAATGTAATGTCAGTTGTATAAAGATGTGATCGATTATAACTAGGCTTTTGTCATAGTTTTTATAGTAACAAAAAAACTCGTGAATTCTTAATATAATCTTCAAAAGTATAATAAATGCAATAGTTGATTTTCTTCTTTCGAATCAGTAATCAAATTTAGCAGGCATATAAATAGTTCGTATTAAATTTGAATACCTCGAAAATGTGTTTTGGGCATTGATTCATGTAAATTGGTATGGACAAGAAATTGAAGTCGAATTTACAAATCAATTTTAGCTAATTTTTTAGGACTAGTTTGGCAGTTTTAATAATTTCAAATGATTAAGTTATTTTTTGGATTACGTCAACGAACAACGAAAAGGGTAACACAAATATTTATAATTTTTTCATGCATCTGTCTTTTCATACGTCAAAGCATCACAGCAAAAACCAGTTAAGGTTTTTTTCTATATAAATTGCACAGGAAAATGTCACTTCACATGTACTTTCATATTTCACCCCTGTGAAAGACATATTAGGCAATATATTTACATCTAGAAAAATCATATTATTAATACAAATATTATGTTCCATTTATTATTTCAACTTTTATATGTATGTGTGTACACAACTTTCTTAGTGCGTGTTGTACTAGTTATCAAGCGGTTTTTTTTAAACTTTGTTATTATAGTATGCAACCTAATCAATTGAATTTAATATAAAAGAAAACGACGAAATGGAAATTTTCTAATTAATAAGAGTTATAAATAAATATTAGAGGTTACATACAAATTATTAAGATAATTTATATGATATTCCAATACCCTACTTAGTTACCTTTATAAAATTCTGGCTTATAAATTTAGCAAATATGTGAAGTCGTAATAAAGAGTTTTTAGAAGTACACAACTTTAAATTAAAATAACTAAAACAACTGTTATTTTTTTAACTTTAAATTTAAAAAATAACATAAAGATATGTAAATATAAAAAGTTCCTTTCCATCTAGTTTATATATATCAAGTATTGCTTAAAAATAAATAGAGAAATTAAAATATAAATCTATGGAGATTTTTTACTTCAATGACGCCTGGTCAAACCATTCTCAAATATTAATATTATTCTTTACTATTTAAATACATTGTTAATTATAAATTCCCGACATTTGTAAATATCGTGAATATCTCAAAAACAATGAAATTTAGAATCATCTCCATAACTTTCTGGAAGAAATTACGTAAATATCTAAAAAATTGGTTTATGTTATAATTCTGTCATTAATCATATTATAGACATAGGAAGATATCTTTAGAGATACTTTATATATAATGGTAAAAAAATTAATTTGCATTCCTTGAAATGTTTTCATTTATTTCATATCCTAAAATGTAAAAAATTATTTACTAACTGGATATTTTCTGAATAGATACTATTATTTAAATAATTTATCAATGTGGGTTTAAATTATTTATCACTGTGCTAAAATTTTATTTTCTACGTCAAACGATTTCCAAAAAAATGGCTATTACAGACAAACCATATAGATGGACGAACGAATATGTGAATAGTCTTTTAAAGATTTCAATTTATCGTTTTAAGTATGAAAACTTAAACACTGGAGTACGGATGATAGTGAAATAATTTGATGGAAAATACTGTCAGTAGATTTTTATCAGTTTTGAAAAAAAATTAATTATTTATTTTTCCTTCCCGATTTAAAAAAGAGGAAATATTCAGGGAATCCCGTGCAGATTCCATAAATGTTCACAATTTTTGCCTGAGAGAGTTTTATGTAATTCTAATATTTAGATAAAACGGGTGTCTAAAAAACGTTACTGTTCCAATAAATATAATAAAATGAGATACGGAAGATAAAGATAACTACATTTTTGAAAACTCGGTACCTAAATAAAAAAATTTGGTAGTATGTGTGATAAATAAATAATAATATCAAAGAAACGGTAGAAAATGCAATAAGGCTTTTGATTGTGTCGATCATCAGACTTTATTAGTAAAGCTAAGACATTATGGTGTCTCAAATAACTCGCTTAACCTTATAGAATCGTATCTTTCAGGTCCAATTCAAAAAGTAAATATTAATGGCACTTTTTCTTCTGGCGCTCACCTTCATATGGGAGTGCCCCAGGGCTCGATATTAGGCCCATTGTTGTTCTTAATATACATAAATGACCTGCCGTACTTTACTAAAGACCTCTGTGAGATAGTATTGTTTGCTGATGACACTTCTTTGATTTTTAAAGTCGACAGACGCAAAGAAGGACTTGACGAAGTAAATGATGCTCTTTCTCAAGTCCTACATTGGTTCACTGCTAACAATCTCTTGCTCAATTCAAAGAAAACAAAATGTCTTAAATTTAATATGCCTAACGTAAGGCAGGTCAATACTTGCATTAATATGAATAAAGAACCTATAGAAGCAGTCAATTCCACTACCTTCCTTGGAATTACTATAGATTCCAAACTGCAATAGGGACCCCATATTGTGGCCTTGGCAGGAAACTTAGTTCAGCTGCGTATGCAGTTAGGAAAATTAGGCAGCTCACTGACGTTGAGACGGCGAGATTAGTTTATTTCAGCTATTTTCATAGCGTAATGTCGTATGGTCTACTGTTGTGGGGCTCTGCTGCCGATATTCAGACCATTTTTGTACTCCAAAAAAGAGCTATTCGTGCAATATACAGCCTTAGACCACGCGACTCGTTAAAAGAATTGTTTAAGGAAATTAACATACTAACAGTGGCATCGCAGTACATATATGATTGCATTGTTTATGTACGTAAAAACTATGATGTTTTTCTTAAAAATTCAGACACTCATAGCTTCAACACCAGAAATAAGCATAAACTTGCCGTTCCAAGTCTCAGACTGCATAAGACTGGTAATTGTTTTATTGGATTAAGCATAAAAATGTTTAATAAGCTTCCACAAAGCTTTATCGACTTACCTTTGCCTAAATTTAGATTGACTATCAAACGTCAGCTGATGAAAAAGGGTTATTACAAAGTAGTAGATTATTTGAATGATAAAAATTTGTGGACACTTTAATTAGCTCTCCTGCACATTTTAAGATTTTTGTAACATTGACCTTTTGAAAAAAGGCTTACTGTTGAGTTTGTTGCGGCGCTTCTTCTCAGCAGGCCAGTTACGTCGAAGTGCTGGTAGGAAAAAATATTGACGTGCAAAAGAATTTACTGTAAATCTACTTGCAAAAAATGAAAAAAAAAAAAAAAAAAAATAAGGAGAATGAAGTTTTCATTTGAAAAAATTACCGAAGAACAAATCTATTGAAAAACGAATTCATAGATTACAAATAGTTTAAGCATATCGTAATAAAATAAAATTTCATTATCGATTGTATATATTTTAAAATGACTTCGGAACAGGAAATAGTAAATGAAGCGGAAGTATGTAGACCTGTTATTCAATGTAGCATACTGCTAAATGCGTTTGGTTAAAAATAAACGAAGAAAAAAACACAGTGTGGTTTCTATTATCGACTGACTTTTATTATATTATATTGTAACCTGTGTCTTCAAAAAGAAAGAAAAAATACAAATTCTACAGAGGGCGCTAGTTACCATGTTAGTCTGTTACATCTTAATAGTTAGTTTTGTTACATCTAAATATCATCCTGCCCTAAAAAAAATATGCACTCACCATTAACATGAAACATCAAATATAATTTCAACGTCACTGATTGCCGTTCAAAAACTTATTATGTTTATTTACACTTAAATTTTTAGTTATTATGTCTGGTGGTATTTCAGAAGCTGTGACATATTCAATTTTAACTGTTTCTATCTACTACACATTCTTTAACAAAAGTAATACTGTATGTCAATGTGTTTGGTACGCTTATTATGAAACAATAGATTAGATGAATATTGAAAGAACTTCGGAAAACTCACTGACATACTTTCATTTGACAAAATTACCTCATTCATTATATTCTTAAAATAAATGGCTTCCTTGCATCACTTGGGTAAGGCTGTATACCTCGCTTCCGTTCTAGATATTGCTACTGTCTTTAATTTTTTTATTCACAAGAAATTATTGATTTAAAAACCCAGTGATGATGAACATGATCTTCCATCTAAATAACAAGATACCCAAGCAGCATTAATTATGCAAAGTACGTGCAGCTTTCCCATAAACTAATCCGTAAGTTTGTTTTATTGAAAATATCTAGCGTGAATAGTACTGAATAAATCCACCAAACTTCCAATTAAATGCAAATAAATATATTTCCTAACAAATTTATTGTTTGAACTTTTTTCTCTTTTCAAATGAACTACCATAATTGTAAATGAATGTAAATAGTGTAACATATTGAATTTCTTTAGAATAGTATCAACTATTTGCTTTTAGTCCAACAGTAATAGAATATTTGTAAACATTTACCAAGCATACCCAGGCACTGTTAAGTCCTTTACTCTAAACTACATACGAAGAACTAAAAAATGAGCCAATGGCTTACTTTTATGTCTTCACATGTACTCTGATAGTTTTACGAAATAATGATATTATATCTACGAATAAATATATGTAAACTTTTATATTATCATATTTTACAAAAAAAGAAGGTTCTCATTGATTTTGCATAGCTTAACTCTAACAAACATTCCTCTACTCTAGTGTATCAAGCTCTAGCTGACTTTTTGAGTCCATAAAATGCTCTTTAGGTTTAGAATTGATTATCGAACTTTATTATTAAACTCCGAACATTCCGGTAATTTCATGTAAAATATTTCATCAAGAAAATCATGCATAAATAATTCAGAACATAACACTAGAACAATAATTTGATTTACCCCAATACTCTTGTTAGTTTTGGGCTGATAATATATTACCATTTAAAACAAAAGAAACAGGGTGCCTAAGTCTATGCGCCAGTCGATTTGACAGAATTTCTTATTAAGAAAAATTGCATCAAAAGTATTTTTCTCTGTTTTTTTTTGTATACAAACATTAATTTAAATACCCAGTATGCTTGCATTTTTAACAACAAATTATTTTTTTAGTGCTATACTACTTCCATTAACATTGACATATAATGTATGCTTTCTATTTTCATTAATTTTGTCCGCGTTGCCATGGCGCGGGTGCACTTTGTTACTACCGGTGCTACCACGCTTACGACAGTTCTTAGCGATAAACACACCTTCAAACTTAACCTCAAAATCTGCACTAATATCCCACAACTTGGTTTTATAGCATCCGCGCATATGTTTATGTCAGAATGGTCAATAGCTATTATCATTTGCTCAAACTTTTCTGGAAGCCCGGCCAACACAAACGATTCGAATCATTGGCTATTTATTCCGAGACCAGGTTCTTTTAGTTTCTGTACAATTTCTATGAGCTAGGTGACATAGATAGTCAAGTTAAGTAAGACAATTTTATAGTTTCATACTTATTAAGTACTTTAGCAAACTAATTTTTTGTAAATGTCGTCGAATATGTTCTTCAACTTTCTGCACATACCATATACCATAGTTGTTTGTTTATACCATAGCTGTTTATTTAATGTGCACATAAAACAAAGCATCGATTGTAAAAATTAGTTTTTCTTTAGCTTTTAAATCTTCTGCTTTCCGTACCGCAGCAGCTTTTGCTTCACGGTGTCGTCCATTCCCACTAACACGAGTACATTTTCTGCCGTAAAACACCACCGTAATTCTCACGGTTTTTAAATTTCGGAACGTTATTCAGTAAATTTGTCCATATTTTAAACTCAAACGCACTGTTTTTAACTGAACTAACAATCAAAATATTGACTGGACCAATAACCTAATAAAACACACTATGGTTTCTATTAATCGACTAACTTTTATTATGTTAAAATATAACTTGTTTTTCCAGAAAAAAAATAAATATTAATTATTAACACAGAGAGCGCTATATATTATATTAGTCTAGTGTTATTTTTTAAATCTATACAACAATAATGCACTAGAATTTAGTGACGTGCAATTTGAAAATAAGCAGGAACACTACTAATATTGCCTAAGTAAACACTTCCTCCTCAGTCTCGCCAAACTAAATACATAGTAAAAGTACTAATCTCGCCTGCGAAAACAAAAATATTATAATCCATAGAGAAATCGAGTCTACAGCATACTCTAAGTTTTAGAGGAGCTTTCCTAATTTTTCCACCAAGGAGATTAAAATTCCTAACTTCCCTTTATGCCTAAATTATTGTCCCTTTAAAATTCGAATCAAAATCTTTTAGGGTTACTTGGTAGACTTAAACTTTTTTTCTTGCTCTATTGAGAAAAAGATATTACTCACAATTTTTATTTTACAAATCGATGATTTACAAAAAAAATTTAAAAACTTTCAAGTGAAAGTAAAATCCTGACGTAGTGGGTTTTTTATCAATGTTCATGTTAAACTAATGAGATCACCATATTAATATGACTTTAAATTTCTATTTGAATTTCTTTATCGTAGAAACCATAAACAAGTGTTCGGCTTTCAGATGATGTAGTTTTTATACACGACTTATTACCTAACACGTAAAATATACAAAGATAAAAATCATTATTTGTAAATTCTACACAGGATATGATAGAAAACTAAGCCAGAATAAAAAAATCAAGTTAAAACTGCCCTTTTTGCCATAAACACCCAAAAAGTAAACAAATCGAGAACAAATAATCACTATATTTTTCAAAGCTAACCCATTAATTACCTCCCTATATGCTAGTTTCAAATATTATAGAGTTAGTTTTTCAGCTTATTCTCAAAGGTTAAAAGAATAAATAAAACATGTACATAAAATTGCGAATAAACTAGTAAACATGCAAATAAACCAGATTAGCGTACAATTTTTTTAAACAAGATAAACTTGAGGAATTTCAATATCATCCCATACGGGTCCTGTTGTTATCACGACTAAAGTTGCTTCAATGAGTTTGGTGACCTAAGTAGAAGCTTAGTCCAATAGAAACAAAAAAAAACTCAAATACATTCCACTAAATTTCGACCGTTAAAAGCATAAAAATAGTTACATAAACCTTTTTTAATCTTATCATTCCTTTAGTTTCGAGTCCAATATGTTCTATATTTGTTGATTTAAAAAAAAATAATATTCAATATGTATCGTATTTTTTCAGTGTTTTTGATCAATGAGCCCTTACGATTCTTATTGTAATGAATTCTTAAATATATTAAGTTACAAAAAATTTACAAGTGAAACAAATGTTCTTTTCCGTTCGTTTGTATGTCCAAGTTGATATCGTATTTTTTAATGAAAGAAATTTTTTATTATGATCTAGCTAAACTCTAGTATTTTTAAATTTGAAAGTAATAAAAACTTGAATATTGGATATCTTTTCTTATGCTCATTTCTATATTCGCTACAGATCCCTAATTGATATTTACTTTCCTTAGACCCAATTCTAATTGCAAGTTTCTCTCTTGACTATACTAAAATTCTCACTCTAAACTTCCACTAGAAACAATATTTGCAACCCTAAAAAGTTTAAAACATATCTAATAAAATAATCGATTTTTTAAATCTTACTTTATCGATATTTACTTGTATGCGTGTTACGGTCATGCTAAATTAAGTCGTATATAAAACATCAAATCTCACTACTTACGTATATAAAACTTTCAGACCCATTAACAAAGTTCATTAAAACTAACAACCATAAGAAATTTTGTGCTATCTACACAGAACTTAACTCTGTTTTTTTGCAACAAATTTCGACGACACTATTGTTGGGAACATGTTCTGACGAATCCTGACATATTGCTGTGCTATTATTTTAAATTAAATTAAATGTAGTAATCCAAAAACTTATATCTATATTTCTATGTTCCCATGTTGTATAAGATGTTGTAAACTCTAGTATTTTTAATTAAGTAATAAAAGCTTGAATATTTGATATCTTTTCTTATGCTCATTTCTATATTCGCTACGGATCCATAATTTATATTTACTTTACTTATGTATGTGTTAATTTAAAATGTGAACAAGGGATTCAGATAGAAAATATTTACACAGCTTTGTGGTATAGTACATTTTTAATTATTTAGTTGTAAAAATACATGCTTATACAAATTGTTACTTCATAAGTTCTTGTAATTTTCTTACATTAATATGTTTCTGGCGTTTTGTACATTTCACTAGTGATCGGATTCTTTAAAAATCGCATTATCCATTTATCAAAATTTATAAACTGTACGTTTATTCGATAAAATTAAATTATGGTACTGAATATTATGGTTCAAAACACTGTTTCTTATTTATATATAGTAAATGCGGACAATGCTTGACTAAATCACTAGAAATAACCTCTAAATAAACATAATCAAATACTTTTAGCCATAAACTGTGACAATGTGGTGATGGCTAAATTATCCTCGTGTTCTTAAAGAAACTGCACAGGAATAGATTGCTTATATTATTATGTTGGAACTCTCGAGAAATTCTTTTAGGGATGAAAAAGAGGTTACCTTAAAAAAAAACTGCGGCCATCACCCGTTACCTTTACGGATACTAAAGGTGTAACTGTCCTGGGCCATGTGAAAAAAATGGCATCTGAAACTGATATGTTTATTCAAGATCTTGACAATAATCTCACACCTGACGGACTTTATTACCGTAGAGCGAATACTTCCATATATCTAATAAAAATGAAAAGCAGTTTCTGAAAAACGGTCTACGAATGTGGTGCGGCTATTTAAAAAAACATGTTCTGCCATAAATGTGACCAGAAACAATACTTCTAAATTTTACTGGGACGTGCTTGAATTGAATGATAAAGTTTATCAATTTTAAATAAAAAAATGAAGTTTATAAAATTACTATAATCACTTATGTATTTATTCGCTGATTTTTATTTTGTAAACCTATTTTTTACCTATATTTGGATTTTGTTTTTATAATCTTTTAAGAATGATAATTTATTATCAGAGTATTAATTGAATTAAAAATAAGCTGAAAAATGTACACGCAAATATGTTCAATACGTTCACAATATAATAAGCCTGTGAGAAAATAATTTTAATGATGGCATATTCAATGAATTCTTGGATTTTCAGTTCACAAAAACTAACATTTATTTCAAAAGTAACAGATGCATAAAGAGCATCGAGAAGGGCGAGATGCTAGCGATTTCTGTAACAAAACACTTCTCAGTGAACCCGTTTGTGAGCGTAAGAAGTGATGTTGACTTAGTATTGCTGTTTACAATAACACTAATGTTATTATTTGCCTTTATGTTTATCACTAATCTGTATATTTTCAACTGGCGGAGAATAACTTTAACAAAAAACATTACGATTTTGCTTGAATCGGTGATTTTATATTGGGTTCATATTTACTAGACCCAATTCTAATTGCAAGTTTCTCTCTTGACTATACTAAAATTCTCACTCTAAACTTCCATTAAAAACAATATTTGCAACCCTAAAAAGTTTAAAACATATCTAATAAAATGATAGATTTTTTAAATCTTACTTTATCGATATTTACTTGTTGTTATGGTCATGCTAAATTAATTGGTATATGTAAATATCATATCTCACTACTTACGTATATAAAATTTTCAGACCCATTAACAAAGTTCATTAATACTAACAACCATAAGAGCTTCTGTACTATCTACAGCGAACTTAACTCTGTTGTTTTGCAACAAATTTGTATGTTCGCATGTTCTCAACAACGACACTGTTGTTGAGAACATGTTCTGACGGATCCTGTCATATTGCTGTGCTATTATTTTATATTAAATTAAATGTAGTAATCCAAAAACATATTTCTATGTTCCCATGTTGTATAAGATCAAACAAATATCTATCCCGTTAATTTAGTCCTCCCTTGACATGCACTTTAAGGTAAAAACTTGAGTATCTTAAACAGTTTAAAGAATAGGTTAATCTCCTGGATTATGACTTAATAGGCTTATTATGATACAATAATTTCATGGATAAGTGTATAAAATATGTCTAGGGTCTATCCAGTAATTTCTTCAGCATGACATAAAATATTTTTGGAGGTGTGTTAGTAACAAACATGCATGTTTTCCAATCACTTCAGCTTTGCCTTCTAAACGCCAGTAATTCTAGCAATTGTGTCTCAAACATTCACAATATTTGCAATTGCTTGAACGAGATTAATGTGAGTAGAGATTCCATTAAAATAAAAATAAGATAAAGATATGGATTGCTACAAATGTGGTAGCGTCAATGCTTTCATTATTTATGAAAAATAAACTGTCAAATGATTTTATTCTCCCACTATGCACTCTATTAAAAAAATCTATAAAATTATACATATTTACTACTTACTGAAAAACTGCTTACTTTATTTCTATCCACAGATCAGATGCCAGAGATCAATATAAGACATATAGACTTAATTTTTTAAGGTGGATTAGATATTGCTTAGATAACAGGGTCAACTTGAGAGTAGCAAAGGTCATCTCTCCGCACCAGTAACAATCATAAAGATTGCACTAACCAAGGATACGGGTATTAAAATCGAAGCTAAGTACAATGATAATGCACAAAGTACAATCAAGTATATATTTTTAAAAATATGACATCGCGATAGTTTTCTTGCAACCTTTGCGTGTTTCCTATATATTCAAAGTCTTTTCATAATTTTAGGTTGATTAGATTAAAAAATAATGAAAAAAACATAGTTTTCTATATGTTGTAACTAGCTCTTTCAACTAATACTCGACACTAGCTATGAAAATAAAAAAATTAGAGCTCTTCATTTACCTCCTTCTGGGATATTTTGAAGATATAGGTACTGCGATATGTGACAGTTAATTGTTTTATTACCACGCTAAATTTCAAGTCTCTAGATTAAATGATTTTTGAGAAAATCGGATGTAACGGACGGGCGGACAAACATGTGAATGATATAAGAGTTTCGTTATTCGTTTTGAGATACGGCTACCTAAAAATAAACTCAACCCTTACATAACACTACACCGATAGTAATGATTTATTTTCATACATCAAAGGAACAGAGGAACAACATAGAGCACCGATTTAATTACTCATAAGCGCTCCTCAAGGAAAAGGCAAATTCCAAAATTTCCCTTTCTATTGTTGCAAATTATCTACTAGTAGATTACATTATTTAAGAAAATACAAAAAATTTGTTAAATAAAGTAATCGTTGAGATGGTTTCGCATTCGAGATATTTATAATAATATAGATAAACCTATTCTAAGGTAACACTTACGTCAGTGTAATATATAAAAAGCCGTCCATTGTTTTCCACCCCATAAGTTTCCTGGCAGTGAAATGTATCTGGTATTTAATTTGCGTATTTGCACGATTTAGCAATTTTCAAAGATTACGTTAATCTTTTTTAAGTCAAGAAGTAATTGACAAGTCAGCCATTCGAGTTAAAGGTAAGTCAGATTTATGTGTGCTTGGAATTTATTTCATTTTTAAACATTTACAAACAAGACGAGATTTCTTAATTATTACCTTTGTTTTTTTTTTTGCGCTCCTAATCATTCACTACTTTCCCTCTCTAATCCTTCACTCGTTCCTGGTAATAATGACCCTTCTGCAGTAGCTTACATTTTTTCAATCGGTCACGTTCAGTGGCGTGGAGTAGAGCAGCAATCATTAGCTTGTCTAGTTCTTCTGATACCTGAACATCACTTAGAGGTGCGAACCCGTGAGCATTTGTCAAAATAAACCTGTTAACTACGAATGTAGCTCGTACCATGAAGATGCCGTATAAGCTTAGGCTGAAATAGGCAGATGCATAATATTCCCGTTACAAAAATGTATTTATAAAAATTGGAAAATTTAGAAGTTTCAGTAAATTTTATGTAAACTTCCAACAACGCTGTTTTTTGACAATTTTTTCACAATTTTTTTTTCAACAACTTTGGGGCTAGATGAGAAAGCATATTTTTGTGGGCATATCCAACAATATATTTAGAATTATTGTTTTAGAAATCTTGTACATTAGTCTTTCAACATGATCCTATGCGATACGAGAAACTGAATAAATATCTTTAGGTACTTTATTTAGTCCTCCTGTAATTTCCTTCTGAATATTTTAGAGTGTTATTGAGATGTATGCGGGTTAGACCACTTTATCACTATGCAAAATAAAATGAAAAGCCGAAAAGGCAAAAACTTGAATGTAAAAATATCAGTACATTCAACATTAGCAATACATATCTATTGGGTCGAGGAGTCCGTTCTGACATTAATTTGTATTTTCGTCTCCACCGTATTTCACTTTGCACAATTAATTGTAAATTGCAAGTTGTTTTTTTATTAAATAATTTTCATTTATGACAAACATATCTGGTTAAAACGGCGGTACTTGTTTGTCCGTTTGTAAATAATTTTAACTGATATTCGATCGGTCAAATGTAGATACATTCGTGCAAAAAGCTTCAGTAACTAAATTTAAACAGTCAAGGAAACGTTTTCAGCGATTAAATATTTGTTGACAGCGAATTATAAAAGAATTTAAGAACATTATTTTAGGCATATTTGCATTTTATTTGTACAAAGTTGTTAAATTTTTAAATATTATGCCCAAATTATATTCCTAATAAAACTAAGAGCAAGTATTTTAACACAAAAAAAATGTATAACAAATTTTAGAATCATTTCTGTATATGGTGTATGTATTATCTGTTTTAATTTATTATATGAAGGAAGAGTTGAAAAAAATTAAAATGTATTGAAATTATTTTTTTGTTGATGAAAACATAACATTTTAGTCCATCTGTTTGTTTCGCTTACTAGTAAAAACAATACAAATAGAAAATAATTATTTATTTCAAAATGACATTAATTTATTGATATTAGAGTAAATTTTGAGTTTCTGAATAAATAAATGATAAGTTATAAGGCATGTGATCAACTTACAAACATATCGTAAGCGTCTTATGAAAGTATCGCTTTCTATCTTAATGAGAGACTTCTTCCTTTAAAGTTAATGTTATATTAGACTACTTCATTATTCTTTATATCTCTTAATATAATATTATTGCCTTATTGCATATTTTTCATGCTTCATGTACTTATGGGGGTAATAATATTTATCTGAACCATATACGTTTACCTATGTTTATACAAAGGGGTACCAAGTCTCCTCTCTCACCTCCATGCATACTCACACACACACACAACCACACAGAGTGCTACAGTTCACTTTGTACCAACTTTGAAAATCTCTAACAGAAACGGTATGTTCCAAATTTATTTTTGTTCCCAAACGATCCTACTGAGTACTTGTATTTTCATTATTTTATACTTTTCAGCGCCTTTGTTATTCAATGGTTATTTGAAGTCCGTTTAATTTTTTTTTTAACTTTTTAGTTTGCATAATTACACAGATTTAGCCATTTCAAAGGTTACGTTAACAAAACGAGATTTCTCAATTATTCCCCTTTCTGACAGATTTTCATTTCTTATTTTCTCCAACATCAAGACTGAAGAGATGGAACTCGATGTTCAAAGACAGAGTCTCTGTTTGAGACCAAAAAAAAACTAATGTAAGAATAGCAGGATTTCAAGTCTCACGGCTTAGGCAGGCAGAGCACCTGCAATATCAGAATTTATGGATCACAGATTGAAATAAATGTTCAAGTAAAAGTAATTAAACAATTTATCATAAGATATGAATCTACGTCTGGACATATCAAACGAGTCGAGAGAAAATGCCAGAAATTGGTATGAGATAACATACACAAAATTTCTATCCAAATACTTACGGTGTCATGGTTTATTAGATAGAGGTCAGCTGTAATTTATTACATAGGCTAAATAGATTTAAAACTAATTAAATCTTCAAGAAAAATGTAAATTTTTAAATATAAT
The DNA here is from genome assembly GCA_039881145.1 of Druceiella hillmani. Taxonomy (NCBI): domain Eukaryota; kingdom Metazoa; phylum Arthropoda; class Insecta; order Lepidoptera; family Hepialidae; genus Druceiella; species Druceiella hillmani. The sequence continues at coordinate 28,531,493 of JAYKKI010000013.1, read as the reverse complement.
TTTAGGTGTTTTGTATACATATATACATATATATATATATATATATATATATGTGTGTGTGTGTGTGTGTGTGTGTGTGTGTGTGTGTGTGTGTATGTGTGTGTGTGTGTGTATGTCTGTATGTATATATAGGTATGCATGTTTCAAAAAATTATGTCAAGCGGAAGCACAGATGCATAGAATTTCGTCAAGGTCTATTCCTATTCGAAAAACACCCCTTTCTATATTCAGCAGATTTTTATAGTTTCTGAGTTATAAATAGATTCAATACACGATCAATTTTGAGATATATATAATTACGATAGAAACTTGATTCCTTTTCCATTAACGAGATGACTGATCGGTCTATTCTTAATAAAAACATTTACTTATATACACTATAAAATGACGATTAAAAATAACAGAAACATGTGATATTCTAAATACCAGATGTTGAACTAAATTTTGAAATATTTAAAAAAGTTCACATAAATTTTTATTCCACAATTTAGTACCAAAATTACTAGAAAGATAAATTCATAGAGAAATTATTTATACCCACAGTACTAATGCATTTATGCGTTGTCCCTTGGTAAAAAACCATGACAACTCACTCACTCTGGGAAAGACGTGACGATTTTCAGTTCCAAGTGAAAATATAAAATCGTTAAACAGTATAATAACCCGTTAATTACCAAGATGTTCAGTTTATAACACTAACTGATATAGTTACACACTTCAACGTCCGAGGAAAAGCAAAAAAAATCTTTAAAGAAAATAAATCATGAAACGAGTATAACGTGCCTATAAACGCTAAACTACCTCGGCTAGTTTGACAGGCACAAGTAGTAATACGAGAAATTACAAAGTAAATCACATTATTTAAAACAAAAATGCAATATCTACATTTTTTTTTTACTTTAATTTTCCGTTTCTTTCATAAATTTTTAATTCTGAACAGTATTTTTTCTTTATGACCGAACACAACATTTTTCATCATAACAAAATGCAAACAGATTTTTAGTCTATAATACTATATAACTATTCTCTAACTCTGTGCTTCCACCTGACACTATTTTTGGGCTTCTTCTATCGTAAATTATAAATTCTGTTCCTAATTTTGAGACAATAAGTCATATATCATGTGCAGTTTACCGACCTTATTTTATTTTGTTTGGAAGTTAGACGCCCGTGACCGGCGGTCGGATGGATAGAAGGTCAGATGATGCTGCTCACAATAACAAGGTTCCTTTCGGGTATAAACACTGAAAGTCGACTACTAAAAATCATCATAATTTAAACAAATTTCAAATATATGCGATCTTTGAATATGTTTTGCCCATAATCTTTTTAAATGACTCTTATTTCGTCTCAGACTCATTATAAAGTTCGAACGTCGACATGAATTTATTGTTTATAAAAAAAATAAATTTAGGTGATAAAATTTATCTCATAATTTTACCAATTTCTAAAATTTTCAGGCATAATTTTTAACCACAAATACCAGCCACTATCGTTAAAACTACTTGAGCCTTACAACAAAGTACCATGAACCTAATATAAATTCATCAATAAATTATTTGTAGTTATTTCTTCGCGATTAGCTATTTTTCATATGTAGTCTTCATTACACTTACTCTAGATTTGATTTTCTAATACAGATGTAACTTTTTTAATTTTATTTAACCCGTTATTTCTTAATATAAATTTAAGTATATTTCCAAAAGGTATATTTGTTTAATTTTTAATGTTTGGGATTAAAAAATTGCAGTGCATTTAACTCTTCCAAATTACCTTCCAAATATAGAATCAAAATACGTTACTATTTTTTTAAATGGCAGTTTTGGTAGTCAATGTAATTGTTGTTTTTAACGTAAAAAAATTTCAAAAATATAATTGTGCTCTTTTTAAAGACTATATCATGTAAAGAGCTACAATTTAAAACAGTTACTAAATGTAACTTTTGTAAACTGTAATACTTTACGTTAAATAGTTTGTGAGAAAAAACATTGGGATATGCAAACAGGTGAATAAAAATGAAAATTTATTGGATAGTTACTTTTCTTTAATTTTCATATGAAACTCTCACAAAACATACACACACACACACACCTGTACACACGCAAGCGCGAACGCCCTGACATAAGCGCGCGGAAAACAAGCACGTACGCGCGGATGCACTTATATATGCTCTCAAACACGCGCGTTGGGACAACCGCACGTACACATGCACGCCATAAAAAAAGGACCATTGCGCTTTGTAAACATATAAACAAAAACGTGCATTATAAGTGGTGAGATTATTGATTTACTTAAAGTTTAATATTATAAAAAAAATTGTTGATAATTTTAAATCTTATAGTTTCCAATATAAGACACAATAGAAAAACCAATCAAAGATCAAAAGGTTCAGAAAAAGTTACAAAGAAAGTTAATTTTCACATGCCTTATAATAGTCTTTAGATAAAAGCACCGGTATCTCGAAGCACAATTTAACAATGTAACAATGCACTTACCAAATCAATAACTTGTTCTTCCCCAAAAATAATAAGGAAAAATACATCAAATTATGCAGCGCACTGCAATTAAAAGATCCTTTTAATAAAGAGAAAAAACACAACCGAATAAGATTTATTTGGAAAGAAGATTTATTCTAAAGATTGGATACGTTGCGGTATATGTTAAGGGCGCTGTAATGAAAAAGAGTCATTATTGTTACTTATATTAAATAACGTGTAAATGGCACATAATCTGTGAGAATTACATTTTTTTTATAAATTTAAAATAATCCTTAGAAAAATTAAGTTTTTAGATATTGTTGCTAGATCCGATATGTCTCGGAAATGAGAGATGAGAAAAGATGAAATGGATATTAATATTTTTTACCTTCTTTTGTAAAAATAACCAAGAAACGAATTGTGTTTTCTCTGTACTAATTTTATAGTACAGAGAAATAAAAATATAGAATAATAAAAAATCGGTCCTACCTTAAGACGCTTATATTACCAAAGAATCTTAGAATTTGATTCGTTTAATCTATATATGTGCATGGGTACAGGCATGTTTGGGTTCCATTAATTAAAAACTTTTTAACAGCTCTAGTCCAAACAGCATGAGCGTTTTCTGACCATCGCCTACACATGTTGCACATAGGCTTAGACGTCTATTTAATTTTGTATTATCTAGTCCAAACTAATTTAATGCACGTTTTTGTTTTAGTTATGGACAAATTGAATCATACATTGCATTTCAATAACAGAATGCAATGTATGATTCAATTTGTATATTATAACTTTCGAAACAAATTGGTTTCCGAAAAGGTTATATTACAATAAACCACATTCATACGCTGCGCTGAATTACGCAGAAGTCCGAGGAGCACAATTAACCACTATATCTAGCGTTTATGAGAAAACTTTTGATTCTATCGAAACATGGGATACTCTTCACTTTCTACAACAATGCCCTGTTGATACTGATTTTCTTCAGCAATACTTGTACGTAAAAGCCACAATGTTAGTCGGACTATAGGATCAAAGTAAGAATGGGTCTATATGAAGCCGTTGGATGCAAGCAACGCGAGGTCGGTCTATAGATGAGGACTACGTTCAGCAATGGAAACTTTCCGGTTGAAAATTATGCTTATGTCGATGATGTAAAATGCATGACTTTAAATTCCTTAACACTATATAAGTGTTGTATGTAGAGAGTTTTATTTTTTATTTATTTATGTATTATTTAAAATTTGAATATTTTAATGTACGCAAAAATAAATATTTAAACATATTTTCATGATTTGTATCATGAAAATATATGTAAGACAGATGTTTTAAGAAATTGTAAAGGGATGCTATATAATTTTAAAAAATTAAAACTAATAAATAATAAGAAATTCAATGTGTAAAATACATCAAACTGTATTACAAATATTAAGTAAATTAAAGTATAATGAGCAAAGAGGAAGAAGTCAGAATGTAAATTATTTTTTCATCGATTATCGAAGATAAATTCATCAATTATCGAAAATAGTATCGGAATCCTGTAATTCCTAAGTTTTAAAACTTAGAAAGTTAATAAATTTTTATGGAAGATATGGATAAGTTTGAAATAACGAAAATTAGTACTTTTTGAACCCAAATTCATGGACAAAAGTCTTTGAATGTATTAATGATTATAATTTGGATTTTGTGTCTAAAATTATGCACAAGATTTATATTTATAAATATGTATATATTTATCAAAGCCAAAGATGTTACAAAACCACATTTTAAGTGGTTTCTAACTTATTTACATTTTCTTCTCAATAGTTTCTAGTGTTACTACTTTGAGCACATTTTTTAAAAATATTACATAAAACCTCAATTTCATATTAAAAAACTTATCCATAAACATTTCACTCAAAATAATGCACGAAAAAAGTTCACTTCCGCTTTATATGCACCTGCCTAAATGCGTTAAATTGGTTTTTAATCTTTTGCCACCTATTTAAATCATCATATGAAGCTTATATCTACATAATTACATTTATATAAATTTAAAACTATAGACGTTTGTGACGTATAGTCGAAATTATAAGGATTCATTGTTTTATACGGGCCTCTAGTAGTGTTATTTTGCGAACGATGAAAAAATTATAAGGAATTTTATTAAACTTTTTTTTCAGTTCAGGAAAGCATCAAGGCGTTATTATAACTACAAAACTTAGACGGTATAATAAATATGATTTTTTTGTGTCAATGTCATTTTTCTTATCAAAACATGTCATCTTCCAATATCTACATTCCATGAAGTTTTCCTCATCTACTGCCCATTTTTGTTAAATCTGACCAAAGTCAACATATTTCTGTGGTATTGTTACACTTCCTATGCTTTTAAGCTGTGTCGCCAACTCATCGACGTGCTTCATCAGCCTCACTTGCTAATTCCTACTCTATTTGCGGTTATTCTGTTTATCAATATCGATGCGAGTTCTCTTGTTATTTAGACATATTTGTTATTTATGTGGTTGAAAACGCTTAAAAAAATTATGATAAAAATTGTGTCATCACCATCGCCATATCGCCACATCAGAGGATATTCACTGCCGAATACAGGTCTCGCTCATAAATTCCACAAAAATCTATCCTGAGCTGGTTGCATTCAATGGCTTCCCGGTTTAAAAAAAAATTATTTTATTAAAAAAATTCAACACTAACATATAGGTTTTGACCTCAATAAGTAATTTGTTGATAAACATTTTAATAATCATATGCAAACGCCTTTGCATAGAATTGTAGAGTAGCTACTTATTATGTGAAGGAAATAAAAGCAAAGTAATCTCTCAAAGTTCAAATAGCATCACAACATGTAGAGAGGATCAACATGTTCGCAATGCTTTCTATTTACATGTCGAAATGGTTGGCTAAAGATAAAGAAAAACGGCTTCGCCATAAGTTCGGTGCGTAAATTAGTACCGCGCGACGGAGCGCACCCTGAATTAAGTTTGGCGACAGCGTTATGTCGCAATAAATTCAAAGTGAAGCGTAAGAATATGAAGCGGTAATAAAATTTGAGTCAAAAGAATTTTATTTAGTTCAAGCAAGCTGAACTTCGAGGAGAATAAACGAAAGTTTACATTAGCTGGAGAAAATTTTAGTGCAATTTATGCTGTTTTGCGCAGCGCAATATATTATATTTCTTGCTGTACTCATCTTCATCACATTTATATCTACAGCTTGCGAGTAGATCTCTAATCGAATATAAAGGATTGTTGGATATATTTGACATCGCTTCAAATATGCAATACGCTTAATATGAATAGATAACATCCTTATGTCGTAGTAATACCGAAAGACGCAGTTTCGACCCTCGCCGTAGATTTATCCTGAAAACGTCGCGATAAAATCATAACAAATGTTTCGTTTTAACATTTAATTTAGTTACCAATCTCTTTAATACATTGGTTATACAGAGTGGTATGGGACTGTCGGTGAACATTCTATGCTCAATGAGCCAATTACGTAATCGCTTTGCGTTGTTTTTCTCATTTTTTTTCGAACCTGTTGTAGCTCTTGCTCATACTTTAACTTTTTAAGTATCTCGGATTCCTTTCGATGCGAGTTTTCTATTGTTTTGCATTTTCAATCATTCCGAGCATATTTACGATTCATAAGAGGCATCTTTATATATTTTTTGCAAGTTTCTCTTTAATACCAATTTTTACTAATATTCCGGCAACTATTTTTATTGTCCCATTTTGAATCCTGGTGTTGCTCCACTAGCTCTTCACAATGACACCCAAATTAATATCTTAACTAAATGTGTTTTTACGCGCATACAATCACGCGCATGCACCTACACTAGTCCGATGACATCACAGACAAAACAAATACTACGTGATAAATACGTACGGATATACTCTATCTATTATGACCTAAACTATTGTTAACGCTTTATTAGTCTCGTAGTTATTGGCAATTGAAATCTGATAATATTTTATAAAACAAGAAAGTTCGACTGGCTATCAATGTACTTAACGAGTGAATATACGTTTTCACGCCAAAATGCGGTTATTAAAATGAATCTTGACTTGCTTTTTGCAGATTGATTTCAGTCACATTAAAACATGTGATTATTCATACTTACTTACTATCTATTAATAATTAAGCTATAAAATTTGTGTTATAACTGTGTTGTAGGCGAATGCTAACATGTGCATTGATATATTTAGAAAACTCCGTTGTTTTAATTTAGATACCTACAATTTATTAAATGAAAAATGGGCCAATTTTTTTAGAGAATTATCAAGTGGATAAAATTCAATTCTTGGTAATAAATCTTATTTTACATTTGACTTGAAAAACTTATTACGTTATAAAACAAGCAACGACGGAGGGCAAGAGTGTCCCATTTTATATCAAACGGAAAGTTACCGATGAGCTCAAAGAAATATGACTTTACTGTGAAGAAACAGTAACTAATATAAACACAAACGACGAGGCAAGCACAAAAACTATGGAAAATATTGTTTCGTCCTAATTTCATACCGAGTATAAATACATAAAAAAAATTAAAAACTATTTTTGAGCAGTAAATAGAGCATATCACAATATCTCATGAAGCTTATGGCAAAACATATATTTTCCCCTCAAAGCAATATTGCTCGAGATTGACATCTGACAAGGAATAAAGAAATATATTTCTTCAACTTTTATACTTCTTCAATCTTCAATCTTCAACCTTCAAGGTTTTTGACCAGAGACTTGATTTGCTCTGGATTGATTTGTAATTTCGTCTCTTTTATGACCTTTTGTTACTGAATGGCGTAACCAAAACCTCTACCTAACCTATTACTACACATAAGCTCTTATATTCAACATGAAATCCAATCCAGAAGAACATTATATTGTTTTCCTCTGCGAAAAATTCCAACATCGCAATCGATGATTAATTTCGCCCAAGATAAAAATGACTATTTTAACGAAAGTAATTATCTCAAATTCTTCCTATTCTGCACATGGCGCAGATAGCACAACGTATAGCGCCTTCAGCACTCGCCCCCCTCTCCGTCTGTCTTTGTTATTATTATATTTATATTTATGAAATATTACGCTAGTATATTGAAAGAAATTCATAAAAATCAAACAAAATGATGTTTTAGGGCAACGTAATAGTGGATAAACATAATCCACATCTCTGTGAATATGCGTCTGAAGGTCCGCGCGTGTCTAGTTCTCAACGTGCGTTTTGAAAGGCTTATTAACACTGGAAGAAGTATCCTATAGCCTTCGAATTTATTTTGTTCACATATATAATGGTTTATTTCAAGATTCGAAAAATCATGTCGTTCTCGAGGAATGAGAGCTAAACTTGTATGCTTGTGTTTCCCCGAAAGCTAAAAAAAAATTGTGATTAATTTTATGCTCTTCATTTTGTTACATAGTTATTACGTATTTTTTAATTAAAATCCTTAAAAGAAGATCAAAGGATGGATGAAAAACTAATTTTTTTCATGTACTTGAATGTCACTTGCAGGTTCTCAGAAAAATGTATTATCAAAAAGTGTAAATACACTTTAAACGAAATTACTTACTAATATGTAATGGAAAATTTAATTTTGAGAGTTTTTTATGGTGATTTCTCCACCTTTTGTTTTGTGACTTTCTATGCTTGTGTTTATTAATATATTTAATTAAAAAAATACTTCTTTCACACTTTGCTTTTTTTTTTAAATAAATTAGATATTTTTTATAAACATTTCAATAGAAATACTTAATACTTTATATAACTTAACAACTACAATTTATTGTCGACTTTGTCTTATTTCAAAAACGGTACCTATGGTCAATTTACATTTTGTAGGGTTAATGTCTCAGAATAAGGTGAAAAATCCCTTTTTTGCAAGAAGAAACCATAAGATTACTTTTGGCACCTTAAAGGTTAATTCTGAATATTTTCGATATATTTTAAGCCTTAAAATTACATCCGAACAGCCAAAAGTCTGGAACCCGTAAGAGACAAACGCCTAAATATAAAGTATTATATTTCTGGAGTGACGTAGCAAATCATCAACAGTGTCTTTGTTTTTGGTTATTTCTCTACAAGTATATTATATACTTTTAAATACTTTTATATACTTTCATAAAATATAAAAGAAAGAAAAATACTCCTATATACTTTTAAATTATAAATTCCATAATGGTGACATTACTCTGCAAATAAAGGCATGTGATAATGATGAGTTCAATATATAGAAAAGTTTAAAATGAAAATTGAACACGGTAATAAAGAACTTTTTAAAAACAGAGTTTAAATCTATATAATAAAAAAGAAAAATTTACGAATTTGTTAGTTAACCGATTTAAAATTTGTTATCGTGCAGAGTTAGGACAAATTAAATAGTTCTGATATAGGGGACGACAGCAATATCACATTCACGAGAAAACAGCTATATTTGTCAAGAAATTCCTTGATAAGGCAATCTGCCTTCATTTTTATAAGCAACTTCGACAAGGAGATAAAGGGTGAAAGAATTATTTTTAATTTACAAGTAGGTTTAAATGAGAATATGAAGTGTCTCAAGAAACAACTACTTCTTTTGAAATGTTATGGGCGGCGTGCCCGAAAAAGACAGCTCTCTGTTATTTAAATTAAAATAATCCTCGTTCGTGCAACTGCCAAGGTCGATGGCAGGCTGGTAGGTATTGCCGAAGCACTTATTCTGCATTCTGACCGATGAACAATATGCTTTCAACCGAATACTATTCCCGGTGAAAATATAAAATAGAAAATATAAATGTATGTATATATATATATATATATATATATATATATATATATATATATACATCGCGGTGTATATGTTACACAGGTGTAGAGACATGGTGCATACTGAAAATAATATCACATCTGGAATAATCGTTTCAATTTTCCTAAAGTTTAAAAATATAATTTTTAAAACCCCACTAATAGTTCTAAAAGTTCTATTTTTTAACTTCAAAACACTCTATTTTTTGATAACTTTAGGTAGAATAGTTTCAGAAATGGATGGGGATGAGAGTGCATTTACTTTGAACCTAAAATTATGAAAGAAAAAATGTTTGAGACTCTTAAAACTAGGCACTTTCAAACTATCTCACCTAAAGTTTTCATATGAATATTTTTCAGTTAAAACTTGATACATTGAACTATATATGGGTTAACATGTTTCATTAATGTGCTAAATTTTAAGTTTCTTCGTCAACTGGTTTCTGAAGAAAACCGCTAAGACCTTGATCTTACAAGGTTATACGAGTTATCTCACAATATTTTTATTTTCCTTTTGAAATACGGGAGAATAAATCCATTAACCCATTTCCGCTATTCTCGTAAGCGAAGTGGTGGGAAAAAGCTAGTACTATATAAAAATTTATTCTTCTTTTTTCTGAAATACTCTGGAACATTTTTAGATAGAAAAACAGTAAGACATTGTCATAATTAAAATAAATTTAAAAAGACTGAATAAAAAAAATTAAAAGTAAAATGATTGTTCGAAATTTTGTGAGAATTCACTGGGAAAAAGCATTTAATTGCGTGGAATATTGCAAAATATGTGTCTTAAAATTGTAATAAATTTAAATAATTCGTCCTTGTATTAGATTTGAGAAAGCATTTTAATTTCCCAATTTCCAATAAGATTATATACTTACATATTGAATTCTGTAAACCTACACCCTATGTGGCCTGCCAAGTCTTTTAAGATTAAACTGACAAAATCCAAAAAAAATCGAATAACGCAATTTAACTTCGACTCAGACATTATCAGTGAAGACGCTCAAATTTGACGCAAGCCGCTTTAATCTTACTCGACTAGCTCTCCCTAACAACCATGGAGCTTAAAGCTTCTTACCTACCAACTTTACTAAGCCGGATGCCTGGCGAGAGGAAAAACATATCACGTGACACGTCTCTTGTCCCTCACCCCCTTACGGAAGTGTCATTTCCCCTTGTGACGACTTTCTTTGTTCGGGGACCGCTCAACTCGGAAACAAAATAAAATTTCATTAATCATGGGTTTGACACTCGAGATGGCATTGCGAAGTTTGCACAGCGGTTCATTTATTTATTCATACAATCGCTATGTAGTTCGGTTTGCCTAGAGATTTAACGGAGGAAAGGTAGGAGAAATCATAGATTTAAACTGGATGGTTAGTCAGAAATTTAATTTCATGCATTAAAATTGTTAGGTAAATTAATATAGGTCGAAGGAAATTTATATTTCGAAACTATGTTAGGAAAATACTGTGATAATTTGATAATATCTTCAAAGTTGTTAAGAGGAGTTTTCGAAGTTTTCCAAATAGAATTTAAATTCAGCTCGTTCACCCCTACCCAGCTGGTGCGGTGTAATGCGGCACTTCGACACGTTGTTCGAGCAATTCAAAGCAATTTTCATAATCCATAACGATATACAGAAATTTTCGTGTTGAAAAAATACGAGAACATTTTTGTTACTATCTGTGCCGTCTTCTTTTCTAATAATATCAGTTTTCTCTGTTACGTTAATCATATTACTTTTACTTCCCACCATTTTTAAATTACTTGGTATGCTTTTTCGAAGAATTGAAAGACACAGAAATGTGTTCATTGTTATATTTTCCAGCAGACCTTTAGTCTTAATGTTCTTATTAGATACAAACTGTTTATTGTTAGAGATCGGTACCTCAAAAGGAACGCACGAATCTTTATAAAATCACTCACGTACATATCTAACGAAATGAAATTACAAAATAATCAAAAAATCACTGTTCGCGTTCGCTAGCAAACTCGCATATATATATATATATATATATATATATATATATATTTCATTCACTGGCTATGAGAAAAAGAGAGAAAGAAAATGTGTGCTCGCACCTCTTTCTTTTGTCCCAACAGTAATATACGAAACGTAATTCTCTCTCTTTCTGTCTTCACTAACTTATATCTTCAACTTCCTTTCACCTCGCCCGATCACACTTTTCGTAACGCTCTCGTCACGCGTTGCTTACTCCCCAAGTCAAGCGTGTGTAAAGAAATGTTCTAAAAAACATACGATTATGGAGATCTTCTTCTTTGTTTCCTAAAATACAGAACCAAAAATCATGAAAATACTAGGTACATATCTTTAAATGTTTCTCTTAATCCTCGTATTTCAAATTCTACTCGAACTTGACATGTTTTTTGTAATTTTGGCTTTATTATCGCCTATCAGCCGATACTAGAAGCCCGGTTTAGTAGAAAATGCACCTTATTTATACGAATGTTTTTCAACTTATGTAGGCAAGTCAATCTGCTAGGCCGGGCTGGCCAGCTTAAGAAACTATAGGCAGTTGACCTGCTGGGCCATACTGTCGGACTGGGCTACCGGGCCGGTTTACCAGCTATACTAAGCATGGGCTCGTACGACATCTCGATGGTGTCACGTTACACCGCATCAGCCGAGAAGCGGTGAACAAATCCGTTTCAAATAACATTGGTATGACACTGAGTTAAAGAAGCAGGTACTCCTCGATATGTAAATTATTGCCCTGTAGTTTATAGCCACAGAATAAAAAGCTACTATAATGTGGCCTATTTTCATTTCCTGATACCAGCAAACATGCAACCCTTCTACTAAGACATCAAGATAAAGGAAGGAAATATTTATACTTAGCAAGGAAAAAGAAAACGAAATCTTTCAGTTCACCCAGGTGTTCGTTCATCTGTAAAATTACTTTTAAGTATAACAAATATTTAAAATTTGGAATAATAATGATGTATATTTTGTATATTTAGGAATAGAAAGTCCAAAAATATGTATGCGAGAATCCTGTAGCAGACAATTTTAATATAAAAAAATATTTGTTTTCGGTCTTCTGAAGGTATGTGTTGACAGGATAGGAGTGTAAAACTATTTTATTGAGAATTTTATGTACAATAGTTCTGAACTAAATTCTAATTATTCCAAAATGTACTTACATTTTAATTACAAATCTTAATATATATAAGATTTAATTGTGTAATAAGTGTTTAGTGATAAAAGAAAAAGTTAAATAACTGAAAAAAAGGTTTTAACATATTCCATAGCAAACAAAGTCGTCAGGAGCACAAACGTTTTTTTTATTATCGTCAGCCGCAGATTTTTTTTTAAATATATCGTTTTTAATGTATATTCTTTCATATGATGAAAACAAATTGTCAAAATGTTCCTAGGACTAAACGTATTTCAAACAATGTGTTTACCGAAAAAATATAGTGAAGACTCTAAATCTTACTTTTCTTTTCGAAGACGTAGTTTTCAAGCCTTATATGAAAGTATCCTTACGACGTCGTATAATAAAAGACTTTTGCTTAATTTTTTGTATTTTGTAGTACACTATTGTTCGCCCACGACCTCGCTTGTTTATTTTTTACTTTAATGCGACGGTATGTTTCTTCATTAATTACATTTGCATCTCAATAGTAATTACAAGGATAAAACTAATTTATATCTAACCTAAACTTGAACCTGAACCGCTGTAAAAAGTTTGACATTTCCCAAGCATCAGTTTTTTAGGGACAATTCTCCGACATTCGCGATTTTTGCGATATTATGCGATATCCACAAATAATTATCGATTGCTTTTTGACATTTGGCAAACGAGCAATATTCTTGGGAATCGTATGCGATAATTCATTTATCAACGAATTATTGTGCGATAGTGAACCATTGATCATTTGTAGTAGAAAAATATATCCCACACGTTTAATGGATAAACTGACATTTTTCATCGTTTTTACGTTAAAGTCTATCTATCTGTAATCATAGTCAAATACATCGTGGCAAACTTTGATGACATTTTAAATTCAAATGCAATTGAAATATTACTTTAGCTAGAAATTGATGCTGCTAGGCCCAGAAGACGCTATCATTCAAAATTGTATGTGTTCAATTTGAGTGTTGACAGTTTTGTAAAGTTAGTACAAAACATTACCACTCATATTTGCATATATGAGGGGTAACGTATAACAGGAATAAATTACTTAAATATGGTAACTAATGTAAGCATATTTATATGTTAGTTGCACTTATGTATGTTAATAATACTTATATCGAAGTTTTTTTTGCCTATATGTAACTGTCGAAACAACTTTGAGTCATGTAATTATTATTTTAGGTATTGGCAAATTTTTGGTCTGGTCTCCAGGGCTGTAAGTTAAATAGTTGATGTATTGAATTTGCAGCTATATTTGACAACTGGGTAAAATTTACAGCAAATATCCAAGAACTTCAATTTATCCAGAATGGGTTAATATTTCTATCTGTGGTTAATCTCAGACTTAATTGCATTTCCTTATACTTGTTAAGACTGTAATTCTTTTAGGTTTATGAAAAATTTAATTTTCCCGGAACCATATGTTGCAATTTATCCTCTCACTTCATCAAGACCATATGAAAAACGTTCTTATATCAATAGAAAAAAATTATCATTCCATAAATGTTCAACTGGTAAACTTTTTATACGTCACATATTTATATGTACACACTTATCTTCTCTGGCATAGAAGAATACTATTATTATTTTTCTATGGCAGAGAAGATAAGATTAAAAAGCTATCTTATAAGAACAAAACTGTAATCGGCCACGTGCCTACTATACTGCAAACGTTTTGATAAATAAGATGCGAATGACAGAGAGAGAGAGAAAGAGTTGCACCGGGAATGATAATTGGGAACAATGGGATATATCGTGACCAATTATCTCTATAAAACTTTATTACACGGACTTCTTGGTAATCAACAGTACCAATGCAATGAAATCTCGTAAATATGTTAGAATTTTCTTTTGTTTTACCAAGTTTATATCGTCTTTCTTCAAAACTTTACCTAAATCATAATAAAATTTCGTTTCAATATATATTATAAAATTAACAAATATTAAATATTTTCTAGATATGCAACTCTTACTCTCAAGGTTATGAATGCAAATGCACTTTTGCTTGGAAGCACACATGACTGATACATATGGGTAAAATTATTAAGAGTGCAGTTGAATCAATACTACGATTTTTTTATAGAAGTAGTCATGTTATCGATTTTTCTGAATCGTTAATCTAAACTCTTATTCACATTACTTTTTTAATATCATCCATTAGTTGTGTATTAACTTTTCAGACAATTCTGGCTATTCCTTGTAACCATGAATTATGACACCCATACCTAACGTAGAAGGAACTACACCAGAACATCGTTGCAATGAGACATTTAAGAAAACTAGAGTAACCATTGAGAGGTGTGTAATGAAGTTCTAGGAATGAGGTTTAGATGCCTGTTAAAACACCGTATTCTACATTATACCCCAGAAAAGGATACAAAAATTTGTAATGCCTGTGTTGTTTTGCACATGTGTATACATAATAATATAACGTTACTTGAAAAAAGAGACACATATGAATTTGACTTTGGCTTAATTGATCCAGCAGAAATAATATTTTCTAGAAATACAGAACTTACCGAGGAAAGACTTCTACAACGTCGTATAATAAATAAATATTTTTAGAAAGTCTTCTGTAAATCAATATTCACCGTTGTAGTAAAGACAAACATTTTATGATGTTGCAAAAATTTTTATCAGCTATTATTTGAATACTTTTTGCAATTAATTTTAATGAAACTGCTTGCTCTTCCAAAATTTTTTACTTATTATTTTAACAATTTTTTCATATCTCCATTCATCTTTAGTTGTCTTGGGTTAACAACTCGATGGCTGCAAGACTCTTATGGAATTGCTGCAATTTTGTTGGCATCCTTCTTCCTCTTAAAGACGCCTTCGGTATAATCAGTGGCTTCGATAACTAACTGTTAAGAAATACATTGAGCTTCTGCTGGCACTCCTTCATCAGAAGTACCTAGTATATCTTCGACAGAAGAACCTGTTACTTCTTCAGCCAAATTACCTGTTACATCTTCAGCCGAAGTACCTGAAATTCTTCACTCTGCAGCGGAGAAGCGAAGATAAAATTAACCAAATATTTTGTACAATTTGTATGCCCAGCATCTAAGACTGGATTGCATCCAGCACCTCAGTCTCCGTTGTTGCAAGCAACAGACAAATTGCAATAACAAGTTGCGGGTCCTCCTTACCTGTTCCCATCTGGTGTCTTCTAATCGTCGATTGTTTTTTTTGCGTTATTTTGCTGCCTAGATCTTGCCACATCTGTGTTATTAATTTTATAAATTAGAATGACCCGAGATCTCATATACTGTAACCAATGAAAACCGCCAGCTAGTCGTTGGTAGTATTATTTATTGGTGATGCTACAAATTTGCGTAAGTATTTGTGTTGTGTTCGTACTTAATAAGAAACAATAAAATGAAATGAATCTTTATTTCATAAGTGCACGTTCCCATTTGTATAAAAAAGTTCAAGATGTTATATGTTCATAAGGCATAATTTTTTTTTCACGAACTTAAAGATTGAAAAAGCAAATTGATTTACATTACTGGAAGACATATAAAAAAGGAAAGATGAAATAAAATAATTTTGTCCAATAATAAAGTAAAACGTCTCAATTGTATTTTAGTAATACACTCCGTTGTTTTAAATCCGTATATCCACCGGAAATAGCATTTAACTGCTTGGCGATACACTGCCATTTCTACCGTGCAGTGTTAAGTGTAAAGTCTAATGTAAACTTACCACCCATCAAACGTATATCAATTTTAATAGTCGCACCAATAATTCGCTTTAATCGGTGGATATGCAGCTTAACCTTTATTTTTACTTGCCATTTTAAAGAATTAGAAAACAAAGTAATAATCAAACCAAAAATTACAAGTAACATAACCATAGTATGCGATGTGAGACACGTGTTGTAATTGACAGCTAATGCGGATGCTTGAGCCACCATAGACAAAAGTTGATATTGTGAATATTATCAACTTTTTGATCGATAATTTTTGAATGCGAAAATAAGTTTTATTGTTTGTCAGAGTAATGAAATCGTAAACTGATGGAAATTAATTATATTCGAAAATTATCAATCAAAAAGTTGATAACATTCGCAAAAACTACGTCTTGTCTATGTTAGCTGGCTAAAATTAGCTGTCAATTTCAACAGTGTCTCGCATTATCGTCACGCATATTATAACTTGTATTATGTTTCCTTTTAATTTTATAATTCTTTGAAATGGCTGGTTAAAATAAAAATTAGGTTACATATCAAATAAAATAAAATAAAAGTTAGGTTAACTACTGCTAAGCGCAAATTATTGGTGCTGCCGATCAAAAATTATATGGCGCACCAATAATTCTACATTACTAGAATTCGCTTTTGTCGAAATACGATCAATATGAATTGTACATTCGGAAGCTGTTGGTTGTTTAGAAATTAGTACATTAACGCTTTCATGAAGATAATAATCAATCCGAATAGTTTTTTTCTAAGTCGCCAGGAAGTTTGCAGTATATTTACCACAAGCAGTTTAAAAGGCGAAATAGGTGCAATCACTTAATATAATATGATTATAGTATTTTCTTATTGAGATATTTGTTCATTCCTCATATTCAAAGGATATATATATAAATATATATATATATATATATATATATATATATATATATATATATATATATATATATATATATATATATATATACATATATATATGGTATTTATATTTATATATATATATATATATATATGTGTGTGTGTGTGTGTGTGTAAGTGCGTGCGTGCTCGTGTGTGTGTGAATAAATATAATATGTATGAGACACAAACCGGAATATGAAGAAGAAACTTACCAGTTGAACTTTTATGGAATGATACATTATTGACTCAGCCACTTTCTTCATATGACCTTGTAGAAGTGAGAGAATAAATAGTCATGTGAGTCCAACCAAAAAATATAATTATATTTTTCATAAAACCTAAATTATTCAAAATGTTAATAAGTATAATAAAATATCAGTTAGGTAAGAAATTAAATATAAATAATAATACTAACCTATTCCCGAGAAAAATCAGTTCTTAAGGTTTTCATAACAATTTTTCCCAATTATGAAATATAGGAGGCAAATTCAACATATCTACTATTTGAGTTATAGTTCTGAAGAGCGAAGATCGAAAAATAGCCATATTCACATTATATACAACAGAACTTTTGAATCTACCTGTGGTGAAAAGTTTAAGGCTATGAGGACATAAAATAATAAGTAAATGCCTTAAATTTTTAGCCCCGGTACACTAGCCAAAAACAAACTGTGATAAAAGTACATAAGTATTATTATAATACTAATTATTATATCTAAGGAATTTTATATCTAAGGAATTTCGGTCCTGCAATATTATAAATATGAGGAATAACTATTTGGATAAGTTCACTATCCAAATACTTTGTTAATTTAAAACCCACTCGAATTTAATTCACCTTGAAAGAAAACAGACCTTCTAGGCCTAACTCTTTACTAATGCATTCACGTAATCTGTCAATTGCAACAAGCTTTGCATATTATCGTTAAGCTTCTTGTAGCTTATATTTTGGTTCTCTTTTATTTTGTGATCCTTGATCGTTTATTTTGTAATTATTTAATTGGCTAGAGAAAATAAAAGTTTAGGCTACATATCCACCGCTCAGCGCGAATTGTTTGTGCAGCTGAAAAAAAATTACCTCATTCTCGCATTATACCGCACGGCAGAAATGATAGTACATCGCCGAACAGTTAAATGCTGTTCCCAGCAATACTTATTAAGCCGCGAATATCATTTAACTGCTATGTAATTAATAATGGTTAATGTCTCATCGATTATGCTAATTAGTTAAGTATAATTTTAATGGGGTTCTTAATGTCTAAATTCAAAAATAATCATAAATCGTACAGATTATTTAGAGCCTTTGTTAGTTGTAAAATTTGCTGAAATAATATTGTTTGCTGACGATACATCTTTCATATTTAAAGTAATTAGATATGTTGAATAATGAGACGACGCACAGCAATGCCTCAAATATTTAATTGGTTTACGGGCAATGATTTACCACTCAATGCGAATAAAAACTTGGTGCATTTAATTTACTCTTCCAAGTGTGAGACTGGTTGACACTAACTTAGTTTTTGATAATAATAAAATGGATTTTGTTAGCACATCAATCTTTCTCGGCATTACTATAGACAGTAAACTACAATAGGGAGCGCATATTTTATAATTGGCAGGGAAACTTAGTTCCGGTGTATACGTCGACAAGAAAATCAGAGATTTAACTAATGTTGAAACTGCAAGAATTATTTACTTTAGCTACTTTCATAATATATATAAATATATATATATATATATATATATATATATATATATATATATATACATAATACGTACGGTATATTGTTGTGGGGTGGGGCTGCTAATATTGAATCTATTTTTATTTGGAAAAAGAAAGCTTTTTGCTCAATGCACCAATTAAATTTTCGAGATTCGCTTAGAGAATTATTTAAAGTAATTAATATACTCATTTTACCTTCCCAATATGTTTTTGAAAATATTTGATATGCGAGGAAAGAACAAATACTTCATTGTCAATATAGTGATCGTCACGACTAAAACATTATAAATAGAAATAAACTAGATATTTCCAACTTCAGACTCAGAAAGTTTGGTAGTTCGTTTGTAGGGTATTATTATTATACGCTTCCGAAATAAAATACCAGAAAATGTATTGAAATTGTCAGAAAAACATTTTAAACACGTTGTTAAGACACATAAAATGTTATATTTACGTATTATTTTTTGTTTGTTTTATTGTTGTTTTATATGCTTTTGATGTTCAACAAAGGAACACAATGTGTGTATGTTGAATAAAAATAAAATTTAATTGAATTAGCGTTTTTTTCATGAGACCGGAAATATAAACTAACCGAATTTATTTTAAAATAGTACAGTATTAAACATCACACAATTAATATGTTAATCAAAACTAGTCGATTACAAATAGAATTAAAACGAGGATTCTGCGCTACGAGGATTCCGCGCTACGAAGGTTCCGTGCTACGGGGGTTGCGAACACATTTAGGCAATTAAAAACATTTAAGGCTACATAGTATTTCTATTAAACTATATAAAAATGTTTATTTTTTACAACATAAATATGTTGTCTGCTATATCTTTCTCAAGCGTAAATACGTGTATATGTAAATACTTAAATAATATATAAGAATTGTGCAGCATAAATTTCAAGCTCACGTAATATTTCAATTCCATGGGCATAAAAAGTCAGCAAATCTCAATTTGACAGTTGAACATGTTCGATATATATTTTCTATTTCGGATAACCATTTGGTCATCATCGCACAATAATTTGTTGATAAATTATCGCACACGATTCGCGAGAATACGGTCATTCGCCAAATGTCAAAAAGCAATCGATTATAATTGGTAGATATCGCACGCATAGTTTAGTTTTTTGCATATCGGAGAATAGCCTTTCTGACACTCAGTTATTATATTATAATGGTAAACTAAGTTTCAATCTGAATATTAGGCACTATGCCAATAGCTATAGCAAACAGACAAAGCGGCGAATCGATTTTAATAAAATATTTTGGTTTCTACTTGACTTCGGACAGGCTCCTGATACAATATTTTAGAAACTACATATAGTTCGCAAACTCATCTTACCTCAATAAATTTGTATTTTTATAAATAAAATCAACATGATTCACTTATAATTAAAAGTATTTATGCAAGTTAAATATTGTGAAAATAACGAAAAGTAATTAGGTAAATTGTAGCAACTATATGAGATTATTCTAAATAAATAAATGTATTTTATAGAACTGTATCTTATAGGTTTTATAAGATGTGTTAATATTATAAACGTTATCATTACCCTAGTGGGATTGTGTGATTAAGTACCAAACACTGTACAATTTTATAATCCTGTCTGAAATTGCTTCCATTCGAGACTTGCACACTCGTCAAAAAATTTATTGAATGACATACTGTGAAAAGACGCGCTTAGTAAATATTAAGATAATCAAAGCAAAAATATATTTATTTTAGATATACATGACCTATACCAGGAATTTACGAAATAATTACAAAGTTTTGATGATATGGTATTTTCATACTTTCTTAGAAATTTTTTGTCTGCAATTTGTTTTCTTTATTATTTAGAATTATAGACCCAAAATTAGTTGTGAAAAATTTTCCAGATGTTTGTCTTCTTAATATTCGGTTTTATACTGAATAACTAACATGGTCATTGGAGTAAAAGTTTTGAAGCATCAATTTTTGAAGAAAGTTGATAGAGCCTCATTTTTATTATTATGCTTTTAATTAATTTTTAGTTGATCAATTTGACGTACATAAGAGAGTACTCCAATATTTGCATAACATATTGGGTGTCAATAAGATTATCAAGCATATATAAAATGTAACACTCTTCACGGTGTACGGAAGATTTTGAAACATTTGAATAGTCGAATAGCTGCGACTTTATTTGGTAAATATAATGATGCATGAATACCTGTGACTTCACTCACTTGAGTTTTAGTTAAGGCAGCGAAATTTACGTGCTGATTTCTGGCTGTCGACACGTAATATTTAATATTTACATTACGTAATTCTGTGATATGTTCTGTACTAAATAATTGGATGAACCAAATTTCGCTATGCAGAAATCATATTATTTCTCTAGCAAGTTTTTTATTAGCTTTAAAGGTAGTTTCAGTTGTGAATTGAATTTATAAAACTTTTTATAAAAATCTGTCCAGTCATTTCGAAATGATTCAGTAAAATATATTTGAACACACTTTTATTCTATTAATATTATACGAAATCAACTCAAATCAATCCCACAATCTATGTATTATTCTCTCATATGAAGTACATGCATGTTAAAATTGGTAGCAATTCGTTACTTAATTAGAAAATTATTATGTAACAAACAAGGAAATTTACAAAAAACTTCTGTATTTAAAACATTAGTTAAGGTAAATGCATTAGCTAATTAACACACTTGTATTTGTCATGGTAAATTAAGAATATAATATATGTCAACTAGAAATATAACATATACTATATTATATTTTATGTATTATAAATTAGTTTTTATTATTTTTTAGATTCGAGCCTTTCAACCAATTCCTAGTTAATTTAAGAAGAAAATTACATTTTAGATTCATTGATACTCTTAACAATACAAAAAAAACAAAACTCGAAGTAAATTTTTTTCACAAAATAAAGAAAGAACATTATAAAACGTCAGGTACGTGAAAAAAACGCAGAAAGAGGATAAAAATTAAATACTCTCGTAAATCAGTTAAAAGTCTTCGTCTGGTTTCTGAATTGTTATTTCATAGTAGCGTGTTTTTACGATACTTTGTTGAATATAGTATATAGACCAATTAAAAAAACTTCAAGTTTTTATTGGCTTCTCTAAAATATCAATATACTTTTAAGACTTATTAGCAAACTTCTTCGAAATAAATGACGCTACTGAGGTTGCTTGAAAATTTTTCGAAAATGTCATTACGTATGTAACGATCATGCATACCATATCCTGAAAAAATGGGCTTTTTAAAGTAGTAAAGACTAGATTTTAAACAGTAAAGTTGCAAATCAATCATAACTTTTACATAAACTTAATAGATTTTCAAATACAAAATTTATTATCGCCACAATGCGCATAAAATACAATCTAGTAAGTCACGAGCTAAATTAACTCAATCCCTTAATTCACCCTGCTCCTCATGCATAACTATCAATAGTTGAGTGTAAAATTTCATATGTGTAGATACATTTGTTAGGGGAAAAGGAAATGTAGTACCATACCGTTTTTTCTTTATAAAGTATGAAACTACATAATATATTTTATTTTTTTCTCTTCCAATAATCGATTTTCAATTTTTCACAATAAAATACCTGACAAAGTCGATCCTTAACATTAAGCAATATCGAGGCAGAAAGATTGTTAATTTATTCCGACAACACATTTTCACAGACGACATTATTAATATAGTGTGCATTAAGAAAATGACTATGAAAGCAATATGCAGTTTACATCGCTCCCCCCAACAAAATAGCTACGCGAATCGTCGGTCCCATTACACACAGTACGGCTGCTCGGCGTATATACAATGTGTCAATGTCATGTCAGGACGGGGCTGTATATATTACAGCTAATGCATTCAGTCTGTATTCAATTGTGGTGGTGGTTAATGGGTAGTCGTTGGGTTAGAGCAATTTGGATTAATACGAACTAAAATTGTGGAAGGTACTGTCGATACATGGTGAGGATAAAAAACCGATGTGGGTTATGTAGTTCAATAAAATTGGTATAATTTAGAACAAGAAAAAATAATTGGTATATTTTAGGACAAGTTCATACATAAGTTGATATGTCCAAATCGTACGCGGGGATCATTCCTGGGTGAATGTTGTCGAGCTTGTGTTATGTAGATTACGTCAGCATAATCTACTAAATCCAGTTCTAGTAACAAACGTATTTAATATTATTATCTAAAAGTAGAAGTCGTGAATTCAATCCTTTAATAAGTGGAAGTTGTAAAATATATCGCGTGAATATAGTTCTTAGTAGCGATATTTGAGTCAGAGTAAAATGAAGCGGACTATAGACTGTCAGAAGGAAGCCATATTGAATGAGAATATCGGCAGTCACGTGATTAATGAATTCAGCGGTGAGCTATTCACAAATTTACTTTTTAACTTGATTGATTTATAACTAAAATCTAATAAGTAAACAAATTAAATAATAACCATAATTTGTTGATTTTTTTAAATGTCATGGAAAAATAAAATATTCACAAATAACAAACTTATGTTTGTTATTTGTGAATATTTCAATAAATGTCTATAATTATTAAAATTAAGGGCTATTTTTATTACAGTATAATATAAGTTACTAACTCCGCCATACAATTGTAATGGTGATATCGCTCTAATATTAACCTACGCCGCGGACGTTTTATTTCTGCCATGTAGCCCGTGTCGCATAATGGTAATTTCGCGTATTTTATTTTATTTATTTAACCAATCTCGGCGTGCGTTAAAATAACTCAGTACAACAAGACTTTGAATGATTAATTTGCAACTGCCAAAACTAATGAAATGTATAGAAAAAGTGGAATTGCTGAATCTGGAAAACCCGTTTACTATCATTTTCAGCCGAGTACAGTTGTATCTGGACAAAGGCAATAACCACGTAAAATAGCAACGTTAGGAGTTATGTTAATCATCATCATCATCATCATTAACTCGGCAGTCCTCGGTGGACCCTGGCTTTCTCAAGCAGACTGTTCCAAGTCCTCCTACTGGGCGGGACGGTTTTCCAGTTTGTTATATTGAGAGCATCTAAAACACTTTGCAGGCAATCCGCCCATCTTAATTTGGGTCTTTCTCTTCCTCTTGAGCCAGTTGATTTAGCCAAGAAAATTCATTTTGTTGCTCTATTTTCCTTCATTCTAATTACATGGCCGGCCCACTTCATTCGTTGAATTTTTATAGTCTTTTTATATCTGGTTCTTCAAATAAGCGATAAAGTTCGGCATTAGTTCTTCTTCTGCAAAAGTCATTATTAAAGAACCCACCAAAGATGGATCTGAGGATTTTTCATTAGAAAATCACAAAAGTTTTTTCACCAATTTAGTACAACGTCCACGTTTGAGACGCATATGTAAGTACTGATCTGATTTTGCATTTATATAAGAGTAGTTTAGTATCTCTTCTGATATTATTGGATTTCAGAAATCTTCTAAGTCCGTGAAAACATCTGTTCGCTGCAGTTGTTCATCTCCTCAATTCTGGGGCCAAATCGTTGCCAGTTTTGATTTCATATCCAAGGTAGATGAAGGAATTCAATCTTTCAAATTTGTAATCACCGATTATAAAATACATAGAGGAGTCAGAGTTGATCACAAATTGCATGTATTTGGGTTTGGTCTGATTTATTGAGAGGTATATTTTTTCAGCCTATATTTCTAATGCTAGAAATGCCTGTTTGAAGTCTTTTTGAGTTCTAGCAATAACGTCAATGCCATCCGCGTATGCAATAATTTGTACAGATTTAGAGAAGATCGTGCCCTTTGTGTTGATTTTTGAATCTCTAATAATCTTCTCAAGAGCAATGTTGAAAAGAAGACGTGCTAATGCATCGCTCTGTCTGACACTATTTGCTATTTCGACTGGTTTAGAGAGGTTGCCTTGAATTTTAACTCTCATTTTCGTATCGGTTAGATTGAGGGTAATTAACTTAACCAGTTTATCAGTAATGTTGAATTCATTCAGAGCCTAGATTAGGCGTTCTCTATTGATACACTCATAGGCCATTTTGAAATCGATAAAAAGGTGATAAGTAATAATTTGGAATTCTCTTTTTTTTCTAAGATTAAACATTTTCTCAGTTGTGTATCTATCTCTTCTGAATCCACACTGGTAATTACCAATGATGTTTTCGGCATAAGAAGAAAGTCTATTAGAGTATGTTTGAAAGCATTTTTACGTGGTATACAAAAGACCGATTCCTCTGTAATTGGAGTAACCTCATCCAGCGATGGTGGTGCAATTAGGTCTTGATTGTTGGTTTGAGTAAAGTATTCGGCATTTTGTCCAACAGTTTGTGGATGTTGAGTTGATTCTGAAAATACGCGTTCCATCTTTCAAGGATTTTACCTTGTCACTGAAGATCTCTCCATTCTTATTTCTGCAGAAGGCTGTTCTCGGCTTGAAGTCCCTGTGGCCACAGTTTATCTCACTAAAGAAAGTTCTGCTTTCATTTGATTCGTAAAATGTTCAACATCTCTGAGTATATCATAGAGGAATTTCTTTTTCCTGTTTCAATAACAGCTTTCGAAAACACGCATCATTTTTCATCGATATCTTCAATCCTTTGGAATCGTTGAAGTCGTTGCGAAACTTTAGTTTAGTTGCTTCATTTTTAAAACTTTCACAGTTGCACTTTTCAGAGCGTTCTTTATCAAATTTACGTGCATTAGAGATTGTAGCCTTTAGTTTAGTTTTAACCAAATAGTGGTCTAAGGCGAAGCAGGCTCCTCAATATGTTGTAACATCTAGAACGAGTGGTCGATTTGATTAAATGTTTCATCATCTGGTTTCATCATCTGGTGAATTTTTTTGTGTAGAAAGCATGAGCTAGATATCACTATATAGTGATCAGCGGCAAAACCGATAAGTCTATGTCCATTGTCATTTGATGTGTCATGTAGACTGTACTTTCCTACGGTAGGTCTTATTTCAGTCTTTTTGGAAAATTTGCGTTCATGTCCTCAAGGACTATATTAACGTCACTTTTAGAACAGGAAAGGTAAAGGTCGCTTAAATCCTCGTAGATTGCTTCCTTTTCATCACCATCTTTTTCCTCTGTAGGTGCACGGACGTTTATCATACTATAATTGAAGAAAGTACCGCGTAGTCTAATTTTGCAAAGTCTTGTAAATTTTACCACAAAATCAATTATTAAGTATCTAGCACGTTTCCCGATAATAAAGCCGGCTCCATACATGTATTTTTTTCGGATTGCAGCTGTAAAAGATTGTGTGTTTCTCTTTTTCCATAATTCCATCTCCAGGCCATCTCATCTCTTATACAGCTAGTATGTCAATATCATAGCCATCCATCGTCTACTAGCATTTGAAGTTTTTTACTTTTATATAGGGTCCGAATGTTTCAAGTTCCAAAATTCAAGTCCTTACGCCGTTTACCAGTTCGTCGACAGTAATAAAGGTTCGGGTATATTCTTATTTGAGATTTCGTAACGCAAGGTTTTTTTACGCGGTGGGATTGTTAGCCATGTGGTGAAATGTGGTGAATGTGGTGAATTTTCCAAAAGTTATATGATTTAGAATCTTAGCTATAGTTTTACGGTATATGCACTTTACATAATCTTTCTAAAGCCTAATATAGAAAAAAACATAAATGATAATGAATATCTGTATAGTTCCAAACTACTCGTACTTCACGTACGTTCTGCAAAAATAGTTTTGGTATTCATCTAAGCTAGAGGGTTTTTTCCATCAGTTCTAAATAACCAAACAGATTTTTAAAAAGCTATGTGGACATACTAGACAACTTAAATCAACATAATGACGAATTGAAAAATTTACTCGAGAAAGAGCAACGCATAATATATTACAGAAATATCGATATCGAAGTACTGGTTTCTATGCCAACATCTGTTGTATACATAAAATAAAAAGTAACTAAATTACTAATTAAAATAAACTTAGTAAATGTTTTGCATAAAATCCATACTTCAAAACTTTTATCCAACATTTGTACTAGATATTTAGCATCAGCGGAATATTAACCAGACAAAGTATCTGGAAAACATGTTGAATCTAATTTTGGTTCAACAATTATGAAGAAGCAAAAAAATGTCAATAAAAGTTACTATAAAAGACCAACAAAGCTATCTCTGGACGGTCCTAAAATTTAATAATTATTTTACAATGGAAAAACTTCTCTGATTTTCTAGAAAATTGGTAAATTCCTAAAAGAGATCTAGTATATTAAAAATAAATACTTTTACTTTGACTATTGTCGAATATATTTGGCGTTAATTTTGTAGAAATTCATTATTCATAATTAAATGAAACTACGTGACGTAGTATTATTTCTATTTTCTTTAATTTCTTTACCATGACCTAGGTTTCGTTGTATTACAACATCTTCAGGTGGGATATTAGCAAAGATTAACTCTCAGGAACATCCAACAGCATTTACATGTTTCCGCTATTCCGGTTTTAGCTTCCGCTATTGTGTTTGAAACATATAAATGCTGTTGGATGTTCCTAAGAGTTAATCTTTGCTAATATCCCACCTGAAGATGTTGTAATACAACGAAACCTAGGTCGCAGTAAAGAACTTAAAGAAAGTAGAAATATTACTACATCACGTAGTTTCATTTAATTTTGATTATTGTATAAATATTAATAAGGCGTGTCTTTTTATAGTACATCATTTAGTAGTAAATTATCTTGAAAAAGAAAAGACCCATGTAAAAAATGTTTTCTGGTAAATTCATGACAATATATAAGGTATGGTACTCTGTCATACAGCCAATACACATTTTGCAGGTGCAGCTCTTACAGCATATTTAGATTTTGCAGACATCTGCATAGATCTTTTATCTATACATTTTTTTTTATATACTTTTTTTCAATACACTTCCATATTTGCTGAAATTTACGTGATTCACCTTATCATTTTTTCAATATTTCGTTATATAACTACTTTTAAATGTAACTAAACTATTTCAACTGAAATTATGAAAGCAAAAGTTTATTTATCAGATAGACCCAAGGAATGACGTTAAACAATAGTCGTATTTATTTATAGTGATGTGCGAAAACGCTCTATAAAAAACGTTTTGATTGAGATATGGACGTGATAATTTAATTTTTATTTGTTGTGATTGTCATTATCAAGTACGTAGTACCTATTACCATTTGTTTTCATATGGTATTGGTTCCTAATACCATATGATCAAGTACGTAGCTCCTAATACCATTCTATCGTTACCAATATTCCGTTGTACTATAATAAACTAATACGTATTACGTAATAGAACTCTCGCTGCTATGGTTCGATACCCAATTAAGTATATATAAACATTTAAGATTATTTAATATTCCCATTATAAAAACGCTTATGGTAAGCTTAAGATATGGACAAAATTATTTAAAAGAATTGTTTTGTGGTCGAGCGCAATATAGTTACTTCGAACTATTTTCAATATACATGCAACTTTACATTTACGATAACAGATAAAATAATCTATTGAGTACGAATAGATTTATTACTAGGATTTTTCCAGAAAAACTTATAAACGTTGAACACATATAAATATTTAAGATCGCTTAGTATTTATTTTGAAATATTTCAAAAACTACAGGCAAAGTTTGGAATCATTGCTATATTTTTTTCGCTAAGGTGAATGTTTAACAAACTGTTCTTTTTCAAAATTATAACTATCGCTTTCGTAGTCGAAAATCAGATGTCTTTTTAGACATAGTTTCCGTAATTCAAAAAAGATCAAAACGTATTTTAGTTTTTATTTTATATCCATATAAATATTGTTGAGTGTCAATATTTATGTATATAGGAAATAATATGGTTGATACCTATATTAAATAGCATGTTTCCATATCGACTGATTTCTGAAAAAACTACCATAGCTGACAGATCATAGAACAGGTGATCTCATGAGGTTATATTTACTTTTCCTGCCGTGGTATATAAAACTCAACTCGTAACTTCGTAAAATATACAAGAAAGATACCATTTATCTTATCGCAGCCATGTAGACTGTATTGATTCCAACAACAATGTTTAAAGACATTTTAAGGGCATATAATAAGATATCTTTAAGAAACTCAGTAGAAATTTAATGGGTAAATTTATTTTTTCCATTTCAGTGTTATCTATAAAATTAGAATTCGAGTGTAACACAAACAAATTATTAACTCAAAATATTTTCATATTAGTTTACGTCTTAAAATTACTGTAGTTTATATCTAGTAATACACTCACGAGAAAAGATGGTTCTGAAAACAATTACTTAAGCAAAATTGTAATTCGAATTTGTATTGTTTTGCATTCTGGCGTAGATATTTTCTATTACTTTCTTTAAATCTAATTCAATCTTATTATTTGATTATTGTCAAACACATCTTAATGTTAATTGTAGAGATCAAGAACGAATAGTCCTTGAATTAATCGATGTCGAAGTGTCGATGTGTCTATTGGAGAAATTAAGAACGAATAGTTCTATATCTTAATGGACATAGAACTATTCGTTCTTAATTTCTCATTAAAGTCAGTGTGATATGGTAATTTTAGAAATTAAAGACAAATAGTCGATGTCTTAATGGATGCCAAAGTGTCGATGAGTTAATTGTAGAAATGAAGAACGAAAATTCGATGTCTTAACCGATATCAAAGTGTTGATATATTAATTGTAAAAAATAAGAACGAATAGTCGATATCTTTATGGATGTCAAAGTGTTGATGTGTTAAATGTTGAAATTAAGAACGAATTGAACATGCACTGTACACACTTAGATGTATATAAAACCTTGAACCTAATAGCGTATTTCTAATAAACTATTTAGGAATATTGATTTAATTTTTCACCACAAGAATATTTTTCCTGTTGCAGCTTTCACAGTTTTAAGAATATTCTTTCTTGGTCTACATTTCTTAATTTATAAACAGGATTTAACAAAAATAATTTGGCATTGGACTATTCACTAAATTCTGTCATCCCGATTTCTTTTCTTTTTGACATACATGAATAAAAATTTAAGGAAGTAACCACATTCCAAAATACATTGAACGCTCATATCTAGAAGAGAAAAAACTCGAAAAGAAAGAGCTTGCAAGGAAAAAGCTCGCAAAGGAAGAGTTGCAAAAGAAGAGACCGTGTACAAAATTACTACAAAAATTTAATTTTATTTAAAAGGATCTACTCAATGATATAGTATGAGATGATGTTGATTGGAAAAAAAATGTTTCACTTCCAAGTTCATATACGAGGAATACTTGAAAAAAATTACAATTTTCAAAATTTATTTCTATGTATTAACATGATCCACCTAAGTCCTTTTTTGCGAAATGTCCTTACAGTTAATTTAAAACTGATAGAATTTTAATGCTGTGGTATGAGAACGGATAGAAAAACATAAGGAATCATGATTCCGCTTCTACCATTCAGTTACGGAACCCTAACAAGTAAGATAAATTTTGGCAGTGTATCAAAACATTCAATTGAGCAATTTAAATAATATAAAAGAGAATTTGTCAGAGACTGTCCAAAAACACCCGAATATTTTTTTTTAAAACAAGATAAGAACTAGTTCGCCACGGCTACTACGGGAGTAAACTTTACTACAATACAAAAAAGAACAAAAAGAACCTTATGAAAGTAAAAATATTCTTCATTTTACCCAAATAATTAAGATATAAACCAGATTAAATTAAAAACGAAGTT
Organism: Druceiella hillmani; assembly: GCA_039881145.1. Lineage (NCBI taxonomy): Eukaryota > Metazoa > Arthropoda > Insecta > Lepidoptera > Hepialidae > Druceiella > Druceiella hillmani. Next base: position 28,501,039 of record JAYKKI010000013.1, on the reverse strand, counting down.
TGCTATAAGCACATTCAATTAAAATGAATATTCTCTTTTTTCCCCAATTTTTACAATTTTGCAGGCCACAGCTTCTATTACAGTATTTTATTCTACTGGATTTTTTAATAAATAGTATCTCTTATAAACATTTGTTACTTTTTCTCCTATCTTTAATAAAATGAGCTTATTTTTAAGATTCCGTAGTAAAACAAGGATCCCTTATAATTTCATGATGTTGCCGTTTATCATAGTCTCACAATTTATATAGTTTTGTACCTACATACACATCCATAACTTTTTTAATTGGACGTTTCGTATGTAGATCTAAATAAACATGTATTTCCTTCATTTCGTATTTCCCATCGCACTTCCTCTAATTTGCCACCCTATACATGTAACGTGACAGCATTTGTTTTCCCACATGCCATTAAATGACGTATTGTCAGAAATTTCTTTTACAATATAGTTTTCTAATGATTAAGAGATAGATAAATATGAGATTTCATTTTTTTTTAATTATTTAGCTCCGTTTATTAAATATTTATTCTCCATAAAAGAAAAGGGGCAAATCTTTTTCATTCCCTGACCGGTTTTGCTTCTCAATCATGAATATTTACGGTCCGAAAATAATTCAGGATTTAGAAGCATCTAATTTTAAAGGCTACAAAAAATTCGATTATATTTAACTGATAAACAAGTCTATTGTTATAGCGAAGTAACGCTGTAAAATATTTTTTGGAGATAAATAAGTTTTTATATTGGTAAACACTGTTAAACCATTTTCTTTTTAATTTTTGACACAATGCTAACTTTTAAACATTGTAAAAACCTAAAAGAATAGAAGGGGCTGCAAAACGCTTTGCAGACTCGTATCTCATAAAAGAGACGGCATCACCCCGCTCAACGTCTTATGTGATAAAAACATTTGTCTTCAAGATCGACATATAGAGAGGTGCTATAAAAAAATTAATAATATTTCGTTTATTTCAATATTTCATATAATTCAATTCTTCCTGCAAAGTTTCAACGAAATTTGTTTTATACAGAAAAAGTTATAATTATATTACCATCACAAATTATTAGGGTTATATTTTTGTTATTTCGTTACAGAATTAATATTTTGTAACTCATTAATGTTCTGTGAATTAATTTTCTAAAAGAAAACAAAATGAATAGAAGACATATTTTTTAGTGTTAAAAAAAAAATTATTTCTGACATCATTGCCGCCTGCGTGTCACTTGCATATCAAGAAAAGATATATAGAAAAAATCAATTTAGTTCATAATAACACAACCCATAAAAAAGTTTCTGACTTGATTAGAAATTATATTTATCCCAAAAAATATAAATATCTAGAGACTGAAATTGGTAAAATTGAACAAAATTTACCGAAAAATCTGCAAAAAAGAAATTGAATCAAAAACATATTTCCCAATCTATGAGCTCACTATGGCCGCAAAAGAAAAATTTACATTTTCCTTAACCTAGTGATATTTCCAACAAAATGCTTTGTCTTGAAATGTCTTTTACATACCATTTCCTTACTTACAAATTAATTACACTAGGCAATTTTAGAATTCTCCCAAAAGAGAACAAATGATTTCTTCTTTTATTAATTTTTTTTCAAATATTTGATACAGACAAATTAATTGAAACTAATACTGAAATAAGTCCCAAGCTTAAGAAGATTGACTGAAAACCAAAAATCGCAAAGAAATACTAAAAATATTTTAAAAATAATGGTAATTATCTACCACCAAGCCTTTATTTAAAACCAATTCGAGACTTTAATGATTTTTACTATAGAATGCAAAAAAAGTATTTTAGGAAAATTTTAGATGCTCTTCTGAAAGAACAATATGTTATTGTCTCGTAAGTTAAATAATTAGAAGATTTCTTTCAAATCTACGAGTATCTTCACTATATCAAAGCAGAATAAATAAAAAGCCATTAATAAATTAATTACAGAAAGAATTTTATTATGATTATATTATTAAAAGTGAAGACGTCCGATAGAGCTTTATAAAGTAGATATTGTACTTTTAAAAAATCGTGTTAGATCTCTTCTACTTATCAAAAGATTATAAAAAAGTCAGTATATTTAGAATGCATCCCATAGCACCAAACTGACTCTAAAATATCATATATAAATTGGCATCCCTTCTGACCGCTACTATAGTAAGAAATAAGTCAACCTCGGGGTATGTCTCTATTTAACCCAACAACATAACACAAACCAAATGCAGAATGGAACATAAAAGATACAACAAAAGTAATTTTTTAGTCAGAATATACAGGTATATTCTGAAAACTAAATGAGAGTAAGAGACATTCGGGTAGAGAAAGTCTGTTCATTTCAAACCGCGTGTAAGGTATGTGATGCAATTGTTTTGTTATGTACGGTATTTGTGCAAAAAGAAAAAAAATTGTGGATGCCTTTTCAATTCCAATTTTCGACGTTTCATGTGAAAACTGAAAAAACAGAACGCTATTGTGTCTGCTTGTCTATTACAAGAACGTCATTTTTTAGGAAAATTTTAATTCGATAGTAGTAAGAAAATTTTAATTAGATAATTTTGCATGTTTCTAGAAAGTAATAACTTCCCATCATCGATAAGTAATAAACCCAATTACTTCTAGGTTCCGATATATTTTCTTATTCGTTTTCTACATCGTATTAAGTTATATTTGCTTAATATTCGTAGATGCAGAATACTCATTATTCCGCATCGAATTCATAGTTGATCGTTTCTTTTTTTTTTGTAAAATTGCATTTATTTCCAGATTTCGAATGAAAACACTAACCTTTATTATCAATACTAAAAATGTAATTTTTTTATTAAAACAGACTAAAGTAACGATAATAACTGAGTAACGATAATAAAGATACACACTAATAAAAATAACTTTAAATTCACAAGCACAATGATTCGCATGGAAAAATGAACCGCGAAAAGTATAAGCCCATTACCGGGTGGCCAAACCACAAATAACTAAGAAATACTTGACTTCCAAGAAATACTGAAAATTTATTGATGTCATAAATACGATTATACCAACTATTAAAACTAGCGTAGGGTCAAATATTGGATCAGATACTAGGAATAGTCACCTCGATATGGGACGCTATACCATCTCACTTAACTTTTTAATTCAAATATTTCCAATTAATATTAATTTTAATATATAATGCAAATGTAAATAAGGGAGCCTTATATTTGCTTCAACATACCCAAAGTAATTAATTGTATTTACTTTCATGATCTTTATACAGATGTTTAAAGAAATTGTTAAGGCACCTGTATATAATTCAATATAGGTAAACCAATAAACAGTAAATCAAATATATAAAAGATATCAAATTATAAGACAAATATTACCATGAATTAGAATTGAATGGGCAAAGAAGAAGAGGTTAGAATCGATAAATCAATTTGCTTCGTTTATCGTAGATAAATTCCTAATGACCGAATTCTGTTAATTCTAAAGTTTTATAACTTAGAAAGTTGATTAATTTTTATAGAAGGTAGGGTTAAGTTTTGAAATACGGAAAATTAGAATAGTTCCAATGTGGAATCCAAGATAAAAGACAAAAAACTCTTTGAATCTATTAATGATATAACTTGGAATCTGCGGATCATTTAAGATGTTAAACAGCCAAATAACAAAAATGATCAATACATATATAAAGATAGCGTTGTATTCTAATCCACCATTTGAGACAAATGTATATATATAGACTTAAAAATATTTGTCAACGCCGAAGATGTACGAAAGCACATGGTTAATGGTTTCTAAATGCATTAAATTTCCTCCCTAAGAGCCGAATACGGGGGAACTTCGTAATAAATTAAGAAGTAGTAGAACTGTTTAGCAAAGATGGACTTTTAGCTTAAGGGCAAAGACATTTTGTAGACGTTGAGAATTAAATACTTTAATAAACTTAAAATCGGTTTTCCAATACATTTCATTTTGTTTTAAATATTCCTTTTCATTTATCTTTTAAGAAATTTTCTGCGTCGAGTTTTGGGATGGGGAAAAACAATCAATGAGACATTACGTGCAACTGATTTCCATAAATCTTATAAGAGAGATGTCGTCTGGCTTAGAATGACTGTGTTACATACAGTGGAATTGTGCTTCTTAGCGTAGAAAGGAAAAAGAAATTAGTGCGCCGAGCGAGAAAAATGATTCTGTTATATGAGAATCTGTGATATTACCTTGGAGAAACTAGTCCACGATATTTGAACATTTATTAAGGTAGCTTATTTTAATTTAAAAAATCTACAGTGACACTAGATTAATGGAAAATAATAGATACGAGTTACGCTTGTACAATTTTACGTAGTAATATCTTATATCTATATATATATATATATATATATATATATATATATATGTGTGTGTGTGTGTGTGTGTGTGTGTGTGTGTGTGTGTGTGTGGGTGGGTGAGTGTATGTATGTATATATATATATATGATACAAGTCTTTTCAGGCTTTGTTTTGTTTCTTATTAATAATTAAAACCATTGGTTCAGAATATAGATAATGAAGCGAAAAGAAATGTCTCTAAATACGAATGGCGTCACAATCTTATAAATTCAAAATGAAATGACGTTAGTTCCCGATAAATTCAAAATGAAACAGAAGAGGAGGGGCTGTAATAAAATTTGCGTCGGAAAAATGTTATTTAGCTCAAGCAGTTTCGAGGGGAGTTTAGATTAGATGTTCGCACTGCGGTTACGTGCGGTTACGTTTTATGTTTTTTACAAAATATCAGTCTTGCATTTTATGTGAGTATTTACGTTCATCTATTTTTGTATTACGTTACCGATTGCTTACTTTTGTACACATTAAATTTTCTGATTTTTTAAATACCTGAATTCTATTAATTTTATTTCCTTTTCGAAAAAAGTAAACCAGAGCGCATGTAAGCCTCGCTCCGAATGTTCTGTTTTATAATATTTATGTTGAAACAAATAAATATACCTTGTATTATAAAGTTGATAAATAGATTGCAAGGTCAGTGTAATTTTTTTGTGGCGCTCTCGCTTGCAATATTATTTAATAAATTTAATTTTATAATGAGGTATTACAGGCCTGCTGTATACAAATGTACATATTACTATTTTACGCTTTATATTTATGTAATCTCAGATATATTTATTTATTATTGCTAAACTCAGATATATTTTCATAATAATAACTTTGTATCTGTAATACGAAATCACAGAATTGTTCGATGATTTAAAGAAACTTGGATCTTAGCAATTTTTACGTAAAATATACTTCTGTTCACTTTTTATCACAATTATATTGAATTATGAAGCTCTAACATTTTTTATGAAGCGTTAATTTAAATTTATCTTATTTTTACGTCACTTGTACAGTATGCTTTATCATTTTTGTTGAAGAACGAAATTATTGTCTGAGATTTTTAGAAATCTAAATTTGTATTTTCTAAAACGATGTTCAGAATTATATACACGTTATGCAAGATTACGTTTTTAACGATGTTGCATCTATTTCTGAAATGATTTGTTTTACTGCGTTATAATAAAACAAGATGTGGTTTTGTTCTAATAGCGCCTTTTGTGATTTTCAAGGATTGGCGTTCTTTTTAGAGTCCTGAGCTTAAAAGGTAAAAAATAAAACCTTGTGGTGAAACTTTAAATCAATCTGCTCGTATGTCGATTGCTTTCCTAAACAATAACTCTCGAAATCAACTTGAAATTTTTCACAGTTTCACAACTCGCTTGCGTGTGGCTATTTCGATGAAAAATGTTTATCAATTTCAAGTTTTATGTTTCCACTGAGAATAGCTCCAATGCTCATATTTTCTAGCAAACTCGAACTTTACTAGTTTGTGTTCGCTCTTAATAATGAAGCTTTTCAAGCAACTCTTCCAAACAGCTTTGACTCTACCGGTCGTCGTCAAACAGTCCATATTGGTATACTGATATTTAATTTTGACCTATATACTTAATCGATACGAAACCCGATATCGTTATACCCTGATTAAATGATATCTGTCGTCGATTATAGCCATTAACTATTACTTTTCGCATTGTTGCATTACAACTTCTAGTTCGACCTAAATATTTTTTTAAAAATTACAAAGAAAATGTGCAGATTAACAATATATATATTCAAGAATGGTGCCAAAATATACTAATATAAAAGAAAATGAACTCACTCAAAATGCAGTCAACATTTTTATTATCGGAGTAACTTAATACTAACTCAGAAACTGTCCAATCGAGACATTATTTTAGGTGGAGATATGTATAATTTTTTCTCAAAATCCTAATTCAAGCTATCTTCATGTATGGTATCTGTTCATATTATTAAGCATGGTGCAATATTTTTTTAAATTATGTTATTTTTCAATGGATGCAACTATACAATTTTGTTGGCTTGATGCTTCCCTAAAATAATTTGCCGTATTTTTAGTTTAATAAAATATGGTTGTCTAAATTAAAACAACAGAATTTTTATAAATGTATTGCTATGACAGAATTCTAATTATTAATAATAGAAGTATTAATATAAAATAAAATACGTTTAATGTGCGAACCTGCAAAAATTATATCAATATTCATTTTGATAATAGTATTTTATATATTCATATTAAAACAATTTTCATAGTGCATTGTCGAAGATATACAATAATTCTTTGTATTCAGTCAAAGCTCCACTCGAGAGATCCAAATATGAATCAGATAAACAAACACACGTACAATACGAAACTAAAATTCTGTAGGTACACAGAACATAAAATATCGCGCTAAGCAAAACATATTGCTTCAAAACTCGCTCCAATCAAAACTTTTGTTAACTACCCTCGAAGTCGAGCTTGCTTTGAGCTAAATAAAATTCTTTTGACGAAATTTTCTTAGCGTTTTCTCCTCTTTTGTTTCATTTTGAATTTACTGCGACGCGGTGGCGTCGCCGCCCTTAATTCAAAGCGCGCAATCGCAGTGCAGTACTAATTCACGTACCAAATTTGCACCGAGAACGGTTCTAAATGTTTTTATGTCAATTCATTGAGGAGATACATCGGAATTCCCATACGCAACACAAATCCAATTTATAGTGCTTATAGATGGTGTTACCAGTATTTTGACCTTCATAATTACAGTTAACTTAATAATATTTTCCAAACTTTCACTTGGACGAATTCATAGGCACAGCTAGCACGGTGCTTTAACTTTAAGATACGTTTCCAGATGTTACGGATTTCTCGTATTAACAAATGTGTAGTATAATTTCTCAAATGATTGATCTTAACAATATTCATTTTACCAGTCTGTTCAATGCCGGAATTTCATTTTCATATAAGTCAAAGCATATTCATGATAAATAACTCATTTGGGGTTTTATTATTTACTATCATTCCTTTGCCAAAATTACTGATCCGCAAACAAATGAGTGTAAGAGGCGATAATTAAAACAAAATGATCAATTCAGGGAAAAATTATGTTGTACTGATGAATCGCTACACGCCGGTTGTCTTCATCTTTCACTTTTTGATTGTAATTAAACTCTGAAATGTTTTAATTAGACTTAAAACTGAAACTGACTTAAAAAAATTTATAATAACTCAACGAAGGAAGAGAATAAATTATGAGGAGAAAAGGTTTTGCTTTCATATCATTTAAACGACAAATAGAGAATATTCTCTGATTCTGTTCAAAGATATATATTCGTTTCGGAAGTCTTAATGTTTTTAACATATTTTGAGACTTTTCTCCATAGAAAATAATTAAAAAATTACACGATTCGACAGCAAAAGAAGGAACTCTTATAATTTATTCATTCTTTTTATCCGTCACCGCCTTCTTCACTTTTAGACCATGTACATACTATATACTATATACTTACGTATAAGCTACATATGAGGACTTCATTTAATCCATAGCCAAAAAATAAAAACAAATGTATTGTACTTTCTTGATCATAATGATTTTTTTTTAAGTAACTCCTTTTATTTATTTGGTTTGCATTTTGGTTATTAAAGAGTCTTTTTCATTATATTAATATTGTATGGGTATATCTGAATATCTATTTTGTTTTAGCTTTCATACGTAAATGCGTTTTTTTTTCAAAAATGTATTGAAATAGCAACAATAGAAACTATTGACATAATTCTTGCAGATTCTTCAGTTATACGTGTTTATAAGCTTTAAATTTGTTTTTAAAATAATTTAGGTATTCAAGTGGATTTTCCACGCCGAGTTTCAGGATGGTACAAAATATAGAGTTGCGGAATCTTTATGCGCAATCAAATGAATTTGATATAAAATAAGCTAGAATAATTTCTTCGAGCGTTATAAGCGATAATTCGCATGGCGTAAATAGATTACAATATATATGGTGAAATGGCTTAACGCGAACACAAAGTAAAGGTATGACACAACTAAGCGCTAAAAGCAAAAGGGCGGGGCAACAGAGTATGCAGAATGATCCCGTAGCGCTGGAAATGAGTTACGTACAGTGAAACAGATGTAAAAGTGAATTTGCGATGTGAGAATCTTTGATATCATGTATAACACATTGTTTGGATGCATATTGATAAACATTTTGACATATATTTACAAAAATTTAGTTTTTCCAAGGTAATATTATAATAGAATCATTTTTCTCGCTCAGGTCACCAATTTATTTTTTCCTTTTTACGCTCAGAAGCACCATTCCACTGTATGTAACACAATCTTTTCAAATCCAATTAAAAGATAAATGGAAAGGAATATTTAAAACAAAATGAAAAGCATTGGAAAACCTATTTTAAGTTTATTAACGCATATAATTAAAGTATTCAATTAAAAAAATCTTCAAGCGTTATCCAATATTTTAATTTTTATGGTATTAATAATTTTAATATATGTTTAGAAACATTACATAAAAAGATTAAAAAGCAACGAGTCACGAACCTTATATTGCGTGTCTTGAATTTCGTACTCGCTTATATTAACATATAAAAAGTTCAACAAATAATACCTATCCATATGTACTCATATAAAATATACTAATACAAAGAAGGAAAAAGAAATAAATAGAAGTAAATAAACAAACATGTGTCATTAGAGAGAAATTCTTATCGTCAAATAAGACTTTTCACCTAGCAACGTTTTGGTTGTCTTTAAAAGCGTCGATGGTACTTAAACGAAACTAGCCCACTGCTTGTCGAAATACGTACAGAAGATGGTTCCATATTTATTTATACTTTTTGAAATTTTTGAGGCAAACTGACTGAAATGACTTTGCATTAAAAGAAATGTGGTATTAAAATTCAGGTTTTTCCAACAAATTATTGAGAAATTAGAGAGAGAAACGCCATCCAGTCAAAGAAACGGGCAAAAAATCGCTTCCGTTTTACATGTACCTTCAAGGCTACAATATATATATATGTACATATATATATATATATATATGTGTGTGTGTGTGGGTGTGTGTGTGTGTTAAAAAAATAATGCAATTTGCGTCGATAAAAGGCTGTGACAAAATGGAATGATCTAGGAAATTATTATTGTTTCTCTGCGGTACATTAATCTAGTTATTTTTGAACAACAGAAATGTTTAATTCAGAAAAATCACGATATGTTAGTATTACCACAAATCAAAGACAGTATGAAAATAATGATCAATAAAAATATCATCATCATTACCCGGAAAATGCAATAAAAACAAATTAATCTCCCAAATTGCATCATAACAAGTGGAATGGATCAACATGTTAACAATCCATCCTATTCATACGTCGAGCTAACTAGATAAAGAGATTTAAAGCCATTCTCACCACAAATTTCGTACGTGAATAGGTATCGCGCGGCGAGTTCGCGCCCTGATTTAAGGTCAGCAACGCTGCCGCTTCGCAATTAATTCAAAATGCCAGATTTAGTTACTTGTTTGCCTATGTGTGAGGTCGATTTTATAAAACCATTTTATAAAAAGCCTTTTTTGCCCAAGTTACAAAATTTCTGGAATTAACTAAATGCTGGTTCCAAGAACCTTTATAAACGTCTCCAAACGACAGCCCTCTTCCTTCCCCTCTTAAATTTCATCGTGCTCTCATTTTCAAAACAATGTCGATATTCGTAATAATTTTCTGTTGTATTTCTTGTCTTATATGATTTTATACAGTAATTTCTATTTTTCGTTAATAATTTATACTTTAGTCGATTTATGAGTATCTTTTCAGTCTTCGACATTACAAAATTATCATATTTAACTATTATGATTGACTTAAATAGATGAAGAATATGCTCGTGTAGCAATAAAACAGCTAAGTGGACGTATAATTTTATGTATACATTTTATGTAGGTATATATTTTATGTAGGTATCATGACATATACTTGTTATGATACCTACTATTAATATGACAGATACTTGGCTATAAAACATCTTTGAACTTTTAATTAAAAATTCTGTGATCTGTTCTGTTTTACCTCTTCGTTATAAATAGCATGTACAATAATAGTAAACAATTTGTATAAAAACATTTCTTACGCGGACACAATCTAACTACATTTTATAAAAATTGGCATAAAAGAAATAAAACTGTAAGTAGTAACCTGAAAAAATTAATGAACGATTGGATTAAAAGCCTTATATTTTCTACTTTCATATCAAATTGGTGTTTACTTTGTCCACTAGATGATAGAGTAAAACACCGCAAAGTACCCTCGCCAGAAACTTGATTCGCTCTTAATCGATTTATAATTTATTTCTTTATGGTCTTGTAATCGACTGAACCAATCCTTCACTTAATTCTGAAATACTACACATGAGCTCTTATATTCAACATGAAAATCCGGAAATATAACCTTATATTTATTTTCCTTTCACAAAAATTCTAACGTCGCAATCGATGATAAGTTTCGCTCAAGATAAAAATAACCCTATTTTACCGAAAAGAATTATTTCAAATTTACAACGCGCTTCCTATTTCGCACGTCACGTAGATAGCATAACGTATAGCGCCTTCAGCACTCGCCCTCCTTTCAGTCCGTCCATTATTATCTTATTTATGGGCAGACTTAGCTCCTATCGACAATGAAACCGATATCCTTTATCCTCGATAAGTCCTTAAACTATTTACCGAAGATATTTAACAGGAATAATGCGGGAAAGGAACGTATTTTACTTTTTATATTTTCATTTATTTTTTCCCTTTAAAAGTGCCGATTTCTTTTTACGATTACTTAACGTATTGGCAGTTGTGTCATTTCCGTGTTTGATTTCGCTACAGTACACGGTCGAGAGTTCGACTCCTGTTTGGGCTCAACTTTGGTCAGCACTACTTCGAATCTGCGTGCTTATTAATGTAAAATAAAGCACAGAAATTACGCAAAGTCCAGAATAGAATTATTATCAAAAATGTGTGTATTATATTTGAGCTAGTTAACAACAAAAGAAGCTAAATTCATATAAGGTTTTTCAAGCTATATTCATTCAAGGTTTTTTCAAGCTAAATTCGTTCAAGATTTGATAAACTTAAGCAAAACGCTTCAACCGCATATTGCATGCTAAATTTAATTGAATTATTTAAATTTAAATAGTTATTTATAACTAAATTAGATTTTGCCTGCGACTTGATATCAATAATGGTTTGGGATTTATATATCATATTTTTTAACCTTTTTAGGGGTCACAGACCTTTATTGCACAGATCGTTATTGTTGTGGGAACGGCATATGCATATCCGTATGTCTGTCATAAGAGAGATGTATTGGAAGAACAAATGATACTTTTATTGAAAAATGTGAATACTTAAACAAATCGGCAGTAATCATTAAAAAACGTGGAATATGTGTTTTGGCAATGCCTGCAATTACGCTCAGTGCTCTCGGCAGTCGGGGGCGACGGACGTTGAGTTGATTGTTGGCTAGGGTCAAATCGTATACAACATAATAAGAAGATTATTATATTTTACACCAGGAAGAGCTATGTTTTGAAACCCTCGACCTAGCTACTTAAAATGATCCCTAAAAGAATAATGTTTTCGTGTTTTATACTTTCATTTACCTTTAAAGTTACTGTGCAAAGTGTAACACACTATGTAGCTTAATCCAACAATTTTATTAAGAAATATAAGCATTTTTCTCCCACTCCAAACATTTATCACTTTAACAACAAATCTATTGTATAATATTAGATAAAAAGTAATTATATTAGAACGCACGGTGTCACCTATACATCAGTGAAAATATTTTTAAATTTGATTAGGTAATTATTCAAATTACTTTGTACTAAGAAACTCACAAATTTTACTTCTTAATTACGTTACTTTGGATCAACGTCTAATACATTATTTTGTTCAGCTAATAACTGTTTAAATAAATAACATAAATTTTGTTTATTTCTTTTGCTACAAAAATAATTAATTTTATCGATTTCGATATAAATTTATATCTGATATTAGCATTATGAGAAAGAAAAAATACTTAATCTATAAACCGTTAATTACTTAAATTTCATATTTAAGTAAAATTTAGAATATCAAATCAATGAAAACTACCACGTTTAAAGTATATATCATAGACAATATATAAATACTACTTTGAAAAAAAAGGATAATTCGTAAAAAAGGACATATTTGGCTGAACCTGAATATTAACCAACTCCGTATTTTACGTCGCCACGCTATACTAAGGTATATATATAGTCTATATGTAGTAGAGTGTACGGTATGGCGACGTGTCGCCATGCGCAACCGACTACGCGACCCCCTCCTCACTCAGTTCGACGCTGTTGTTTACTACGGTACACATAACCTGTGCTTTATTATTTTTGTATTAATTGTAAATAAATGTTTATTAAATAAAGTCACCATTTTCTGTAAGAAATTCGTAATACTTTATTTTCTCATTATGTTTAGTTCCTGTAATAATCTTGTCTTTTATGCATATTGCTTTTACGAACAAGAAGTTTCACATCTGCTAGGCGTCCCGTGACGGCTCATTTCTTTTTTTCCCTAATCAGTTGTCCCGAAGTTAAATAGTATGCAAAAGCAGTTAATATTTTATGCTTCCATAAAATATATATTCCTATGCAGCAATTTTCTTAATACATTATATTTATATTTATAATGTTAGTTATATACCAAAATTAGAATAAGCACAGTTGGATATTCGGCAAAATTATTCACAAAAATGTATTTCAAAACAGATATAGCAGATTTTACACGCAATTTAAACCTCGATGAGAATAAACACTTCAAAAATAGTCCGCCAGAATATTTTAGTGACCGAACTTGTCAGGCTATAAAGCAAACAGCGACTTGTTTAAGTTTTTTAATATATCTTAACATTCATTACAATGATTTAGTTTATTTAGTGTCTATACTGTCATAGACGAAAAAAATCTTCCTATAGGCATTCTGAGTGGACGGATTTATCAGAAGGTGTGCCCCAAAGTGGGCTTTTTCTCCTCTACCTTTTTCTATATTCTTTTACGACGTTATTGTGGATATACATAGAAATTATTATATATAAAATGATCCCTAAAAGAATAATGTTTTCGTGTTTTATACTTTCATTTACCTTTAAAGTTACTGTGCAAAGTGTAACACACTATGTAGCTTAATCCAACAATTTTATTAAGAAATATAAGCATTTTTCTCCCACTCCAAACATTTATCACTTTAACAACAAATCTATTGTATAATATTAGATAAAAAGTAATTATATTAGAACGCACGGTGTCACCTATACATCCGTGAAAATATTTTTAAATTTGATTAGGTAATTATTCAAATTACTTTGTACTAAGAAACTCACAAATTTTACTTCTTAATTACGTTACTTTGGATCAACGTCTAATACATTATTTTGTTCAGCTAATAACTGTTTAAATAAATAACATAAATTTTGTTTATTTCTTTTGCTACAAAAATAATTAATTTTATCGATTTCGATATAAATTTATATCTGATATTAGCATTATGAGAAAGAAAAAATACTTAATCTATAAACCGTTAATTACTTAAATTTCATATTTAAGTAAAATTTAGAATATCAAATCAATGAAAACTACCACGTTTAAAGTATATATCATAGACAATATATAAATACTACTTTGAAAAAAAAGGATAATTCGTAAAAAAGGACATATTTGGCTGAACCTGAATATTAACCAACTCCGTATTTTACATGTTGCGACGTATTGATGACTATTTTATAGCTAATATTACGTATTCTACCTCCATTTCGACTATCATGGACATATAGACGAGCATTCCTCCTTACCTACTCACTGATTCCTATGATATAATGTATGCAGTAGCGTCATTACTAGTGATTATAAATCCGATTTACCCACACTTTCATAACATCCCCCACTGAGACAAATTAAGGCAATAAGCAGTGTAGCAGTATAGCAAGTACAAATATGCAGTATAGCAAGCTGAAACAACAATATGTAATTTAAATGAAAAAATTCACAAATCATCTGTGTTTATATCATTTACTAACTCTGACCGCGTAGAATTCCCATGTCCGGATGTGTCATTGACCCAGTAAAACCAGTGCAACGCGTTTATAAATAATATGAAACGTTTATTTAATACACAGGTTGCGCCATCTATTGACAAGTTAAGCCATCTAAGGGTATGAAGTTAAGGTCTTTAAGGTTAAAATTAGAAGAAACACTAATTTTAACCTTAAAGAATTTATGCAATTTCTTTAATTATAATATGGCTTATATGTTAGATAAGTCACATCTATAATCATAAAAATCTGTCTGGCCTTTACGTGTGATTAAATAAGAACAAAAAAACAAGATTTTCTTGATATTAGTATAAACGCGAGCGAAGTCATTATTTGTTACTATCTTTGATAGTTGTTGAAAACATATAAATAAACACTTTTGCATCAATAACATATGAATATAACATTACGAACTTTTGTATTCAAGACTTTCTTCACAAAAAAGAGAAAAAAGAAATTCTTTTAAGATTGACACGTGTCCATCAATATGTCTGCCTAATCAGTGCAGATTTTCCTAAAAAGCACTTTATTTAGAAATGTGGAATTGGGCAGAAGAATAAAGCATATTAACCTGCATTTATACCAATCTTAGCTTAAAATTAAGACTTTAAAGTAATTATAGAAACATTTTAATGAGAACAAAATAAAAGAATAATAAAAAAATATTTGAAGTCATTGTATAAGATAGTTTTAAAGATAATTTTGAAAAAATCCTCAAGAAAAAACGAAACGGGCTCAGTCGTACGCTTCACTTCTGGCCATATTTTCATCTCGTATATCGGCCATATTTCTCACAAAACATATTTTTTCAAATTTTCAAACATATAAAATTTCTATGATTGCCATTAAAACCAATATCTACAAATATAATACACTCTATATTTCTGTCTCTTTTGAGCACTGCTTGAATGCTCTCAGATTATTTCAATTGTTTAAATAACTTACCTTCACATGTTTTGGAATCTTATAAGAGTGAGCTTTCTGAATTGAATCCATAAGTTTCTATCGGTCCATTATTCACAGAGTTATCGCGCCGCGAAAATTTTATGTTGGTTACCAAACTGAATTTATAAACTTTTCGTGTCAAAAACATTTCTTCATTTCTTCCTTAGATCCAAAATTGTTAAAGCCCAAATTATGAAAAAATAATATTATTAAAAGTTTAGGAAAATACATTAATGTAAATATTTTGGTTTTTGAAAAATTGCAATATATTTACACCTGTAAACGATGTAACAGCCCGTATATTCATAGAGTAAAAACATATTATTATTTGCAAATACTTTATATTTATAAAATATTCCCTTAAATATTTGCCTGTCCCTAATTGTGTACGGAATTCTCGTAGTCTTTTATATTTGTCAAATAACGGGTGTTTTTTTGGAAGTATACGACTTTAAGACGAAAAAAATCGGATAAAAAGCATGATAATGGCCATGGTTTTTATGTTTATGCCGTTTATGCTTAAATACGAAAAAGTAATTGAGAATTAGATTTCCAAATCGCGCTTCATTGAAGCCAGCTGTGGCGCCCATATGCCTTAAATTGTATTGAAACATAAATAGCATTAAAACAGATTTTCAATATAATCAATACCGTAGTCATTATCATAATTTTTATCTGATTTTATTTTCATATTATATTTCTAAAAAAAAAACACCAGTTATAAGTATTTAAGAATTCTGCTTATAAATACGTTTTTAATCGTTTTACAAGAACGTAATAAGCCTAAATGAGATAAAAAGCTAAAAAGCTCTTTGTTCCTCGTATGTAAGCTTAATGCAGCTGTCGATGTGTATATTGAAAAATGACGATGACGTTGCTAAATGTTACATCGCTTCCTTACTGACATTGAAGCTATCAGTATTTTAATCGTTAACTGCTACGTCATAATGTGGTAACAAGGCGTTACGCTTAGCAGGGTCTACAAGTTATTGTGATATATTTCCAGAAAGGGTTTTCCGACTTCATAAAAATATATTATAATCCTTCATTGGATATTTTGTCTTACAGTTAAGATTTAAATTTTACCCCGCACGATATCATCCTTTCCGTCGTTGTAATTTAACATTTGCAACTATTAAAATTCCATATCGTATTGCCCCGAAGAATATTAGCCAATATCAGTGGAATGCAACACTTTTATATTGGCATTTTTCTTTTATCGTATTTCTTTCCAAACAATCAGATCTTTTTTAGTGTTCTGTACCGAAAAGACCAAATAAAATCTTTATAATTTTCTGTCAATCTTTCTGCTTCATTTCTAGCGTCTAAATTATAAATAAATTATATAAAATATCTATAGATTATATAAAATAACAACTCAAACCAAAATTAAAAATCTAATTCACCAAACAAAATTTCTTATTTACAAATAAGCTAACAGATACAAATATTATGAAGACAACATACATGTTGGAAAAAGCGTTCAGGAAAAGTTGGAAAATGTCATTCAATTTTTTCTTTACTTGTTGCACCAAAAATAATGCAACAATTGCATATCTATCATCCGAAGTACATAGAAAAAAAATGTGATTAATTAAATATAATCATCCCATTTTAGACTTAGGACAATTTCTTTCTTTGTCAATCTTTCAGTCTGTACTTCCTAAGTTCCCAACCCTTATAGGTTAGTTTCTTGTTGGTGATTTTTAGTATCACGAGCTAATTTTATTCTAGGGAAATGTAATATATTTTTTTTATTATTCCTTCTGTGAAAACCACAAAGAGATTTAATTTCCATTGTTTATTTTCAACCTCCTTTTAAAGCTCAAGTGATGACTTCGGTAGATAACTGGCAATATGACTGATGAATGCATATTTATGAACAACTACTTTCGTTTTCCTTTAAATTTGGTTATTCTCCACTTTTTAGCGTACCATTCATTCTGTTCGCTAAAACCATTCGTATATCCAGGTAGCTAACATTTGTGGTTAACATTATTTTTTTGTGAAACTAAAAGGTAAAAATGGAACTATTACGGTTATACTTCGTTGACTATCTATTCGTACCTCTACTGTTATTTTCAACAAGCAGTATTGCTAATGACTTCAAATTTGGCACAGTTATATAATTTACTTGTAAGCATCTATTTCTGAAGATTAGGAAATTTAAAAATATTTTTGTACGAGCGATTGAAATTTAAAAGTGTTACATGAATATCAAACCGAACATCATATGAAATGACTATGTTTAGATATTTTATAAATATTTCTAAAATTGTTTTCATTTTAAACAACACGATTTTCTCCTATTTTCAAAGATATACGGGGAAAAATTATTCAACCTCCTTAACTCTGAAGCTTGCACAATAAAAATGCTAAAAAAAATCGGTCTATAGAAGATCTTGTATATATCACGAGAAAAACGAAATAGAATTACAGATATTTAGAGTATTTGATAAAATTAAAATAAAACTTTTGATTCGTTCAAATTTTATATATCGCCGTTCAGAACTGACCTAAAACATCAGAATTATCTAAGTCGGAATGGTATATATATATATATATATATATATATACATATATATATATATATATATATATATATATATATATATATATATATATATATATATATATTTTGATGAAGTGAGTAAGTCATCAAAAAAGAACCCTTATATGATCACATACATGACTACCCGTCCATCTGTCATCACCGTTTTTCTTAAGAACTCTTTGTCATAGTAATTTAACATTAAACATTAACCTGCGCATTTAACATTAACCTCAATAGCTAAAATTAAAGTATTCCTTCGAAAATTTCAGGGCCGCAAATTAACTATACGATTTTTTTCATTAATTTCATATATAGTATTGGGTATCATTTGAAAAGGCTAGTTATAATGGTCTCCAAATATTTATTTCACAGTTTTATGTGGTGTACCTTCAGAGCTGAAAAATATGGAAAAAATATTTTTCTTTTCCCTTTTTCCATATGCACCATGTTTTTACGCCTATGAGCGACAAAGAAGGCAATATATTTACGTGTTTCTATATTCACAATCAACCAAAATATCTTATCAAAAAAATTTCAAATATTTTGCACTACCGTTTTTTTTAAATCTTCATACAACAATTAAAGAAGTGGTAAAAAAACCTTAATTTTTTTAATTTTGTAAGGTGTTTGTGAGAAGTGATTTTTTCGTAATTTTAATTCGCATGTTGAAAAAGATGTTCCAAAAGCGAAATAGAGCATTCTCTCCCCCTCCCCCCTCCCTCTCCATGAATTTATAGTAAATTGCAAAAAAATAATTTGTAAATAGTTTGATAGACATACTGTGGACACTTAACTGTTTATAAATCTCTAAATGTATACGGAACCCTCGTAGTACGAGTTCTACTCGTGTTTGACAAGTTCATTTGATCTTAAAAGCACTACAGATACAAACTCCAAATTTAAACACTTTATAATCAAGTATTCACCTTTCCATAAAGCTTCCAACATTGATTGAAACTGAGTTATTGAGGTATCAAACTTGCAAAAAAATGTGAAGCGCTTCGAGTAAAAACTGCAGTGCTTGATAGCACAGTTCGAAACTCGATGGTGTTCTACCGCGCACACAGATTAAAATAAAGTCAATAATATGTATGGTACATAGAAGGAAACTTCTTTGTATTTTACTCTCTTTCCCGATAATATGTTTGCGCAAAAAAATATATGATTTAACAATTGACTCTCCGCCTACTCTCCCTTCCCCTGTCACCATTTCTAATTAGAATAGACGCCACGGCATACCGTGTACATGCCAGCCCCACCGTATGACTATATATCTGGCGTACGCTAATAATTCCGACCAATGTATCATTTGCTTTCAGGTAATCGCAGTTCCGTGTGAAAGTGTAATTTCTCCCGCAATAAATAAATCACAGAAATAAACTTTGGCATTTTCCAAAGATTTCACTTTACCGATAATCCGAAAGTATAATGTCAATAAAATTCGAATAAAAATAATAGATTAGCTTCCTCCTTTGAAATTAAAATCCAAATTTTGAGGGGTAAAGTGATTGTAAAATAAAAAAAGTCAGCGGAATAAATACATATAAGGATACATTGTATTTCCATTAATTTTATATCTTAATTCTTTTTTCGTTTTTATTAACTAATAGTTTTAATAATTTCAAATAAAATTCACACAAATATTTTTAGGCTCATTCTTTTGCGACATATTCACCATTACTAAACTTAATATTAAGTATTTTGATCAAATGGTTTCTGAATAAAATAAGTGACGGACGGATGGATGCGTGGGTGGATGAATTTTGAAGTTCATGTTTTCTCTTTTTAAACAGGAAACCCTAAAAATGTTTTTTTTTTCAAATTCACAAAAGTGAAAACTGAGACAGTTACGAATAATAAAGTTTCCTTTTTTTATTTTGAGGCATGTTTGATGGTATTATACAACAAAAACATATAACACTATAACGGGTCATTACTCTGTGACTACAAATTACAAAGCATTAACTTACATATTGAAGAATAACTGCGTCTTTAATTCTGTGTCATAGCAATGTCATATGAAACGCGATCGTTCATCTTCTCTGCCGCTTCTGCTACCAAACGCATGATACGGAGTAAAGCGACGCCTTCGGCACCGAGACCTAGCTCAGCAGAGTTCCACACGCTGGTACTGGCATACATTTCGTTCGATTGATTAGTTTATGGTGTACTTTTAAAACTAAACAAATAACAATTCCATAAGCGATGCTGAAATATTAATTGTTACTTTAGTATATTAATAATTCGGGATTAAAATAAAAACCTGGGCCTAAAATTTAGAGTCGAAACCTGTGTCTCTGTCAGTTTTGTTTAGATTTCGATGAAAAGAGTGACAGAGTAATGACCCGTTATAGTGTTATGTGTTATAGGTATAACTATCAAGATAAAATGATGGTAAAATAATAATCCAGATATCTCAATCCATTGAAAAGTTATGTTTGAAATAAAATGATGGTACGATCGATGCAGGGATGATGGAACGCCATCTTGAAAGGACACATAGACATTGTCATACCTAAAACTTTTAGCCGTTTCATGTGTACAGCCTACCTGTTATTTTTAATTAAAGAGGACATGAGATTAGAGAACTAACACCAGATAATTTTGTATTCTATTATTTTATAGATCTGAAATTTTTTTTGCAATATTGCAGTATAAACCCAGTTACGATGAATTTATATAAGAATTGTCTAAACTACTTTGGCTCTCGGTGAAAGGAAAATAGCCGCTAGACTCAACCTGTAATATTGAATAATTATAATATCAGTCCAGAATCTTTAGTTATTTATCTTTATTTACCGTGAAATAAAAATCAAACTCAATACTTATTTTCTCGTTTTTAATTTTCATATTTTTCTGGCGTTTTTTCCATGCGTCTTTTATTTTATAATATTTTTCTTGATATTGTGGAAAAATTGTAAGAAAAAACTTGACTTCGGTTAAATTATCAGCGATTTATCAAACCTGCGTGTAGAGATGTTTACTTGATGAAATAAACATGTAAGGTATTTAATTACTTGAAGCATTATTGTATAGCCTATTGTCTTAATAGTTAACAACGTTAACATACATATAAAATCCGATTTCCAACTTAAATCCTACGCAGCATTTATTGGAAACCTATGAAAGTTTTCTAATCATAAATATACATTTTTTTTTTATTTTCTAATTTTTATTTGACGTAATAATTATTTAATCTTAATAAATAAAGAGCTCTCTTTTGTTAATAGTTTCTCTCTTTTTTTAATACTATTTTTTTATTGAATATATTTGGCGTTAATTTTGTAGAAATTCATTATTCACAATTCAATAAAACTGCGTAAAATAGTATTATTTCCACTTTCTTAAAGTTCTTTACCACGACCTAGGTTTTGTTGTATCACAACATCTTCAGGTGGGTTATTAGCTATGATTAACTCTTAGGAATTTCCAACAGCACAGCCCACCTGAAGATGTTGTAATACAAAGAAACCTAGGTCGTGGTAAAGAACTTAAAGAAAGTAGAATCAATACTACATCACGTAGTTTCATATAATTGTGAATAATAAATTTCCACAAAATTAATGCCAAATATATTCAATATCTTAATACAATGTTCTAAATTAAGATATGTATTTGTTTATCTGCATTATCTTGTTGCTTTTTTAATACCTAACAACTATATAATTAGGAAACGAATTTCTTCTAAATTTAACACGCATATTGTTCATATGATAAACTAACATATAGCCTGAATTTTTGTTTTCGTAAAATGCTAATAGCACAGAAAGATTTTTTGTATATTTTTTACTTGATTACGTCTAAATAACTACACGAATTTTTATGAAAAGTTCAGCGGACAAAGTTCAAAATCAAAATAAAGGTTACTTCAAAATTTATCCGAGAAATACCATAATATTTGTATGACGAAATTAAGTTTAATCAATAATTTAGTACAGGAACATACCAATAAATGACGTAACGTATACATTAAATATATTGAGTATATGTGTCAATAGGCCGTTTCAGGCTCATATGATTTCTTAATTCAAATTTGATATACATAGCATTTCGTAAAAGTCTTTTTAGCCATTCTAGACGTGTTTGAGAAATAATATAAAAATCGCTACTTTAAATGAAAATTTATGCAAACGTTACCAAATGTTGCAGAGATTGTGGTTTGTTACCTTTTGGTGAGGATTTATTAATATTGTCGCAACACATAATTTATCACAGAAATATCGGAGCACCCTCTTTATGTATCTTATATCCATTAATTAAAAATTAACTGAATGAATAATAAAAATGCCAATATGTGTACTTACGTACGTGCGTTAGAAGTTATATTTCTTTAGCATAATACAAGAATAACTTTATTCTAAACGCAAATTATAATTAATGGAAATAAAATAATAAACGAACTAGAGCGTGATTATAAGTACGGTCGGTAGAATCTAAGTTCAATCAAACAATTAAACTTTAAAAATTAAAATTTATGTGAAAGAATAGTTGTCCACCATTTAATTTGTTTGCTGATATTCCATTGTAAAGCAATCATCTGCCAAACCATTCCCAAATTATCGCGCTTCAAATTTATTATTTTCTCATACAGAGTGGTAACTAATTTCATGTTATTTTAAAATCAAATATAAAATTAATTTTTGAAATTAAATTTAATTATTTTAAAATTTTAAATTAATACTAAGCGTTCAATTTAATATAAACACATGTATATAATTATTTATTAAATTCACTAAACAGATTATTGGCTTACAATAGAAAGCCAGCGGAAAAATGAAATGGTCTATTTTTGTTGTACCGTGTCAATTGTATACTATATATTGAAAACGTTATACTCATAGTTTTTTTCATAACGCGCCTAAAGAAGTATAACTTCAATAAATATTTTCTACTTTAACAACCGTCCTAGATATTCAGCAGCATCTGAATGGTTACGAGCCAAAGTATACGGAAAACTTTTTGAATCTTATTTTCATTCAATAGTTATGAAGAAGAAATAAATAAAATGCCAAAAAAAGTTGCTGCAAAATTATAACAAAGCTAACGTTAACATTATTATTATTAAAAGTTTTGTAATTATTTTAAAAAGGAAAAACTTTTCCCATCATTATGTAAATTATTAAATTCCTAGAAGGGATCTAGTACTTCCAAAAGTAAACATTCTTTGCTTCGACCATTATGTCAATATCAAAATAAGGGTATTTTTCAATGACAAGAAAATTTTCAGACATGTCTGTAACAATATATAATTTGTTAAGAAAGCAGAAACTGATTTATTAAGCAAACCTAAAGAATTATATTGAAATAAAAGTTTGTCAATATTGTTTTATAAAACCATTTGAAGGGAGTATTATCTGTCAGGAACCTTTATGAAATTGAGTACAAGACAAAATACTTTATTAAATCGGTTTTCCGTTTTTTCTGTTTATGTACCAACACGCAAGAAAGGATTAGAATACAACTTTCACTGACATCGGTCTTCTATCAAATCCTTTGTTACCCTTTATTTAGATTAAATAAACTTAAAGGAAATAGAAATTCAATTTCTAGCACTAACACGATAACAACCAAGTGCTTGGAGTTAAGAACTATTGAAAAGGAATTGAAATATGTTGCAGCGACTCGGCTTAAAATTTAAGTTTCGATATAAGTTAACTTTATCTTGATCAGAGGTACTTTTGACATTTAAAGGTAATTATTGAATGATAATTCTTCAACGTTAATAATAAATGTCACACGCAAACGAAGCTGCAAGCAAAAGATAACGTGCAATAAATACATAACATGAAGCAAAAGTCTTCGGTATAAAAATCATAAAAACACTTTCATATAAGGCTCGATTGAATAACGTAACATTATCATCAAGGTCGCGAATAACGTCGGAAGCGCATACGATAATGTTGTTCATTTGACGTCAAATGTCATTTTATCGTTTTATTTTTCGTTATCGTTATGTAAAACGAGAGAAAACGCTCTATGGAAACCGTTTTGACTAAGATATGGAGCCAATGATTTAAAAGATTTTTTTTTATTACTTTGTGGTCGAAAGCGTTTTAATTCAATTGTACTATTATCAATATACGTGTACATTACACGTGACTCATAAAATTGTAATAACTTGTTAAATACGATTAAATCTCCCATTACGATGCTTCCTTAAAAACTCAGGTATGTATTGAATATTAAAGGCTACTACTAACATTCCTGTCAAACTCTTTATAAACATTGATAATTTTTTTCACCGCGATAATATGTTGCAAAGCATATCTTTTGCAGGCGTAAAAATATCGTGAATTACTTCAAGCCCTATAGATTAAATCTTTAGAATTATCGCCACTAAACCTTAGGTAAACCTCTAGAAATAATTATGATGCATATAAAATTATTTTTATAATTAAAGCTTTATCAAATTTAGAGTTAAAAATGAGAGGAGGCGTGTGTAAGTCTAGATATTTTCAGCAATATTTTTAAAACGACGTTACAAAAAATTCTGAAAATGTTATTTTGGATTCTCTATAATATACCATGTCAGTCCATATTGCACGATGTACATAAAATAAAAAAGTAAAACTTAAATTTGCACCCATGATATTTTCGTACAAATATTTTTGCGGGAACTATTTCCATATATCAGAGTTAATACAGTTTCTAAAAGAACGGTTGTTACTGACAGACTAACGGATACACACTTGACATTATTTGAATCCATTATATAAGATATTTATATGCGATCCAAGTTCGATGTATGAGGAATTATTTTAAAAAAAGTTTAAGGCATATCTATGTCTTGATGTAATTCACCTGCAATTTCCTGTAAAACTTCATTACAATTGGTTTTAAACCAATTGGTACGTATTTTTTTCCATTTTTTTGAGTTCCATAACCGAGAGGCAGAAAAATCATCAAAATGATAGTTTTGATACTGTGGCGTACTGTTGAACAGATAATCATAATGAAATTAAAAAGATTAATTTTCTATCTCTCAGACACGGAACCCAAAAAAATAAGGAACATTTTCACAGTGAATTCCCGAAAAAATTTACTTTGAACAACTTCAATTATTTCAAAGAACAGTTCTAATATGTTCTCCAAAAAGATATATTAATATTATTTTTTTAGACACTGCAAGCATTAATTTGATACTGCTGCTTCGAGAATGAACTTTGTTCTGAAATGAAAACAAAACGAAGCTGATGGTGTCGATAATAATCTCTAGACAGGACCAATAAAACATTAATAATTTATTCATTTTAATACAGTTTATTATATTCGCTCTGAATTATAGAAAAACCTCACAAAAATTTGGGACAAACCGTTCCCCTTACATTTTGCTCTCACCTAATCAATATTACAAGAGTACTCTCACAAATAGACTATTCACATTTTTATCCATAGATAGAAAAATTTGAAAATATTCTCACAAAAGCGCTATGCTTCACGCACAAGTTTCATTTTCCAAGAGAAATATTAATATATTTATGTACTTTAATATATCTAATTGATACATATAGCATAGTTATTGCTATGCGAGCAATCTCTTACAGCCAACCAGAACACCAATTTTACCCCACTTGACGAGTGGCCGGGAATAGAACCTGATCGTCGCAATGCGCCACGACATCAAAGGCCTTATAATCAACCCAACACACTACTCCTTGCGATCAACCCAACACACAAATATTGTTAGTTTTGATAGAAATTATCATTAAATTTTATACAAGATTACATAAAATATTATTTTTTCTGAATTTTTGTCCAGTCGCCTCTAAAATTATAATTTGTCTATTAAGTCTATATTATTAAAGCAATTTTTAAGATACAAAATCTACTCTTAGCTATTAACTCATCGCTTAGATGATGCAGTTTTAATTTATACCACATTGGCCCGGACAGCGTTTTGTTTCCTTTATTTCCATTTCAATGAATTTCCGGTTTGGACATACATTTTAATTAAATTGCCTTAAAGTGAATTTTATTTTCAGTTAGATTTAGTTTTTTTTTCTAAATTAGATCAATTGTCCACGAGAAAATATGTATCTTTTATTTCGGTTTAAGTTCGCCAGTTTCTATTGTCGACACCCGATGCTCTTCTATGATTATGAACATATATATGTCTCGGGTAAAGAGTTAAAGTTAATTCTTATAAATAAAGCCATTATTAGTATATAAAAAAATACTTAAAACTTCAAATATTTTTCCTTTCCTTTTTTTAGTTTTATCTGTTCCCTGTTCAATTTTGTAAAATCACGGGTTTCAGTTTCTCTTACCATAAATTTTTTTTCCGCTAAATATTTTCTTTCTTCTTTTCTCCTATTTTTAATAAAATGGGCTTATTTATAAGATCCCATAGTAAAACAATTTGCATTTACAATTTTACCATATCCGTCATTGTTACAATCTCAGCGTCTTTGCAATTTTACAGCTATATACAGGTATTTTTTAAGTAGCCGCTTCTTATGTTGATTTCAATTAACATGTAGTAATATCATATTTCTTTAATGCAGCCTCCTTATGTTTGTAATGTCCGAAATGGTTCTTAAAGTGTGTACGAGATTTCACTTATTATTTTTCATTTTTAAGCTCCGTCGTGAAATCTTTAAATTTCTAAGATTAAAGTGAAAAGGTTGTTTCTCAATCTTGAATCTAAAAACTTCAAAAATATTCTAGATTTAGAACTATGACTTTAAAAAACTTCATTTTATTTTGATGATAAACAAATCTATCATGATATTATATGATGAATAATCTATGACGATACTAAGTTTACATAAAAAATGAAAGATCAACTTAAAGTAGAAACTTTGTGCATAATCATAATCATATGTATATATATATATATATATATATATATATATATATATATATATATATATATATATATATATATCATGGTGTGTTGGATTGGCCTAATTTCCCGGCTGGATGAGTATTAGGCTGTAAAATAGTGATCTCGTAGCAATAAGTCCGCCATATGTATCAATAAGGTATCTTTACCTTAAAGTACATAAATAAATTAAAATATATATGTATGTTCATGAGTGCGTATTTACAAAACTGTTTTACAAACTATTTTACATTGATAATAAACAGCAAACAATGTTGCTTGAATCGATCTCAAAGTAAATAAATATCGTCAAATGAATGTAAAATTCTCGCACTCTACTCAAGAGAGGAAATTATTTCTTCCTCTTACCAAAATTCTAAGCTTAGAGATGATGATCGATTTTGAAAACCAAAAACCGCAAAGAAAATGTTAAGAATCTTGAAAAACAATGGAAACAACCTGCCGCCTTTCCTTCAATCGCATCAATTTCAGAGTTTTGTCTAATTTTTTACTTATTTTAAAATTTATTCAAGAGATTGCAAAAAATCTTTAGAATGCATGTTAAAGCAACAAGTTTACTTAAGACGTCATACATACATCGACGTCCTTTCTAACCTACACTATCGTACTATATTTATTCATATGAATACTTTTCAAAGCATCAAGTTTACTTAAGACGTCATACATAAATCGACGTCCTTTCTAACCTACACTATCGTACTATATTTATTCATATGAATACTTTTCAAAGCATCAAGTTTACTTAAGACGTCATACATAAATCGACGTCCTTTCTAACCTACACTATCAAATTTCTAAATTAAAAAAAATTTCGCACTATATTTATATATAATAAATATATATATATATAAATATAGTGCGAAATATAGTACGATAGTGTAGTCAACTCTTTGATCTATTTCAATGTAATACACTAATGCATCATAAACTGAATGCAGAATGAAACGGAAGTGGGATTTTGACCCACCCTGCATATTCTAACAGAATGTGAGTACGAGATATTTTGGTAGAGAGAATCTACGCTCACTTGAACCCATGTGAACTTTCTATGATGCAAGAATTTCGTTATGTATAGAGTTACTGCGAAAAGAGAAATTTGGTGTATGTATTTTAAATTCCAATGTTTAATGTTCCATATGAAAATTGGAAAAACGCAACCCTATTGTATCTACGTATCTATCACCCTATTATAGCCCTATTGTATCTACGATGTTATTTTAGGAACTCTGACATAAAAAGGTGAAATTTTACATGTTTCGAGAAAGTAGTGATATCCCATCATAGAACAATGAAGATGGTGGATGGATATTCAGCATTAGTTTTGCTACTTGTGAAAGAAATAAACAAGCAATATGCTTCTCTAAACCCAAAAAAACGCTCCGTTTATTCGTCTAAGTAATGTTTATCCGAGGTCGTTGTGCACGAACCTCATTTTGACAGATTCTCAGCTATTTGGAAATTTGCTGTACTAGTTGATCAATACAAAATTTTGTTAAATATTTAGACACTCCCGCGACAAAAATTAAATTAAAAATGTTGAACAACTATCTACCACTTGCTCACACGTGGCACTGCTCACACCCAGGTAAATAATTACCCTCCACTTGTCTTTATCACGCAATACATACCTGGATAAACTATAAAAAAAAGTTCCATTTATATCTAATATACTTTGAATAAAACTGTTTCCACAAACTTACATCGTTTATCTCAATAATATCATGGGGAGTCATGTAGTATGGGAGTCATGTAGCATGGGAGTCATGCTACGGGCATGAACATCAATTATAACTCGATGCCAATATAAAATCTGCGGTGTTCATTATATGTCCAAGTTAGTTTTTTGCTACTTGTTTGAGTTATTTTTTTCCTTTTAAACTGGATGAACAGTTCACTTTTGGTATAGAGCAATTGAAATATGCGGTCGATTTTGTGTGACAATATTTGGATTAATGTAACAAATTTTAATAAATCTACACATAAAACTAGATTACTGACACGTTTAATGGAAATCTGTTTAACAATGACGAGGCATCGCTTCGAATAAGCAGTCAATCAATATCGTTATTGTGTAATACTCATGAAGTACTAATATCTTTAAGTCTGACGGTGATGCAAGGATAACATAGTCTGCAAAATTTGTGGATGGCACTTAAAATGGGATCTCAAGTTGTATATTCTAGTTCTGAATCGGGAAATTTACCTCATCAAGTTTGGTAAGTATTGGAATATTAAGTTTCTTAACAAAATCTCTGACTATTATGTCTTAGCCTAAGTACTTAATTTAATTTAATATTCAAATATCGCCATACAAAATAAGAGACGATAGAATTTATCGCAATGTCCATGTGTGTAAATATTGCCACAGCTTTTTATTAATATACCTCCTAAGTATCGCTGTTCTATACTCATGTGCTTACAATCTATACTAATATTATAAAAAGAAAAGATTTGTATTTTTGTATGTGTGTATGAATGTATGTAATGAATTGGCTCAAAAACTACTGAACCAATTTCAAAAAAATCTTTCACCATTTGAATGCTACATTATCACTGATTAATATAGGCTATATTATCTACAGGAAAAAAATAAGGGCCCTTACTAGAACTACAATAAGGTAACCCAAGGCTTAAAAAAATTGCCATAAAATGAACTTTCATCGCATGCGCTGCGAAAACTATTGACGATAGAACAAAAAAATGTTCTACAATATTAAAGAACATATCAATATATACAAAAAATGTTGCAATACAATATGTTTAACTATTGTAATTATGTCACTTTAACTACTTATTAACAATTTAAAAGTTAATAGAAAATCCAACCAAAATCAGACCAAGTTATCCATACCTTTGCATTAATTCTTATGCAAGTAAATTATTTTCTAAGCATGACTCTTTTTTCACGATTTCAATGCTTGTAAATTACCTTTTAGTTTATTCACATTGGACATTCCATTCAAAAGATATTAAAAATTTAAAATGTCACCGCCGCCGGTATAGCACGGAGGGGTCGGCACCGAAGTGCGGGAGAGGGGCGTGAACATCTATAAAATAGGTAGCCGTGTGGCTATCTATTGAAAAACTCAAAATGCGCACGAATATGAGAGCACATTTAAGTAATAACCACGATGGCAATTTTTCACAAAAAATACTTAAACTTGGCGACGGAAAATTATCATCTCCAATTACAAACAGCCTCCAAGTATTATTGGATAATGAATTGGCTCAAATTGTTCACAGTCTAGAAATAATGTTAAAACAATCTATCCTGACATCAAAAATCTTATAGAAAGAAATTTCAATTGGCTCTGTTCGAGGACAATAGTGTCGCCGAGAAACGACTCAGTAAATGAAATAAACAAAATCATTATGGAAAAAGTACCCGGTGATTTTAAATGTTACAAAACTACTGATACCTTGTGCAATATCGAAGATACAGTGCACAAGAAATTTTAAATTCTCTTAATCCTCCCAGCTTACCGCCCCACGAACTGAAATTAAAAGAAGGTACTCCCATTATGCTTTTGAGAAATACAAACAATATGTGTAATGGGACAAGACTTTTGATAACGGAATTGCGAGACAATGTGATTGTAGCTACTACCATCACCGGCCCCGCGGCCGGACAGCTCGCTCACATTCCGCGGATCTCGATGATACCGGCGGATTTGCCTATATCTTTCAAAACGTTAGTTTCCTGTAAAGATATCGTTTGCCCTTACAATTAATAAATCCTAGGGTCAAACTTTTTCAATAGTTGGCATCAATCTGAGAAAAGAGTGCTTTCCTCATGGCCAATTATAAAGGATGTCCAATGGCAGATTTCAATGTTTGAAAAATTGTAAAAAAAAACTACACCTCTAATACAAAGTAGGTTTATTTTTACTTTATTACAACAAATTCGGATTTCATTTTTTAAAAACCACGTTTTCCAAAGGGCGGCCATCGAGTTTGACACACTCTTCGAGTCTAGCACGCATGTTTTCAAAAACGCGTTTGCAGAGCGACTGCGGTATCCTACTGACTTCGGCTCAAATATTTTCTTTAAGTTGTGTCACAGTGCTCGGATTTGTTTTGTAAACAACGGATTTTAAGTATTCCCATAAGAAAAAGTCACATGGGCTTAAATCGGGTGACCTAGGTGGCCACGGTACGGTACCGATTCGGGATATGTTTTTTTTTAATAACTGCCGCACTGCATTCATGGACACATTAGCAGTGTGAGCCCCGTCCTGCTAGAACCATGTGTTTGGGTTGAAGGATGAACTATTCTGTAGTTCTACTCTGAAAAAGTCATTTAACATCTGGGCATATCTCTCCGAATTCACAGTTACAGTTTGGCCACGTTGATTTTCAAAGAAATAAGGCCCTATGATTGCAGATGCAGACATGGCACACCAGACTGTTACTTTAGGTTTATGTAAAGGCTCTTGATGCATTTGTTTGTGGACATCCCAGTAACGAAAGTTCTGCTTATTCACATATCCTCCAATGTGAAAATGAGCTTCGTCACTAAAGAATATGTTGCCCATCCGGGTAGCAGTACGAAATCTCAACAACATCACCTCCGCGTAAGTTTTTCTTAATTCAAAGTCAGAATCGTGTAAATCTTGAACAATTTGAATTTTATATGGATGGAACTTGAGGTTTTTTTGCATTATTACCTGTAAAGTTGATTTCGGAATTCCCAATATCGATGAACGTGTACGCAGTGATAAACGGGGATTTTCAACGACAGAAACCATAACACGCTCGACATTTTCATCCGTGGCTACCAATGGTGTAGGTCCTGGCCTGGGCCTATTTAATGTTGATCCTGTAGCTCTGAACCTTGTTACCTATGACTGAATGAGGTTGATCGATGGTCCATCAGGTAATCCACGAATACTGTAACGATTATTAAATCGACGGCGTGCTACAGACAGCGAAATCCACTCGAAATGTACGCCTCGACGGCAAAAGCGCGGTGCTCTCCACTCCACTGTTCTATGGCTACTAAAATATCCACACCGCTTGTGCTTCTAACGACGCCCCCCGCGCCCCTCTTATGTGTTGCGTTCAGAAACTATAATTGTTCAAACTTTGAAATCTGCCACTGGACACCTTGTATGTTGCACTCTCTCGAGTAGGATCTTCTGAATATCAATATGTTTTATTGCCATCTACAAATACCACTGCTAACATAGTGTATAGTGGAGCATTAAAGTAAAAAATGAAAAATTTAAAATTAAAAAAAATTATAAAATTAAAAAGCCTTAAAATCAAAGATTGGAAATGTAACACAAATAAAAATAAGTTTTAATAGTTTTTGTTCTGTACGACTTTATTGTTTCTGTACCTCAAAAGAAAAAACAGAACCATTATAGGATCTCTTTGCAGTTCTTCTGTCTGTCTGCCTAGGTAATCACCTTTACTTTTCGTTGACCTAGAATCAATTTTTTTCAATCATCAAGTCCCGTAACCAATGAAAGCCAGAGAGACCTTACAACTAAATACATATTATTTAGGTATGTCCTGCATTTACTCTACGTTTATCCCAAAATGTTTAAAAAATAAATGTCCACCCATGCGAAGCCGGGACGGGCCGCTAGTAATATATAAAGAATTGAAGTGGTTATCATTTAATCGCCTGTCGTATAGAAAAAAATGTGGAAATCGAGAGACCCTGGTGAAATTCATATATAATGATGATGTTCCTAGTATGGTGAGTAAATATTTTCCCCTTATGAATACCACAGTTATTATAATACCACAGATGATGATGAACTGAATTCGTGGGATGGAGAATATATAGTCTTTCTAAATGAACACAGCAGATATAATAATTTAGGTCAAGGCATGGAGAATAGGCAGTATATTCGAATAAACACCGCAGATATTACAACTAAGTACGTGGCTTGTATATTAGATAGTCCCTCCAAATGAATACCGCATATATTATAATTAAGTTCGTGGTATGGAGAATACCACAGAAAGTATATCGTAGATAATGCATGGAAATGCATTATCTAAGTCATGGCATAGATAGTAGATAGGCTCTTTGAATAAACACCGAAGATGTTAAAAGTACCGCAGACATTAAAATTAATTTCGTGACATGAAGAATATATAGTCTCGGCGAATTAATATCGCAGATTTTGCAATTAGCTTATTGGTATGGAGAATAGTTAGTCACTTTGAGTTAATACCTCAATTATTATAATTAAGCTCGTCGCATAGAGTATAGTTGGTCTCTACGAATAAATACTGTAGATATTAAAAATACCGCAGGTAATAAAATTAAGTTCATATCATTAGAAATAGGTAGTCTTTCCGTATTAATACCTAAATATTGTAATTAAGTTCGTAGTAGGGAAAAATAAATTGTCTCTCCTAATGAGTGCAGCAGATAATATAATTGAGTTTGTAGCATGGGGTATACATAGTCTCTTCGAATTAATTCCGCAAATAATTATATTCATGGTACGAAAAATAGATAAGCTCTGGCATATAATATCAAATATGTCGATATAGCTGCAACATAAATTTTAATATAAAAACGGTGTATAAAAACCTTATGGAAAACAGCTATCATCTTATACCGCTATTGTGTCGTATGTTAATACGATGATAACTGCTTTCATGCAAGTTCTTCTTTTTCATTAACCCCCTCTTTTGGACATTCGCCGATTCGACCCATGCACGGTTTCTCATTGTTTATTTTCAACTTATTTAATATTTTTTTGACGATGTCTTTCCCATTTTGTGATGAAAATAAACAAATTATCTTAATGTTCCTTTTTCTTAAAAATACTATTTTTGTCGGATGTCCATATTTTTTATTAAAGAAGATTAACTTTATTTGAATATTCCGAAATTACCTTTTCATCATTAATGTTACTATGACCGTCACTTTTTATTATGGTAAGTAAAAGTTATCATTTTGTAAATCTTTCTCGTTATAATAGGAAGAGTTTGTCTATGTGTGGTTAGTATTTTCTCGGTAACTATCTAAGCGATCAAGATATTTTTACCGTTCAAACATTTATTATTAAACTACATTTGTGTTTTTATTTTATTTTACTATTTTTAACATTTTTGTAAAAGTCAAATTATAAGTCAGCATTTGCTAACGAAATTAAATGTAGTAAATGTTAGGGAAAGCAAAGTAACTAAAAATAAAGGCTATTTCTGTTTTTTTTTTCTAACAATCAAAGATTCTATATTAATTACTCAAATACAAGGTTTTACTTTAAACGTCGAAATATATGTTCGGCTTCTTTTTTTGTCAATATAAAACAAAGTTACAAAGATTCCGGGCGTCGTCCCAGCATAGATGCCCTAAATTTTAAACCGGAACAAAATGCTTCATTTTTATATGATCAGCGTGCTAGTAGCTACGAAAATACTTACGTCATAAAAAATATTGATTTTCATCGAAACATTACGCATTTTAACGAAAAGTATATTTTTTCGCCAACAAATTTTCACGGCAAATGATGTACAACTAAAAAATCTTTTGTACAACAAAAAATCTTTTTATAATATTTTATGTGGAATTATTTTTCAAGGTTTTGTTTAAATTTGAAGTGAGGTGGACCAACATTTTTGAGTGATGTACCAAGCCAGTTAGAAAAACGTTATTGAGAAAAATTTGTTTGAAGTTTTACATCGCTTTATTCATGCAAAAAAATATTTTTGGCACCAAACTATCATTTGCAGTCAAAATCTAAAATTTAGTTTTCTAACCTTGTGGAGTGGTGTTATACGTTAGACTATTGACCTTTTTATAAGGATAAATACATAACTTACTTTTTTTCAACAGTATGATTAAAAAAACAAGCAGTTATGTGCTAATTATACGATTCTGAAATATTAACCTAACGTAATCAACGTTATGCAATATCCCAAGAAACGCATTAATATAAACAAAAATATAGATGAGAACATTACTGACAGACAAAATAAATTTAATTTAATTTTTCTGAAAATCAAATTTGACGCTAAGTGGCTCATGTATGTAATAAGCGAAAACTTAGTCCATCTTTTTCTTTAATCATAATCCACTCGCATGCACATTGTGTGTACATATACATACGACGTAAAACTGTCTGCGTAAAGCTAGCTACGATATAAAAAGGGTGTATTTCTAAAAAATAAAAACAAATAAAAATCTTCAAGCTTAGACATTCTGATGGAAAACATTGGTATCATTTAACTTCCAGTGCCATGGTATTGTTTTATTTTAATTCTACTGATAATATATTCGCTTTCATCAGGTCAAAACCCTTAAAACTCCCAATTTACATATATTTCATTCCAGGAAAATGCATTTAAAGCATACATCGTCTTTAAAAAGAGAAAGTACAACACCATTATTAAAAGAAATGGAATTTCTACAAAAGTAACGCCAAATATATTCAATCAACAAAAGAAAGAAATATATATATATATATATATATATTTATATATATATATATACATATATATATATATATATATATATATATATATATATGTATATAATAGAAATGCCACTTGAAAAATCTATCAATCGATTCTCATAATTTTCGCTGCCTATTACCACATTTATTTACAGATTTTTGAATACATGTGAACTTTAAGGTGCCATAAAAAGATTAACTTTAGAAAATAAAGTCTTAAACCAAGTTAAATACAACAAAATGAAACATTAGAATATTGAAATACATAATTAAATTATAATAATATTTGCAAAAAATTATGTACTATCACACTTAAGATCATTAGAAAAATTAAGTCGAATCAGGTTAAAAGGTATATTAAGGAAAATAAAATCAAGTCAAGCAAATGGGTCGAAGTCTAGATTAGTCTAATAGGAATTATTGAAATAAGATTTGAATAATGACGATTGATTTATTATATTCATATAACTGTTTTGGAAATATATTTTTTCTCAATTTATTGCTTATGGTATGACAATACAAATATGCCATTTACTATTTATGGCAGTCATTCATCTAAATATCCATTAAGGAATATTAAACTAACTACTTGATATTTATTATGCTAACAAAACTAATATTCAACAATTTTTTTTCACCTAACGTAATAAACAGATCATAATTTAATTATATAGTATTTATATATATATATACATATATATATATATATATATATATATATATATATATATATATATATATATATATTAAATATATAAATACAAAATTATTAAATATTTGAACGCCATTAAAAAGTAGACACTTCCAGCATAAATCCTCTCTAGACACTATAGACTGTCATATGCGTATAAGTATGTGGCAGAAATGTCTCCAAGTTATACATTGTTCGAAAAAGATTATTAAGGGGACATTAAAAGTAGACTAACGTTTATCCAATGAAAGCGTTAAATACAAAATAAAATTAAATTATATTTAAACTCATTCACGTCATCCACGAAAGCTAAACGCAAAAATTTCTGAATTTATGAATATTTTTTGCCGCCAGTTTAAAAACGGTTAACATATATTGATTTGTTTTTAGTTTTGTAAGTTAAATAATTCTATTCTTAAAATATCAATTTCTTTAAATATATTTGTATGGGATTTGACAATATTTTTCATAAGGTATAATTTGTGAAAATTGAATGATTTTATAAAAATGTGTATTTATAAGATGGTAATCGAAAATGTGTGAAAGAACCTGATGTATCTGTAATATGATGTCTATTAAAACTTTATTTAAATATATCAGAAATAGCAGGCGAGAAACCTAATTTATTTGGCTAGAAAGGTCTTTCGAAAATCGCAAAATTTACAAAACAAGCGTTGAGTTCGAGCACATCATTCAGACTTAAAGAAATTGAGACATTTGACAAGTCCTTATTACAATACTGGAGGCATGACCCTTAAATAGGTCGCTTTCACAACAACTGTTTCTCTTTGACTAGATATTTATTACTGTATCGGTATGATGATATTTGTGGCAATAGTACTATAAATACAATTATGCGTATTTAGTAAAGAAGAATGGTTTTCTTAAGAGTAAACGAAGTTATGGGTTAAGTTATTGCATGAATTTTTACACTTTTGATGTCTAAATAAAAGTTTTATACTTTTTTATTTGTATAATTGTTCATGATATTTACTCTTTTCCTAAACCAAATAGATAAACATTTAAATACCAA
The DNA here is from genome assembly GCA_039881145.1 of Druceiella hillmani. Lineage (NCBI taxonomy): Eukaryota > Metazoa > Arthropoda > Insecta > Lepidoptera > Hepialidae > Druceiella > Druceiella hillmani. The sequence goes on along the minus strand of JAYKKI010000013.1, from coordinate 28,464,072 downwards.
ATAAAGTAGTTTTTATCTTTTACTACGAGATTTTTGATGTGTAATATCTTTTCACTTTCGTAAAAAATTAAAAAAGTAAGTGTAATATCGTGCCACACATGCTGATTTCACATAAAAATAAAATTCGACAATTACATCATTTTCATTTTTCTCATTTTCCATGACTTAATTTTACTTATAAAATTATAAACAAAAAATATGGTTGATGAATTTGGCATATGCATTTGGTGATAAGTTATTAGAAAAACAAATAACAACAATTTTCTCGATTTTAATAATAAATCGCATTTATAAGTAATCGCGATAAGTGCGACTACTCCTACACCTATGTAATTTAACAAAAAAGACTATTCCCGACCACGCTCAAATGTTTTGAAATTTAAAAATAAATTTGCTAATTATAAAAACAGTAACATCGATATGAGCGCAACTTTACAAATAAGATAGCATGCACGTCTAGCAACATTAGCGCTTTATTTGTGCGCTTTTGCTTTAAAGTCGTGATAATACCAGAAGCTCATAAATAAAATGAAATAACTTCTTGGTTTTTTACCGAGGTAAACTTTTCAACCTGGGACAGAAATTCTTTCAACTACCCTTAGCGCATGTAACAACATAAACATTTTACTTCTAACTTAAAGTTATAAGCAGATTAAAAAACAATTTATTCCATTCGTCTTTATTTAGTGTCACTTTTTATACTAGAAGTTTTTTATAACCCTCATAAATCTGATTACGACTTGCAAGAGTCAAACGCCTTTTTTCAAGGTATACAAATTTATACAATATGTAAAGTTTCGTTTCAATTAAAACAAAACTCCTCACTCCTTTTTATTCCATGAAGAGGTTCTTGCAATTTTTATTTTGACGTTATCACGCGTTTGTTCATCGCGGTTCCTTTCCTATAATGCATCGTGTCTTATTTTTTAATAATATTCAACCCGTTCAAGAAATATATATACTCTGTATATGTTTGTTCATCGCGGTTCCTTTCCTATAATGCATCGTGTCTTATTTTTTAATAATATTCAACCCGTTCAAGAAATATATATACTCTGTATATGTTTGTGCATCGCAGTTCCTTTCCTATAATGCATCGTGTCTTATTTTTTAATAATATTCAACCCGTTCAAGAAATATATATACTCTGTATATGTTTGTTCATCGCGGTTCCTTTCCTATAATGCATCGTGTCTTATTTTTTAATAATATTCAACCCGTTCAAGAAATATATATACTCTGTATATGTTTGTTCATCGCGGTTTCTTTCCTATAATGCATCGTGTCTTATTTTTTAATAATATTCAACCCGTTCAAGAAATATATATACTCTGTATATGTTTGTTCATCGCGGTTCCTTTCCTATAATGCATCGTGTCTTATTTTTTAATAATATTCAACCCGTTCAAGAAATATATATACTCTGTATATGTTTGTTCATTGCGGTTCCTTTCCTATAATGCATCGTGTCTTATTTTTTAATAATATTCAACCCGTTCAAGAAATATATTACTCTGTATATGTTTGTGCATCGCAGTTCCTTTCCTATAATGCATCGTGTCTTATTTTTTAATAATATTTAACCCATTCAAGATATATATATATACTCTGTATATATTTGTTCATCGCGGTTCCTTTCCTATAATACATCTTGTCTTATTTTTAATAATATTCAACCCGTTCAATAAATATATATACTCTGTATATGTTTGTTAAAAGCGCCTGGAATTATACCGAATACATTAATGTCCTAATTTTATTTGATTGAACTTAAGGTCTATTTTTATATTTCAGGATGAATTAATTTTTTCCAAATCTGTTTATTCTTTGAACAATATATATATACAAAATAAGCGGAATAAAAGGTATGTACTAAAATAAAGCATGGCTTTATTTAAAATTAATATCTACTGGTTGTGAAAAAAAGTATAAATATATGACCATATTATATATAATGTATGCTTATATATTAGAATAAAAATGTATTCGAATTTCACATATTAGTTTTAAAATATACATTTGATGTATACCGCATACGTTCAGAAGAAGTAATAGGCTATAATAGTGGCGAGGTATACTTACATATTTAATCGAACCCGAGGTAAAAAGTTTTCCAATGTGCGCATCTGGAATATCGAATGAATTCTTTGTTATCTTAAATGAAAGTCTCAAAGGTTCAAAATTTATTAGAAGGAATCAATGTGAGCAAAAGTACATTAGCAAGAAAAACACATGAAATCTGATGATATCGTAAGTTCCGGCGATTTGTCATTGCCACTAATCTCAATTTGACGAACGATTAGGCGAGGAGAGAACCGTTATTAGGCACAAGTAAGTTAGAAAATCTTGAAAATCTGGTTATTTTTTACTTTTGAAGGAATATTCAAAAGCTACGTGAAGGAATATTTGAAAGAATACTTGATATCTACTGAATTTTATTTATTAAACTATGGTAAAAGTCTTCAATAAAATATGATAATCCTTAAAAACCCCACCCAATAAACCCTACTGCTGCTGTGTTCGGAAAATTTTAAATTGAAATTTTATTATCAAAGAAATCTCATGATTCTGAAAATAGGACAAACTTCGGGTATAGTATAAGATATGAAACTAGCTTTATTTCTTATTTTTTTCTTCCTCGAAGTTTCCGACATCCATATTGAATAAGCTATATTTCACTTAGAAAATCTAACTTGGAAATCTAATGTTAAGTGCGAGTAGTATCCATATTACGAAGATCCTGTATACATTTAAACATGCATGTAAACGTTTTAAGCGTACAAAGTTTCCTTAGATACTTTTGGTATATATAGAAGTTTAACCATTTTAGTGTAAAAATTGTTCCTATTAAACAATTTATAAAAGGTAATATTGTTTATTAAATTTTAATTAATTACTTTGTATATCTTTAAAAATATCGGGAATTCTTCAAAAACTTAAAGATTTTGGGCATTCAACTTTTTTTTTGTATTGTCAGATTCTATTACATCTCTGTTTTGTGATTTTGTTTCCATAATTTAGGAAATAAAAAGGAGGGAAGAATGCCCTTTTTGCACATTTTGGAGTATTTCTGAGAATACGCTACTAAAAATTATGAATAAAAAAATATTTTTAAATTTCTCGTAACTATCCTATTTCAAACAGTGTTCTACACTACATAATTAAATTAAAAGTGAAATAAAAATTTCCGTGCATTATTTTCCACCCTCTAAAAATTACAGTGTAAATATATATATATATATAAATTTCTACAAAACATGCGGGAACTTTCGCTACTCACAATTTAAAATTTTCACGTCAAGTAGTTTATGAGAAAAGCTGCTGTGATAGATCGACAGTTACTGTTTGAGGTACAATACTCTAAAGTAAATGTTTAAGTACATTTGCCTTCTCAAAAAATTCCATGTAACTCCGAGTATTAATCAGAAAAAAGGCAAGTTAAAGCCGAGTATCAAGTTTCTTTATTAAGAATTAATGCCAAATGACAAGTTTCTATGTCAGTTTTTCAAATTTTTTTATGGATTTTTGCAAATATACCTATAATATAATCTCACAAAATAAAATTAAATAAATATATTTGAAATCCGGATATATATCTTTTTTAATTGATGTCACATGGTACGTGATATTAAAAAAATATATTTGGATTTTTTACATCAAATAATTTCTGAGATAAGATGTACAGACAGATGGACGGACATGTAAATGATCTCATAAGAGCTCAATTTTCTTTCTATTTAAGGCCCTAAAAATAAGTAATCCTATCATGTGCAAACTTGCTTATGCTATTGTGCAAGATGAAATCTGAAGATTATTAATACTCAATTTATTTTTTTTTGGCTTATTACCCTTGTGATCTTTAAGCCAGATCCTCTTCACAGATCTTTCACCGAGGGTTATAAAGTGATACGATACTTGTCATAGAGCAAGTATCCGTTTTTAAAGAAAACTATATGAAATATGATCAACTTATCCGCAAATGGTGGAATATACAATATTTATATTGAATTGACTTGTGACCTAACATAATTCTCGTATGAACATTCAAGCATTTCCCCCTTTACAATAGATTGAATAACTTCTTTATGATGGAGTAGTGATAATCAGAGTTAGTTCTCTTGCGCGTCTTTAATCTTATTAACATAAGTATAGAGCGGTGACAAAAACTATACTGTTGGAACTACTACAATTTTAGTAAAGATTGTAAGCTATGCACAAGTCTTACCACCCATCTTTCGCTTGTTAATATTTATTATCAGGAGTTATTAGTGAGCAGAATTTCTAAGCATTTAAATGTTATTTTATTTCTCATTTCAATTGGTCAGTTAAACACAGAAACACATCTTGCAATCACGAATGATATTTACGATTTAATGCATCGTCTAAAAGCTCCAACGAACACCGACACAGCAAACTTTCCTTGTAATAGCTGCCTGGTCGCGGCTTATCGCGTACATTTTTCACATCTCGCCATAACGAGCACCCCGTCTCTTCCTTTTTGCCCAATGCCAGCGTTGTTTCTGCCCGCCTTTTGTCGTTTGCTAGCGGAGGGAATGTAATAACTATTTTAGAAACTTCCGTCGGGTGCAAGCCGTGTTTACGACGCTAGTAACGCGAGTCTGGGGAGTCGGATAGCTGACTATGTAGGTGCAAGTGATAGATATTATATCCAGGGCTGGAGATATCTAATAGAGCTTTATATTGCCAAAGATTATATTATTGTTTTTAGGTAGTACGGTATTCAGGTGAATCAGGTAATTTTTTTTTTAAATAGAGAAATGTGTATATTTTCACACAAGATGATTTTCTGAAACATGAAATTGGACTAGTTCTTATCTGTAAATGAAATTATTGTTATTTTCAATAACTAATTTTTGCCAAATATTTATATCCGTATATATTATTATTATATATTTATAAATGTTTAACTACAAAGTGAAATCGATGGACCTTCAGTTTCATACCAATACAGATTAGATTTATGATTTTTACTTAAATTTTGCAGAAAAACAAGAAGATGTCTTATATTCGAGCATAGTTATAATTCATGATATTCGTTAAATACGTGCATTCTGATTTAAATATCTGGACCTTTAAACTATAACAGAAAAATATAATCTTAACAGATATTAGATAAAATTATATTTCTTCGTTCATTCGGAAGAAAACAAAAACAAATGAGATATTGTATGGGCATGTTGCAATTCAACAATTGGATAAACAAATTTTTATTGAAAACATTATACAGTAAATTCTGCGAATTTTTTTCGATTATACCATACACTATACATATATTAAGTATAATTATGAAGCTGTAGCTTTATCTGTATAAATGTTGAGTTTTAAGCAGCTCGCTTCTTCTCGCTACAGAAGGTTGATTATATAAGAAAATGATACAGCAATGTGTTATACAATGGAAAAAATGCATATTTTATTTAATCCATATATCCCGACAATTTTTAATTATTAAATTAATTTCAAGAATGTGGTAGTAGAAAAATATATCTTTCGCTCTTAATCTCTTATTAAGTTAAAGGAAAAATAAAATTAAAATTAATTATACAAAATACATAATGTCTCACACGACTCCTGAATATTTATATAGATAGTATACTTGTAATCTCAAAATCTTTAGAATTCATAACTTGATACAGAAAAATAACATAAATTCTAAATACAGAGTGACAATTTGGCAATAAGAATGTAAACTATGAAGGACTTTGTGAATTATGTAAATAAACAAAAAATATAAAAAATATTAATATTAGGCAAATGAAGAGTTGTTATCAAAGTGAGGCATTATTTAAACTCAAAAATACTGTCACATTTTCTGAAGCTAGAGGCATACATAATATTGAATTAATAACATTAATCAGTAACAAGTTAATCGCCTATGCATATTCATAACTGAGTAGAGATAATAAAAAAAAATTAGCAAAAAAATTCAAATAATAAAATAGCGATCATCATAAATAAAAGAAAAAAGTAGATCACGATGTTCAACGATACGCAACACGTAATTAAGAAACCTAACTGCACGATCTATCGAATAAGGTAAACGGAAATTTATACGTAATTGTGGTAAATAAAATGAGGCAAGCTTTGTAGCCCTAACATATATAGCAGCCAAGAAAAAACCTGTTAAGTAAAGGTACAAATCGCTCTAGGAGAGCGTCGTACACGCTTAAGTAGATAACACATTGAATAATATTTATAGGGGACTTTTATCGAACTATTTATATTATTTTTCACCATTTAATTATTGCCTAATATATTTTTCACATGACTAAAAATTTCATGATTCTATATTTTATAGGTAATGGTATTATGTATAAAATTTAGAACCGTTGCAGTAGTGTTCTCCTAAATTAAGGGTAAACTTCCATAAAAAATTACTTCTATGGTTCCATACCTGAGAATGAAAAAAAACAGAACCCTTATATAATTTATTATCCGTCTGTCTTAATAGACAGACAGACAAAAAATGGAGTGATATTACAATAGTTTCGAATTATTTCTTATACGGTATGAAGTCCTAAAATATGCTATATTTTCTATATGGTATGCTATCCCAAAATATATGTGTGCTAATCCGAATACTGAAGGAATTTCTCATCAATTTGAAGCTGTAGAGGCATTATTTAGTGAAATGGCCTAATTAGTCCAATAAGCCCTAGATTAATTTAAATCTGTTGCTTTTATGCCTCCAACTTTTTTGTGGTTACAATGACACTATGTAATTTTCCATATGCTATGAACACAAAATAAACAAAACGGTTAAAACAAAATATTCCATAACCTTAGATGTCAACCTTAAGATAAAAATTAAATTATTATATTCATTATCAACTTAAATACATCTAGATATTAAGCAAGGAAAAAAATATAAAAATACTGATTATACCAAAAAAGTCTTTCTATTTCTCGGTACTTCTATATCGTGTGTCTTATCATGTAGTTTGTAAATACAGTTCTATGGGTTCAATTGAAGTTTTGTTTTTTATCAATAAGTATATACGAGTACGTATAAAATTCAAAAGCTTCCAGCCCTACTTATTTTTAAATAATCATGTATCAAAATTTTTGTCACCATTCGGTTAGTTAACTATTAACTCCTCACTACTCGTCGATTTGTACGATATCGTTTACTGAGCACAAGTAGATGCAGCAAATATCGGTGTGCTTAAAAAAAGTACAGTGTAGTAACTAAATTTCACAATTTTTCTCTTTCTCTTTTCACTTCGGAAATGCTAATATATTCCATTTAATGTTGTGAAGAGGGTGTGACTACCTACCCTTTTGTCTTCCCGTTGTTAATAATAATTTTACGTATAGTGTTCCGATGTACAGTTTCTTTCTAATGAAAGGTTTTAATCTAAAAATCCCGTGACCGTACCGGGAGCTGTTTTGTTATGATTGTTTATATTCATATTTTTTATGCTTTAATGAGAAGGAGCCTTTCTTATTCCCTGTGCTCTTTCTCCAAACTTTGATGAGCTTTCTAGTCGATGTTTTTTACCCCGTAACTGATAATTTCCTATTTGTCTTTTTTTTATTTGAGGGATTTATTCTTTAGTTCTTCAGAAATTCCGTCTTAACTCCTGGCGAATCTGATAGAGCACTTTTGTTGTTATTATGTTTCGCTCTGTTTTTCACTATGGCAAATTTATTATATTTAAGTATGGCATTCTTCTCTTTGTTCCTTAATTTTTTTTTATCATCATTTGCTATTTTTCACTTAATTAATACTTTTTGCAATCTTCTTTCATATAGTATTGCATTCCATTCGGTAAGTTCACCTTCTTATAAATGTTTATTTCTTTGCTTAAAGTACTAAAAGTTAGGACTATTTGTCTTATCGTCGTACTTTTCTTTCCAATTCCTTTGAGAGATGGTATTTCTAATTGATTTAGTGTTACTTTGAAGGTTTTATTTATCAAGTCTTGAATTTATTTTTCAAGTCTAGAATTTAATGCATCGTATGACTTTCGTTTTTCTTTCATGCCGAATAGTACTATATTTTTCCTTGGTATTTAATTTCCTATTTGGTTAATTTGCTCTTCTTGCTCCCTCCACTTTGTTGTTCAACTCTATATTTTTATTCCACTTCCTTTAAATTTCTTACTAATATTATTATTTCTGTTATATTTCTTTCAAAATCGTTTAAATTCTCTTTTTGGTTTAGTATTTCTCTTTATATATTTTTTAATGTCTTCCTAATTTTTTCCATAGCTCAATATCTTCAGAAACCCCTGATATTTCTAGTATCCTCTTCGTTACAGTTGGTGGAACTAGGGCGTACTCTAAATCGCTTAACTCGATGTTAGAAATAACGATATATTTCACTGGTAAAAAATATTGTTTGCCGTTAAGGATAACTATTTTACTTCGATAATGAATATAGCCCTATATCGATCGAATCTAAAATAGAAGCATCGTGTCGATCCGAACACTACCGTTTTTCACTGATTGGTTCACTGATGTCTATATTTTTGTGTTTGTCTTATTGTATTTATTTGATAAAAACAATTCCATTAAAAATGACTATTTCTAGTATAATTTTCACTTTCACTACTTTTTTTCCTTGTAACATATATCCACTTTGTTACATATAATCTATTGTATTTAGATTTAGAACTTTAAGTTTAGAACGACTCGCCCTGTTTTAATGGTACTTCTTAAACTTATACATTTGGTGTTTTTGTCCTTTTACTTCACTTCTTCTACTAAAATTTATATATAGTTTGGAAACTTATTCTTGTTTTATTATTTTTATTTAATATTTCATAAAATTTGTCACTTTAATTATTTTGAAAGTCACAAATAACATAGAGCTACTTTATAGTGGCCGTACTTCCGCACCTACCCACATTTATTCGGTACCTGGTACTTAGTGACCATTAATCATGCCCCAAATTAAAATTCTAATTAAGAGGAAACACATTTAATACTTATAATCAACTCGGTAGTTTTAGTTTATTTTGAAACCAAAATGTCAGACTAATTTTTCAAATAATTGGATTGTTAATGCAGAGTCTTGAAAAGTGTATTGAAATACACGAATATTGGAATTATTAGGAGAATAATCATTTTTATTTTTATTCGTTACATATATTCGTAGCTCAGGCCAGAAAATTTTCGACATTGCTAATACGTACACTTTTCTACAATTTTAAATTTAATTCTAAAAAATTTTTGGAAAATTGGTTTAATATTTTAGTTTATTTTTTAAAAACCTAAAGTACATTTAAAAAAGTATTCACATAATTAATAGAGCTAGATACCATTACTACTAATAGCTTATCTGTTCTAATTAATATAATATCGATCGAAGTCGCAAAATCGCTTTATACAGCGGCTCAAAACTAATCTAATTTACTTTTCAACTTCCACTATTACTAGGAAGCATAAATCACATGTAACAAGCGACGCCCAACTTCCGATCCAACTGTCTCGCCGTGGAAGCCTCCGCCGGGCGAAGTGGACCTTGGGTTTCCGGAAGTGGAAATGGGCGGAAGCCGTTTATCAAAAAAATTATCGCGTCGCTCCCTCTCTTCTCCTGGGGGAGGAATGGGAAGGAGTAAGAGAAAAATCACGTCGAACAATAGAGCAGAACTTCGTTACACACAGCATGTTTCAGCTATGATGTGGAAATAAAATGTATATTCAGTATTATTAAAAGCAAAAAACAACTTCCATTTCCGAAGATAAAATTAGAAAAAAGTGGATTTAGATTAATTCCTTGTAACAGGAAAATCAATTATATTTATCAATCAATATTATATAATTCTTATTCATTAATTACTGCTGTTGTATATATATATATATATGTGTGTGTGTATATATATATATATATATATATATATATATATATATATATATATATATATATATATATACGCCAGTTATTTATTAAAAATTATTTGCCCACGAAAAACAAGTCAAGACGGTATGAGAATAGAAACAGAACGATAACAAAAGTTTAGAAAGCAAATTCGAAATCAATTTTGCCACCTTTCATAATTTTATGTTTTCTGAATTTTTACATGGATATCTTTGAATTTGATTTTTTTTTAATTGTATCTTCGTTTAAATTATTTCTTCGCTGTGGATTCGGATAAATTATTTTATTTCTATTTTTGCGTAACATATTCATGCAAGACATTCAACCAAACCCCAACATATTTATGCAATACATGAATACTTTTAAGTACTACTTTAAAAGTCTTTCATTTATGTATGGGTACATTGATGCGATCGGTATAATGCTAACCATTTAAAGTCGAAAGCCTAATTATTAATCCGTGCATTACCAAATAGCCCAAAGCCTAATTCTAAGCAATATTGCTGACTGATTTTAAAAACTTTTTTTTTCAAATAAGTTTACTCTCACTTTAAGAGAAGAAGTTGTTTAATAACATCACATAGTTTAGCCCTTTTTAGAATATCTTATTTCCGAAAGCAAGACAAAAAATCAATTTTTGTCGGAACATGCAAAAGTAGCATTCAATTGCCATTCTGCAAACAGGGTCACAGATGCAAAGCACATCCCATATTATTTGGAATGGATGTGCTTATTAAATATTGAAGGTAATAATTATGACTTGAAAGAAGAAATTAAGTGGAAAAATTAAGGTATATACTCTATATTATTCCAAAATATTTAGCTTCAAATTAACCTGAATATTTTGGAAATAAAGCTAAAAAAGTGAAAATTCTCTCGTCGTGATTACATACCCAGAGTATTACAACTGCATATTTTCAGATTGAAGAAAAGAATGGGAATGTTTTTTGCATATTTATGTCATAAGGCAAAAAATACCGGATTTAATATTAAAATAAAAAATTGAATTTCGGGAATAATTTTAAATAAATATAGGAATATTTCAAAAGTATTTTAATGCAATAACCAATATACAAATTATAGATCTGTGTCAAATTTTATGTTCATAACAATAGCAGTCGCCGAAAAAAAACACCTGTTTCATATGGACAGATAATGTAGTCTCAACATGAGGATTCCATTTTTATTTTTTAGGTACGGAACCCTAAATATGTTCTAAAGAACCTAACTTTTATTTAAAAAAAACATGACCAATGGCTTCCCACTCATTACAAATGCGGGAAAAAATTTGTTCTTACCTTACACACGCGAGGAAATATATTATATTTGTTCATATAAATTTTGCTATAAATTAATTAAGATATTCGTCTAAAACATTTAGCCACTTCACCTTCACTGCAAATTTTCATGCAGATAGGTTTAAAAATGTAGGAATTGTAAAACCACCAGATACGTAAGATAAGTAGTCAAATGAAACGAAAACCGCCAGTCATTTCATTAACTACAGGTGTATAAAGTTTAAATACAAAGATGGATTTGGCTAATCTGCAAAATGTAATAATATTTTACATTCAAAAAGTGAGTGAGAATACGAGACGAACATCAATTTACACCTCGCCTATTATTCCGAAAACCGTCCGTTTAAAAATACTGACAATATTCTTGTTTACAAACGGATATGTAAATCGTTTAAGAGCAATTTTTTTTAGTTTAATTTTTTAAGGTTCCATAACTCAATAACACAACTGGAACCATTATAAGATCGTTTTGGTATTAATCCGTCCTTCTGTCCCTAAAGCTGTTTACTCATAAATAATAGAGACGTAGACATGTTCATATAATAATTTTATAACAAGAAATAAAATATATATTTTTATTTTACATACATTTTTATTGTATAAAAGACAAGTGTTAAAATCTTCTCTGTGTTATTACTTTTTTATATTTTATACATAAATATCTTACAATCTAATATATATATATATATATATATATATATGTATATATATATATATGTATATATATATATATATATAGATATATATATATATATATATATATATATATATAGATATATATATATATATATATACATATATATATAAATAGATATATATATATATATATATATATATATATATATATATATATATATATATATATATATATATATATATAATAGTTCATCCAGCCTATTCAATTACTACTTTTTAGAATATCATATCTTTAATTTTTCATGACCTTTCAGAAATCAAAACTTTGTTCGTTTAGTGTAAACATATTTTTCTGAATGTTCTTATTTCTAATTTTTCAGTTGTTACTGTGAAAGAATTTAAAACAACAAAATTATTGTTGATTTTACTTTCCTACAATAGACGACACAATTTGATTGAGTAATGTTTTTATAAATTTTTTTCGTTATAAATCAGTTTGTATAAACTATTAAATTTAAAAAATTAAAAATTATTTTTGCAATGAAATCTTGGAACAAAATATACAATTTTAATTAATGATAATGGATAATGGTTTAATTAATGGTTTATTTCATATTGCTCACCACGTCCTGTATAACGAAAACTTTCATTGTGCGAAACTGTTTTTGTTCGCGAAACTTGTCTTTTTGTTTCAAATTGAGCATTTTTCGGACGCTAACAATGAACGCCCCCTCGCTTTCGCTAATGGAGTTCAAATATCTCATTCCGCCTCGTTAACACAGTCCACGATGGGCGAATTTTTGGCAAGCCATTATAACTGTCTACGTTTATGACGATAATGCAAAATTAACCGTTATTTTTAAAAAAAGTCAATTAAAATATACTCAAAATAGATACGAAAATTAAATATTTGTGTAATTGATTAAATATATTTTATTCACTTAGTTAATTTTTAAAATTATATTATATTTTGTCTGCTATATTGAACTATAATATAGTATTTTCCAATAAACCACTTAAATATTAAAAACGATCACATCAATTTACAAAAGTCCAATAAACCTGCGCTACTTATAATGCAACCTTTTCTCGTCAAAAATGTATTGTAAGCGGGTCTTTATTTTTGAAACTTTTGGAAAGAATCTGTACTTCAAAAATTAAAAAAGTGAATTAATATTATTATGTGTGAGATTATTCGTTTGTCCATTTGGTACCGTGTGGCTATTTTAATTTTTTTCTATAGCTTTAATGTGTCTGATTCAGTTTCACGTTAAACTGTAATGTTTGATAATTAAACAAATTAAAGTAAGATTTGGATTAAGAAACCAAAAGGGTTTTATAACAGCTTATAAATACAATATATGCATTCATTTAAAATTGAAAATATGTTACTCCAAAAATGTTTAATATACGATTGGTTATTCTGCCGGATTTAAAAAAAAAATTTAGAAAAAATACAAAATGTCCATTCATATTGAAAATTGCGAAATCATAAAATCTGAAAATCTAGTGGAATTTAGATAAACTAGAAATAAACAAAAACATTAGTTATTTTAAATATAAATCGAGTAATGATTATAAAATATATTTTAATTATAATAGAGAGTAACGGAAGAATGGAAATGTCTCGCTCTCTGGAATACATTCAGAAGAGAAAATATAGAAAATACATTATAGCTCTTAACCAAGATATTCATAATTTAATAAAAACATAGAATATACAGGAGTAAAGATAAAACCAAATGGAGTACTTATGATGAAATCACTTCACTGTCTACGTCAATATATTACAGCTTGTAGCTTGTAAACCATACAACTACAATATTAAAATTTTGATAAAAAAATACTGAAAACACCTTGACGTATGTATATATGTAACTTTATATTAAAACTCACATCTCTTAAACCATGCAACCAAGTTATTCAAAGTGTGGTTAAAATATAGAAGATAAGTTATCAAAAATAAAATCAAACTTAATTCTAATTACATCGGTATGTCCACATATTATAGGCCGTATCTCTTAAAATATACAACTAAGTTATTCAAAGTATGGTTAAAATATAAAAGACAAGTGATTAAAAATAAAACCAAAATGAATGCTAACTACACCTGTATGTCCACATATTACAGCTCGTATCTCTTAAACCATACAACCAAGTTATTAAAAGTATGGTTAAAATATAGAAGATAAGAGATTAAAAATAAAGTCAAAATTAATGCTAACTACATTTTTATGTCCACATATTACAATTCGTATCTCTTAAACTATACAATCAAGTTATTAAAAGTGTGGTTAAAATATAGAAGATAAGTGATTAAAAATAAAGTCAAAATTAATGCTAACTATATCTATTGAATATTGAATATATTTGGCGTTAATTTTGTAGAAATTCATTATTCACAATTAAATGAATCTACGTGATGTAGTATTATTTCTACTTTTTTTTAATTTCTTTACCACGACCTAGGTTTCGTTGTATTACAACATCTTCAGGTGGAATATTAGCAAAGAACTTACTTGCTTTGTTAGTTCTGCCATCTATTAATAAAGAGACGAAATAAAGCAAAAATATAGTTTGATAAAATAATGTTATTTTGACAAAATAAAGCAAAAATATAGTTTGATAAAATAATGTTATTTTGACAAAATAAAGCAAAAATATAGTTTGAAAAAAAAATCTTATGTTGACAAAATAAAGAAAAAATATATTATTATAAAATAATGTTATTTTGACAAAATAAAGCAAGAATATAGTTTGATAAAATAATGTTATGTTGACAAAATAAAGCAAAAATATAGTTTGATTAAATAATGTTATGTTGACAAAATAAAGCAAAAATATAGTTTGATAAAATAATACATGTTGACAAAATAAACCAAAACTATAGTTTGATAAAATAAAGTTATGTTGACAAAATAAAGCAAAAATATAGTTTGATAAAATAATGTTATGTTGACAAAATAAAACAAAAATATAGTTTGATAAAATAATGTTATGTTGACAAAATAAAGCAAAAATATAGTTTGATAAAATAATGTTATGTTGACAAAATAAAGCAAAAATATAGTTTGATAAAATAATGTTATGTTGACAAAATAAAGCAAAAATATAGTTTGATAAAATAATGTTATGTTGACAAAATAAAGCAAAAATATAGTTTGATAAAATAATGTTATGTTGACAAAATAAAGCAAAAATATAGTTTGATAAAATAATGTTATGTTGACAAAATAAAGCAAAAATATAGTTTGATTAAATAATGTTGTGTTGGCAAAATAAAGCAAAAATATAGTTTGATAAAATAATGTTATGTTGACAAAATAAAGCAAAAATATAGTTTGATTAAATAATGTTGTGTTGGCAAAATAAGCAAAAATATAGTTTGATAAAATAATGTTATGTTGACAAAATAAAGCAAAAATATAGTTTGATAAAATAATGTAACATAAATATACAGTTGTAGAGAAATATAAGTCAACATTTCTAGAGGTCATTAAAAGTGATCTTAAAAGTAATGAGCCAAAACCAGCCGACTTAGAACGGTACTCGAATACTCTTATGTACTCGAGTGTCTTGAGTGAATAGAATACGGTATTCGGATACTCAGTACTTTAATTACCCTCTCGAGTACTAACAACACTTGAGTTTCAATTCAAGTGTTGACCTTTACGCCTAATTAAAGGAAGCTAAACTTTTGTTTTTACAAATACTTTATAATATATTACGTATAATCTAAATCATAAACAATACTCTTACATATTATACGTAACTAATTAAAACTATTTACTACATGTACTTATGTGCTAATACTCACATATGTTCCATCTTAATATAATCAAGTATTTAACTTGATTGCTAAATTCAAATGCTAGTCTCGAGTATTAGATTCGGATCCCTGACGCGAATCCTGACTCTACACTTTTTTATCCGAGCAGCAAATTACTCCAGTAATAAAATTTCTAACTCGACCCATTTTGATCATAAATCCTTAAGGATCAGATCCATATTATTGAGTTGCTGGCGGTCCGCCCCCAATCAAATCTCGATCCAATAACATCTTATCACGTTCGAACTGCTGAATAGCTTTCGAGCACGCTTTATTCTGCGATCGTTTGCGCACCGATGATTTTTTCTCATTTATTGTGAAAACTTTAATTGGAAATTAGCTATTACGCTTCTCCTTTAAGATGAATATCAATAGATAAATTTATAGATAAAAAAATTAACAACAAGTTTTTGTGACCAAAGGGGACATTAAGACAAATCAAACCGATTCAAACTCGTAAATTTACTATTGGCTATTGAGAAATTCCCACCTCCACCTCCCTCCTCAATCATCAAAATCTCCTTGTTACAACGTGTAAACTAAAGGCTATTTGAAACAAGCCAAACTCGTCAGGTTTCAATGGTAGCCTCCCTCCTTCGTCATCATATCAACCCAATGCTATATTATTATACTGTAATCGCAATTTCATAAGTTTGCACATGGTCAAGCTAAGAGAAGTGTTTTAAAAAGTGATCACAAAGAAAAAAGTACATGCTTCTAAATTTAGTAGCTAGGAAAATTGCTTATAATATATTGTAAGGAAATAATTATCTTATCATCTTATATAAAATCGATTGAATATTTTAAGAAACAAATTCGATCATGCTTCAGTAAAATATTTGATCTTGATTGACCGGTACCGGAGTGTGATTGAATCGAAGCTTCACTGTTAGAAAGAGTGCGAATGTGTACAGATATTAACAATTTAAGAATATTTTTCTAAACTACAGTTATTATTTACCCACGTTTTACTAAATTCCTACTCTTAATAATTTACAAATATTTCAGTGACTTATTGCTAGTTATTCCTTTATGCTTACTTTATTAAAAAGCAAACTGAATGCAAACTATAATCGACCCGCTAGTGTGAATTAAATCCAATTGGGCAAGATTCTTATACAATAGATATTATATTTGTTTCGACTAATAAAAGTGAAGGTTGTAGCAGTAAATTCATAACACTAATAATCTTACTTTCGTAAACGTTACACGCCTTCACTACTCTTGAATTCGTATAAAAAATATTAGAGATATATCACTCCGACTCTGTACGTCATAACAAGATGAACTTGTACTTTTATTAATTTAAACTTGAAGTAGTGTAATTTCAGTATAATTTCTATATTAGTTTTAGAGT
This sequence comes from Druceiella hillmani, assembly GCA_039881145.1. NCBI lineage: Eukaryota > Metazoa > Arthropoda > Insecta > Lepidoptera > Hepialidae > Druceiella > Druceiella hillmani. The sequence continues at coordinate 28,447,108 of JAYKKI010000013.1, read as the reverse complement.
GCTCAGATAGTAAACATTTTAATTACGAATAGAACTCGCACTACGGGTATTCCACGCACATTCTATCCGTACACAAAGATGTAGCTAATGTTCTTGTACGAAAATTTAAATATTTAGAGATGAATAGTAGTTCCACCAAACTATTGTATTTACAGATATAAATAACTATTTCTCACCATGTGAATATATTACACAGTAAATCTTTCACAGGTGTAAAAACATGATGAATTCTTCAAAATTTTTGAGATTTAGAATCTTCGCTATTAGATATTTTATAAATTTTAAGTAGCTTTTAGAAACTATCGAGGTATACAACTTAAACTTTGGAAAAAATATTTTTTTGATACTTAAACAAATCACATTATACAAGATATACAAAATTTTAAAAAATTCTACAATTTATAAGTAAACTCGTGGAAATTCTAGAGATATACTACTTAACTTAGGAAAAAAAAAATGTTTTTCCTTGTAACTAACTTTTTCGAACCTTGCCACATATGCGACATAAAATTTAAAAAAAAATTGCATACTTAATTTTTTCCCTGTAATATTTATTACCACTTCTAATTACTTTTACATTTTCGTTAATATAGTTTCTACGCTCGAAGGTTACTAAAAGAAACCGCTGTGATAAATGAACATACAAACCAACACATCACACCAATAATCTTATAATAAGAAACCCTGAAACAATCATAATCGTATTTTCATAGCGTATTGATATATGTTATTAGGATTATTTGTGTTAATAATAAGTTTAGTTGATTTGTCGCTAAACAGTGAATGCTTTCATTTCATTATTTCTCACTTATAAAACTGCCTTTTAAATGATATTTTGATAATCGATAAAATCACACAAAAATATAAACGAAGCATTTAACAGTTTACCGAAACTCGGGGACGAGTTGGAGTGAAGAATGAAAAATGCATTTTATTGGGGGTTGTAACCCCAGTTCCAATCCGTTACCAGTCGGGTGGTCTTTGCAATCGAACGATTTCAAGTCAATCGGCAAGTCACGAAAGATTGCCGGTTGGCTTAACATTAACTCTGTCGCAATTGTTACTTGATTTCGACAGTATGACCTAACGAAATATAACAGTGAAAGACAAAATTGCGTCCTATCTTTAGGTCTATTGTGCCATAAATATGTTTTTTTTTAATTTTATGTATATATTTTTGTGACGAAGATGACATGACACGCAAACATAGACACGCCTAAATGCGCGCTTTTACGCACGCATTCATGTACGCATGCAACATGCAAGACCTTGCGCATGCGCTCACGCATACGATCGTGAGTCCGCGCACGTATACGCGGACGCACACTCTTGCACACACATGTTCTTGCTCGCATGCAGACACGCATGCACGCCTCAATAAGCAAAATTTGTTGAAATACATAAAACAAACGATTAAAACTTTTTTAATGCAAGTCGGTGGTATTTTTTTGCGATTCAAAAACTGACAGTGCCCAATGATTGTAAACTCTGAAATCGTAATTATATCCTGGTATAGTTCCTGTGCGTGCACGTGCGTACACATACCCGCACGCACATATGCAATGCACACATGCATACGCGCACTTTTTCATTATGACGCCCCGCCCATAAGCACGCAAGCACACAGTAGATAAATTTTTTTGGGAGTCCGTGACGCTATAGTGCTTTTAATCATTTTAATACTGAATGCGCGTGATGATTTCGAAGTTCTGGTTATAACATTGATGATTCTATTAACATTTTGCTCGACTTAAAAGTCCAGCCATGGTCCACAGGTTTTATTGATTGCATTTGATAACGAGAAATTATGCTTACGATGAAATAAAAACCTAAAGCTCGGTATACCAAAAATAAAAAAGGAATACATATCAAAAATCGTTAAACGCATGAAATATATTAAAAAAATGATTTAAATTAAATTGACATTAAAATAATTATTCACCTCTCAAAGACAATTCAGAAATTATTTGCTTTTTAAATATCACGATACTTGGTTTTCTCTTAACATTTCGTACGAGATATATTATATTAAATAAATTATCTCGACTTACCTGTAATTATATTAGTCCATCTATAATTCCATGTATATAGGAATTATATTAGGCCATACCTATTTTGATTTAATAGAATATAAATTGATATATATCTATAGGTGTTTCGATATAATAGAGTATAAAAAACATAGACGAAGTCATAAGTAGATTGTCACAATTAGTGTTACAATTTCTATATCTGTAGAGGGTCTTTTTAAAAGGAAAAACTGAAATTAATTTTGAATTGGGTTAAAGTGTGTCCATGCTGCTTCGCCACGCTGATCGATCCTCGGTATCATCGGCGTGGCGAAGATAAAAGTAAAAAACAAAATCGGCTTTTTATCGCTCTTCAATACTATTCGCCTCCAGGTCTTTTTAGGATAGCCACGTTTCTTCTTCCCCTGTAAATTGAAACTAACACCGTGTGGCGTATAGACGGATTCTTTTTTGAGCGAATGATCTATACAATTCCATTAGTGCAAAATTTTCTCACATCATTTCAGCAAGTCATCCTTACATTTCTTCTCCAAGTCACGACGAATTGGAGAATATATCTTAAGCAGCGATCGGTCTGAACTTGAATTTATCGAATAAGGTCTTTAGTTACATTCATTACAATCTCATACCCAGCCATATATATATATATATATATATATATATATATATATATATATATATATATATATATATATATATATTTATAAATACTTTGCAGCTTAACACATATTTTTGTATTACTTTAACGTATATTCTATATAGACATATTATTTACGCTTATTATTGAGTTTATTTCCGAAGAAGTAACACATAAAACTTTGAATATATATTTTTGAAACCCTTGGAACTGGCCTTTTTAAAAATGCCCTAGCCTATGTATGAAATTAAAAAAAATCAAGTGATATATGCACAGATAGGTGAGTGTCGCTTTAAAAGGACCCCTTTTCCTTTTAAGGTACGGATACCCAAAAATTACATACATTTGTCAGTGTGTTTGTGTGTATATATTTATACATGTACACAAATATATATATATATATATATATATATATATATATATATATATATATATATAAATAAATGCGCGTGTGTGTGTGAGTGCATATACATACACACGTTCATATAGACCGTTATCGAGAAGAGATAGACAGCGCCTATTGGAATAATCCTCCAGGCGAAAGGTTTAAATACAATTTATTCAATAGAAGTATCCAACCGAGCGCCTTGTCACGCAATGTGCTTCGTCAGATGGGGGCTTAGTAGTTGGAGGGAGAGTTAATTTAACGGTTGGGCGAAGGCGATTCGGTTAAATAAAATGTAATCGTAACATGCAACGACTCTGTATTCACTTTTACATTTGACCTAATTTCCAAAACATGATACTAAGTATTATAAATATTAAAATCCATTATATTAATTACATGACCTCCTGAATGCGATTGTTAATTACCTGAATCTTGTTCACTTTTTTATTACCCTCTTAATTACAAATCTATAATAATAAAAGCATTCTCAATAAATAGCACAGTCTTTAGTTAAATGTGAATTTTCTCACAATTTTTAAAAATTGATACACATTTCTTTGACTGCGCTAATAAATATCACGTGTACTATGCCCTCTAAGTGCCTTTCTGAATTTGATGCTAAAGCTTTGCTAAAAGAAAAACCTGATACAAAAATCGCTTCAAGCAATGCTTGAATAATTTTGAAGAACTTAAGTTCTGTTATTAAAGTAAATTCAAGTGAAACTCTAGTTGTATTTAAATTGCAATACTAATAAATAACAAGGCATCAAAAAAAAAAGGTCTTCCTTAATTTTAGTTTTTTTTTTTCAAAATTGCATATTGATGTCATTTTCTATTACACATATATTCTGATTTTTTTATACGGCTATGTTTCCTACACAAAGTAAAATCCATAACAAACTTAGCGATATTGAGTTCATAAGAAAAATAATATTGGATAATATTGTCTCCATCATCTCTAATATTATATAATATATTAATATTATTGTAATATTTTAAGCGATTTTAATCTTCCATTTTTGTCGCCACGTAAAAACCATTGATGGTAATAGGGTAACAAAAAACGTTTGCATAAAAACATAGTTCATGGGACTGCCCAGAGAAGTGAAAATTTAATACTCTGAAATAACAATGGTGTTATATAATTTTTATAGAATTTTTAATTTTAAAATGACGAAAATATTATCAAACAACTGATATCTTTTAGAGAAATCTGTTTTACCACGCTAGTAAGATAAATTTTAACCCACCATGAAATACTCATTGCATGATGTATTTCAGAAGTCAAATATTTAAAAAATGAAAAATAAATAATATATAATTTTGAAACGCTACTATTGATACGAATATTAGAAATATTTGAAAATAAATGGTTTGTCTTTGTTATTCATTTTTCGATATAAAAATATTAACATATTCAATACTCATTTTTGTACTGCATAGTTTTTTTTTTTTTTTTCTTATTACAATCTGTCCAAGAGACATTCAGCAATATTTGTGTCAATATTATAGGTTTTGCAAGGTAAACATCCTATGACGTTTTCTTAATTAATTTAATATAAGTCCTGTGGTATTCTTCTTTTCAGTCTCCGAACACTTGGGAATATGTCATCCATAAGATGGTGTGCCAGTTCATTTGGGTGTATCTGTAGTCTCTCTTTGTAAGTTTTAATGGTGTCTCTTATTACTTCCTTCACAGATTTTATACCAAGGTCGTGGTGAAGTCTCTCGTTTGTGACATACCATGGTGCATCAACTATCATTCTTAATATTTTTGATTGGAATCTTTGTAAGACTTCCAGGTTTGAGTTCGCAGTTGTGCCCCACAGCTGTATGCCGTATGTCCATATTGGCTTTATATAATAGGAGTTTATTTTCCATTGACAGTGGACTGTTTTTATTAATTAACCAGTACAGCTTGCGTACTTGTTGACCCATTGCAAGGCGTTTAGTAAAAATGTGTTTCCTCCATGTTAAACGACGGTCTAGATACATTCCAAGGTATTTGGCCTCTTCTGCTTGTGGGATCGGTATACCATTTAGTGTTACAGGCGGGCACGTTTGTCTTCGGATAGTAAATGTGACTTGAACAGATTTGGCTTCGTTCGCCTCAATGCGCCAGTCTTTTAGCCAATTTGTTATTTTGTCTAAACTGGCCTGCAGTTTGTAAGATGCCCGATTTGGTGTATCGTTAGAAGCCATAATAGCTGTATCGTCTGCAAATGTCCCCATAACGACATCATCTGATATTGGTAAATCTGCTGTGTACAGAAGGTACAGAGTAGGTCCCATTATACTTCCTTGCGGCACTCCTGCTAGGATTTCTTTTAGCTCTGTTGTTGCTTCTCCTTGGCTGACAAAGAAGTGTCTACCAATCAGATACGATCTAATAAAGTTGTAGAATCTTATTGGCAATGTCATTTTTATTTTATATAACAGGCCGTCATGCCAAACTCGATCAAACGCCTGGGATATGTCAAGGAATGAGGCTGTGCAGTAACCTTTCTGTTCAAATGTTTTGGCGATTCCCTCAACTAGCCTGTGAATTTGCTCGATTGTACTGTGGTGTCTTCTAAAGCCGAACTGATGATCAGGTATCAATTTGGACTTTTTGATTATAGGATTAAGCCTCTTCGGGAACAAGATCTCCATGACTTTGGAGAGAATTGGAAGTAAACTAATTGGTCTATATGACTTAGCTTCTTGCGGACTTTTACCTGGCTTAGGAATCATGATAATTTTTGCCACTTTCCATTGTGGTGGCACAAATTCTTTCCTTATAATGGCATTATACAACTGTGTTAGGACTCTAATACCGTCATCAGACAATTCTCTTAAAAAAGTCGCTGTTATGAGGTCATAGCCTGGTGCTTTCCCTACGTCTAGTTTTCGGATTGCTGATTTTATTTCGGCTTTGTTGAATTTTTCAATTGGTGCCTCTAGTTGGTGTATTGTATCTAGAAATTCGCAGACCATTTCAATTTTTGTGGAACCGACATCTGTTCCACAAAAATTGAAATGGTCTGTTTGGAGTTAATTTGGACGTGAGATTTAGAATAAGATTTGTCATAGCTGTTAACTGTTGCATCATTTGTTTTATTAATGTCATTAATTCTCTTATGTCATTGTTATTACTTATGTCATTACTATTACTAATTTGATTCATAGGTTCTTTAGGTTGCTGATTATCAGTTGCATTTTTTGTAATTTCTGCATATTTAAAGCCTGTTGTTGTTGTCATGTTAGATAATTGTTTTGTCTTATCGATTTGTGGAGGTCTCTTAATTCTTTCTGGTGGCTGTGCGAATTTAATATTTTGTAGCTCTCTGTAGACTTTGCAACCCTTATAATTTGCTGGGTGGTTACCTTCACACAGTATACACTTTACTTGGTCAGATCTGCTTTTACGGGGGCAGTCAGCTGACAAGTGATCTCCTGCACATTTTATGCATTTTGGGCTTCTCCTACAGTAAGCTTTTGTATGTCCATATTGAAGACACCTTCCATATTGAGGAATTTCCCTCTTAAGTCTAGGAGGTTCAAATACTACTTTGCAGTGCAGTAGATGTTTTATGTCATAAATGGACTTATTATTTTCTTTCTGCTTTATTTCCACTATAAACATTGGTAGTGGTTTTTAGTCGCATGTTGTTTTATATTCCAAATATTGGTGCTTTCATGATCAAGTTCTGCTAATGCTTCTTTTATTTCGTTAATGTTTGTGGAGGGATGCATATTTTTTAAGACCACTTTGAAGCTCCTATCTTGTTTTGGTTTATATGTGTAAAATTCAGTTTCTTTTTTCTCCGGCTCTTTAACGATTTTGGTGTACATTTCTGACGTTTTGGGTTGAATCTTTACCTGTTCCTTATGAAGTATCTTCATCTCATATTTATTGAGAGCATGAGCTTTTAATGGGTCTATTAGTGGTTGGATATTGCTCACTCTGTCAACGAAAATTGGAGGTGGCTTACTTGTTTTTACAATTTTAGTGTCATTTTCCGTATTAAGATGTTGTACTGCTTCATCTTCCAAGAGAGCAAAGCTGTTTGATGTAGGTATATGTGAGGGTTGAGATAGCCAGTAAGAATCAAGTTTGCTTTGTTTCTGGGATCTTAGTGGTTCAGGGCTAGACCGTAGTCGTTTTTTATTTGTAACTTGAGCCCAGTCCGTTACCATTTCTGTGGTTTGTTGGGGTTTTGCCCGAATGTCACTGGTCGATGACGATCTTGGCCTGTGGAACATGCTTGTGTGGAATAATTGTTGTGTCAGCGTTTTTTTGTCTCAATCTGATTAAACTGTCGTTGATTTTCAGATTTTGATTTTTCCGTTGTCTCCGTCAAGTCTATACTTTCTTTTGCCTTACTATTTGTAGTCGCCTTCCCAATATATCCATCTTCTATAGAGAGCGAAATTTTGCCCCCCCCAGATCCTGAGGGGCTGCCCGAGATTGACTCGGGGAGGGATTCTCCGGTAATACCGGTACCCTCCTGGGGTAGTTTAGTTTTATGTTCCGCTTCCATAATTAATTTTTTAATTTGGTACTGTCTCAGTAACCTGTAGCCACTCTTTTTGAGAGGTATCTAGTCCCCCAGGGCTATTCCTATTAATATAGTTATACCGCTATTGACTCGGTCGCCAGAGCCTCGTCTGTTGTCTAGCAGGGAGCACCACGGAGGCCAGTTGACCGCCGCCGCCATTCGGCGCGTGCAGGTGAGGTTGACAGTTGGGTCGGTTAAGATGTTATGAACCGTTCACCCCTTACCTCCCCATAGTACTGCATAGTGGTCGTACAATTAAACAATTAAATTAATAATCTAATTAAAACACAATTTAAAGAATCCACAGTATACACATTTTGAATTTAACATATAGTCATTTCAACTTAACTTGTATAGATATAAACAGCACTAATATTGCACAAGACGCCACCCTTATGGCTACAGGTATACTGCTCTTACAGCATGTCAGTGACGCGACTCACAAGATTTTACCCATCCAAAAAACATCCAATACGTACATTTCAATGCTGGCCAAGCGCAACACGTCATATTTATTGCTACAGGTCACTGTTAACATTAGCATGTCGGTGACGCGAACTCATAAGATTTTTCCCCTGCCAAAAATTGCTTAACGCGCCTGAAAAGTTTCCACTTCAAAAAGGGATTCTGTCAACTTTATCTCTATGGATATATATCAAATTTTTGAAGTTGTATAGGCCTTAGAATATTATGTAATTTGTCGGTTAATGAAAACATGGTGTACTTGGTATACACCATGTTCCACGCGGAATGCCCAACAAGACCCCCAAATATTTTCTAAATTGTATATTTTATAAACATTATAATAAACAAACTGCATAAAAATGATGGTTTGGAGGTTGGGTGACTATCCTAAAAGTATATGTGAATAATTTACTTTTGAAATAAGTAAATAACCTATTTGCCCGAAAACCTATTAAAATTTTGAGAAACTATGTTCGACCGTACCGTACTCGCCAACGCATTCCCTCCTTTACAAGATAAACCCTAAAGCCGAACTCCCTCGCAGGGTGCAAGACCCGCGGAGAGGTCGAAGGGGGGGGGAGGGACGAGTCGACACGAAATGCCGACAACTTGCCGAAGATGAATTGAGATTTCCCCTTCACACTTTTATTGCCTTTTTATCTTATTTCTGATATGGATTGCAGCCCCGCAGTCGAATCTGCCAGTCTGTCTCGAGTTATGCATGTATTTTTCCAAGCGTTCCCGTAAAAAACGATGGAGTCATCGATCTCTGCATGCTCATAGATTTTAATATTAAATATACCATTATAAGGAAATTATATGAACGTCAGTAAAGAACAAAAGTACTAAACTGACTCTCCAAACTTGGAGACTTATTTATGGTCGTCTAAAGAATTTTAACCCAGTATAAGTTAAAAATAAAATTATTTTTAAATAAAGTAATTTTTTTCTAATTCATTTGCCAAAAAATAAATAATCACCCCGATGGTCGGGAAAATTACATTATGTTATATCAAATACATCTAACATTACAGAATATTACAAAAATCATAAAGACGATAATATCATTGAAATATAAATGTAATAATAAAAACCTTTTATATTCGTAAACTTCTAAATATAAGATAAGAATTTAAAGTTCTTAAAAAGAAGCCTGCGTCGTTTACTTCATGCGCCCGTTTGCTCAAATATTAACCACATATTTCTGAAAAATATTGTGCAGTATGCTTTAACATTCAAATCTCTCTCTGAAGTTATAATTATAGCTACATATGCAAGATATAATTATAACAACATAAAGAATGAACATAGACCATACTCCGTTGCGTTATTTTGTTTTTCGGTCGTTACAGTATTTTGTTTCATTATGTTTCGTTTTGTACGGTGGGAAGAGGTTTGTTTTAAAAAAAAATCGTTAATTCCTCAATAGGCGACCTGAGACGAGCTAAGGTTTACTCAATGTATAATCACGTAATAAAATTAAACATTCTTTCGAATAATTAAACAAATAGGCGTTATAGCAAATTTATTATCATTATCGTTCATTTGTCAGCGTTATCGCCCTATGAACTGTCAAATTATTTATATTTACACACCTCGAAATACTTACTGATTCGTAATTCACTGTAAATGACTGCTGAACCATGAAACAATATCAATCCCATAGCAATACAAACCAGCAAAACCATTTTTGTTGATTATTCAGCCATCAAAATGAAACAAATTGCATATTTTGTCCCACCGTATCTTTTATAAATAGATATAACATATTGATGCAAGAAATTTGCTGGTTTTAAAGAATCGTCATAAAAGCCACATAAAATAAAAGACCGCAGAACAAGGGTGGGTTCACTTCATACAAATATTTCAACTGAAACGTGAAAGCCCCGTCTGTTTCGCACACTTAATGTATATCTGTATAAACAAAGTTCTATGGTAACGCATAAATATTGTTCGTGGAATACAGAGCAAGCTGGTACTCTATGATACAAAAACCGTTTCACTTTCAAGCAACGTTTTTTGAATTGACGTGTTAATATCCTAAATAATTTAAATATTTATTTTAACCTCGTTTCAATTACACCTAAATGTTACATTACATCTAATCAAAAATAGGATTCCCCCTTGATGCCGAAAGTTGAAGAATTGGATTGGACAATATCGGGGACGAAGAGCTAAACCGATTAACTGCACGTCAACTGGCGTCAAAATTCATCTGCCACTCACTTTTCGAGGAAAAATATCATGGAGACGCGTGTAAATCTTGAAAAAGTATGGCTGTGCCTACAATTTCTCTATTTGTTTTCATAAGGTGCGATAGGTAATTATGATGGAGCATTTATTTCAAACCTAAAAAATATTTTTTTATTTGCAGTTCGAGGTGGAAGAAGAAATCAAAAAAGAAGAAACGGTGGGAAAACTGAACGGAGAGAGAGATTTAATGCATTTTTGAATGAGTCGTTGGAAGGTTTCATCGAAAGTCAGAAGATATTGGTTAAAATGCAGTTATTAAAGAAGAATTTGAAAAAGAAAGGCCACAGATTTAGTATAGATGAAAAATTACTTGGTTTGGTGATATCTGAGAATAGTCCGAAATGTTGTATGTTGCTTCAACAATTATTCACAATGCCGTCAACAGGTCTATTACGTTAGCTTTTATAATTTGTTAAATATCCCATCCATCCCATCGTTTGAGTGTTATTTTGAAAGAATTAGTGAAAACTTCGAAAGAATGCAATCTGTATCCATTAGCTTTAATATGCGATAAGAGTGCTACTAAGCCGGAAGCTATAAATGATTTGCAGATGAGCAAGTTAGGAGTATTAAAATGTGAAAAATATGTTGTTAGGTTTTCAGGCGTAGATTTATTTATAATATATGAACCACCGCATCTTTTGAAAGATTGGAAAAATAATATGCTGAAGTATGATTTGATAGGGATCGAAAGCGTGCAAAATGGAAAGATGTTATAGATGGCTATGAAAGAGATGGTGCAATGGGGGATTCACGAATGATGAAGAAATTAACAGATGAGTATATATATATATATATATATATATATATATATACATATGTATGTATATATATATATATATATATGTGTGTGTGTGTGTGTGTGTATATATATATATATGTAAAAAGTAATTGTTAAATGTAATGTTAGTTCACTAGATTTAAAAACATTACAATTAGTTTTGGATGTAAATTTAATTGTTTGTAGCCGATTTAGTTTTGGCTTCTACAGCTAGAAGATCGGAAATTAATTCTTAGACTGTTGGTGAACACTGGAAACAACTACGGGAAACACTGCAAATATAATAGGCTTTTTAGATAATGGCTCACAAAAATATTGTCAAGGAAAATTAAGGGCTAAGGTAACATTTAAAACTGATCATGTAGCCTTTTGGTCAAACTCCATTAAACGCTTAAATGATATGATATTTGTTTACAATAGCGGTATATTAAGTTTTGCCCAAATCTAAATAATTGGTACAATATTGAAAACTTTTATTCATTTGTGGAATTGTTTTAAATCAAAGAACATAATTTTTTCTCCAAAATCCTTTAGAAAATTAATTTTGTTAAATTCGTTCTCAAGGTTTTAGAAATATTAATATATCTTGTATGTTGTTTCAAAATTCTATGAAAGCTTTGCTAATATCAGTTATTACCGTTCATTGTAAACTTTCCAATTGTGCAGTAGATTTTTCCAAAAATATTATAGATTTAAAAAAAATAATGACATTGTTTGGTACGCAACTCAAACCGACACAAAATAATAAAAAAATATTATTTACTAAATTTATGACGTCCGTATCCAATAGTTCGAGTGATTACCATAACAAAGTCAGCTTTCCGAGTACAAGTTTAAGAGAAATCAATAAAACATAAATATTGCCTTTAACTTCCATATATGTAATTAGAAACCTTAATACTGCATATGCAGATGCATATCGTTGGGTTGTACGAAAATTTCTAATTAAAACGAAGTATTGTATAGATTGTAAAAGTAAGACTTAAAGTGATAATACTAAAATACAACATCGTTATATTGATGTAAAAGACTTGATGTAACAATAATTTATTATTGCGACCTAATAATTTATTCATGAGTAGATTTAGTACATGTAGTCAATCAATAAAGGATTAATTAAAAAAATAATTTTTAAAAAGATAATTTAATTTATTGTCTATTTGAGTATTCATGTATTAGATCATATTTTATTTCATTAGAATTTGCAGATAAAAACCATTGTGATATTCTTAGATTTAACTTTGTTTGTTTGATTATTGTATTTAAAATAAATCATTGGTGAAAAGTAATTTATTAATTATTACATGGTGTGGATAACATACGTAACATATATGATACATTGAGTAGAATACAAAAACCAGCTCATGATAAGTACAAAAAATCGTTAAAATCAAAGATTGTGCACAAAACCATATGATTTTTATTTGATTACAAAAGACAGTTTACATTTCTTTTAAATAGTTGAAACAAATATAAAATAACAGGTTTAACATTTTTGAATAATAGTAGTACAAATCTAATAGTAGTACAAAACTGAAGTATTAATTTATAGAACAAAATTATTTTTTCCTTTTTTTCACTTAAATTGAAGTTTGATTTTCTACCGTAAGATTATTTTATTCGTAACGTAATCACTTTTATGTTATTAAGGTGTTTTTTCAGCACAATAATTATAAATTACTTAAACCATAATACTAATGTTAATTTTAAGAAATGAATTAGTAATGAAAACTTCGAGTTATAATAGAATACATTAGAGTTAACAATGTATTTATTGATACGAATTAAAAAAAAATTATAACATATTATTTGATTGAACGAAGCTAAAACATTTAGAACTTGGTCGATTCGTCTTAATGGCGTTGTTTAGAATCGGCGGATTATTTGTAAAATGTAAATGTTCAGCCATTGAGATTGCACGTGACCCTTATATTTCTTTGTCGGTTCTTCCTAATGGTCTCTCTTGAACTGGAAGATTTTTATAATAAAATATGTTAATTTCGAAATTGTCGATTCATTTAGACGTATTTATAATTCAAAAATGTAAGAAAATTACAGGTATAAAAACACACTAATGAAGTAGCAGCGAGTGGCCAAGCAAGTGGATACTCGCTGTAATTTCATTAGGCTATGCAATAAGGGAATGTATGAGGTGTGGCAGAAAAGTAATGAGACTAGAAACACTGCAAGCAATCTGGCAACGCTGCGTTGTTGCCAGATCGCTTGCATACATTGCATGTTTCAACTCCTTCCGTTAACTACGTGATTTTTGTGACTGCTATTAGTGAAGTTGTGTTTTGGTTGTGCGTCAAGCAAAATGGAACAGCGAAATTTGGAACAACATTGTGCCATTAAATTTTCTGTTAAACTTAGAGAATCGGCAAGTGTGGCATTTAAAAAGTTAAAACAGGCCTATGGGAAATATTCTTTATCCCGAGCTCAAGTTTTTCGGTGGTACAAATCATTTTTTAAAGGCGGAGAACAAGTTGAAGATGAACACCGTACAGGGAGGCCTTCAACTTCTTGTGAGATTAGACCGTCGTTTAACATTAAGAATGACCGTCGTTTAACATTTTGAGTGAACAATTTAATTTGAAGAGGTTTATCCTTCATCAAATTTTGACTGAACATTTGCACGTTCGAATGGTCTGTGCCAAAATAGTGCCGAAAAACCTCACAATTGAGCAGAAGGACAATCGAAAAAACTAGTGTCTTGATCTTCTTGACAGAATCGCTAATGAGCAAGATTTCTTTAGTCGTGTGATCACAGGTCATGGATTTTTTAATACGATCCTGAGACCAAGAGGTGAAATGGGGAATGGCACACTGAGAGTTCTTCTCGACCAAAGAAAGCGAGAAAGAGCAAATCGAAATTCAAATCAATGATGATTTGGTTTTTTTTAACTCGTAGAACCTTTTAATACTTGGAAACGCGAAAGTGTTATCCCGCTCGCCCAATTGCTTGAAGTTGACCATATATTTAGTATATGTTCTATGCGCGGAACATATTCACTCGCACAACGAACAACATTGACATTTAATAGTTTATTTTTAACTCATTTTGGTAACGCATTTACAAAGCAGCCAATATTGCTAATTTATCATAATTTTCAAAAATGTTTAGGTTCTTATTATTATTTCTATTTCTTATTAATAATTCTTAATTTATAAAAATGAAATATATGCGCATTATGTTGCTTTTTCGTTCTTCTATATTATGTTCCTAAATTGTGTTTCATTTTTCTTGAATATAACAAATCGGTTAAGCATTTGAAATTTTTTTATATTCTAAAAATACCAGCTTTTTTAAAATTACATTCTATTTTTGCTGTTCTCCTTTACAATTTTTTTTATTTAATCGCCATCTTAATATTCATTACATTTTACAATACAATATAAAAATATGTCATAGATATGCTTTTTAAATTCAATATATCATTTTCTAGTATTCGTACCTTTTCTTACTGCACCATTATAATAAATGTGAGATACGACTTTTCACTTCTTTGAAAACATGTAAAGATTCTGTTTACAAAACTATTAACGAAGTTCCCGCGTGCTCTCATCACCGTGATTCTTGTTATAAAATGTCCCGTGCTTGGACTATTTCAAGAATTTTCTTAAAGCGACTGGATTTTGTCGACCTCGTAATGAATACGTCAAAAGACAAAGCACGTCTAGATTACTATAAAGATACTCATAAATATATCGCCTATTAAATTTTGTTCTGTAAATAGCTATATTTGAATGCATAATTAACAATAGTTTCACTTGTCTATTTTGTTCTGTTATACCTAAATTACTTTAACACGTTACCAAAATAAATTGGAATATTCCTCACTATCCAAATTTATTTCACTATCCGAAGAAGTACAAAACTAATACACCAAAAATTTAAAATAATGAAAGTTAAAGCGATATATATATATATATATATATATATATATATATATATATATGTATATAAATATATATAGATATATATATATATATATATATATATATATATATATATATATATATCCATCAAACTTTCATTCCACATTTAAATGACTCAGATACGATTTTTGAGTAAACCTTATAGGGTAGACTGGGTACGGTTGAAACAATTTCACTTATATTGTGCATAGTTTTGCTTTTCATAAGCCGAGCCACGAAGAAGATATATCAAATAAAAGAGCATGTTTCTATCTACCAATGGGCAATCGGATTTTAGTTCCAGGTGTGTTATTTTTAATAGCAGATCAAATTTAAAAAAAGAAATCCAAATTATTTCAACCGTCCCCACATCGGGGGCGGTTGAAACAGTGATTGGGGTCAGTTGAAACATATGCGAATAATACAAAATATAATATTGTAACATGTTTTATTAATTGTTTATTTTAACTTTAAGAATAATTAAGGAACTATTTGGCAATGATAATTAGTCTTCAATGTTTTAAATACTTCTAACAATATTTTTAATGAGCTTTTAATGAGCTTTTTTAGATCACGCTAATTAAAATCAACAAATATTACCAGTCATCTGTAATTATAGATTATTTAACATTGGTATATAATTTACGTAAATTAACAAACAACAAAATAAAAATCAGCGGTTCGTTTTTTTAACAAAACAAATATAATTTAAAAATAAACGAAATGAAAACTCTCTTTGACTTTCATTAATCAATCAGTCATTAGTCAAATATAAACATAAATCTGAATCGCAAGACTACTTTCTGTGCACTCTTCGTGAGTCCACAGTTTACGAGTGGTGCATTGGATCCACTTGTCTTTAGATCTACTCTCTGAATATAATGACATACAAACTAGACAGAAGCACTCCTTTTCTTCTGACGGTACTTCCGGTTCTACATTTTTTCTTTTTTTTCTTTTGTGGTATTACTTTTACTTTTTCGTCCATCAAATTGCTTCTTTTTTCCTCCATCTAATTGCTTCTTAACTTGCTTAGCCCTTGTTCATTTTAATCTTGTTTCTTGCTCCTTTCTTATCTTTGCTTCTCTGATGTATCAGTGTAAATTATAGACTTCCTGATTTTTCGCCCTCTATTATTATTTTTCCTGCATGAGCTTTCGGAAATTATCGTATTGTTTCCGGTGAAAATACAGCGGGTATACTAGAAGAAATTGTTTGAGCGCTTGTACTGGGGTTTGGAGAAGTTTCCTGAATATTAATGCTACTGTGATATCTGGGTGGTGTAATTACAAGTTTCCGAACGTTCAATTATGTATTCCTGTTTAGTTCTTGAAACTGGTGAACTCTTGATAGCCTCTTATTGAACGACCATCTCTACCGATGGTTCGTGATTTAAGACAGAAGGCGATAGTGGCAGCATTTCGTCTTCAGGTGTCTTCAGGCAAGTATTTGGTACAAGAATAACTGCTGCCTGTGCTGTATTTTCGGGATTTTGTTCATCCCTAACAAATACAGGAGCAGAATCGATCTCAATAAACAGATTCCGATTATACATGTAAGTTCCTGTTTTGCGAAAGCTGGCTTGAATATTTCAGGGCCTAAATGCAATTGGCATAGCAGACTCTACAATCCCTGGAATATAATGGGCATCGTCTATGGGCCTCGTCTTTCCTGGATGGTTTCGTATGCATGCATCGCAGGCTAAATTTAGAGCATTCTTCAAAGGACCATATGCAGATTGATCAATCGGCTGAAGTCTGCAAGAGCAATGGTGTCGAAAAAATAGTAAGATAATGCCATTGTTCTTGCATAAGTCTAGTGCTTTAATATAGACATGTGAAGAGTGATTATCGAGCAGAAGTAACACCTTCTGTGACGGTGACACATTTGTATGTTTTTTAAAGTATCCTAGGAAATACATAAATGATTCATCCTGCATTCAGCCAGAGAGTTTAGCCGATCCAACGGAGCCTACAGTCTTATCCCTGATAAAATAATATTGGCAATAGACTTGCAGGAAGACACAGAATGGCGGAATTATATTTCCGATGGCATTCGCTGTAAATATAAATGTGACTAATGTACCCCTTTCCACTGAAGTTACTAAATCTACTTGTTGAGCATCACGCCTTGCCACCACTCTGTCGGGCTTTCGAACAGCAATTATATCTTTTTCGTCAGCGTTATAAATGTCTCGAGGCTCAAACTTATGACGGTCCATGACAATGGTCAAATTGTCATAGAAAGAATCTATATTGGTTTTGTTAAAGCCCTGGAGAGGCTTGAAGCTTGCGCTGCGCCTAGAGAAAGTTCGGGGTTTCTTCTCATAAACGTGCGAAACCATTCTTCACTTGCTAGCTCGTTGTGATCCCTACTACTACTACTAGCCAACGCCCACCCTTGGCATGTCTGCCATTAGGTGGCGCGCCGACCAGTAGAGAAAAGCTGTTTTGTAGGCAGGGTGATCATCAGGGGGCGCCCTCCTCTCCCAATCATCAAGGTAGGGCTTCATCTTCGGGCAAACGTGGAGATGGTCAAAAGACATTCCTGGACGTCCACAGAGCAGGCAGGCATCGCTCCCCAGGACACCAATACGTTTCAGGTGGCACGCCAGGTAGTCGTGGCCCGTGGCACACCGGAAAGCTGCGACACTGACAGCTCTGGGTAGGTCGCGTCGAATAGGCGAATCAATTAGACAATCCCAATTCTTTCCGACGGCGAACTGTGTGCGCCGAGACTTGATCTAGGTATGTATCGCTCTGCAGACGGCCGACTTAGAGGATGAAAATGACGGAGAGCAGATGGGCTGCTGTAGAGTCGTTCCGTGTTTTGCCAGTACGTCGGCTTTTTCGTTCCCCTCTATCCCGACGTGGCTCGGAATCCACTGCAGAGTAAGTCGAAAGCCAGCATTCACCAGGTTGGACAGTCTGGCACGACATAGTTGGGTTTTGGAACAATCTGTGTAGCGGTTGGTGGAGAGTACCAGAATAGCTGCCTGGCAGTCGATGAGAAATCTTATAACATCACAAACCACGCTTTGTGATGTTATAAGACGCTCCAGTTCCCGGCGGTCTCGTATATCGCTGCAATCTCTCCATCGTAGTTGGTAAGCGGGGAACCGACGGCAACATAGCCCTCAAATACTGTAGATGTGAAGCCTGCTCCGGTATTCCCTGTGTTTGGCATCGACGAGCCGTCACAGTAAATATGCAACCAGTCCTGGGAGGGATACCTGGTGTGGATAGTCTCCAGGGCAGCCATTCTCAGGGCAACATCAATTGATTGGTGTTTAGGCAAGTTGTGGTTCATGAGTCGAAGCTCCACATGGGGCAAGCAGGACACAGTATCTGACCTCTGAGGAAAAGGTGCTGGCTCTGGTAGTGGTATGTTATATTTTTCTCTGATAGAGTCAGTTATCGTGAGAGGCTTTTTCTGTGTTTTCAGTCGGGAGAAAGCTTGTTTGTATTGTTTCCATTTACATGGAAGTATTCGTCTTTGTCTTTCCCAGAAAAGAAGTGCAGATCTGTCTCGCCGGCACTGTATAGGCTCAATGTTAGTTTGAGTTTCCATAGCGGCGATAGGTGTTGATTTCGGGGCTCCGGTTATGATTCTCAGTGCTGTATTTTGTGCGAGTTCCAGGGGGGGAGACAGTACTTTCACTTGCTGTTATGGTAGCTTCGCCTCCATACTCAAGGACAGGACGAATGTAGGTTTTGTACGTCGTTAGGAGTACGTCTTGGGTAGCACCCCATTTCGTTGCTGTTAGGCGTTTGAGCAGACGACATCTTTTGATGGCCTTTTCGGCAGAGCTGCTAATATGGGCTTTCCATGTCATTTTGTTGTCGATGTACACGCCTAGGTATTTACTAACATCTTGTTTTTCAAGATTCACACCCTTTTGAGTCAGATTTATATCTGGCTGTTTTGTCGATAGGCTGAGGACTTGGAATACTGTTTTTTCCGTGCTGACTGTGAGGCAATTTTCATCCGCCCATCTTTCGAGATCTTCGAGGGTCTTATTCATCGCTGACTCGATGGAAAGAAGAGAGCTACTGCTGGCTCAAATGAGCAGATCGTCAGCATACAGTAGTGCCTCCACACCTGGGTTGGTTTTGATAGCATCAAGCACGTCATTAATCATGAGGTTGAAGAGTTGGCAGCTGATAACGGCTCCTTGAGGGAGCCCCTGTCTTTGGATACGGAATTTGGAGCACTGGCCTTGGAATTTTACTCTTTGGTAGCGCTCTCCAAGAAAGGACTTTGTCCAGTGGAAAAGCTTTCCCGACAATCCAGCCTTGGCCATCTTGTGCAAAAGCATACCGCGCCACATGGTTTCGTGAGCTGCTTTGAGGTCCACGAGGACTACTACCGTGGACATCTTCCGGTGAAAACCGTCTTTAACGCACTGAGAGAAAGCCACAACTTGATCCATGATGTTCCTATGCTTACGAAAGCCAGCCTGCGCATCGTCGATGAGACCCAGATAGCTTGTGGCGAGCTGTAACCTGTTTAGGACCATCCTCTCAGCCACCTTGCACAGGGAACTAGTTAGAGTGATGGGACGATAGCTGTCGATTCTACACGGATCTTTTCCCTTTTTCAAGATTGGTATAACTTCACCTTTTCTCCATCTGCCGGGTACTCCACTGTTCCAGGTGAGATTCACGAGTCTCAGTAGCACCTCCTTTGCTGTTTTTCCAAGATGAATCAGCATCTCAGGAAAGATTTGGTCTAGACCAGCTGCTTTTTTCTTTTTACACTGGGAGAGGGCTGTTTCAAGGTCAGTCATAAGGAAGTCCTCTGTACAGATTCCACTCAGTGTCTGATCCAGGCATGTCTGGGGAGGAGTCCGAAGGAGGCATGGCTTTACTTTTTTGTTGATCTTAACATTGCTGACACTTGTAAAATGTCTGCAGAATGCTTCTGCGATTTCAGCATGAGAAGTGAGCTCTTTGTTGTTGTGTAGAATAGGATGTTGTTGCTGTTTATTTTCGTAGTTATTTAAAGTGGACAGGAATTTGTGGGCTCTGGGACCATCTTTTCTGAAATCTAGCCCACCCACAAAGGTTCTAAAAACTTCTCTTTTTCCTGTTTTTATAGCCCGCGTAAGAGCAGCCTGTCTTCCACGAAGCTCCTCACAGTCTCGATGTGATTTAGATCCTTCTGCTTTACGCCTGGCCCTATTTCGGGCATTTTTAAGATGTTCAAGGGCTGCATTCCAAAAGGGTTTATATCGCTTGACTTGTCCACGTGGTATACATTTTCTTGCGCACTCGAGGATGCAATTCGTGATGTCTCTTGTGGTTTTCTCTATGTCTGTTATTGGCACATCTGAAAGCACCTCGCCTGTACGTCGCCGGTATTCATCCCACTTTGCCTTACGAAAGTTCCACCACTGTTTGGCATTCTTTCTTCCCCTTTCAACTTGCAATTGATAAGCATAGCTCTGTGTCCACAGCCTCCAGCGTCATCAAGTAGGCTGACACGAATTTTTTCCCTTATGTGGGGGTGGGAGATGACGAGGTCTGGCCTTGTGAGACTTCCCGAAAAGGACAGGAATGTCGGCGGTGTGTCCAGTACATCCAGAAGGTTGTCGTCGATAAAATCTTCAAGGTGTTTACCCGTGCCTGATGTTCTATTATAATCCCAACTAGTTGACGGGCTGTTGAAGTCGCCGATAATGATACAATTTGGCTGGATTCGTCGTTCCAGAATTTCTAAGCCCGGGATGTTTTCAGGTGGGTTGTAGAGAAAGAAAAGTGTGAAGTGCTGGGACTCCTTCCAGGCTTCAACCTGAAAAGCCTCCAGTTTGTCTTGATCTTCCATTTTATGGATTACTTCAGTTTTGCAAATAAGAGTTGTCTTTATTCCCATAATTATGCCTGAGGCCACTTGCCTGCTTCTTTTCAGAATGTGGTTCGTGTATCCTGTAGTTGCGTAGAACTGGAAACTCTCGGTGGAGGCACCTGCCTCAACAATGATATATACATCCGCATCCGTTTTCAGGACGTTTCGTTTTAGTTCTAAGAACTTGTTGTTGCTTAGACCTCCGGCATTCCAAAAAATGACTTTGAGGCCTGCGTTCTGGCGCTTAGAAGTGCCGTTGCGATCCCAAGTCTGAGGCTGTGACAAATTATATTTAACTGTAAGTTCGTTGGCCAATTTTCTTACCTCCTTCTTAGGTAGGTCAAAATATATATCAAAACAAATACTTTGAAAGCTCTCGTTCTTGTTCCTGATTAAAAACTCGATTGCGTGCTTTATATCCCATGTCTTGATTTTCTTTCTTGCTAGATGCATCTCGCTTGCGAATATATTTTAGGAGCGAACAGTGCTTTACTCCGTGCTTCTTCGCCGATTTTTGCAATGAATATCCTGTTTTCACTCCTCATAAGCCTCTTTGTACTTCGACAAGTCTATTTGTCCTCTCTTAGTTTTTCTTACGCGTACTTTTGCATCAAGAAAACGAGAAAAAATAAATAAACACAATGTTTCAACCGTACCCAAGAAAAATGAACCGTCGCCAACTCCTAATTTAGGTAAAAAGCAGTTATAGTAATTATGACAACAATGATACGCAAAAATTTTTAGCGGTGCCATATTTTATAAACTTTATTTTAAACAAAAACACACACTTAAATAGAAACCACAATAATTGGAAAATTTTCCGAGCAAAAATACTTACTTTTGGTTAACAAATCCATCAAACTTTCATTCTACATTCAAACGATTTTTGAGTAAACCTTATACTTTCTATATGTGGAAAAATTTAATATTAGAAAGGACTCTGAAATATTTAATCATTTAAAATTGTATAAATGTGAATCAGGTACTTGAATTTAAAACCGAGCGTAACAAAGAAGTTTAACAAAATTCTTCGAGAGATAGATTCTTCTAGTTATTTGACGTAATGAATGGCACATTTCTAGGATTGTATGATCAGTTTTTTAATTATTTGCAACATATAAAACTAATACACCAAAAATTGGGTAAATTAAATGAGAGATATGTTTTCATTAAAACTATATTGTTATCTAACAATCAAAATAAAATAATCTTATTTATAAGAAAATATACTAAAATATACTACTATAAATATATAATAGTTTTTGTTGCATAACGTATAATTATAACAATCATTTTTATAACAATTATTGATTGTCATAATAGACAAGATTTATTCGGAGATAGCAGAAATGAACAGGGCCTTATTATATATAGGCTACATTTTATAAAATATAGAAAATATTCGGATTGAATATCTAACTTTGTTCTGTTTTACGTTTTTATATTACATACGTTAACAACAAATTTCAAACACTTATAAATATTAATATAACCCCTATGGACTACGCAGTTACCCATGGTGTTTCATGGTGATTGATGGTAAAATTTATAGTGATGTTACTCATAGGACTTACAATAGGTGTCACGTATGATTAAATAACGCAGTAAATACCTTAAGTAAAAGGTAAAATGTGCAAAACAGCCCTAAAACCTGCTGTTTTTATGGGTCATGATGTTGGATACCAACAAACAACACAACATATAAATGCACATATTACGCTAGTCAGCGTCTATCACTCCTCTTGATAAAAGTTGAAATCAACACATGAGAGAAAGCTTTGTAATCAGTATAATAAGAGATAAAGTAAAATTAAAACGCATCCAACGGTATGGATACACCCAAACGTATCCAGACGACCATTTAATTACACCTGTCAACGATGAAATATGTACGTAGAAAGCTATCCTCCACTCGACTTATGACAACCAAAAAAGAACTGAAAAAATACCAACTTAACACCATCACATTAAAAAACCTTGCTTGACGGAAGAAAAGATCAACGAAGACCGGCCCCAAGTAAATTGGACAAACGATTTAGGATAATAGTAGTTTACCCCATAATGAACCTGCTAATAATTCTTATATTGTAATTTCGATATACCACTAATCCAATAATTCGTTCTTTCTAAAATGTTTAATACTTCAGACATACAATGGTAATAAAAAACGATTAAATCATATTTAGTTTGAAGATGATGATAAATCAGGAATAGTCTTTGCAAAGTGCCTTAAGTAGTGAAAGTATTTTTATCTAAATACTTTGTATTTGTTAGGAACTACTGCAACAAAAGAATATCATGAATAATAAAAAAAACCAAATGCACGGTGCACTAATAGCGTAAGTTCTATGTACGCAATTAGTGCTCCGTGCAATCAGTTATTTTTGAACATAGAAAATATATAGAGAAAAATGTATCTGTTAGTCCAAAAATATGTTTTTTTTAGAAAACTACAGACTACAGCTCTTACTTTAATCGCTGTATTATTTTCATCTTTTTCTAAATACAGTTGTCGGAAAAAGATAGAAATATTATGGAGTTGGAAATCGAAATATTTTTCTAACGTTGTGCTTAGTTAATGAAATAATTTGTTAGCACCTATTCTACAATATTTTCAACGTTAGCTATTGGCTCCAGGGAGCAGCCATTTTATAAGGTTTTTTGTGATATCGATTCATAATATTGGTATAAGCTAGATTTCCTTGCCTAGCAAAAACCTTTTTGCGTATTAGAAGAAATCTAATATTTTTAAAATTAGAGGTATATCTTCAGATTTATTGTTCTACAGAGGTATATCTTCGGATGTACAGATCGGATTAATTGTTCTACAATTTGCTATCTTTTAAAAATGATATCAAACTACAATACAACATTTCTTGTCGAACTTTCTTTTTATTTAGAAAAAAAATATGTCGAATATAAAGCAAAGTCCTTAATTTCGTTGGACCTTCACTTTATTTGCAATGCTCATGAATTTTATTAATCTTTTTGAGCGATTCTTTTAAAGACAGGACGGGGTAGTGGTTTTTTTCTTTGCAGAAGTATTAAAAACATTACACAAAGGAAACAAATTATACATTTTTTGAGAAACGAACAACCTTTTATTTGATATCCCATACCATGACCTTGCATGTTTTTTTTCTTAAATCTCAAGGGAATCAACTCTCAAAATTAAAATTTAAATGAAAAATGGCCACGATGAACGGGTATGAAAGGATGTACATTTTTTTTTACTTTCCAAATTAAAATTCAAAATTTTTTACTTCGTTTCTTTTACATCAATAAATATGGCTATATTATATTTCAAATTTCTTCCCAATAGTCTCTGACGCTCAACAAAAAATAGCTATGATGGACGGGTACACTAAAAAATACCCCTCAAACTTATAATAAGCTATTATTATGATTTACGTATTTACAGACACAACAGAACGGGATTCAGCCGCTCATTTATTATTTAATATCAATATCAGCTCAATTTTGTTTTCCATTCCAAGATATAAAATTTAGATAGACATCAAAGTTAACTATATCTCAGCTTCCGTGGTCGATAATTCTGAGTAGTAATACTCTTTGTTAGAAAAGGTTATGATAAAAATTAAAAGTTTATTCTTCGTCTTCTTCTTGGTATTATGGCCTAGAGGCCATCCCAATGAGGTTTTTCCATCAGAGTATATCAGATGCTTTAAGTTTCCAGTTGGTGATCTTTAATGTCATGGTGATCTATAAGTTGTTCTCGAGATTATCAAGCCATCTGAGTGCACAGATCTTCCCCGTTTCCTTTACCCTCTAGCTTATTGAAAGTTAAGGGCCTTATTTGGGTTGTTAACTTCTGATGTAAATAAGGGTCCAAGAAACCTTACTCGATACGAAAAGGTACAGCATAACAAAATTTTATAAATATATATATATATATATATATATATATATATATATATATATATATATATATATAAATTTACGGCACTAAAAACTCCCTGGTTCAACTTCACTGGTTTCGAAACTAAATAACTCAGCTATATATACTATGTGTTAGAGAAAAATATACTATTGATTTAAATTTGAAACTAAATCCATTTTCATTTTAATTAGGACATATAGGTAGACCCGGCAACATAATGCTTGTTACGTAATAAATAATAAGTAATTCGAATCAGTCTTTGTACGAAGAGCGTTGAGAAAATAATTTTAAAAAATCTATATAAGGTGATTTAATTAAATTCAAATTAATAATGGACAGTTTTAGCTCTAATCCTTTTTGCGTAATTACCAATTAAGCTATTTCTTGAATATTTATTCAAATAATTCTACATCCGAAAGCGACGGTGCCAAGATGGAAAGAGAACTTTAATTTATCAAAAAATTCTAATGTAATTTAACAGTAGGACTAATAAAATCCAAACCAACAGTTTTTAAAAACTGTCTGATTCTCTGAACAAATAAAATATAAAAAATGCTAAATAGATTTTAATGAAATTTAGCACAATCCTAATTTGTACACTATGTCAAATTCTAGGATACACTTTGTAACACTACGCCACTTAGGAACCGAAAAAAAATGTTAAAACTCATACGAAATGAAAGAGTTACAGAATTTATTTTAACTTATTTAGTGTTAAGGAATTTAAGATCATAAGAGAAAACCTGAAATCATTGTGTCATTTTAATTATCCGACAGATAAAAATCGAAATAGATATTATTACGTAATGTTACTTAATTAAAAATTATTTATAATATTAAATCAAAAATTGTTAGTCATATCTGATTAACAATCACTTTCTTTGATTTTTTATTTTTCCCTTTAACATAACTTTTTAAGTTAATAATACATTTATATTAACATATTGGTTAGTGTGATGTCATGAGTACACTAAAAATTAAAAAAACAAGGATATAGACATTCGAAATACCTCACATTTATTTCTATATAAAGGTGGAAAAAATAGATATTATAATATGAAAGTGGTTGGTTAATTGATAAAAAACCTTAACAAAACCTACAAAAAATATTTTAAATTCCCTTCGAAGATATAAAAATTTTGTAATATTTTTGATTTAGATCTTAATAACCGAGGAATAAATTGTTTTTAAATAAGATATTTTTTCAACATTTTGTCAACCAAAATTACATTTTAACGTTTCATTACAATAAACGAAGCCCCCTTAATAATCAGAAAAACAACACCGAAACACTTATATAATAGATTTTTTTGCATACCAATACTCATACTCCAAACCAAGTGAGAGATTCATCGCATCGCTTCATTACCGTTTTGATGATACCACATGGTACACGATGTGCATGGGTTGCAAGAGATTTAATGCTTCAACTATGGTTAAAATGATATAATTAAAGACCGAAATGAGATATGGTATGAATTTATTGATTATAATCATGAGTCCGATTTTCGGGGACATTCAGAGTAAACATCTATTATTAGAAATTAATAGATGTTTACTTTGAACACGGGTTTGAAACTACTCCTTGCCAAAAAATCCTACAATTAAGTGAAGAAAAATATTGTTATTCTTTAAGTAAGTGAAAACGCATTGCTCACATGTATCGCACAAATCTAGCGGCTGATTAATGCGTTAATTTACATTACGTTAAAGATGCGTGCGTTTGCGATAAGATACGATTTGTTATTATTATCAAAGAATTAATATCGGAAATAGACACAAAATCAAATCGTTATACTAAGATTCTATTTAAGATATATACATAAGACACAAAATCAAATCGTTATATAAGATTGTATGTAAGTATTTTTTTAAATTTGTTTTGGAAATTTTTTAAAGAGTTTATAAAGTCTTTTAATTCTTGCATGTTTTCTAATAGTTTTTTATTAATGTAAGAAAAAAATTAGTTTCCAATTCTATTTAAAACTGAATTTTTTTTATAAAAATACTTTTAATGCATTTGTACTCTTTGATTATAATTTTTTACCAATATTAATAATGAATAAACATGAAAAGAAAATGTGTTGTGCTTCGTGTTGTATAATTGTTATTTAATAATTTTAACTGTTTTATTACTACATCATAAAATCCTAGTCTCGAAAGTGTCAAACAGCGACGCGCAGTGCCTTATGAGCAATTACACTTAACTTGCCTTGAACATTCAGCATATATACATTACATATTTACAAAAACTTAAACATGTTAAGATGTTTACAATTCAATACATGATTTACAATTCGTGTGCACAAAGCGAACGTTACCGGTACGTGGAATTTTACGATCCCAAAAAATATTACAAATTCCAAAAGTTATTTATCCTTCTTTGACAACGCAATGGAGCAACAGATCAACTTGATTTTTTGGGCGCTAATAGTTGGCGGACCAGGAAATTATATAAGCTAATTTTTGATCCGGAAAATCTCATCCTAACTAATGTAACAATCTCAACACATATTACAAATTCTAAAGTGTGTTAGTTTGTCCTCCTTTATGTCGCAATAGAACAACACGTCGACGTGATTTTCTGCACAAATTTAGTTGGCGAGTCAGGAAAAATATCGGCCAATTTCCAATCAGCGAAATCTCATCGTAACTAATATGACAATTTAAAATTAAAATTATAACATTTACATAAAGAGGGAGTGAAAAATATGTAACTTATAATTTTGTCTATTTTGCATTTTTTGTGACTACTCTGAAATCTGCTAATTTGACAGGACACCTAAAAGGAATACTAATAACATGTAACAATTGAGTCCTCTATTCTATAGATTCGTGCACTTATTTGTTTACTAATTTTGATTGATTAAATAATCATATGTGCTTGTATTTATACATACTCGTACATACACACACACAATCACACACACACACACACACACACACACACATATATATATATATATATATATATATATATATATATATATATATATATATATATATATATATATATATATATATATATATAACACCTTACTTAAACTGTTAAATGCAAAACTGAAAGTAATAGACACTGTGAAATGTAATGTTCCAATTATATAAAAACAATAAAACATAAACTACCTGAATTATAAATGCAGGTTTGATATGTTTATTCGTATTAAAATAATTATACTACATATTCCCAGGGTTTATAATAAACTTCGCCTAAAATAGGCGGTTTTCGTAAAAGATGAAAATGCGCCTTCAAGTAACATTTAAAAACCATATTAATATTTTAAAACGCATAAGTCACAAATAATCATTCATGTGGCTAGCGAGTTACTGATACGGTTAATTTAGTTGGCGCTAGTTTATCGAAACAGGAAAGGGGCAGAGTTTAAATATCCAATCCTTCAAGGTCGCTAAGAGTTGTCATCGCCTTAAGGAATTGAATGTATCCTATACAACACGCCACGCTTCACGTGTTAGTCAGATGACCACCCTACCACAATACATATAGCAAAATTGTAACCAATAGAAATTTAGAAGCTAAGAAACCAAAGATTGCCTGTAAGTTAAAATTATGTGTAAAAATGTATTATGTCACCAACGCTCAAAGTTACAACTTCGAATATCAACAAATATCAAACGAGACTTAAATTCTCTTAAACCATTTAACCACGAATCGATGCAACTCATTAATTTAAGTCGCGAGCAGTATTTAGATCGAGTAATAACTAAATTTTAAGATCCTGCCTATCGTTAGTGCATTTGTTATAGTTTTTTCCAGTTTTCATCGTGATGTTACCCTAATAAGTCACCCCATTATTAATTATATCTTAACGATTATGACTTTATTTACAGACTGTATAGCCTAAGGTAACGAGGAAAAATAAGCTATGATTTTACTCACAGATAAGACAGTTGCACATCACAAATATTAATTCCAAAGATTCAAAGAAGAAAGTTTTGAAATCTCGCAATAAAAGATTCATTTTATGCTTTGAAGATGAAATGAAAATATTCCGTAAGGCTCAACGTTGAACGCCAAAATTCCCCAGTTTTGGAACATCGCCAAATACACATAAGCCTATGGTGGTTTTCACATATCATATCTCATATAACTATGTGACATACTTTGTTATACGTAATGCAGTCATGCTGTCCCATTATTAGTTAATTTTTTCCTCTCTGGTTTTTAAAATGAGAACCCTTCAATTTATATCCATAAAGAAACTAAGATTTGTATGCGTACCTTATATATAACGTAGACCATAATTTAATTTTAGGACACAATTTTAATTTTAGGAAATGTATTTAAAACAAGTGCATAGATGTTTTACAAAAGAGGTACATTGAAATGAAAATTCACACAGTAAAATATGAATGCTTCAATAAAATAATGATACAGGCATTTGTGTACAGGATTGAATCTTTAGTCTCGTTATACTCTTCCTTCTGTAACATTCTTTATGTTAAGCACAATTTAATCAAATATAACAATTTAAAATTAAAATTATAAATAGAAGTTTTGGGTTGTTAGTTGTACAAAACTTAATTTTACTCATTTATATTTCTTTTATATTCAAATTAGGACGAGTTTGAATGATAAAGTTATATTAAACATTGGTAGGTTCTATATTTCGACAAGTATAGACAGGGATTATAGCTAGAAAGAAAATAAATAAAGTAATTGAATCATACAAACGATTTGAAAATAAAGCTCAGAAAACCAAGCTATATTATTTAAAAATAATATTGTAATTTAACTTTTCACAACTAAATGAAATTATGTGATGTAATATTATATCTACTATATTTAAATTCTTTCAATCTTTACAAATTGCCCATTGTTATACAACGAAACCTAGGTCACGATAAAGAATTTAAATAAAGTAGACATAATACTACATCACGTAGTTGTGAAAAATTAAATCATAATGAATCTTTATAAAATTAACACCAAATATATTCAATATTTAAAAACAATCTTCAAATCTCAAGACACTTATATTGTCTTATCTAATTTTTTCATCCGCACGCATGCACACCCGCACCTATGCATGCCCGCACGCACGCACGCTCGCAGGCACGCATGATCGCAAGCACGCACATTCACAGGCACGTACGCACACACTATATATATTCTTTCGGAGTTTTTTAAATAATACGAAATCATGACAATACCCAAAGATTTTCCGAAAGAAAACATAGTATTAATTTCATTGAGACTGTTGTGATGTACAGAAAGCAAAATATTATGTAAAAAGAAAACTTATTTTCCAATCCCACCATCGCATGTGAAAAAAATTTAAAGTAGATTCAAACACACTTCCACACACCTTATTGAACGGTACCGATAGCAGATGATGATTAAATTCTTCCTCATAAAATGTTTGTCATAAATGTGATGCTTCAGTGATAACCATGAGATTATCTACTAAATGGTAACCCGTTAAACACTTAACGCTAAACTTTAAGACTTTAGGTCAAAAATAAATAAAACAGCTTTTAATTTTTATTACTCAATAAGGTACAATAGCAAAGCACTCTGTATACAGTAAAATACATGGCATAAGTCACGGCGCTTTGGCGTTATTGCAATGTCGTTTCAAGTTACGTTCTCCACATGAATTTATAGCAAAACTGCTTCGGATTTAATGTTATGTTTTTCGCACAATTTTTGAAGAATTTAAAATTTTATAGCAACTTCCACTATTTGTTAATTCTAAAATAATAGGAAAAAAACACAGACTGAAAATATTACTGTAATTGAATGGAATTTAATCACCCAGTCACAAAGATAAAATCACCATTAAAACTTGTACCCACAATACTGGAAACAAAATTGAATGCGATTGTCCACCTTTAACAATTATATTTGTAAATTCTAAATTAATCTTTCAACACTCCTCTCAGCTCTAATGTTTCAGCAAATTAACCCAACCTTACGTAACGACTGCACTAAGAGTACTGCTTGTCTTGTATAACATACATCGGCATTCTGTGTCTTATTAACTTTAATCTGTTGTGTGTATAATTTTTGTTAACTATAATTCTGATTCTAATAAATCTGATTCCAAGGAGGTTGAAATAAGAACTGAGGCTACAATTACCAAACTGCTAGTATTAATTATGTGCGTATAAGCCAAAATACTTTCTGAAAGTATTTTATATTCAGGCTACAAAAGAAATCCATATTACAAACAGTCATATTTTATTTTATTAAACAGTCATAATATTTTATTTTAGTAATTTTGTTTTTCTTTTTCTGATGAGCCGCAGTTTTTACCTAGTAAAAATTGACAGTTTTTATTACTTAGGTAAAATATCTCAGCATATCTATTACTCAAATAAGGAATCACTTAATGCATCATCCAGGTCATTTCTATCACAAACAGAGATTGAAAGTTGATGATATAAAGAATGATGGGCAGATGGTACATATTTCATAAGGCATAGAAAATCCTTCTTCCTCTTTTTTCGAAACTGTTATTTCTTCCATTTGGATATAATATCTCAAGCCCAAAATCAGAAGTGCCTCGAGAAATTTTCTTGCTGAAATTGACTCCCGTAAAAAGAGCGCCTTGATTATAGGAGTTATTGTAAAACATCGAAACTGGATGCATCTTATTGTAAATCATCCATTGCCTCTTAGCCATTCAACTTTACCCCGACCAACACTGATATTATTTTACTTTTAAGTGCTTTTATGTATATAAAATCTCCTCGTTTCATTGTCATAAGCTCAAAAAATTTCCTTTTTTTGTTACCAATATCACATTATTCCAATGCTCCGGTACATAAATATTTAGAAATATTTTTTTCCGTTTTTTACTAAAAAAAAGACTCGGTCACATGATGGATGATGCCCACTCAATGTGAATTTGTTGTCAATTTATGTCACTGTATAATGTGAACTTGAGATAATGTGCATACATAGGATAACAATTATAATGTTACAATTTTGACCTCTCTTTGCACTGGTCGGAATACGTTATTAGGTTTTTGTGTGTACATTTTCTTTTATGTACTTTAGACTATAGGAACCTATTTGTTAGGGTCCTTTTGAAGCAATAGATTTATCCCATACGTTCGTAAATACATCATCATTACCGTCCAAATACCAGTTGAGACGGCTGGTGTTGCAAGTGTCTTCATCAAATCAAAAATTATGACAGTAGTATCATTATTCTGTTTGGCATTTAAGGTATCTAGTTTTACATTTTCCATTGCAAATTTCGCTTTCCTCAAATAAAGTTCTTTTGCTATTGTAAGTTCCTGTTTTCTTGATTGAACCAACTGACCCAAATATATCTGAAAAAACTTGTGACTTGTGTAACAAAGTTTGAGAACAAAAAAAATCTTGAAATAATAAGATAATTACAAAAACGTACCCCGCAAGTTCTGCTCAATTTTATCAAACAAAGTTTTATTGCGTTCACAAACTGTTTCGAACATGTTTTTGGGGGAAAAATATGTTGGTGTTAACTACAGAAACCGATACCAAAATAACCCACAGATTAAAAAAATATAATGGGCACCTGCCAATCAAATTACGACCCTAAAAACTTTGCTAATTGTGATTTCTGCAAAATTGTGTGAAAACTAATTCTGAGCCACTCTTGTTTTAAATTATAGGGTTTTCTTATCACATTTTGCTAGGTAATTTAAAATCACAATTTTTTTACTTGGGCCACTCTGATTCTGGTGGCCTCAATTATTCAAACGTTTTAGCCTTTCTCACTATTGAAAGTCGGTAAGAAAACAATGGTCTGGAATTACAATTAAACACTAAAATTATGATTACAATTAAAAAATAAAATGGTTTAAATTTTCAGGGTAATAAAGGCCAGGAATATGACAACTGGCCCAATATGAGAGACGATAAGGCAGAAGTGCTAGAGATCTAGAAGTAAAAAATAAAATTCCCCGTCTTTCTATGTTCCGGATAGTATAATCCATACTCTCAATCGAGTGATTGATGATATGGTAATAACATTTTTGAAAGCAGCTAATTTCTTCAATAAGATCCAAAATATGCATTCCTTTTTTCCGGTGTCTACTTTTCGATAAGCAATACGTTTAAAACTCTTCCAAGGATTAAACTTAAAACCACTTAATGACACTGAATGGAGGAGACATATAGAAACCTTTAAGCCCTTAATATTTCATACGGGAGATGTATTTAATGCTTTGCCAAGCATTAATATAAACTACGAAATGCATAATTTAATGAGAGATGAAATCTCTTGTTTACTAAAAATGGTATTAAACACTTTAAGTTTTTGTACGTAATAATTGTTTGCCATATAATATTAAGCAGTCGGTAAGCGAAACTGACACAAACAATTCCTACCTGGAATCGGCACTCAATCTTTGAAAATAGTGCAGAAAATTAATTAACAGTACTGGATCAGATAACTTCTTCAATGAGACTCTTCTTGTAAAGGCTAAAGAAATTGACATTGAGATTGGGGCTAATGTGGCTTAGCAATAAGGGGAATAACTTCTTCAGCAAAGTACAAGATGAGCCAGTTGAAGATGCTAAAAAAAATATAAAATATTCTATTTTTTATTTTGCAATTGATCAAGCACTAAATGCATTTCTAGCTAGATTTGGATAACTCATTCACCATAGCAACTGTTTTCCATTCTAATTTGAAATGTTCTGAAATATTAATTAACAATATTTTCGGAAATATTTTAACATAGATATGGTGATTAATTTTTACCCTAAGTCTTAGTATCGCATTAAGAATATTACTAGCTATAATAATCACTGTAACAAGTGGAGAAAGAAGTTCCTCTAAAGTAAAATTAATTCAGAACTTTTTACGCCCTAGCCAAATCAATAAAACGATTTTTACTCTCTAGCCAAATCAATAAAACGATTTTGCCTAGTAATGACTAGGCAAAATCGTTTTTTTTAATTTGGCTATTTTAACTACTGAATATGAAAGTGCTGATCAAATAAGTGTAAAAAATGTAGTCAACAATTATGCAGAAATGAAGTGAGAAAAATTTTCTTGGGATCTTAGAGTAATTATGTTATTTTTATTTAGTTTTAATATTCTACATATTAACTTTATTTATTTCATTGTGCAAAAATACATGTTTGTCATAGGTTTAAAAATGCACTAGTTAAGAATTTGTAACTAGGTACAAACACCATTAAATCTTTTCTTCTACATTACTGTTAATGTGTAAATAAAGATACATACTTCTAAAAAATATATGTCGAACAGACGACAATTTGTCTTTTTTGTCCGGGGCGTAGCAAACACTATAGCAGGCGTTGATGCACTGTGATTAGTTCGTGATCGTCTAATTTTTTTTTTTTGTAATAGTTAAGAACTATCGTGTCTTTTTTGTAAAAGTTAAGAAAAATCGTTATCAGTATCAATGTTTTCTCC
Organism: Druceiella hillmani; assembly: GCA_039881145.1. Lineage (NCBI taxonomy): Eukaryota > Metazoa > Arthropoda > Insecta > Lepidoptera > Hepialidae > Druceiella > Druceiella hillmani. Next base: position 28,412,946 of record JAYKKI010000013.1, on the reverse strand, counting down.
CTACATAAAAATGTACTTTTCAATAAAATTGTTTCGAACTGTCCAGCCAATCAAGTCACAAATTTTCGATTGAAAATTAGAAATTAGATGAGATAAGATTTTCACTACCATTACGGAGACGAACAATTTTCTATTTAGTTACAATATAAATTTTAATAGTGATGAAAGGCTTTAAGTGTCGCAAAACATTGTGACGATTACGTGTTTGAATGAAACGTCCCGCACATTGAGGCATCAAATTATTATTCGTTATTATACATTCATAGGCATTACGTACATTTATTATTATATATTCATAGGTATTCTTTCAAAGCTTTCACGGCAATGCGTATTTTTTCAGAGTATGAGCCTGATTTTTGAAAAGGAATTCATCGATTTGTCTCAATTTTTTTTCAATATTCTCATAGATAAATCTTTTTCAAATGAACTTCTATATTTTAAAATAGTGGTCGATCCGATTTCTTTTTAGATAGAAAAAATATATATTTGAGAAATGGAAAATTCAGCTTCATTGCCATAATGTAATTGACAGTGTATATATATATATATATATATATATATATATATATATATATATATATATATACATTTATTTTTTAAATATATTTAACAAACATATTGCTTTTTTTTCCAATCAACTTTTTTCCAAAGCCAAGTAAATCGGCCGGTCTTTGCAATAGATGAGGAATGTCAAAACAAAATCAATGAAAAATCCCACCAAGTGGAATAGAACTCGCACGTAGAGGATTCCATACCCAAAATATAATGAATTGCAATTATAAAGCTCTATTAAAATATGCAAACCCAAATGATTATAGTTGAAAAATTAAAGAATCAGACATGAAAGAAATTAAAAATTTTGTTTTATTCTTAAAAATTGAAAACATCTATTTTATTTTTCCCGTAAAATAAACCAAACCTTCTATCAGTCTTGAGGGAATGAAAAATTATAAAACGTTTTTAGTACTTACAACTTAAAACCTTTGTTAGATTATGCAGTAAAAATCATCATATTATTCTTGGTGAAGTTTAAGTATATGAGAGAATAAGTGTCAATTTAATAAATTAATTAACAGCAACTTCTGTTGGTTTTATAGACAACCGTTAGACATCCTGACGTTTTCTTGTAATTCCCCATTATACCGGTTCTATTTATTACATTTATAATAACTATTTTGGTTAAAATAATGCACCTTCACATATATATATATATATATATATATATATATATATATATATATATATATATATTTATATATATGTATACATATATATATATATATATATATATATATATATATATATATATATATAAATATATATATATATATATATATATATATATATATTAATAAAAATACCAACACATAAAAATAATAATAAAAAATACCAATACATCACAAACGTAGGTGGACGGAACTGCATCAGATTCTGTAAATGTTTATCATAATTCAGTCAACTACGGGCTTATTTTACCATAAAACCCATTCAAAATTTACTATGGTTAAGTTATTGAAATATGGCTTCGAAATAAACTTGAGGAAATTGTGACGAATCGTCAAATTGACAGGTTGCCATTTAAAGAGGCATACGTGAAAGCTGCAACTAAGAAAGTCATAATGAATTGTTCTAAATTTACTGACAGTTCCTCTGCAATATATATTTGCACTGAAATTTATCTTAATACTCAATCTGGTTATAACAACTCGTCTTAAAACACATAGGCTTCTTCGGTTGACATAACTGAAAATATTATATTTCCTTACTATTGCTTGTATTCAATACACACACATGGAAAGAGTTTGTAATTAATCTTTCTTGATATCAAGAGCTTGTAATAAGCCTTTCTTAAAAAAGTTTCTCCACTTTTATAACAAGGACGCGAGGCAGCGATAAGATCGGATCGGGATTCAGGGTCAACATTCCAAACAATATCGGTACCTTGCGTGGAAAAATGATGCAATTTTCCGAGCTTGGTTCATTGAGTTCAGTAATATCTTCGGTATAAGTCTGGTTTACCGAAAATGCGTATTGCATCCCATTGTTTTAAATGAATTAATATACAAAAAAACAACGTATTTGAAACTAGTGCTCGAACTTGATTATTTCGTTATAAAAGATTGATTTGAAATATGCACTTTTTATGGAGAAACGCCGGTCAGTTGGTTTTCAAACATAAATTTCATAACCTCTTTTTACGCGATCTTTTTTGTTCATTGTCATATTTTTATTTTTTGAGCTTGTTTTATTTATATCATTTCTTGCCTGTACAATATTGTAATGTCACAGTAGTAACGTAAAAATGCGCATCATTGTCAATACATATTTGCATACAAAACCTCATCTTAATACACTAACGTGACTGACATTTTAAACCCGAATACAAATTGAGATATTTACATACGGAATCAACTTTAGATTTGACAAATTTTAATATCATTCAAAAATCCTCCTCCTTCACTCCCAACGCTGCGCACGCGATCCTAAGAGCCACCCACCACACCCCCTCCTGAATAACGACATAAATATATATTACACCAAATCTAAAAATACCGTATTTACACATTAAATATTAATGAACATCTGTCGCCTCTCCCGCCAGCCGGCTCGCGAGAATGCGCAAAAAATCTAAACGAAATCAGCGTCAAATAAAAGGCACCAAACAAGCGCATTTTATCCGGCCAAATTTGTGCGAAAATACGAATAAAATAAGCAAAAGCGACACGCCATCCGGGCCTAGGTGCGAGCGCGGCAGGTCTGTCTCCCATGCATTATTCATTGAACAAAAATATTCAGCTGAGAGCGTCCGCTACACTGAAGCGAACAACAATAACTCGCTCTACAGCATCCGAAGAATATTTTGAAAACCAAAACTAAGTTGGTCTGTACCCGATTGCGGCTTGAATATTAAATGAGTAAATAAAAAAAGAACGAACGAACTCACCCGTCACGCACCTGATTCTAAAGCTCAACACATGACCTATCTCTGTAAATATATACCTCTATGATGTTAACACCAAAAAGTACATGTTATGTTTATCGATACCAAACCTGTAAATCAAATTATTCGTTCACATTTTTACATAATTACGGCATTTAATTTTTTGCAAATGATTCTATACAGGAAAGTAAAACAATCTATTTTAAAACTAGTAACTGAAGCAATTTTTGAATACCGAAAATCGACAACTGTACCTATTATTTTAAACAAAATTTTTTAATTTCGTATAAAAAAATTTTTCAATTTTAAAATATAATTATAATACATCATTTTTACTACTCTTGATTGGCCATTTTTTCTCTTTTTTAATTCACAGTAGTAAAAGTAACAAAAAAATAAGTTCGCCCTGATCATAATTCGAATCACAGAAAAAAAATTGTGAACCATCATGGAACAACCAGCAGATGTAAAACATATAAATATTTCCTTATATATTATTTTAAAATATTTTTATTTGAACGAATTGAAAACGAAAAAACAAATACTCAGATAGATGTTAAAAATAAAATATAAATTTAATTTTATTATATTATTTTCATGAAATATTTATCACAAAAATATTTCCTACAAAAATATCTAATGAAAATATTTTTTTAATTGTTTTAACACTGTTATCTGCATCCTGACTGTTTTAGTTTTATACTTTTTGTGTATGAAAGGACGACATCTCCGGAAACAGATCCACTTTTAAACTAAAGGGGACAGAATTTACTTGTACACGAATAAAGTGCTAAATTTTTTTATATTTGAAATATTTGTGACATGTCTGAAACACATGCGATACTAAAAATAATTCCAAAAATAGTTTCTTAAAAGTAACATTTCACATAACAATCCTCTTAATAATCGCTCTGTACAAGTAAATGAATCAAAAACATAAGATAAAAACGTCCATCCTTAGTTTATTTTAATCGATAAATAAATAATTTACCCGTCGTAATTCCCATTACTGCAAATACGACTAAATATATTTTGAAATACTATGATATTTAGGTAATAAATAGTGTTTATTTTTAGGTATTGAGGTCATAATTCATTTTTGCCGAACGATATTTGTCAATGAGCCTGATTAATTATGGCCTTTCACCAAGCTCACTTCGCATTAGATGTTTAAGATGACCATCTCAGTTAATATGTATGAAATATATTAAAATAAAAACAACTTAAAGTACCTCTCTGTAAACATGAAAAAATTGTGCGTGTCAGCTCCGGCGCACATCCGGAGTTTACTCCTTAATTACGATTGTTTTGGAATATATAAAATAGGTAACAGTGTATATAAATAGCAATATCACTAAATATAAATGGAAAATTCTTTAGCAAAAGAATGCTGACAATATAATTATTTTCAAGTAAAACACAAATGGACAAAATCAAATTTATACAAAAAAATTAAAAACATTTAGTAACATCAGACTAAGAAGTTAAAAGAGACTTTAATTTTGTAGGATAGAAGACACCAAATATTCACACATAATGACATTTAATAATTACATCTTGATATAAGCGAACAATAGTAAATTATGTGTGTCACACTCCGTCATTGCGATCACGCCACAAGAGAATGCCAAATAAATATATTGATATTTCACTCTAAAGATGCGCAGAAATATTCCGAGGACACCTAACAGTTACACTTTTTTTAACGGTCTGAACTTCATACGATCCTATTCTAACGGTTATACCTTTATTACGCTCTGAACTTCGTGTGCTCTTGACTTCTAATATTACTTCGTTGAAAAATTTTCTTTTGCGCTTCAAGAAATTATTCTTTTGCGCACCACATTGAGTGGGATGTCATTGTATAGCGCTCTTGTTAAATATCGAACGACAATAGGAGCAAAATAATATGATAATCGTCATAAAGGTGAATGTAGAGATTTTGATAGAAATAGAATAAAAACGTTCGTGCGGTTTAGCCAAAATCCTTTTGAGGGGGTTTGAATCCACCATTCCAACAACATGCGCAGCCCAACTTAGACTAATAATTTTAATAAGTTTTATGATGTTTGGGTTTTTGCAAAATTTTACATACTTCTGAGTTGTATGTCTTTCTCGAAACATTATTTTCCTATATGTCTCCAAGAATTGATCTTACAATTTTTGCGTTCAAAGATACTCAAAAGGACCCCATTTGATTTTACAAATGTTCATATTTCAAAACCTTTGAGCAAAACTAGTCGAATGAGGGCTTTTTATAACTAAAATTTGGGTTCTCTAGAAATAAATTGTGACTTGAGAAGATTTTTCAATCCATAGAAAGTAGGTTGTGGTGTTGTACTTCGTTTGAAACCTTCCGCATTATTGATGTATTATAATAATACAGAGCATCAAAACATTATTCATTTCTCCGAGGAAAATACCTTTCATACAAAACTAAAGTAAATTATGCGTGTTCGTTACATGAGACGGGCTGAAGCGCTAAAAGTTGCAATAATTTGTACCTTTTATATACAAATTCTCTAAAAATGTTTGTAGTCAAATGAATAATTTGATTCCACGTTACTTCTGTTACTTCTATCGCGTTACTTTAATAAGGAAGGGAGATGGTGATATTGAATAAAGTCACTTCAAAATTTAATGTTTCTAAAAATTAATGAAAATTTAATTCTGAAAAACTTATCGAAAGATGCCCAAATCAATTTGATGCAGAAAAAGAATTCGCTTCTATTTTATTTATACGATAAGCAACATTTACAACAAATGTTATATATTCTGCTGAATTTAATTAACATTAATTTACTTAAAATTAATTTAAATCGCAATTTAAAGTATCTACAAAGTTTCTAATACGTTGCAGATTTAAAACTGTCGTAACTGAAATCTGTGACTGATAAAATTGACAAATTTATATGAGTCCTTTTTTCACTTCAGAGCCCTAAAACTATTTTTCGCTATTTTCTCGCGGGAGTCATAATAAGAAGGCGACACGTGGCATAAATGTGTGACACATTCCCTATTTGGAAAACTCAATATAATCAATGACACACCACGCCTCCATAACATAACGAACGTCTTGGATAGACGTGTTGTAACCATTATTAAATGTTGGCATCACCATGTATTGGTAATACCAATGTCCAAAGTGGCGTCTACACAAATCAATAAGAAAATCAAAAGAAAAATCATTAAAAAAGAACGACAGTCAATTTCGCTGGATATTCATATTATTATATTCTGCTCAAAAAATAGTTAAAAACTAATTTGCTATACCTAAAATAAGTACAATTAAAATTCACACAGCGAGGGTTACACAGTTAGACATATATAAATATTTCAATATTTCTATGAAACTGTTTACAAATGTTAGTATTATTTTTCACCGTGTAAACACATTGCCTAGAATACACTTCACAGGCGTAAATTGGTGTATTTTTCCAGTAAACTTTAAATAAATTTCTAGTATCCCGTCATAATTTTAACTTTAGCAGTTTCGGAAATAAAGGGAGATATAAATTTTTGGGGCTGTCTTCATCACTATTCTGAAACTATATCATATAAAATTTTGAAAAAGATTTTGAATTCTTCTGGAAGTCTTACTACTTGCTTTTCCAAAGAACAATTGTTAGGATAACAAAACACAAAATAAAAAAATTTTCGATTACTTCAATTTCAACCTTTAGGACTTCTACACAAGAATTTTTCAGTATTAATATAAATATATACTGTAGGTCAATATCACTGTGCCAAATTTCAAACTTCTAGATCAAATAGTTTCTGATAAAAAATAGCTGTAAAAGAAAAATCCGAGACGGACACGCTAAAGATGATCGAAAAAATTCAAAATATCGTTTGAATGTATGTAAATACAGAGTAAAAATTAAGCTTCATAATTATGAGTAGAACTTTCACTGGAAGGGCTAGAACTGCCTTACGTACTTAGCTGTGTACATATTAAGTTCTGACGATTTTAGGGCACACAATATTTCTGTCAAACTATAAATATCGATATTATTTTTCACTACCAAAATATTTAACAAGTGTATCCCCAAATCCAGTACACAGGAAAGTACTTAAAAAAATATTTTTTTTATTTTTGTCTACTCACATTATTCTACATCTATCAAAAAGGTTTATATAAAAAAATGAAAAAAAAATCATCGAAATTTACAGGTATAACATAAAATTAGCTTCTTGTGTTTTATTATTTGGAAAATTAGCTTTTTCATTAGTTTTTTTAAGATCACAAATTGGTTTTTATTTTTATGGGTACCAAAAATATAATTAAAATTATCCTCGCAAGTAATTTATTTTGTAGAAAGAGAAATCTATCTCTTAATTTTATTTTTTTAAGTAGTACATTCAAACTGCACGAATCACCGGAGCAAATTAAAGCAATGAACGCTAAACCACTAGAAAACTCTATTTGTAACACATATTTTTATCGACTTTCTCAAAAATATCTTCTTTCCTTATATGAAATGTAACGATATTTTTATTATAATTTTAATACAATAAGCCCCTCACTGAAACTAAAAACAGGAAGTAATTTTTTAATTATCAAAAATACAACACATAAGAGAAAGCTAGACATTTGAGTAAACTAAATAAGTTTAAGTCTGAAGTTATCATATTTACCAATTTCATAAATCAAAAGGACACCAAAATGAAAACCACTTTAAAGTAAAAAATTTAAACTAAAGATAGTTTTATTTTTACATTATCAGCCTCAAGTGGAGTCGCCGCCTTAGAGCCATATAACAAATATTCAAAAGTGGTAACACCTGGGCTTTATTCAAAACGGCCCGGCGAATATTGTCCGCTCGCGTGAAATACGTTGAGCGCAGATATTATATTCTCTCCGATATATGTATTTTATTACATTCACAGTCGCCTCGTCTGCTGCTATGAAGGGGGCTTATAGACAAATATGATATTAAACGCCGCGTGAAAAACTGCTCCGACAGCCATATTCCTTATCGTCATGGGATTTAACCATTATGTGGATGGAGGTTATGTCATTTTTTTTAATAAAATGGCTATATGGAAAGCAAAAATTGAGTTTATATTCAAGGATATTTTCAAAGTGATAGCAGACCTTAATGCTTGACAAATTCAATTAATTTCAACTTGATATCTTTAGACCTTCCTAAGAAAAAGGGTTTTGAAAGATAGACAGACGAATTTTTACCGAATTTTTTACTATGGAAATCGGTTATCTGAAAATATATTAATTTTAAAATAAGCATGGATAAATCGGTTTAGTTTCATCATATCTTTAAAAAAGATTGCGAGCATAGAGACGTATTAATTCAGGGTTTTCTTTAATTTTTCTTTGTCATCCACAAAGTTAGATTATTAAGAAGCTTTTCTTATCGCTTTTCATCGTCTCAGAATATCATTTCCGTCTTCTTTCTACCCTGCTTTCAGCCATTTTCTACATGTAAATATAAAGATGATAAAACAACAAGATAACCTGTTGTTTATTTGAATCTGATTTTAAAATAAAGTAGTAATTTTCTAAATATATTAAGCTAAAATATGTATTTATATATAGGCTAATTAGTTCATATATACATATATTTAAATACATTAATATAAACACATTCACATAAAAATTATTATAATATTTAATTTTGAAAGACGAGCCTTTTAAAAATTCTTAAGAGTACATTACGTTATAATATGTATTTTATTTTCTAGAGTCCTTTTCATTCCTAAGAAAATTTAGTAATTTCACGATTTGTCAGTTATAAGATGGACAAAATTTTAGAAATATATGTGCTTCGCATAAGCATCTAAATTAATATATAAGAAACTATTCAAAACATGTTAATGCACCTTCGCATATATTTAAAATAGGGGAAATTTGTTTAATTATTCAACTATGAAATTAAAAATTTGATCAACTGGCATTGATTAGGTATTTTAAAAATTATTTCAATTAGCTGACATCAACAATTTCAGGATATTTGGACTATTGCGGGGTCCACCTTTATGCGTGTTCCCGGGTATAATCCGCCGGTTTTTTCATACTGTTACGTTATTTGTTTGAGAATTCTGCAACATATTCTACAAAAGAACGAACGTCACAACTATTACAATAAATATGGAAGTGTTTCTGTTTCTTGGTTCTTTACATAATATCTCAATATGGAAAAAAAATTACCCTTACCGAATTTTACACACGAATAGAGCTATATCACAGACAAGTAGCATAAACCCTTAAAAAATAACAAAAAATCTTTCTTTACATACCTCTAAATAGCATTGCTACTCTCTCGTTGCTAGTTGTTGTCACTGTATTAAATGCGTGGTATGTCACTGCACTAAGTGTAGTGTCCAAAGACTTAAAAGGCCTTTCTACGTAGTTTTTCCTAAACACACTATGTTAAATAAATAAACAAAGGGTTCATTATTAAAATCTCTTATTAAACTTTTCCAACCAAAAAGCAAAATACAAGCGACACGGTGGCGTTTTTACATAAGTAAGATAGCGGGATTAACCCGTTATGGGCGTAAATATTAGAGGGTCGACATGTTAAACGCAGTATGAAAGGGTGGAGCTACCTGCGGAAATGGAGATGGCCGCCGCTGAAAGCCATGCCCGGAATGGAAATTCATACCGGGACTTACTTACCGGGGATTAAAAAGTACGAGAAATGTCGCAATGAATATTGTATTGCGCGAGTGTGAAAGAAGTCTGTACAATTCCATTCTACGATAAAACAATCGCTTTTTATTTATAACACATGTATCGATATATATTATAACTCTATACTCTCTCATTTAGAAAGGTAAAAAATAAAGATGACATAGCGCGTTATTGCCTTATTTATCATAACAGAACCCTGAGTCCATAATACTGATAGTGACTAAACATTATATTTTCAGTAAATTTCCCTAGACCAAACCAATTTTTCAGAGTTCCAGAGGAATTTCCAGAGATATGCAGATATTTTATAGCCCTAAAAACACTTGTATGAAAAAATATACCAAGTTTTCGTAGGTCTATTGAATCAACAATAAAAATATTTGAAATATAGTACTTTGCGTAGTTTATTTTCTTAGTCACATTTATAATTAAAAATATTACGAGAACAAAGTAAACCATGTTTTCAATTTTAATTGGAAAATTTTTAGTATTTCGTACCTGAAAACGGAAAACGGAAACCTTATAAAATCACATGTCTTTGCATCTATGTGTTGCAGCCATTTTTCGCAGAAACCGCTTGGCGCAAAAACTTGAAATTGGGCACAATAATAAAACATCTTAACCCGCACATATCAAACTATTCATATGAAAGTTAGGGGCGGGGAAGAGCCACTCACTTAGAACTTAAATATTCGAATGTTTTTTTTAATTTTTTGTATAGCGTGGAATATCATTTGAAAGGGTTATTATAAGGGACTCTAAAATTTCAGGTATTGTATCTTCACAGATATACTGAGAGATATGCAAAAAAAATGTCACCCTCCCTTATTTTCGAAATTATTCCACGTAAAATTATAAAAAAATATATGTTTCTAGAAGTCTACGCAAATATTGTAAGAAAACACAATGATGGTTCCAGAGTACATTTATATATATGTATATATATCATCATCATCATCATCATATATATTAATACGCTAAGGTTAAGATGTTACACGCCCTTTTTAGAAAAAACCTCACAACTAATCCACATAAATTATATATCATTTTATAGATAATTGCTTGCTCTACCGGCATCCACAACTAAACAATTTATTATTGCTATTGTTTTTGCAAATTAATTAATTATATTAAAATTATATACACAAAACAGCAATGCTGCCATCTAACGGCTCAACGTCAACACGATTGACGGTCGATAAAATTTTTGTTTAATTTCAAATCCACTCACGTATAAATAAAGTGGCGCTTTAGCTCAATGCTTTTGATACTTGCGCCTCTATATGTCAATCTTAGTAAAATATTTGTTTGATCTGTCATCTGAGCTTCATAATGGAATAAATAATGCGAAGACTTCGCACGGGTCACGCTAGTATATATATATATATATATATATATATATATACCATGTTTTTAAATACTTATCTATGAAAGATGTAGGCCACATATTTACGTTGTAAAAATTAATACTTTTAAATAGGTTAATTGAAATACCTTTAAAAAATCTAATCCGTACATGTAGATACGTACGGAACCGTGGTGCGAATTTTATTTGTGCTTAAAAAGTGTTCTGTACTCAGTAGCTATTGAACTGAGGCGCAAACTTATTTTATAGATCTGAAATTTTAAAATACCTATTAAGTGGAAAAAATTCCTGTTTCCTTTTTCCTGTGGTCCTTCTGTACTAAATTGGAAGCAATCATAGGTGATTCTTATAAAAAGTTCAATTGCAAAATTGACATAAAAAATGAACTTGACAAAGTTTTGGATTTGAAATCTTTTACTGTTCACTGAATAGTCCGACGATAATTTGACACGTTTTTCCACATAAGTATGTTTGGTCGGATTTCAATTCTTTTTTAGGATTACGTGCCGTACAATACAGAAATCGTTTGACGTAGAAACATGAAATTTTGCTTTGTAATAGATCATACGAACCCACATATTTTAAACGACACATTTATAATATTTATATGATCATTTTGGAGAAGGGCAAGTTAAAATTTTTCGATTTTTTTAATGTTATATGTCGTGTGGGATACAATTTGAAAGGGCCCATAAGGCAATGAAAAATAACTGTAGAATTTTAAATGGCGTACCCTCAGAGATATGAACTAAAATGTGCCAATAAATTTATACAAAACAACAACACCCTCCCCTTCCCTTCTTCCCATTTCTGAAATAACTGAAAACCTGTTTATATATTCGACATAATTTCGTGCAGTATATTTATTTGGTGAAACATTAAATTTTATTATTTGTAAATAATTAAGTAGTATATCATGGGTGCTCGAATATATATGGAAAGGTCGTGGGTTCTGCTCTTGTTGGATAGGTCTTTAAAACTAAATAAAATTTAATATTTTAGAACCTATATTACTTTTATTAATGGACCACATTCAATAACTTTTTCTTCAAAATAACCCATCCATGTCAATATGCGGATGTAAACCCTGTCTGCAATTCTTTCTGTCTGCAATTCTTTTTAACTTTTTCTTAATGAAATACGAACTAACTCTGTTCTATTATACTATTGCATTTTCTTGGGCTATGCCATTATATGCTCGTATTTGTATTTAGAATAAATTAAAACAAAATTTTCCATGCCGTTTATATCCATAGTAATTCTTGTAAAAAAATCGCAAATATAACTTTATTTCCGATTTTCAAGTCTTGCACCATTTCTTTTTTATCCTATTACGTACATAAACAGCACTATCTATATCCCAAATATTAATATTCTAAACTTTGGATGTGACCAATACCTCTTAATGATCTGTCAATGAAGCAGTGAATCCTCCAAAATAAATGACCTCTAAAGAATATCTTCCAAAAGGTCCATATCTCGAAACTCAATAAAGAGGTATGCATGAAATTTGTGAACCTGTGTAATATTGTCTACTTAATTATATCACAAAGACGTCAGCTCTGGATTTTACAGCAATTATTATTTGGATACATAGAAAGGCCAAAGCTCGTATAAAGTAGTTCAAGTAAGTAGTAATCTGCGTGCATACGACGAATTTTGCGAGAACTTTGCCTGCGCACTGCCGTACGCTTAGATAACTAAAACCATTTGGGATATGAAAAATCTGACATATTCCTAATGGTTAGTATTTTAATTCATAAATATTTTCATATAAGATACTCATTTTCTACATGACTTGAGCATTTTGTTCGATTGTAACTACCCGCATTATTCTTGAAATGAATGCAGTCATCTGATATCCGTACGATGTCAGCTTTATTATCATACAGTATAAGTATAAAAAAGCTTAATAGATTTTTTTATCATTTAATGTACGTCCCTGGTCTTATTTTCTTATAAAGAGAACACGATCAAATAAAATTTCCCTTTAACTTTGACAGAAATTGTTTTTGATCTTCCTTTTTTTAATAATTTTATCGATAACCCCTTGTTCTTACCCCTCAACCTTGGTTTATCAGCGTTTCATGTTCCCGGTCGTTATATGAGAGGACAAAGTCATAGGTTATTCACTTGTCTTGAGAGTATACGAATATCTTGCAATTTAATAATACCTGTGTTTCGTGCGCACACATTGGTGAAAGCGGTATTGCAACATATGTATGTCTTGAAAATTGTTTAGTTTCGTTGACCGTTTCCGCAATATTTTTTTACGTATAGTTCACAATAGATTATTAGATAATGTGATGTTAACTTGAATCATTCTATGATTTTGTCTCCTTTCGTTTTTTGCACTATACTTAATAAAAATATTTTTCTTTATGGTATTCTTACATGTCTATTGTCGGTCAATCTGTGGGTTATATATGATTTTTAAGAAATAAACGTTATTAATATTTGAATAAAAAATAGAAATACATTGTTTTGACCCCCGCATCACGCGTAAGCCCTCTATTGTCGAGTGGAACCCAAGCCTCAAAGATGGAGGTCGGGGTTCCATTATTGCGGTCGTTACTTGTGCCATAATCCTCGCGCCCGGGGGACGGGGACCTCGAATTTGATTATTTGATACTAGATTTTAAATATAAAATTAAATATTTTGTTAAGCGGCGGTTAATTAAAATTTCTTTCTTTCCTGTTCATACTGAGAAATTAAAAGAAAATACAAAATAATATATTTTTCTTTCGCTCAAGCCTACGAAGATTGTAAACATATTACAGAAACAACGCAAAAATATAATAAACTTGATGGAAATAACAAATATTTAATGTTTGAATAACATATTATGAAACTATATATAAAAGAAAAAAATGTTACTATGCTACTCGTATTACGTTTTACACATTCTTGTGTAGAAAAATACATGAGTTCAGTACCTGAGAATGAAAAAAATAGTATTGTTTTGTTGTTAAGGTTTGTTGTCCCAGTTTAATATTTTTAAAATACCTACTCAGCTTTACAATAATCCAATACAATGATAGAGGCACCTCAGGAAGCAAGTTTTACTCGCATGCAGCCGGCTTTTTTAATAAAGATTTTATTCTTTTCATTTATCTATCCTATTAAGTTTTCGAAATTAAGAAAACTCTTTCTTAGACAAAATTTTATTTTAATCAATTTTACCGTTCAAACCTAAGTTATTAACTATACTAGAACATCGATAAAAGACACAGACCTATTTACACGTATATACACATTAATATCCTATGACAATCCTCTGCTGGACATAGGCCTTTCTTCAAATGCACCACCGCACACAGTCATCTGCCTGATCTGGTTGGGACGCACCTCACACTACGCTTCGAGTATCATTTTATCCACTCGAGACTCGTCTAACTCACAGAATTTCGATTCTTTATTTTCATTCAATTATGACCTGCCTACTACCAGACCTGCCCACTGGCTGAGGTTAGGCGCTATGTCGACTACTTTTCTTCTCTGTTGAATGTTTCGTGAAAGCAAACTACTCAAAATAAATAATGCTTACATAGTCCTTTTTTACGTGATATTATATTATATTTATCACTCTTTCCTTTTTTTCTCATTTATTCCAAACTCGGCTGAAATTTTATTCCCAATTTATGTGATTTTATTATTTCGTATAAATCTTACCTAATAACTAAGTAAATTTAATCTATTTAATATTTTCCTTTTGAAAAACTAATTTAAATTCCATAGGGAATACCAAACTATTTTTCTCTTCCAAAAATATATGATGCCACTGCGCATCTAAATATTTATTTTTTGCATCGTCCAGTTTTTTATCAATTTCTAATAGCTGTAGAAGTTTCCGTAAATTTAAAATTAATGAAATATTTTTTTTATTTAATAAGAGAAACCTCTGATAAAAATCAGTTTTCATGCTACGTGCCCTAAAATATCTTCAAAGTAGTGAAAAATGAATTCGTAAAAAAAGAAAATTAATTTTTTCCGTAATATCTTACAGAATTGCGTAATTTCCTATAGAACTGCGCGAATTTCTCATAGATGGCTCTGATTCGCTCTAAAACGTCACTTGTTTTTAATTTCGAATTATTTTCATGTCATCCAAAATTTCATTATATTTCATAAACTAGTGATCAATATATCTTCCATGAATCGTAGCTTTTTACTCTCCCGTATCTATTCAATATGATGTTGAGCTCAAGTATTGTGTGCATTATTGTATTATAATGTGTGTGACACATTTTTCATATATATATATATATATATATATATATATATATATATATATATATATACAGGTTATATATTGTTTTATGTTTCCGTAAACAAAGTGAAATCCTTTTAATTTCATTACGGCACATTCGTCCAACCCTATAACAACATTAAATTAACCTACTATTTTAAAGCTATTCGCGTAAAATTTTAAAAAAGTGTGCTTCAGATAAATACGTGCTTAACATCTAAAAAACGAGTGTGCTTTAGATCACACATTATATATATATATATATATATATATATATATATATATATACATATATATATTTCGTGCGCTAGCTATGAGAGGAAGAGAGAAAGAAAATGTGCGCGCGTACTGTTCTCTCTTGCTCCTACAGTGTGATACAGACAATAGGCATGCGCTGTGTCTTAGATATACGAAACATAACTGGCTATAAGAGAAAGAGAGAAAGAAAATGTGTGCTCGCACCTCTCTCTTATCCATACAGTAATATACGAAACGTAACTCTCCCTCTTTCTGTCTTCACTAACTTATATCTCCCTCTCAACTGCCGTTCGCCTCGCCCGATCACACTTTTCGTAACGCTCTCGTCACGCATTCACCAGCTCATTCCCCAAGTTAAGCGTGCGTAAAGAAGTTTTACTTCAAAAAAGCAATAAAAGACACCTGCTTCTCCACACATACAAATTTGAGACGTACAACTTTTCCGTACATTCCGTCGAGTTGGTCATTATTTTAAACATCTTGCAACCCCTTTGAAAATTTGTTATTTATTTTAAAACGTCCTTTTTGAAATACAACATTTGAAATTAATATTTAAAATGCCCCGCTCCACTCTCTATCATATTTAAACTTAGTCATTAGCAATAAATTAAAATTATTTATGAAATGTTGCACTAATATGTTTATTTTCTAAAATTGTTACGGAAACATCCGTTCGCCTACACGCACTTAAATCTGCTTTCATTGGTAACTTACAATTTGCGACGATATTATTTTTGTAGTTAGTTATACGAAATATCCTCTGTGACAATAAATTGTCCATCCATGCTAAATGCATGAAGACGTTTCACAAGTGTATTAATTATTTTTACGAATAAATTAAAAAAATCTATATGTTAAGAGGAAATATATATGTCCGGTACAAAGCACTAACCAAAAATAAACAAATATGTGAAACACGATAAACCTCGCATTGTAAGAACTCTGCGCACATTTAGAAACTTATAAACTTTTAATAGTTCACAGTATTTTTAGAAAACCATTTCCAAATATTAATTTTTCACAACATAAATATATTGCCTGTTATGTATTTCATATGAGTAAAAAAATCGTTCATATTTCAAAATTATAAGATCTAGGATAATCGCTATAGTTTTCATGAATATCCTATATTCAGATTATAAATTTGTCAGAATATCTTTTTAAATACCTAATTTAAAATTATGGGAATATTTGTGTATTATTTATAACAAGCCTTTTCAAAAAATACCTCACAGATACACAAAATAAAAAAATTAGGCTCCTTATTTAGTGTTTTAATTCTTATAGCGACATTTTAAAATGTTAGCTAGTTTATATGTGAATTAATAAGATATATTACTACATCAAATTTTAAGTGTCTACGATGCATTACTTCTGAGAAAATTGGCTGTAACAGACGGATAGACAAACACTTGTGTTACCTTATAGGAGTTCGTTTTTTTTTCTTTTATGTGCGAAACTCTGAAACATAAAGTCTAGTCATAAATCCAAAACACTGACCAATAATAAAAACACGACAATTGCACCATATATAACCTGTGCCGTATACGAATAAACTTTATGTACTTTTTTAGGTCTTTTATATAATGAAAAATATTATTTTGGATTAAATTCTATTCTTTAGTCATATAATATTTAACAAAATACACAGTAAATATCTGTCATGAGACCTAATACTGTTTAACACTCAATTCATATAAAGTAATCTTAGAAGGAAAATCTCACTCGCGCTAGTATATTGAACAAAATTATATCCACATAAGAGCTGTGTATATAAATATACGTTTAAATTGTTAGATAAAACTTTCTGATCTCGGATCATCTCCGGAATACTGATGAAGACTGTTAATCTCTACGCGCCACATTCAAAAAGATGCATATGGTTTTATTTTAATGCTTGCCATGCTTCGCATTTTCAACTTAGGTATTATAAAACTTTTGTCTGCTGTACATATTTGTCGTCTATTTGAAACCGTTATAAAACCAAATAAAATTTTTACACATTTCACTTCTTTCATATAATTTTCACAAGAGTGTAGTTTAGACTTACACTTTCTATTTTATTGAGATCATACTAAAATAAAATAACACTACGCCTGGTTGCAAGAAAAATATTCTTGTACAGTCTGCATCGTGTTTCCAAAATACTAGAATTTTGGACAGGAATATGTTCCATAATCAATTGCTTTCAAATGTTCTCTAATATGTTTTTTATATACTAACATAAAGAGAAGCAATTAGTATATTCGTGTGTAAAATTCGCCATTTTTTTATGCCTATCAGAAAAAATATTTTGCACTTGTGTGCAACGTTACTTTTATTATATATTCTCGCTATAAAATCAATTTCTGTTATTCAATCAAAACCTTTGAAATGGGAAAGTCCACCAGTAACCTCGTTGTTTTTAAATTGTGCTACCATCTAATAAATATCAAAACTCATGTTTTTATTTATTACTCTCTGTAGCCGCAACTTCGCGGACGTAGACCATTAGAAAATATAATCAGATTAACTATAGGATTAACACACATAACAACATCTATTATAATTATCATAGAAATTCTTTTTTAAATACGAATACTTTGTATTGGAATGTGATTAACGTATCTTCTGTTTGGTCGGTAGATTGCGATGATAAAAGATTTAATGGCCCAGATTCAATAGAATCCACAAGTAAACTTCATCGATGTCCCTTTAGCTGTTCTTAGATGATGCGCAATAAAATGAAAAGATTTGTCAACAAACAGACAAATAGAATCCCGAAAACAATATTTTGTGTTCGGTTACTTTTGTATGGGCATGTAAATACCCGTACGTCGTTGCCCTGCTATGTTGCAAGTCATGCGACCTTTCACAGCACGATGAACTGCGGGGATCTAGGTTCGATTCCTAGATAAAGTAAATAGGTTGTACAGCACAAAATGGCCGTAATGTCGCTTGCTTTCTATGAAGATTTGTCTATATTATACGACCGCGCTCCGAATAAGTCACTAACGTAAACATTGTACACGGTGTTTACGTTTTATTTATATTAATATTCTATTTAATTTATTTGAATTTTAGTTTATTCTTGGCGTAATGACCAGTAGTACTGACTGTGTTTTCATTTAATGTCAAACGATCAAATCCGCAAATCATATGTATGTTATTAGACGCACTATATTTTTTATTTAGGTAACAAATAAAATATGGTTATGATACGTACGAGTATAATATGTATTTGTTTTTATTTCTCATATTAGTACTTCTAGTATCTGACAATGGCTTTGACAACGGCTTACTCTAAATTCAGTAAACACACCAGAGTCGTTGTTTGATATTTTGAAGGCCTTATAGTTATCAACCGGTAAAGTTGGCACTTTGCATAACGGTTGGATATTCTAAATATAACACGATAGACCAAACAGTGATAAAAACAGTTATACGGCGTCAATACATTACTCAATTTTAATAGCAAATATTTAGTAATCCCCCTATTATTTATACGATACTATATTCCATAGTAACGTGGCCCTCTTTTTAGATAATTTTGTGATGTTTTAGAGAGTCATATTTTTTATTTTTAATTTTCAAATACAATAAATTCATGTGTTTTAGTCATGTGGCCGAAAAACATAATTTTTTATTCATTAAATCCAAAATAATCATATCGAGGAAGTATCGAAGAAACTGACTATTGGATTTTAAATGGTTCAAAGAAGATCTTGTCATATTGAATGGTCACGTTAAATTAATTACTTCTAATTTCAAATTTTTACTTGAATAAAAAGAAATGTATTCATATAGAAATAAAATTCGGTTACTTTGCCTCTTTTCCATAGATAACAAGATCACATGGTAGATTTTATTTTCCGTTTAACGAGAGCAATACTATTTATTTCAATATATTGATGATTAACTTATTTTTTATTGAATAATATACAAATGACTAAATAAGAATTACTATGTGCGTATTTTTTTAATAGACTCAAAATATTAACGGGATCTTTACTTTAACACGTATAATCTACGAAATAGTATTATTTTTCTTGAATCGAGAACAAACAACTTTCTTTTAAGTATTTTATTAACCATATGACGGCGAAATACTTTAACAACCTCAATAAGCACATAAGTCCTCTGCCGCTCGACCTGTCCCTTCACACACCCGTTTTAATTATCCACAGAACACGTACGCGCGACGCCCCATTCCACCGCAGCCGTATCTGACATCCGCAATCTCAGATAGTATTATTCATTTCCAACACTCGCCCCGCCTGCCGAGCATGTTTACTTTATCTCAGACGTTCTAGGCACACACACCGGCTTCGCCCGGATACTCGAGAGGCAGCGCGAGATTATTGGGATATGTTTAGTCGCGGAGAGGTTTTAGAAAAGATTTGATATGCGACTAAACGTTGTGTGATCAGGTGTTCATACGGTTTAAGATATTTTGTGTTTTAAGAAGGAAATAACCAACTATAATAATGGCAATAAAGGAAATGGTAGAATAAATGAAATATTATCAATATTTCACTGCTTTACCATGAACCATGAACAAACATCTTGAATAATTATGTCCCGAATATTATGTCCCGAATATTACCCGAGATTAAACATGACATAAATGAAATCATTTGGTCCTCTTATTAAATTTCCTATGTGCAGAGTCATTTTGAAAAAGATATTAAATTATTAGCAACATTAGCTTTTTTGGAGTGTATAATTATTACTTATTTTTGAAGTTATTTTTTTTGTTTAAGTTATTGACCATAATAAGTCAAACCTACCTGAAGGGCGTCGATTATCCAGCCTAAAAAATGTTTAAATTATCAGAGCTATTTAGTTGCGATTAAATTATTACGAAAATTATTTATTAATTTGTTATGCCTTGACGTCCACAAAAACATATTAATTGAACTTATTGCTATATGAGACATCTCTTCTCCTTATCCAAAACACTGCTCGTTGAGAATTTTATGTTTTAGAAAACTGCAAAATATTATGAAAAATAATAAAAAAATTAAAATTTACAATATATTACATGTAACCAATAATCGAAGTATTGACAAGGCAGTTAAAGAGACAGAAAAGGAAAAAATAATAGGATAAGGATAAAAAATCAATTTAAGAATATTTTTTTAGCCGACTTATCAAAACCTAATATTTTTTTCCTAATATTTTAGTCATCGATTTCTAGCTCAAAGCAGAAATATTCCATTTACACATCATATTTACGTACAAATATCGTTTATTGATCCACAGTCATGCATGTATTGTTTTCATTCTATTATATGTTAGGCATAGTTTCCTATCTAGTCTTCTATTTAATTCAGAGTTTCAGAAGCACAAATAATTCGTGAATTAGGAATAGATGTGCAATAATCTCAAGATACAAATCGTAAGAAATTACAAGGGGGAATACTATGAAACAATAATAAAATTTACTTTAGATTGTAGATTTTTACGCTTTTCTTTTTTCTTAATCTATTTTTGCTCTCTGCACAACACTTTTTCCTATAACTCATGTAGTATTTGACAGCATGAAGATATCATTTCGAACGACTAGTTTTGGATTTTTAACAGATATTAAGCCCTTTTTTAAATACGTAAAAATACAATCAGATTTTTCTTCCGTTTTTTTTTCCAAATACACAAGGAAACTACAATTAAATTGAACACTGACAATCGACATCATTTAGCATCAAAATTTAAAAGAAAATGTTGTTATTATGTTATTGTTTTTCAGGACATAAAATTCGCACTTATTGTATAATACAATTATTAATTATGTAGATTATAAAAAAAATGTTATTTTCAATTACAACATACAGGACAAAAATAAATCGGCCTTTAGACGATGTATAAATACAAACTGAGAGACAACCCTCTTCATATTTGAATGCGACATCGATATTCCCCACAGCATCCCTTAAAGATTAATGCCAGATATATTTTACGACGTAAGTCGACGATGATCCCCTTTCCAACGAATTCATTTTAATAATCCGATTTTACATATTTTGGTATTGTGGTAAAATTTATTGTTATCTTTATAAAAAATTCGCCTCATTTAACGATGAATGATAATAGCTTACTAGTAAATATCATCGTTCGATTAATTAAACTTACAAAATATATAAAATAATAAGTTTTAAAATAGTGATTTGAGAAGTATATTCTTATGTTTGCTAAAAATAGATTTTTAGAAATTCTTTTTTCAAGGTTCTCTTCAGAAAAAAAATCCAGGAAATGATTTGAATAACTGTATTTCGATAAAAATACAAATAATATTTCATTGTAAATAAACTTCTTGATAAATTTATAAATCAACATAACCATTCACTTTTCCAATTATAAAGAATTTTTTTACATATTTCTCATTAAATAACATTCTTCCCTTTTTCTTTATTTCATGCATTTCTTTCATTTTTTTTTCTTTTCAGATAGAGCTATTTTACGTATGATTGGGTACAAATTCCTTCAGATAACACCATAAAAATAACAAATATATATGACAGAAATATATATGAAGATAACCCACAACATCATCTTCATTTCCCTACTGAGCCTAGGTCTTTCCAAAGACACGCCACCAAATATAGCCTCTCCATTTCCCGCGAAATTATTTAGATTGTCAACCCACCTGGCTGAGGGCATCCTATACTACTCTTCAAGGTTCGTAGACACCACTCAAATCGATAATCCCGTCGGTTATCAGTACTTCAGCAAATATGACCGGCTTGTTGCATCATTAATTTGCCGATTTTAAGCGCTGTGTTACTATATTGTGTTTTTCCGTCGGACCTTCTTACCTTTTTGAATATATTTAGCATTAATTGTATAGAAATTCATTATCACTTAATGTTTTTTTTATTCACAACTAATTGATACTACGTGATGTAATATTATTTATAATTTATTTAAATTCTTAACCACGACCTAGGTTTTCTTGTATATATAAGATGTTGTCATCTTCAGGTGGCCGATTTGTATATCTTGAGCTTAAGTAAGCATTTTACAAATTGCCCTCCTGAAGATGTCGACATACAAGGAAGCCTAGGTCGTGGTTAAGAATTTAAATAAAGTGGAAATAATACCTAGTGATGTAGTTTCATTTAGTTGTGAATAAAAATTAGATTAGACTTTTGTTTCTGTCATTTACAGGTACACTGAGCAAAGTTCTTCTATCGCTCGTTGATTAACTTCAAATTTATGGATTAGGCGATAGTATGCATTCCAGTTACAAGTCATTATGGATAGAACGCACCGATTATAAACCTTAATCTTTAACTAATACGGAATCAGCGACGTAAAGATCTGACGTAATTTCGCAAACGCTGCCCATCCTAGTCAAATCCTTCTGTCAATTTTTTTGCCGAAGTTGTTTCTACCCAGCTGGAATCATTAATACTATATAGATATACTCTTGAACAATTTCTGTACTAAGATTATCGACGTTCACCGATATTGGTAGGGATCTATGAGTTGAATATAACTTCAGTCTTGTTCCATTTTATATCGAGGCCTACTCGTCTAGAAAAATTGTCTAAGCTAACCAGAATTTCTTCAACCTCCTGCAGTGTATTTGTCAGAATTACTTGATGTCAGCAAAATCAGGTGTAAAATTTACTCACTATTGTCCCGTCTTTTCCAATCCAAGGTCTCGAATGCCTTTTCCAATGCAATTACGAACAGTTTCAGTTTACAATATCACTCCTCGATGCTCTTAGCAAGGCCTCGTCTCCTGGTTCTGTGCTTAGATAGTCATTGTATAATCGTCATAAAGACTTCTTAATAATTTGATATAGCAAAAATTTACTTGGCACTGCTGCAGAGAGTTTAGAACAATGCAAGGTTGAGTAGAATTGAATGCTTTCTCGTAGTCTAAAAAACCTAGATACAGCATCTGGTTACACTCTACAGGTTACACTAACTTGCCACAGGATATGAGTATGATCTATGATGCTGTAACCTTGCCGAACCCCACTTGTTCCGGCGATAAAAATGGTCAAATCTTTAGAAGAAATGGTTGATGGCTAAATAGCAAAATCGATCTGTTGTTCTTGAGAAGTGTCTAATATTTTTTTGAAGAGTAGTACCACCACACTCTTATAGACCTTAATCTTTAACTAATGTGGAATCAGCGGCGTAAAGATCTGACGTAATTTCTCAAACGCGGGCAGCGTCTTAGTCAAATTACTGTACATTTCTATCAAACTACGATTACTTGGACATTTCTATCGAAAACAACCTGATTTCGTAGTCTCTGCAATTATTTGAAGACTAAAACCCCGACTGTTTTTCAATAATTGCATAGTAATGCCACCGTTCTCCTGAGTTTATTTATTTTTAGTTATCTGAGAGCAATCTTAGTATTACAAAACGCTGCAGTCGAATAAATAAAAAAAACATGATAGCCACGAAAAATCTGATTTTGACAAACTGGGGAATGTCTAAAAGATGTAAACGTGAGGAACCATAACAAGAGAAGAGAATATGTGAAAATATGAAAATGAGTTATATCAAGATAAATAAAAACAGACACAAGAGCGAATACACATATTGTTTAAAATTCATGATTTCATCTTTTCACTGAAACAGTAATCAAGATGAATTACTGTTACAATACTGGTTGAACTGTGGCAAACTTTCTTTCCATGAATGGTTTTTGCAAACTTCTTTTGCTTCACTCAACTCAAATTTTTCATTCAAACTTTCACATTCTTGTGATTTTTAGCTTTACTGTCTTTATGGAGATTTTTTCCTCATACGGAGATCTTATCCTCACCCGCGTATCTTATTGACGTGATTGCTGTAGAAAATTAGGAGATTTGTCTATACAACAAATAAATCAACTCCACTTATTTAAATTTTTCAAATAGTTATAAGTTTCTCTTTCCAATATCCAAGAGTTGGCGCTAAACTAACCTAAACGTGAGACTGTTGACTCACTTCGTCAAGTTCGCTTTGACAATCCCTTCTGATTTGACACGACATAACATTTATAAATTTAAATATATTTTTTAAAAAGACTTTCATTAAATATCTCCTAACAGCACGTACATGACTCTCAACTACAATAATTCTTCCTCCTGGTTGCACCGGAGTTAACTAATAACAAATAGGGAGACATTTATAAAAGCTATTGATTACTCAAGCCATATTTGATCCTACAAATCTACCCAAAAACCTCATCATAAGTCCAGGTTTGATCTCAACCCTACATGGAGGCTAATTTGAATATTTCCTCCCGAATATTGAAGCCGGGGGCGGGCGGGGGTGTAATCGACATCTAACCAGTGTGCCTACGCCGACAGCCACACAATCACGGTGGGTCAATATTGTATCTACGGCTGTTTCATGCTTCGGTAACCGAAGAGATTGTATGCCGCTAGCGATAAGGGGACTCTACTCTGTAATATCTAGGCGGTTACTTGTTAAAATCGTTCGTTTATTTTTTTTTTTTTTTAACGTATTTTGATGTCTTTTTATTTTTTTTTCTAACTAACTATCTGCTAACTGGTTTTAATTAAGGTGAGCGTTAACTAAAATAATGGAAATTAAACTAAATCAATTTAATATTAACTAATGTGTGTTAGGAACGAAAAGATATTGAAAAATCTAAGTTCCCTTTTTCTTCGAGGCTACAATTATATCTCGACTCAAAACGTAATAATGGTTCCTCAAATTTTAATTACGGAGTCAAGGAAAGACCTGCTCGAAGATATATGAATTCTAGAGTTTAATAAATTAAAGGTGATTAAATTTTGAATATTTTCATACTCTAAGTTCGTTCTAGATTTTGAATTTTAATAAAAAAACAATTTTACAACATTATGTAAAAACAAATCAAGAGACAAAATTTGATGCTGCTAACAGAAAAATATGGCTTCAAGCACTAAAAATATTATCTTGAATAAATATCGGTTCAAACGAAGTCTCCATAGATTCAATAATAAAAGATAAAAAAGATTGAAACAACACATTTAAATTTATAGGTAAAATGATGTTAGTCATTTTATTTATCAAACTGAATTTCACTCACATTTTTTATAAACTTATCTCTGTAATAATAACAGCGTAAATGAATCAATTGCCCAACTCAACTGTTTCCTTTTCACTACGAACAAAGCTGATATCATGAAAAAAAACAGTTTCCAAGTGTTTTAAAATATAAAAAATTTAAAGAAAACCAAATAAGATTCCTTATAACTTTATTCAAGTCGGCCCATCTGCTTGTACGTGTGACATACTATTACAGTTTTTACAGTTTTAGGTCTACGAGTAATAAACTTTGCATATGAATAATTCATATAAGGTTACATATAGCAAAATATTAAGACGAATTTAATGTATATCTTTACACATCTAAAATGACGGCGAAAGTCCATTTTTTGTAAGCCAATTCATGAAATATTAAGCTTCAAATTTGTAATCAAATGTGTCTCTTGAATTTCAAATGTCAAAAAGAATATATTATTAACTTATATATAATAAAAATTATTTAGCTTTTGCAAAAACGGTAGCAATTAGGTCAACAGCACTTGACCGCTTTTAATACTTTTTAAATAAAGAATTTCAAAAAATTCAACTAAATTATTTTTCCTTTCAAGTTATTTCTAACTATATGGATTTCATCAACAAACATGATCGTGGTGTCACTGAAGTCTGCAATATAGCTTAATCATTGCATAAATGATAAGAAAAATTCAGTGGAAAATAGTTTTTATCTTAAAATATATATTAAATTGTATATTTTTATTCCATATTCTTATATAACGTTACATTTTAGAGATAAGACTTGACAGTCTATTCTGGATATGTCTAAATTCAAAGTAATTAATTAACATCTCTAAAAATTAATATTCTAGTTGATATAAGAGGTATTGTGCAAGTGAGAAAATGGTTCAAGTTTTGTCAGCCAATAAATTAGAATTTAAGCTTCTATGACTAAGGCTCATTAGTTACTACAGGGTGTCCAGTGGCAGATTTCTAAGTTTGAACAAACATATTTTCTGAACGCAACACATAAGAGGGGCGCGGGGGGCGTTGTTAGAAGCGCAAGCGGTGCGGGATGTTTTAGTAGCCGTGGAACAGTGGAGTGTAGAGCACCGCGCTTTTGCCGTCGAGGCGTACATTTCGAGTGGATTTTCGCTGTCTGTAGCACGCCGTCGATTTAATAATCGTTACAGTATTCGTCGATTACGTCATGGAACATCGATCAACTTCATTCAGTCATGGGTAGCAAGATTCAGAGCTACAGGATCAACATTAAATAGACCCAGGCCAGGAACTACACCATTGGTAGCTACGGATGAAAATGTCGAGCGTGTTATGGTTTGTCTCGTTGAAAACCCCCGTTTATCACTGCGTACACGTTCATAGGTATTGGGAATTCCGAAAGGAACTTTACAGGTAATAATGCAAAAAAAGCTCAAGTTCCATCCATATAAAATTCAAATTGTTCAAGATTTACACGATTCTGACTTTGAATTAAGAAAAACTTACGCGAAGGGGATGTTGTTGAGATTTCGTACTGCTACCCGGATGGGCAACATATTCTTTAGTGACGAAGCTCAATTTCACATTGGAGGATATGTGAATAAGTAGAACTTTCGTTACTGGGATGTCCACAACCCAAGACAAATGCATCAAGAGCCTTTTGCATAAGCCTAAAGTAACAGTCTGGTGTGCCATGTCTGCATCTACAATCATAGGGCCTTATTTCTTTGAAAATCAACATGGCCAAACTGTAACTGTGAATTCGGAGAGATATGCCCAGATGTTAAATGACTTTTTCAGAGTAAAACTACAGAATAGTCCATTCAAACCAACCAAGTCCAACCAAAACACATGGTTCCAGCAGGACGGGGCCACAGCTCACACTGCTAATGTGTCCATGAATGCAGTGCGGCAGTTATTAAAAAAAACATATCCCGAAACGGTACCGTACCTTGGCCACCTAGGTCACCCGATTTAAGCCCATGTGACTTTTTCTTATGGGGATACTTAAAATCCGTTGTTTATAAAACAAATCCGAACACTGTGACACAACTTAAAGAAAATATTCGAGCCGAAGCCAGTAGGATACCCCAGTCGCTCTGCAAACGCGTTTTTGAAAACATGCGTGCTAGACTCGAAGAGTGTGTCAGACTCGATGGCCGCCATTTGGTTTCGAACATTGAAATCTGCCACTGGACTTCCTGTATATACTGCTTTTAAACAAAGTTAGTTTAATTTCATATATGTTTGCATAAGCAAATTGTATGGCGAAATCCAGGCAGAAAATCTTTTTATTTGTTTAGTTAGTAATTAAGGTACATTCAGATTTAAAAGAAAAAAATATCATGAACAATAAATTTTTAATGAATTATAGAACAGCTTACAAACATATAAAAGACTCAAATCAAAGCATGATAGTCTCCTTCTTTTGTGAGGTTTTAACATTTATATGAATTTTATATCCAACATTTTTTGCGAGTGACTTTTTTTTTATCATAAACGTTGCGCCATCTATTGACATATTGTAGTACTAAACGTTATAGTGTAATACTAAACGTTATAGTAAACGAGCGATAAATTCGAATCACAAACTATATCGGTATCGAGTGGAATGAATATTTGTTTAAGTTTTTGGACACGATTAAGTAACAAACATCCACGGGTAGTAGAACCATGGACAATGGCCTATTTTTTGTTAAAAAAACTAAGGAAAGCACTTTCATGTTTATAACAATATTAGCTAGGTTAATTATATATTGTATAAAATTATCTCCACTCACTATATTCTATTCACATTTACACTAATAATAATATTATATATAAGCTATATCAAACAAGTGATGAAAAATTACAGAAGTTCAAAGATTAACTTGCAGTTTCTCCACTTATTTATTAATATACTGCTCACTATCATCGTCATCTTTAAGTTCGTAATGGCATAAACATACAAATCGTAACAAAGGCGACGTGTTTTGAAACCACACTCAGTTCAAAAATTTAGTGTCTGTGATAAATTTTTATATAAAAAATTTATCACAGACACTAAGAAAATACGTCATATATCTCAATTAGGAACTGATCCATTATCTACAATGTGCCGATAGTAAATGATTACTTACAAATTCTATTCGTCATAAAAACCAGAAAAAAATTGTGTTTTTAAAACGCCTGTCCAAGGTTTTCATTAACAATAATACCTATTTAGAAACAAGATACAACTGAAATATAATGTTAATGTATTTTTCATGAAATACTTATTATTAATATTACATTTTTAATTTTTTTGAAAGGAGGATATGGAAAATTTACGTTTTCATGTAATGTGGAAAGACTTTAGATTCTTAGGCTACGTAAAGAATACCAGTACTTGTTCACATATTATAACAGCATATCTTTTGCTTGAAAGTATTATTAATGTCTTAATAAATTTAAGCCTTTTATAGCTACTAATGTGATATATTACATTTTTACAGAATTATTTCTCAATTTTAAACTATAACTAAATGGACTAATTGTGTTTCTGTAACTCTTCAAATCGTTGTTACAATTTAACCAAAATGATTTTAATTGAAAATTCTAATGAAATTTATATTAAATTTTTCAAATCCATAAATACAAAATTGTAGAATTAGGGTTACACTTAAGCTTAACATAACGTAAGGCTTTAATATTACACAAGTTGCTCTAGAAATTAAAAAACAGATTCAATTTTATTTTAAAATAATTGTCTAACGACACCTCACTTGATGGTGATTGCGAAAAAAAATTTCCTCGCTATGCATGGAGGGTATATTCTATTTTATATTTTTGACATATTAATTTAGACTTCATCAGACGTAACTACAAAACTTGAAAAACGTCATGTGCTTAAGTATAAAAACTCGGGAATTTTTGAGAAGGTGATGAACGAACGGACGAAAATCGTACAGTTACGATTATAAAGGTAAAAGTAACTGTACTTATCTGTTACTACAAAAATTTAATAATAGACTAATTTAACATATATTCGTTAAATTAACTCAACTAACAACTCAAATAAGAAAAATTAACTCAACTATCCATGTAATAAGAAATTTATGTTTAACGAGCCTTTCACCAATATACTTCTCTAAGCACACTGCTACACGCCCGCCGTGATCCATTTTCGCTCGGAGTACAATAAAAAAGTCATTACAAATTCTCTAAAGACACATATTTACAGTTAACTTTTGAAAAATATTCATATT
Organism: Druceiella hillmani; assembly: GCA_039881145.1. Taxonomy (NCBI): domain Eukaryota; kingdom Metazoa; phylum Arthropoda; class Insecta; order Lepidoptera; family Hepialidae; genus Druceiella; species Druceiella hillmani. The sequence goes on along the minus strand of JAYKKI010000013.1, from coordinate 28,383,266 downwards.
CAAGAATCGAAAGGGGAAAATAAATTATTTTTTTAATTTTTTGTTTCATATATGGTGTGAGATATATCATTGCAAATAAAAAATATTGTTTCCGTAATTTTAAATTGAATATTTAATACGATGTTCTGAAAATGACGAGCACATTTTTAGAATCATAGAATTCCGAACCCACGGAACCAAAAAACACGAAAATACAGAGTTGGTAAAATTTAATAAGAATATAACAGAAAAAACTATAAAAATTCTCCTAAATCTTATATTTTTTGAAATATGCGCCATGTTTTTACACCTATAAAAGATATAATAAGCAATTTGGTTACGTAGTGAAAAAATTAATATTTGCAAATAGTTTAATAGGAACACTGTGTATACTTAAATGTTTATAAGTACCAGAAACCCTCGTAATGCGAATTGTGCTACGAGGGTCCCGTATACATTTAGACATGTTTACATCCTGTAAACTGTTCACAAATAGTAATATTATTTTTCTTCATACAAATATATTGGCTAGTGTACTTTAACAGGCATAAGAATGTGAATTTCCCAAAAAAATATGAAATCCAGAATCAATGTAATTTTTCTTTTATATAAACTTATAATAACACTATATATTTTTATAATTGACTGTAGCAGTTTCTAGAACTACCTTACGTAATATTGTAAAAAACAATAGTTTCGAAATCGTTATAAATTTTTTTCACCTGATATCCCAGACGATGTATGAAATTAAAAAATAAGTCTATTATTTAATTTGCCTCTTCTATCATTTCTGCATAAATATTTTTAAGTGTTAACTATGGGTTAATATACATTATCACTATGTCGAATTTTAGATGGACGAGCACGTGAGATATCTTATAAAGGTTCAGTTTTTATCCTTTTGATGTACAACTTTTACGCCTTAATTTCAATTTTAGTTCTTTGGAAAAAGGAAAAGGCCTTCATTTTTTAAATATTTTTAAAACTAATGAGAATTCATAGGTACATTCATAGATAGCCGAATTTTACCTTACTTAATGCGAGCAAATGCTTATATGGACAAAGTTAATATTCAATTGCAGAAAATACGTACGAGTAGAAAAAATAGTGAAACATGTAAATAATATAAGCGTCAAAAATGTTTGAAAGAATTAAATAGACATAAAGTACAGAACATGGACAGGCCATTAGGAAAAAAATCTGTTTTAAACATCAAATGCAAGCATCTTATTTTTTTAACAAATGCCTATAGTTTTGAAAAGTTTCACCGGCTAACTATGAAATTTATTTCCCTTTTTTTTTAAAGAAAACCTAATATTAAGTTAAAATTCTCATGTTTTAAAAAGCTTTTTGATTTCGGAAGGCGGGAGGCCTCCAGCTTTAATATTAACAGTACATATTATATGCATGAAATAAGTAATAATCATATCTATCATTGAAAATGCTATTCCATAAGAAGACACTATACTACTACTTGGCACTAAAATTACTTTATGGAACCCTTTTGTCACTTATGAAATAAATTAATACATCATTGATAAAACGATTCAGTACATAGAATGATGATCGATGGAGTCATAATAAAAATATTATTAAAGGAAACACGACGAAGTGACTGCTACGTTATTAAACGTGTTATCTATGATGGGGAGAAATATATGAAGTGTCAAAAATATCTTTTTTTTCCTGTCAACTTGTCAGGATAACAAGTTAACAAAAACAAACAAATGCATCCGTATTTTTTACTAAAGTCCGATGGACTGTCGGACCTGTTGTAAAATGCGCTGAAGCTATATTTAGATCATTGTTCCGAATAGTTTTTGCATGAACTTTTAAATTTCGATCCGATTCTAGCTCGTACAATAATTGACTCGATAGGATACATCCTGAAAATTAATTAAAAATCAGAAATTAAATCGACCCTGTAACTATTCAAGACATTACCTTCAACATGATGGATTTTTTGGTACTGAAAATAATCTCATTATATTCAGAGGCATTGCTAATTATATCTTATAGATATAATGACCGAAGAAATTCTAAATTTTGAATACATAAAATGATACTAAAAATATTGTAAAAACGAGGGACCAATCAAGGCATGTAGACATATCTACTATAAAGTATGTACTATACTAAATGCAAATAAAGATTTTAAAGATACATACGCTATTACGCAAATGGAAATAAAACTGTGAGCTATCGTTTGCACATAATTTGAATTACGTTTCGTTGTCTAAATTTATAAAGTCCGATTAATACTTGAATTAAACTGGTTTCTATTTTTAGTAATTTGCTCTGTCCGTAATTCTTATATGTAATAAATTATAATTAAATAATGATTGTGGAAAATGTTATTGGTTCATATTACTTCAGGTTGAGCATAAAAGCTACTCTTAAAATATTACAGTTAGACAGAGCTGGGTAACAAAATGGAATGGTATACAGATCGTTCCTTACATTTATAATTTTTTAGCTCATTCACATTACGTATATCTCTTTTGATATTCAGCACCAAATCAAATTTATAAAACTTTGTTATTGTATTTGTATTGTATTTTTGGAGTTTTCGGTAATTTTTAGTTATTCAGAAACAAAATTATCAATACTGGAGTTAAAAGTTTAGATATTAAAACAAATTCTTTGGTATTAGGCTCGAATAAACAATATTAGTGTGACGTATTTCCAACGGAATAAATTCTCAAAAACGCCTTTAGAGTGCTTATGATATATTATAAAATAATTTGTGCTGTCTTGATGTTGATAAAAAACCTTTGAAATGTATACATCCACTAATTTTGACTTCCAAGTAATCCACTGATTCTACATAAACTCAGTGATGAATTTCGTGGCTTTACCTTATGCTCTGATAACTTACTCAATTTTGTTATTCCCAAACATACCTTAAACTTCTACGAAAAATTGTTGAGCTTCGAAAATCACGCTTGCTACGAAAAATTAATCCAAACAACAAAACCTGGAATCAAACGAATCCTAGAACTAGAACTCATTATCTGTAATTGTTTTTTACCTTTTCGCCCTACATCGGTCCGAATTTAACCCACATTTATTTTTTTTGGTTTTTCGAATTATGCAAATTAATAATTAGTTTTAGTAATATACATAAGTTGCATAAAATTGCAAATGTCAGTGGCAATCTAAAATCTGGGGTGTATATTATTTTGAAGAACTGGTTTCAGTAACGAAATCGGAATTCAACTTTTTGGTAGTTCAGTACATTCCATAGACTAATATAAAACCGTTAGTATTTTGAATAATACAATTTTTTGTGCAAATAAACCACTTATTTATTTGGTAAATATAGCCACTAGTGGTACCTGAAACCACGGGCTGGTAGGCATAGTTTTTTATCACACTCAGATGAAAAATATGTTAAATGTATTATAATAATTTATAGTAGCAATGGGCTGCTGGAAGAACATATTTAAATTGTAGACGTTTATACTGCAACTGTTGCTTATAATTTATCACCAATTTGTTTTTACTTCCTAATAGTTTCAACATAATTACGAATATATACCAGTTCTTTTATAGTCTAGTCTTAATTTTTCTTATCCGATTATTATAATCGGATTGATGAGATTCCTTTAGTATCAAAACGTATGTTATATTCAAGTGTCATTTTTTTCACATTTAATTACATAAATACATACATCAAAATTTAAAAAGTACGTGTATAAAAACATTAGTATTCGTTATCTCGGGATTTTAATGCCTTCCAAAATTTTAAAAGCAAAGGAAAGAACAAAAAGCACAACAGAAGTAGAAATATATTTTAATAACGTACTATTTTTACTTGATTACTGACATTAACGATGTCAAGAGTTACTACACACCACAGAAAAGCGATCTTTGAAAATCAGCGTTTAACAGTATTATAATAATTCGTAGCCGTAACATCACAAAAAATTTAAAAAATTATATTTCTCTTTCTATAACAAAATTTAAAGCGATAATAAATCAAAAATATTAAATGTATTTCTACTAAATATTGATACCATTATTATTAATATTAAATAAAAAGTCAAACAAAAGCGTATTTAAATTAATATTATTGGTTCACCGATTTTTTTTTTAATTTTCGGGTAAAAGTCTTCTCCATCGGAATTTAACAGTTGTCAGTTTATTCCAGGTCAATTGGGTGACGGCCCTTACTTTGCATCGTCACTCCAGGGGCGAACGCCTGCGCGGTCTGATCTGACGACTTACATTGCTGTAACAATTTCAAGTTTTTAGTTCACGCAACAAAAATATATGGCCCTTTACAGCGATTTTTTTGTTATTTATACCGTCATCAAAATCTATAGGATACTTCCTTAAGTAAGGAGAAAAATTCAAATTCTATGTAAATTTATGCATTTTTTTTGGATGCACGTATGAAAAATATGATATGCATTATATTTACGTTCCGAAAAAATTAAAATTTTTCAAAAAGTTTAACATAAATATTATGAACTATTACATATTTATAAATACCCGAAATGTACATAGACCCCTCGTAGTTCGAGTTATATTCGTGCTTGGCTGGTTTCTTCTTTCTTTGACGATTTCTCATCCTTACATCTGACATACTTCTATATGTTGACAATTAATTAGATATATTTACTTAATTATTCATTCAGCCAATGCTCAAGTTTGACATCCTTGTAATAGGATTAAAGAATCAAACATTATTTGACTCTGATAAAGAATTAATAACCATGGATGACGTCAATTGGAATAACGCAATAGTGTGAAAAGACATAAAATCTGACTAAAAAGACACACAGAAGAACATAAAATAGGTTTACTTGAAAGTTCTAACCAAAAGAGTTTTTTTTTTAAATTTTCCACAAAAATGGTTAAAAAATTACACAAGGTCAATACGTCACCTTGGCGCTTAATATTGCGTAAACAAAACTTTAACGTGCTTGATAGGTAGACTAATCCTCAATTATTGTTTAGAACTCTATCCAGTTATACCTAACTCAAAATTGATAACCACTTTGTTTTTTTTTATTTATTTATTTATTTATCACCATATGGAAAAAAATAGATGCAAGTCATAGTGAAATACAAAAAGTGAGTTTTTGAAGTATTAGGTTAACTTGTATCCTAACATTCCCACATCAAAATAATATTCTACGTACATTTATTCTCAGCATTTTATCGTCTATTTGTATAATACATTAAATATTCAGAAAATTTATAATATATTAAATTTAATTATAAAACATTTAATATTACCAATATTAAATGTTACCAATATTAAATATACAAACAATAAATATTTAAATTATTAAAATCAGCCTTTCATTCAAAATTCACTACAATAGTTATTAGTGATATAATTAATGGCAATAATCATTGTATTTATAATAATATGGGTTTGAAAAAACCGTATTGCAAACCACTTTTTCAAATACCGTAGATATTGCTGATAAAATGAATATCGGTCGATAATTTTCGATAGATTGTTTGCTGCCATATTTATGTAGTGGTATCACGTGTGCAACGTTCCAGCACCCGGGAAACGTACCCTGCGCGATACACATGTTAAAGATTATAGTGAGTGGAACAGAAATTATATCGTGTATGTTTTTAAGAAATATAGGTTCGATTTTGTATGGACCTGCTCCCTTATTGACGTTATTTTTATTTGTTGCATTAGTTATTTCATCTCTTTGGAAACGGGTGAAGGTGGTATTAATATCTGTCTGAAGTGCCAAATTGTGGTGAGGAGGTATGTTTTGTTCGAAGGATTCACAAATATCATTTGGATTGAGAGATGGATTCCGTTCAACGGTAGATTAGAAGAAAATAGAAAACATTTGGCATATCGTTTGAATGTCATTTGATTCATAACCTTCGATAGTAATTGACGATGGGTATCCTTCCGACTTCTTTAGGAATGTCACGTACGACCAGAAATATTTTATGTTGTTAATAATAAGTTTCTCAGTATTTTGGGCATACTCATAGTCATGAAAACAATACAGAGTAGTTTTTGTATAATTTTCATTTTACCCAGAGTTTTTCTTTACGTTTTTTTACTTGTATCATTTTAAGAGTATACCAAGTTAATACTACACCAAATATACCAAATTGATACTAAATTATTGATAATGTCAAAGATAATTATATAAAACCGGTCCACGGCGCGGGTAGCTGAAAGCTGATGGAAATCCTTTTCCCAGTTTATAGATGCCAACGCTTTATTGATTGCACTATGGTCGCATTTACGGAAATTATATTTTGAGGTGTCAGCCTTTTTCATCGCGACCTCTGGACAACAGTCAATTGTGAGGAGGAAAGTAAGATGATGGCATTTCTCACGAAGTAACGGATCCACAGAAGAGAGTTTGCATTTACAATTACTCAGTGCGAGGTTGAGAGTCCTGTTATTACAATTTTTAAGTTTATTAAACTAGATGACGCGGTGACGCTGGTGACGATGATAGATAAGGGGTCAGACCTATCATTTATTATGCCATAGGGATAATTTTCCGTAAACTGATAATTTAGCGTTAGAATATTGTAATCACCAACAATTATTACGAGGTTACTAAAATTATCAGTACATAAATTTCGTAAGTTATAAAAATATGTTTTATAGATATCTTACGGAATTTTTGGTGGAATATAAACAGCACATAATGTAAGGGAGAAATTCTTCATTCATAGAGAAATAAATAGTTCCCCCAAATCTTCGTTTTTTCATTGACGACAACGTTTTTCAATAAACTTTGTCTTAACCGCGACAACAATTCCACCTCCATACAATTTAGTGCTCCTAGATAGGTTTCGATCACGTCGAAACACCGTATAACGGTCGTCTATGAACTCGGAATAAAATATGATTTGGTGGAGCCAAATTTTGATAAGTACAATTACATCGTATGTTGAAGTTGTTTAAATTTAACTAATTTTTATATATTTTATATGTAAAAAAATATTCTATATATATATTCTTCCATATTGTATGTATACATTTATATAATTTGCATACCTGAATGAGTCTACTGTCAAAAAACTTTAAATTAGATAACATAAAAGGAAACTTGAAAGCGGTCTTAAAATAGAAATGATTTATCTGATAATAAATCGTTATATATCTGTAACGATAAGAAACCGGAAAAGTGATAATTAAGACAAATTTGAACTATCTTAAAGTCCAAATCAACCTTACATTTTTCTGTTAAACAAACAGAAAATTTAAATAAATCGTCGTGGTGCTCTTACAGCGAGACATGTATGAAAGTTGTAAATTATTTTTGTTAACAATATACTATTCACAACTTGTAGTTAATAGATACTTGTTTATTTTTAAAAATCCTTTCCTGAGCTATGCATATTTAGTTTCAACAAAACTAAAGGCCGATTTTCTTGACATCTTGTCAAATGGCAACCGATAGTATAAAATTAACAAGTTTATTTTTACGGTAAAAATTTACTCCACGTGTGTATCTACAAAAAGGTATACGACTTACAAAGATTTATAACTTTATTAAGATAAGAAATAAATCTATAACAAATATGTGGCTGATATGTATATTAAAAATTCGATAATATTTTAAATCTGTAATGCTTACAAAATTATAATGTATATTTCACAATTAATAACGAGAATATTTCAAATGAAGTTATCAGTGTCATATGTTATGTAACCGTGAAACGTAATATCTGACAAATTCTTGTATGAAGTGCTATCACTTATATAGCCACGACATTTACCCATTTTTTGGAATAATTTTTAAATAATTAATTTATGTAAATTTATAAATTACAGACAAAATGTAAATTCTACGAAGAAGGCAATTTAGGTTATCAATATGATATCTTGGTTACTTAGCAAATTAGAGGGCGGTGACTATTTCAATTTACTAAAAGATATGAAACAAATGCGATCTCGCTCGAACTATTACGACGAAAAGAAGGAACCGAAAATATGTCAATCTTTATGATTTTCTTGTTAATATTATAAATCTGTGGTTGTTACCCTTTCAAGCAATATCCGCCAAGATATTTACAGGTCACAGATAACTATACTAATTTAAACTTATTTATGTAACTATACCAAATTTGTACTTACATTATTAAACTTCATACACATAGGTATACAAGTGCAGCAACTCATAAAAGTGACAGACAGTTGGACAGAGAGACGGGCATGACAAAATTAAAAGGGACCCTTATTTCATTGCAATACCCTAAAGGGATCAACAAGATAAAACAAAAACATTCAAGTATAATAATTCTAAAACTAAAGTAATAAAACCAGCCTATATAGACTATTCATGAAAAGCAATAAACAAAACTAAAAACCGCCACAAATAGACAAAGGTTTAATGTAAGATTCCTCTCACGTTTGGAACCATAAAATTATAAATAAAATTCCCACACGTAACCAAAGTAACAACCACAAATGCTCCGCTGAAAACGTCAAAACATCGATATTTTCTTCGTCGGCAAAAGCAATAAAATCGCGGAATGATACAAACCCGCCCGGTACATAATGCGACATTTATAAGCCATGAGCGTGGTCGCTCCTGCGGTCGTTGCCCTTAATTAGCCAGTAGGGAGTTGATCTTGGCTTTCCGCACCCTCGACACGTATTTCGACATTGCCGTGGGCAAGGGTGCGGACGCACCAAGATTCAACTCTACCTTTTAATTTTCCGCCCATTCAAAATTACTCCTCTTCTCAACATTTTTTTTTAAGTGAACCTGAGGTCTCTTTAAAAATTTTCTAATTTTATAATATTGTACCGTTATTTTCCTGTTTTAAGTTTTACTCAAGGTTACATGACGCAAAGGATGAAGAACAGGAAATAATTTTTAGTGTAGAGACCTTTTTACATTTATTTACAATACGTTAATCAAACTTGTTTTAAATATGTTAAGTTCTATGGGTTTTGTAAACCAAAATAATTAAAATATTCACAAATGCATCAGATGTAAGTTCATCTCACACCACTACATGAAATACTTTTATAAAGTTAGACCGTATTCAGTGAAGTCGCAATCATGTATCATATTCATTTAATGCTAATTTAATACCCAAATCCAACAGATTGAATCTCCATGTGACTATAGATAACTGTTCCTCATTTTACGATAAAATGTCCGATACTTGTTAGATTATATACGAGATGTACGAAGTTTACTTGCGATAGTCGATAAAATAAGATTTTTTTATTAATGGTTTTTTCATAATAACTTGGAACATGTTCATTCATTTTATCTCCTTATGAAGTAATTTACATAATTTTGTTAAAAAAAATACAGAAAATGTTCAATTCGTTTCTTGGTTTTTAAAGGATTCTTCCAAAAGTCTATACAATATTGAACCCAGATGTTATAAAAATAAAAACAGCCCTCTTAAATACCTGATATTTAAAAAAGTCTCCTGAAAAATTTTATTTAAATCGTCAGTCAGATAAATTAGGAATTTTTATCATGGAAAACTCAGATCATTTTTATAACCATTTCTAAAAAATATTATAAATGTACTTCACTATATTTGCATTGTTATTTTTATTTCTTATCAACAATTCTTGAGATAAATGTTTTAAAAGGAATGAACCAGAAAATCTTATTTTCGAATTTTTGACTGTATATTATTTTGTCGTCAATTCCGCAGAATCTTCTAGGCGGATTTTAATGAAATTTGGTATATTTCTATATTTTATAATCAAGGGCAACATGTGAAAGAAAAAAACAATTTCTTATTACGAATTTTACGAGAGTGAAACCGAGGGGCACAGCTAGTACAATATATAAGCGTTTATGAAAATCACTTTATCGTTTTGTATCGTGTTGCAAATCGTATTTTATTTTTTGGTCTTTCCTGATGGTCAGTATCAGAATCTTTTTGCATTTTTATGTTCTAAAAAATACCACATTTTAAAAAAATTTTTTCTATTTCTGTAATGCCAGGTCCATTATCGCCAATTTCCTTTATGGTATCCCAACTCTACCCACATATTTCTGTTAAATTTTACTCTCGAGTGAGGAGAGATTAGTATCTGGTCATCTATTTATTTACAACTACCTTTTGCCAGCAGTTTCTTGGTATTACTCAGTTACTTGGTATTAGGAAAATATGAAAAAATACCCTTTCCAAAAAAATGGATTTAGATTTAAATTTGTTATAAATACGGTCAGTCACATAGTTATTATTTTGAACCGTCGTTCCGGCTCGCTTGGCTATGCGGACGTGACGTGTTATTTTAGGGGATCCTCTACACCGCATTCATATACGCAACGATATACGATTACTTATGTAGCTACTAAACTATAATTGATAATATAATGGCAAAGGAACTTCAGTAGAATATTATAGATATATTTATTTACTAACAGTGCAATTTATTTACATAATAATTCATAAATTTTTGGAATAAATATCCACGAATATGACGTTCAATAATACTTTTATTAACCACTATAATACTTATGGTTGTTATCTATAAACGATAGGTTTGTGTGGTTACGAACTTTACCTACAGTTTTGGCAACGCGTTCAATTTTTTTAGCATTTATGTACACTACTATGATCCAGAAAAAGCCAGTCGTTAACGTAGGATGTATATTACCTACCTTAATTTCATGGACATACGTTGGGTTTTTGATACGAAAGATAAAACAAAGAAATTAACCAACAATGTTTCATTCTTAGTAGAGATCTTACTGAGCCAGATTAACAAATTATTGCTACTTATGTTTCACATATACTTCATGGTATACACAACTGGTAGTAGCTAATTGTAAACTCCGATAATTCACGCCCTTGCTTCGTTAACTGTAATATTGGAAACATCCAAATGGTATTTAAAAGTACAATCGTTTTTGTTTCAAACTGTTGTAATCGTTCTTGAGAATGTCCCTCTTATGTTGCATAATCTTCATATATTTTACACATCCAGCTATAAATATTCTGAACTCCTATATTTCGAGTACTGCAATATTAAAACTAGAGCCACATTTTGACTTATTTTGCTGTTTGATACAAGATTTTTGAAGTACGATTTTGAAAAAAATTGTATAGTTTACAATTTACACACATCCTCTTTTTATATTTCTGTTCTGTATTCGATGCTCATCAGTAAACGTTTTTTGAAAATAAGTAAATGAATATATATTTACAAGTACAGAAAATAAGTAGGTAAATAAAATAATCGAATCACTGTGAAAAATAAATTTACTCGTAAAGCACCATAAATCTTCTTTTTTTTCGAATGTGACCTACTTGTCATTATCGATATAAAACACTAGTTAGTAGAAAACTACTTCGTAGTAGTACTTCGTACAAATTTTCTTAAATCATTACGACCTCTGGCATGAATGTACACTAGAACAATCCATAAACCGTAGAGATAAACGTGTCAATGTATGAAGTCCCCACCCTAACATGTTTACTGTTCATATCACCATGTGACGACATCCACTTAGTTGCTTATTCGCTTTAGCAAAAGTGATTTTTCACTACCTTCCTTTTTTATTCAAAAAATACTCATGATGAAAAAGGCGACTAAAGGTTATATGGGCAACCTGGAGTGAATTTAGTAAAAAGCGGTTTAAATAGTGTTTTTACTGCTGACAAACTGCAGTTCTTTACTTACTTTATCTTCTTAAGTTTTTGTAGTTTTTTTGTCTGTAATACTTGGGAAATTTGTATTTTTATTTTTATGTAAGTACTTAATAATACAAAATTCAAATGAAGTAAAAAACTATAACAAATGATAAATGAAATGAAAAATTCACTTTTGCTGTAGCGTACTTGTCGCCCGTGGTTTTATACAAGCGTTGAGCGCGTCAAAGATATCTTAGTTAAAACAAAACACGGAAGAAACGTTGAAAACGACATTTCGTAAAAAAGAACGTAGAAAAATACCGTTTCCAAAAATTAGGCGATTAGGACTGGAGTATACTCTAGAGAAAAGATGAACAAGACAGATATGAAACAGGTTATCCTTTGCCGTTTAGCACTCGTGGCGCGTTCCTTGCCAGTATTTAGATTAAGGATGAAGTCACACTGCTTATTTATTTATTTGCTTTTTTGTTTATTTTACAGGGTAAGTTTATTACTGTAGCCACCTAACCAATTTGTAACTTAATTAACTTCAAAATATAATCTGGTTGGCTGTAAGAGATTGGTCTCGTATATAATAAGTGCGCCATTTGTATCAATTACACACATTAAAGTACAGAAATGAAAAAATTAAATATTGTAAGAAATGAGCAGAAAAATAGGGCCACTGTCGAAATTTTGTTTAAAATAAAATAAGAGTGACGAATAAATTTACAATTTGATGAAGGAAGTCTGGAAAAGCATGCAAGAAGGGTCATTATAAAAATCTAAAGAGAAAATATTTCACGGGTTACATAACAGATCTTGCGGTGCTCCGATAGTTTTTAATACGAATATGGTGGACAACCGTTTTGTGCATAAATAATTATTTAGAAAAAGGATATTAGCCAGATTTCAATCAATACATTTTCTGCAATGATTACTAAAATGTATTCTCTCTAATTTAAAGATAAACCTAAATTGTTATATCTTTTGTGAATTTCAACTTAAATCATGCTTTGATTAAGCACTTTAAACATATTCCCTAAGATTTTCAATGATTAAAAAACAGCATTGATCTCCCTTGTTATTGGATATATATAACAGAACAAATATTTTTTTTTGTTTTCATCAAACTTATTATTTTGAAGTACTTCAAACGTTAACAATAACAATTATTTCTAGGTTTATGCAAGTAACTCATCTCCTTGCAAGAATTTAAAAATATAAAAAGTGATATTTTAAACTTTAAAAATTGTAAGAAATATTTATTTACTTAAAAAGAAAAATAAGGAATAATATATTCTTCAAAGCAACAGCTTGGAAACTTATCTGAAAGCAAAAAAAAGAAGAAACTAAAGTATTTTTTGTTCATCCTCTGCAAAATTCAATGATGTCCTAGCGTAAGCAACGGAAAACAAATAATTCTGAATGTACCATATTCCATCACGCATTTCTTCCTGTTAATTATAGGATAGTTTATAATATTCACGACGTGTTGTATTAATTTTCTGTGTGACTTTATTGTATAGTTATTACCATACATAATTAACATGACAAACAATAACGATGTTTCACATAAAATGGCCTAAATAAAAAAAATTGTACATAGACAGACAGAAAATGACTAATATAAATATAAATACGTCTGCAAAGCTGTGAGCCTAGAAATGAGTGCCATTATAAACTTTTGGGGTGCTTCAAAAATAATAAATTTAATGGTAATAAGATGTAGTTTATTATCTGAAATGTTCGATAACCTGAATGGTCAATGGCATTTATTATGATGTTGTTTTTAATCATTGACAATCAAATTTCATGCAATCTCTTAGGTTTAGCTTTAAGTCGGAAAGTATACTACCGGTAAAAGAGAATAATTTGCAGTATTTTAAATATTTCAATTTAGTCTCCTCTAATTTATTTTTATTGACATCCCTTATCCTTCCCGAGGATTCTCATTACTCAAGATAGGCAGCAAATAATTTATATTGAGACTGCAATAGTATTTTCTAATCCATTATTTCATAAATCCTAGAAGAAAAAATTTTAAAATTATTATGAAAGGTCGCTTAGGTTTACAGCGATAATATTTTTTCTTGTAAGTTTAAAAATATAACAAAGTAATTTTTAATAAAAAATCGATCAAATGCTGATCAAATCTCACATGACGAACATTCCGCAACAAAATTATCATAGATTTTAACATTTCCAAAACATCATTCAACTTTACGAGCAAACTTATAGGCACGCTTGAACACCATTTCATTTGTATATGATATGTCCCTACTGATATATAATATTCGATTAAATCGTGGCAACATTGTAATAACTAGTTAAATAAAATTAAAATATGAAGAAAATAATTGAAACATTTTCATGTATGTTTAGGAATAAATGTCAACAATGATAACGAATGTTTTAAATAGACAATTTATTTGTGTAAAATAAATAATTTATGGGAAATATACTGGGTTAGTGAACATTGGAAGGTTGTTGTCATTATGCAAATATTATAATAAAAATTTTGGGGGAAAAACCTTAAGAAATAAGGGGGTAGAATAAATTTATTTGTTATTGTACGCCTAAATAAATGTTTGTTTCCGATAATTCAATTAACCAATAAAATATTGAAATTTCTTTTCCCGAAATAATTTTAAGTCACCATACTTTACAAGAACGCTAAGTTTCAGTCTTCTTAATCATACGGCTTAGATTTTAAAGTACTATAAGGGACAATTACAAAGAGATAAGGCGTCAAAATACCTCCTTTATCCATGACGTGAAAGAAGAAACTATAGCCTGCTTTATTTTTAATATATATAAAGCTGCTTTATTTTTGAAATGGGGAAAGCCTTAACGCGATGATGTGTTCACCGATTTTCAGGGCTCTAATTATTTTTGAAAGGAAATTAATTCGGGTAAGTCCCATATTTATCTGGTTATTACTTGATGTTTAACTACACCGATATCCTAATGAACTCTTCAATTGATGAAAATACAAGGTCTCTTTAACCGATTTGATACCGAGTTTGAACTCATTTGACATGGAAAGTGGCAGTAAAACTCATTATTAAAGAGTAAATCTGTCGACTTTGAGCTAGTTTGATTTATCTTGACGAATCGTTTGGTCACGAATGGTCTGATGACGAAGCCGGAAGATGTAAAGGAAACCCTTAATGATGAGGAGTAGTTCCATCATGTTTTCTTTCGTTTGATTTTTCTTGACGAATCTTTTGTTCAAAAGTTGTAGCCGAAGTCTGACGATGGAGCCGGAAGAAGCCGAACGATGAAGTCAGGAACTTCTCAATGGTGGCGAATAACTTCATCGATTTTCCGCTTATTTTATTTGTCTTGACGTAAGGAAGAAAGTAATAGAACAAATTGGTAAGTAACTAAGATACATACACAGCACGAATCATCTAAGATATAATATAAGTTGACTAGTGAATAGCTAGATATATTTTAATAAAGACTGGAAAATATTGCTACTTTTCGAAATTTCAGGAATCGGTGTCAAGTTAAATGAGGCACTTATGACTCTATAAACGTGCGCAGAGAGCCAGAGAGGCGTAGACTTGGTACCGATTCCTAAAATTCTAACAGTGGCAGTATTTTCCAAACAAAATGTATGCCCGGAAATAACATGAAACTGTAAAGGTTCCAACTCATTTCTAGTATTTTTCGTTATATTATTTTTTTCAATGCCTGCTTCGATAGTTTTTGCAGCCGATTACGTTTTTGGCAAAAAGTGTTATTCTTTAAATAGAATAAAGTAACCAGTTATAATAAAATTTAGGTATTTTAATCATTTAATGAAGATGTGAAAAGTTTATAGTCGATGTGTTAATTTTGTAGTATTTCGTGATGTATTATATAAATTTCCATTTTTAATCATTGTGATTGATTGCAGGAGATTGTTCAATTAGCAGAAATGCACCAAATGTGTGTGTATATATATATATATATATATATATATATATATATATATATATATATATATATTTAAGCGTGCATTAAATATAACAAATATTAAAAGAGTTAGGTATGTTACTGTATTTTTTTTGACGCCGCCAACGAGAGGAAACACGTTTTTAAAAATAAAACTTTTTTAACATTAATTTGAATAACTCACAAAATAATATATTTCAATCATTCCATCATCGGAATATATTTTATTAAAAATAAAGCAAAAACCTTCATTCAGTTGTTAAATATTATAATTTTTCATAAATATAACCTTATTAAGATATAAATAATCATAGTCAATCCTTACAATGCTGCCAATTGTTCATTGTTTATTATAACAACAAATAAAGCTGAAACGTGACAATTTTAAGCAAAATCTTTTTGTTGATAGTATTCAAATATGACGTCTAATACATTTCTTTATTGTTTATTTGAAATCACATTTGATGTATTATTAGAATTTATATATCCAAGATTATATAAGAGATACAGAAACATAAAAATAACTTTTACAACGGCTCCAATTCAAAGGGTGCAAATATACCAACAATTTGGTATACAAGTATGTCTTTAATAAGGCGTAAGAAACAAGAATAGCAGGAGAGTGAATTCAAACAGCTGAAATATAACAACAGGATACTCCCAAGTAAAACATAAGTTAAAATATTATAATTTGATGTAAAATAGTGATTCTCAAGGTAAAGGTATAAAAAGATGGTTGAGAATATATTTATTAAAGAAGCGAGTAAAAGAAAACTGACTAAGTGCAGGACGAAACAAAAGTGATATAATAAGTTAATACATATTAAAAAAATTAATTATGTTTTTTTCTAATCTCTTTTATCCAGACAATTAAAATCAAATTCAATTAATTAAGAAAAAATGTAAGGTATGGGTCACAATGCACATAATGTCGAAGCTAAATATTTTCCAAACAGGACTTAAGAATGAAAAACTTCAAACTAAATCTCGATTTTATTTCAAAGTTTCTTTCTAATAACATTCCGTTTGATCAGTGCACAAAAATAATATTGTTTCCGTCCCGTATTACAAATACGAAACAACACTTCAAATTTCTTTTTTAACATAATTTGCAAGATATTCAATGAGATCCTCATTTAGAACACCAGTCACAAAACATACAGTCACAAAATTTCATGTATAAAAATTTTGCAACTCGAAACCAAATTAGAAAAAAAGGGATACCAGCAAAAATAATGCGGTTTTGGACCTAGATGTTCAAGAATAAAAATGACAATCTAAAAAAGGGAAAATGAAAAAATAAGATCCATTAGGGATCAGTTTTATTTTAATCATCGATCAGAAAAATAAGAAATATCTTTTTATGAAAATTCAGGTTATTTCCCATAATAGTTTGTAAATGCTATTTCTATAGAAATCGTGTAACCAGCTAGATAGAACAAAGTGCAGATTGTATTCCGTTGTACCTTCCATGCGCCTATATAACATAATAGTCCGTAAAACTCACAGGCCTGACAGAATCGTCAAAAAATTACATAAAACTTGAAAAAAGCAAAAAAGACATTCATTTTAACAACAAGGAAACGAAGGTCAATTTCAAGTAGTAATTTATTTTTTATTAATTTTGGCGATCGCTATATGTCAAAATTAAGCTAAAATGTACTTCATTACGTTTTTATTGTGATTTTTATTTCTTATCAAGAGTTCTCGATATATTAAAAATACAACCGACATGTTTAGGAAAATGTCTTTTTCGTTTTGGTTTATTGTTACAGATTGTAATTTTATTTTTTGCTCGTGCTTGATTGTAAATCATGGAATTGTTTACTTCTTCATATTCTATTTAACTAAATTCGTAGCTCTTGATTTTAACTTTGCCGTAGTCGGATGAAATGATCTACGCATTTTAAAGAAGGGAAAAAGTGTATCAGACAGAAAAATGTGTTTGTGGGAAATTTGTTCCGGTGAAAATATGTCAAAACAAAAATTTGGAAAGGAATCTCATAGTCGAACAAATATATTCAACGTCTGATGCTTACAATACGCTTTATAACCGTGTGTATATATATATATATATATATATATATATATATATATATATATCTGTTATCGTTTTCTACCATATTAAATTGCAGATAGACGTGGATAAGATTCAAATCCGACACCATATAATCATGCTTTTCCATACATTTCCTCACACAATCGCCCTCCTCGGTCTCCTCCCAAATACGCATACCCATTAATTGGAAACCTCAATGGCACCGGATGAAGGGTTCTATACACGACGGAGATAGATTACATTATTAATTCAAACGGATATCCGTATTTGCAGCAGATGGTACTTCAATGTGACGGATATAGGATTAGGGCTTCTTGATGTAGGAAATACGGGGTGTGTCTACGAATGAAGTGCAAGGTCTTGGCAAAATTATGATAAATGTTGCTGCATTGAATCGTGGAAAAAGAATTAAAAAATAATTTTGATTTAGAATACCGTTTAACACACATACTAAAACAAATCGTCATTGGGGCTTATAAAAACAATTATATTGTTTTTTTTATTTGTATTTCAGACCGATGATTTCATTAATTTATTAAAAAAATTATATAAACAGGACACATAGGCAATTAAATGATAATACAATATGCTTCACGGATGGTTGAAAAAACAAAAAGAATATGTTTATATTTTTTTCTGAATACACATGTATTTATTTTTGGCTCAATTTTGGGTTTCAAGACTTTGGTTAAAACAAAAGTTGAGTAAATATATATTCGTCTACGTTAGAAATTTTTAATAAAATTTTTTTAAAAAATACGATATTACACAAAAAATACAATGTTAATTATTATTCAGAACTGCATTATCGCTTCTTCATTTTCTTTTTACCCCTCACTCATACTTTTAACGTATTTTGTGTTGATTTTTATCTCGGATTTTACTTCCAACTAATTGAGGAAATTGTCAATAATGGGTGCAATATTTTATAACCGTTGCTGCAACAGTTTTGTTTAAAATTATGTTTTGTTAAATCTCAAACCATTTAAATATAACTTTCTTTATATTACTGAAAGGAAACTTCTACGTTTTGGAAAAAAATATCGCCCACTTAAAATGTTATATATAGGTTTAAATGAATAAAAAAAAATTCAAACTTATAATTCCTCTATAGACATTGAACTGCGTATTTATCTTCGAGAGCTATAGACTGCATCGTGATTCATGATCAGACCTATACTTAGTTTTAAACTCTCATCAAAATAACTGTTATGTTAATAAGCTACCCGTATCGCATTTTTATACATTTCACAGAGTTATAACGCCATCGTATCGATAAGCCAAAATGAATCGCGTTGTAATTGCAAAGACGAAGAGAGCGTCGTGTGGACCTGCATTTATCCAAATTGTTACTCTGTTCAATTAACAACCAACTGGCGTGGATGTTATATCTTTTTATTCACGAAGTCTTATGCATGAGTGAGCAAGCTATATCCACTATTTAAATTATCACCAGCGTGTGTGAATTTCCGATTGTAATTTCTGATAATTTACGCGTCGAATTTCTTTGACCCGTTATTGAAAACGGTGACCTTTTTCATATGGCCCCACATTTATCCAAAATGTTACTCTGTTCAATTGACAACCAACTGGCGTGGAGGTGATACCTTTTTTTTCTCGAAGTGTTATGTGTGAGTCAACAAGCTATATACACTTTCTCATTTATCGTGAATGTGTGAATATTCGATTGTGATTTCTGATAGTTTACGCTTCGAATTTCCTTAACCCGGTTTTGAAAGCGGTGACCTTTTCATTTGTTCCGGTAATTAGTTAATGATCTGCCTTTAAGAACCTTAGAGTATTTGCGTATTTCGAAATAAGTTATTAATTATTTTGTGTTTATGGTCGTTCATTTTTAGCCAAATATAACAAAATCAAAAGGAGGGTTATTACTTTTGCAGTCCATATACGTTACGTCATCTTTTCCCTCGCTAAACCTGAACTAGTTATCCAAGTATCATGTACCATATTACGTGAATAACAGTTTGTGAAACTACACTTTTATTCCTTTTTATTTTTAGGGGGAGTTTTATTTATGTTACTTTTTGAATTCTAATGATTAGAATTGTTAGCTTTACACTAATTTACTGGTCCAGTTGGAAGTAACTTGGGCAATGATTAAGAAAAATAAATTAAAAATGTATTAAAAAAGTTATATATACGGAACAAAAAATACTAATAATTATATTAGTCACCCAAAATCTAAAAAAGAGGACACGATATAAGATAGGTACGTACCAAACTTCACATATAAATGAAGCTTTATTTTTTCGAATTTATCCAATCATTTTATGAGATCAATTTGAAAGTGTCCGAAATTTATAAGAAAATAAGTATTCTTATTAATCTTTGGTAATTTCATTCTTATGTATATAAACATATATATATATATATATATATATATATATACATATATATATATATATATACATATATATATATATATATATATATATATATATAATTTTGCTTGCTAAATGCTTTGAAATCCAACTAGACAAGGATGGTAGATAGATCTAAAAGAAATGAAAATAAATGTGGATTTTTTTTCATTTACCGCGATAAAAAATCTAGTTTCTAGCATATACTTAATTAAACCGAATAAATAAAAATTAATGGAAGGATTGTGTGTGTAAAGCATACTTATTAGAATTTACTTTTCAAAATCAATCTGCATTAGAATTGTTCATAATCATTCACTCATTTAAATTATGACCATTTTCACTTCGCTTACGGGGAATATGCAGGCCGACTTTGCACTGTGAAAGTGATACTTTATGTGTGTGTCTATATATATATATATATATATATATATATATATATTACTTGATTTCGTATAAGAAAGTGATACCTTTTTATCACTTCTCTATACGAATTGTTTGTATATTTACACGACATACAAATAATTCGAAATTAAAATAATACTTTAGTCAGTTTTTCAATATCTACACTCGTGCCGCAATGGTTTCGTGCACACCTTGACTCCTATGAACATTTAAATGTACATCATATTCTATAAGGATATTAAAAAAAGGTTCATCCGACTTTTTAAAATAGAACATTCGAGTTCAGACTCGAATAATTTACCGCTGCAACTGTTTTTTTTATTCTTTTATCTAGGTAAAAGTGAAAAATTAATTCTAGATATTAGTAACGTTATATATGTACAAGTCATTTAAAATACACTTTACAAGTGCCAAATTTTTAATTCAACGAGAAGTACCCAAATAACATGATAATAGCGATAAACGTGCCCATACGTGTTTCTAATGTTAGACTATGACGGAGAGACCTACGGAAAGATACTGAATTGATTTGTGTGTCTGAAATTTTGGTTCAAAACAGTAATTATGAGTTTTGAAAATTCTGTATCTATAAGTTTTTTCTGGATATCCAGAATAACTTAGTATTAATGGATTTGTTATAGCGAATAGCGGAATAGTTAATCGTCTGTATCTAATCTTACTTTAATCTTCTTAACGAGCACGTATGTTTGTTTATTTAAGTTTTTTGGTATAAAACTTCAAACGTAAAACACTGCATAAACCGTTAAATGCATTCTTAATAAACATATATTTATATTTTTCGTGTCACCTTTGTTGCACAACCGACTGTATTATTTGATTGATTGTCGGAGGCTATAATTGTAGCGATAAACCTATTATATACGTATCAGTTTTGTAAATTAAAGCTTGTAAAAAAATTAATTTAAAAAGGAAATAATTTTAATAAATTTTACCAATACTAAATATAATTTCCATTATAGACATTGCTAAAAAGTTAAATATATCAAAGCAAGTGATTCAAAATGAAAACAAAAATATTTTAGTTATTGAATGTGATGTTAGGTATATTTTAAAAGCTTTGATAGAATTACCCTGTCAAACACTAATAAATTTAATAACATCGCTAAAATTCATTCTCCTGTTTCGTCATCTATTTTTTTATGCAATCAAAAGATAAAATGTATTAAAAAAGTTACACCCCTGAAAATGTTCGTTTAATGCAGTGGAAAATTTTAAAGAATTATGAAAATCTGGACGTTTTAAGCTACCTCTTTGAGTGTGAATATTTTTACATTCCTTTTACTCTCAAAAATAAGCCATGAATACTATCTATGACTATAGTTTTTTGCTAAAGTCTACTATTTTTCAGACTTTAAATTCGATATTGCAGCATGTTCACAGCCATCATTGAAACGAATAAATATTTCACTTCTATTCTAAACATTTTGCCACGATCGAAAAATAAGATCTTTCGGAAATTTACTTAGAATCGCTTCTGGCGTATTAATTTTTTTCACGTTTAGATAGGCAATTTGGATAGGGAAATAAGACAGTAAGTTCTTTTGAGAACTCCTCAATAAGTTGAATTTAATTTTAATTCGGATAACTTAGATACTGGATTACACCGTTCCCCAGCAGTGTGTAGCAATACGGGACTCAAAACAGAAATTATATACCTAAATATAGATAGCTAAATTCGAGGCAATGTCGCGTTGGCTAGGCCAGGGTTAACGAAATTAAAGCTTTAGATTTGACTTGATCAAGCGCTCGCAAAGCTTAGGATTTAACCCTATGCATTTGCGACTAGTTATTTTTCATACCATTCCTTTATCGTTTTTGCTTTGGTTACCGATCTGAATTTGATCGTATCAATATAATTAATGTGATACATCAACAACATACATTTACCTCGTAATTAAACTTGCCTGACCAACTAATCATTAAAGGCTTAATAAATTTATTCTTTCTGTTATAACAAAATATTTTTTTTAATTTTAAAAATTTGTGAAGTTCCAACTTCGTAAAACCATCGTAAAGTAAATGATGTTAGGCGTATTTTTTTTAAGTATGCTCTCCAAAATGACTTCAAATATATATACATATATATATATATATATATATATATATATATATATATATATATATATATATATATATATATATATTCTTTTTTTTTATTCATACGATATTCGTTACTCACTGATCATCAAGGGTATTTCCAGTCGTCTTATATCACAAATAAAGGGGAAAATTCAATAATAATTGATTTCTATTCTGTGTGAAATCAAATATTTTTATAATTTATTTGCTCTTACGCCTGTGAAAGATATAGTAGGCAATATTTTCAAATTGGGAAATTAATATACATAATTTTTTTAATTAGAATTATTGTGGGCCCTTAAATAGTGTTAAATGTGTACGAAACCTTCGTAGTGCAAATTCTACTCGTGATTGACAGGTTTTATTTTGTTTTTCATGTTTTTACTATTTTTGAAGCAAATGCAGCGTGCATTTGCTTCATTAGATATTTTTGAAATCTTTTCTCTCTCTAATTTATTATAGAACATATTATAGTTGTTAGTCTTTTTTTTTGGAATTCATAATATTAAATTGTATGGCCGCCATATTGCTATTCTTGCGACTTCAATCATGCATTCCTGGCGATCGTTCTACGTTCAAGATTTTGTTCCCTGTTACCGCTTTATTCGATAGAAAACATTTTTTTAATTTCTATTTTTTAGATATTTGCTGTCCTATTTAAATTTCTGAATAAACTTGCAGGTACATCCAATTATAAAGCAAGAAGTGTAAAAATAATAACAGAAAGAAAAAAAAATATTGTGTATATATATATATATATATATGTGTGTGTGTGTGTGCGTGTGTTGTGTGTGTGTGTGTGTGTGTGTGTGTTTATGTGTATACGTATATAATATACGTATATTAATATTCTATTTTTGAACTTTTCAAATTCATACTAAATGTAAATGCGCCCTTATCTTCTAAAATTCACAAAGATTTTCTAAGCAAATGTATAATCAAACATTGCAATCTACCTTCTAATATGCTGCAGTATGTAGGACCCATAGTGCAATTAAATTATGACATAGTAAATGGACAACACATCGAAACGTAACCTAAAATGGTCTCTGTCCTACAATTTATGAATGCCAAGTAATATGAGAAATATATTAAAACACTTTTCTTTTTCCATCTTTCTTGTCAAAATATTTACGGAAACCTTATCTTGTAATCTCGTACCTTTTATAATTATGAGAAAATGCTCAAAATTCAGTAGAAATTCCTGTAAAAAGAAGAAAAAAAATTAAAATTCAAACTAATCTAGTAACCTGTCAAGTTCAAAATAGAACTCGCATTACGAAAGTTGTATGCACATTTAGGCAGTTATATATATTTGAAGGTACGTGGTATTTCCATGACACTATTTACAAATATTAATTTTCTAATAATTTAATAAATAAATAAAATTTTTTTTAATAATAAAATTGTACTTATTTAAAAAATATATGATATCTAGGATTACCGCTATAGTGTTCCTACAACTTTTGCGTAGGTTTCTTAAAACTCTCTTTTTCCATATATATAGAGTACGTACCTCAATATATATATATATATATATATATATATATATATATATATATATATATAGAGAGAGAGAGAGAGAGAGAGAGAGAGAGAACGTACCTCAAGAGTAAGATTGAAACCTTTATCTTATCACTAACGTGTCCTTAAGTATTAGCTTAACGTAGAAACTTAGAATTTGGCGTAGTAAGAAAATTTATAGTACGAAAATTTTTAGTATGAAAATTTTAGGTTGTACAAATTAAATACTAAAGAAATAAATTATTTTATATTCCGTATATAGTGTGGGGTTCCATACCCCATATAGAAAAAAAAGATTCTAAGGGTCTGAGTCTGAGTCTTTCCTCATAATTTTTTATGTTGTACCTTCAGACCATATCTATAACAATTTGTTCATATATATTATATATATATATATATATATATTTATATATATATGTATATATATATATATACATATATATATATATATATATATATATATATATATATAATTTCATAAACTTATTCTTTCTATATTTCGAGAAAATGAAATTTGATAAGGTAAAACCAAAAACTTAATAGAACGCCACGTATCAAAGTCAAACTCGCTGCGTCATAAGCGGATGTTTTAGAAATATCTTCTCTTCAACACGTAGATACAATTTTTCATAAATAAACTTCCAACGCCGTCCGAGAGCGTGTAACAAGAAACCCAGCCGAGCTTTGAAAGCTTCTCTTGAAGCTCGTCATTAAAACCCTGCATACGCGCCCGACGAAGCCTGAACGGGAAGGCTTTGACGGCAATCGGTTTTGTTCTGCGGCAGGCGGTAATTAATCTACGGCGTTGTCTAATAAATCGTACAAAAACACGGTCATCATCGTCCTTATTTCAGAGTACCGCTTACGTAATTCAAGTAGGTAATATGAGAGGATCGTTTATATTAATTACTGGAGGAGAAATAAGCGTTTCCTTTTGGATTAATATAAAGAAAACTTCATCTCTTTGATGCCTATTTAAATTAATGACGGACACTGTTCGATTTTTTTTTCATCACTCTGTCAACTAGCTTTGAGAGAAAATTGTATAGGTACATAGATACAAAAATATGTCTATTTCCATAGAAGTACACAATTTAAATATTGCTTTTATATCACCTTAAAGACTTATTCGAATTTCCAATATAATTTTTGAGACTAAATTTCTTGAATGAATTCTTATCTAATTCAATCATTTCTAAGTAATCTGGTTAAACTATTAAGGCGCTTGAAATACTACAATGTGGTCTTCCTTCGATTGAAGTTTCAGAGCCTGGAAAATGATATGTAGTATTAAGTTTTTTCGGAAATTTTTATTTACACAATCACATACGTTAATTTACAAAATGACGTGGTTTTTAAAATTTTTGTCAGTCTATCCGTTTGACTGTACATCATAGAGAAACTACTAAATGCATTTCAATTAAAGTTTCAGTTTTACTTTCAAACTATCTGTTAGTGTGTTTATTTGGGCGTCGCTTAAAAAATTCGTAATAATAATAATAGTAATAATAATAAGCCATTTATTCCCATAATATCACTTAAGACACAAAAATACACAATATATCGGTACCTTACATTACTTTTATAATTAAACTTATTAGATTATAACTCAACATAAAATGTATAACTAAACAATTTAAACATAATTTAAGAACAAAATAAATTCAAACCTCAATCCGGGCAATAAATAAATTAAGAAGGAATACTCATTATATATTAATATTTTAAATATGTGTTCGAAGTAACTGTTTTCAAAATATTATCGTTATTTGTAGTTGAACACGTGAGCTAAATTTAAAACAAAGTATAATTAAAACTAAATGTGAAAATACGTACTTATATTTTAAATTAATATTATCCAGTATCCATTTACGAATAAAAACCTCCTCCATCGTCCTCTAACGGGATCTGACAGTCGTTAATTTAGTCCAGGTCGGTCCTGCAATGATCTTCAGTCTCAGTAAGTCTTCTTAGGAGTAGATTTGCGAACAGTCTATAAGTGTTTTGCAATAGACCTTTTTGTCTAAAGTTACTGATATCAAAGGTATTTCCTTTCTTACAGATTAGAGCGATGACACAATCTTCCCAGTCTTTTGATATACGGCACGTATCAAGTATTTTATTGAGAATAATCGTTAATACTGGAGTTAAGAGTTCAATAATAGTTTTTAATATGTTATTTAAGACTCCATCCTGGCTAGGGATTTTATATCAATTTCAGAGATTTGAGGCTTTCTTTTACTTCAATTTCTAAAAAAGGCTTAGTATTTTGTCTATTTTCCGAGTTTTTGGGTTCAAATTCACTATATATTGTATTATTATGATATTTACTATATAATTCCTTATAAAAAAATGTTGCTATAACCGCTAGCCTGCATCTATTTGTGACCTTGTTTCTAACTTTATTATTCAGAGATATTATCCATTTTTATTTCTTTAACACTTTATTAGAGGGTTTCACTGATCGTTTAGTTTCCAGTTCTTCTTCAAATATTTTATACTTTAAATTGATTTTATTTTTACTAATCAGTTTCCTGTATAGTTTAGTCAACTTCTTTCTCTTTTCCTTATTTTTGTGTCTCATATCTTTTAGATATACTCTTTCTTTGATTCGATTTCTCAATTTTGGTGTAAATATAAGTCCGTTCTTGGTTTTATGCAACCGAAAAAATTACTTAGTGAACTTAAAAGAAATTGTCATTTTTTTAAGGTAAAATGTATTGCACAATACACAAATTGCCAGCAACCAAGAATTTTTGTAGTAGACAACCAAAGTGCATAAAATGTGCTGACAATCATTACACTACACAGTGCAAAAAACAACGCAACAGTGTAGCACTATGTGCGCTATGTAACGAAAGAGGACATCCGGCAAACTACAAAGGTTGTCTAGCCTATCAAAAGAAATTAAAAGCTCTACAACCGAAGAAAATTTCTGCTGTGCAAAGACTGCAAACCGAGAATATAAAACTGTCTGAAAAAGACGAACCATCTATTTCAAAAATGTCTCAGGCCCAAACCATAAAAAATACAATTAATCCAAGTAATTATAATAAGAAGCAAGCTGCATCTAACGAGTCTACAATCGCTGACATGATGAAATTGCTCATTTAATTTCAGGCTGAAATTAAAATAAGTATTGGGCAGTTAGTCAAAATAGTGGAAAAATTGAAGGAAATCCAAAGGCCACTAACCAAAAAATCAAAAAACCTGAAAATGGATAACCAGTTCCCACCAATTATAACATGGAACGCAAATGGGCTTACCCAACGAGCCCAAGAACTAAAAGTATTCATGAACACTAAAAATATAGATATCGCACTAATATCGGAAACTCACTTTTTACAAAAGAACCACATTAAAATTAAAGGATATAGCGCTTACTGGACTACTCGTCCTAGCGAACGTGCCCGTGGGGGAACAGCCTTGTTATTAAAACGAAATATACATTTTCGGCAAGAAGAAATAAAAGAGCCTCATATTCATACCACCATAATTACTGTTCAGCATAATGGAGCTCACATAATGTTCACCACGTCACAATATATCGAAAAGCCAGTACATCAACATATTAAGAAAACTTGGTCCAAGATTTATTATTGGAGGTTACGTTAAACAAACTGCTTTTGGATCTCCACTGATCACTCTGAGCAAAGAGAAAGAAATGTTAGCTGCCATTAATGAGACAAAATGCGAGTTCCATTCGTCACGTACTCCATCATATTGGCCTACAGATAGCATTAAAATTCCTAATCTGAGAGATTTCTTTACCTCACATAGAATTGCATACGATTACGTTAAAATAAAAAGCGTGGATGATCTAATTTCTAATCATACTCCTGTCCTACTAACGCTGAGTGCAACAATAATTAAGAAAAAAAGAAAACAGAACCTCATCAATAAGTATACTGATTGGGAACTATTCAGAAATTACCTTGACAACTTTATCGATTTAAAATTTCTAACAAGGTTCTACACGATTGATGACCTGGAGCAACAGACACAGACATTTATTGAATATTTACGCTTGGTAGCCAGTAAGGCTACTCTATCCTCAGAGATAAACCAGAACAAGAAATAAAGTAGCCTGCCGACATTAGAGGTCTAATAAAGGAGAGGCGAAAAACAAGACGTATATGGCATAGATCCAGAAATCCGGCAGACAAAAGGATTTTTAAATCAGGGGAGCAATCGAATTAATAGGTTAATTAAAAATTATAAGCAGAATTCCATCGATGTCTACCTGAGCGGACTGGGGCCTGACGCGGACAAAGACTATTCCATGTGAAAAGCAACGCGTAGATTCAAACGACCCCTTGTTCAATTGCCACGGTTAGTGGATAAGGAGAAACAAAGAGAAAGCTGAAGCCTATGCTCAACACCAATCACCAAGCATCAATATTCCAATCCCGTGATATACAAACCAACATTGATTGAGTAATAGCAATCAAACCAGTAACATCAATAGCACAAGAAATACATAGAAATCTAAACCCTAAAAAACACCTGGAATTGATGAAATGTCTCCGAGTCTATTTAAGGTATTATTGCGCAAAGCTATTATCATGCTAACATACTTATATAACGCTTGTTTTCGGTTAAAACATATTCCGATAATGCTTCAAAACAACGCAAATAATAATGTTAAAAAAACCTGGTAAATCAGCGGAACAAATAACATCGTACAAACCAATATCACTGTTACCCTCAATATCCAAACTGTTTGAGAAATTATTGCTGAAACGACTTAAACTAATCGTGAATATCCCGGATTTCCAGTTTGGATTTAGAAATAAACATTTAACCATCGACCAAGAGTAATAACCATAGTCGAAAAGACATTCGAGTAAAGAAAATATTGCCGTGCAGTGTTCCTAGACGTATCACATGCATTTGACAGAGTATGGCACGAAGATCTCGCTCATAAAATAAGCAAATTGCTACCAGCAAACTATTGTCAATAACTTCAGTCCTCTTTGTCTGAAAAAAGATTCAGAGTATCGCATGAAGAAGCGTATTCAGCGTTTTTTCCTGCCCGGGCAGGTGTACGGCAAGGAAGTGTCTTGGAACCTCTTCTCTGTCTACTGTATACAGCTGACATTCCCAATACAGAAAAAAACCTTCATAGGCACCTTTCTGATGATACAGTAGTAATGGCAACTGCAGACACGCAAAGTCAATCCACCAAAAATGTATAAGAAGTATTTGACAAAATCAACAGATGGATCGTTGATTTGAAAATCAAACTCAACGAGTCTAAATCCATTCACGTGACATTTGCATTGCTCCGAACAAACACCGATACATACTTGTCTTAATGGAATTCAAGTCCCGCAAACAGATACAGCAAAATATATTGGACTCAATCTGGATGGTAGGAAACATCAAGTTAAAGTAAAAGCTGAGCAAATCAGGTTAAAACAACAACAAATGTTGTAGTGGGTTGGACATCATGCCAAACTTAACCCCTCCTATAAGCGACTAATTTACCTTTTAATCGTCAAACCAATGCATGGTATCCAGCTTTGGGGATGTACAAAGCAGTCAAATCGTAATGTAATCCAACGAAGTCAAAACAAGTTCTTGTGTATAATCAGCAATGCATATCTAGTCATATGCAACCAATCGAAAAATTCACAACAACATAGACATGCAATGGATTAACGAAGTTATCCAAGAATATGCTATTAAACACGAAAAACGACTTCTCAACCATAATAGCGTAGAAGCTATTCGACTTTTGGATATTACCCACGAACTGGGAAGGTTAAAACGTGTTAAACCTCATGAATAAACTTAATTTATCTGGGAGCTGAATATTGGTACAGTAAACCCGCACACGACTTACTTGAAAATAAAATCAAGTACTGAACATAAAATCAGGCATTTTTAAGATAAATTTGAACGCGCTAGCTGCAAATGTAAACTTGGAACTCTTTCTAAATGACTCTGAAAGTATATTCAATACTTTCATAATTAGAATAAGAAATAGCACGAAGTATATGGCCAGCCAAGTGAATTATACTATTAACATATTGCTGATCACCACAAACGTCTAAAAATATTTCACATTAAATATATACTTTTTTTTTAATTTATACACGTATTTTTATAGTAAAAAAGCGACTTGCTTAAAGACAAACCATAAAATATTACAAATTTTCCAGTTATTTGCAAAACAAAATCCGTTTCTCAATTTCGAAATGTTAGTTTTTAAATTCAGTTTTCTGTTGCAGTTATAATATGCCATAAATAACAAGAAGACTTAATCTACATGAAGAAATCGCTTATATGAAGTAATATAAAACGACACCATATCAAATTTAAAAATCAGTCCGCGACATCCATATCGAACAAAAGTACTAAGCGAATCTATAATTATCGTAAATGGATATTAAACAATACACGTACAGGGAAAGCTGCCATGTACACATGGAACTTGATTGGTAAGCTAAATTAACGTCATGTTCGTTTCAAACTAACAATTTTCAGATTCCAGATTTTCTGTGTACCATTAAAATGTCCCTGCTCATCCGGAAGTTTTAGTTTTCTTTTAGCGAGTAAATAAATATGCTAAGACCAAATATCCGGAAAAATACCATAGATACAAAACTTTATGAACAAAATTGTGCTTTAGTTAAAAAATATGTAAAACATTATAATCAAGTATTAAGCTCCCGATATTCTAAAAATCTAAACTTCTTACATTTGCTGGAGCTGAGTTATGAAGTGTCAAAATATCTGCGAAGCATGCCGTGTCCGGTAGCATGGCTCGGTGTTAAATAGTGCCCTTACCTTACATCCAGATAATACGGCCTGATTATTGGAACACCATTCGGAAAAGTTATTCTTCTATTTTTAATTCACATAACTGAAATATTTCAGAATAATAATTATATTTTAAAATACATAACAATGTAATTAGAATTTTTGTAATTATTCTTAATTGTAAAAAAATATATATATTTATATATATATATATATATATATATATATATATATATATATATACATATTGCCTTTAAGGTAATATATGTCATTATATGCATTAAATGATCAATAAATAATTAACAAGGAAAGCGCTTTAACGGCCAATAATCTTTTCTCAAAAGTAAAAATAAATATGCATCCCATGTAAAGCAAATAAATTTAAACGATTAAAAAATTAAATTTAAATAATAACTCAAGTCATGAAACGAATAAACATAATTCAACTAAATTTTACTCATTTAAATTAAATCGGACTCAAAAGTACTAGCACCTTCAGGCAGCGTGTTAAGTTATTCAGAGCACGCAAACTGGAAAGCTCTTATCAAAAGCTACGCGGTCGTAAGTCCCAGGCAACGCTCTGCGCCGCTCCCTCTACGAAGACTACGCGATTAGTTTTGACTTCAACTAAATATAGACGTTATTTACCGAGGAGTTTACTTTGGGAGATTTTAATCGATAAATTGTTCGTAAATTATTTACATTTTGTATTTACTAACCAGAACTGGGACCGCGCAGCACCTTGCAGCAGCGTTAGTAATACCAATTGTAATAAACTGATTCAAGAACTACTTACCAAAAACAATGTACAAACATTTCATAGGCAATATTTTATGACCCATTTTCTGTTGCTAAAACGAAACATAAAAATACTTTTAATTTCACCAAATGAACATGTACTAGCTGTATGAAAATAATGGTTCATAAAATTGTACATGTAAATATAATGAATAAAAGAAGTCCATGAAATTTTCGACTGTTTACATAAAAGATTATGCATGAAAACCTTTTTCATTTTACATAATTTAGCACTAAATTTTGCTATGCAACTTAATGCACAGAATAAACTTCTAAATCATCGAGAAAGCTGTTAATTAATTATTGAAACTTGAATGTAAACTAGTATTATGTAAACAAAACACAGTCGTGGTTCTTTCTTTTCTTAATTAAAAATTTTGGAGTTGTAATAGCGTTTTGAAAAAACTTTTCAAAGTTTGCTAAATTATTAAAATTCCAACATTGTAATTAAATATCAGTTTAAGGAGGTAATATTCAACGAACAAATATCAAAACCTAGACTTTAACATTTAGACTTGAATTTTCACTTTTTTTGACAGCTTCAAAATATTATATACTCAATCTAGACCTATTTTTAACTTTATTTGATTTAATTCTAATTGAAAGTTCATGGACAAAATCTTTTTCAAATCAAATTCAAAATGGACAAACAGTTTTCACTTCATGAATCACTTATTTTTGTACGAAGAAATTATACTAGACTATAAATATTATTACTTCAGATGTAACAGATTGTCTTTTGAATTGAAATATTTATTTATTTATGTACTTTAATGTATACAGTTTATACATATGGCGTATTTATTGTTACGAGAGAAATCTCTTTCAGCCAACCGGAACACCAGTCCATCCAGCCACCAGGCTCGACGAGCAACCAAGAATCGAACACGGATCGCCACGGTGCGCCGTGCCGTCAAAGGCCATATACCTTGTGATCCATCCAACACACTACAGTGATTACAGGTGATATATTACCGCAAAATTGTTGTGTATTTGTAAACGATAAATTCCGATCAAGATCTAAAAAAAATCTTCTAACGAATGACTGAAGGTGAATGACTGTGAAAAAGCCTTTAACTATAGTAAATTATGAACAGAACAAGTCAACGATAAGGTGAAAACACAATATAAATAAAGAAAGGAAGACATTAAAATATACAAAAACTTTTCCATTGATGCGTGTAAACATAAAGATGTTTTGAAGATAAATACATCGATAATTTAGCTGACATAGTGATAAATTATTGCTCCATAAATAAATATCACATCAGCATAAAAAATATATCGATAATAATAAACGAATTATGACAGATCAATAATTATTTTGAAATAAACAAAAAAAAAGATGATCGCGGAGTGCAAATCACCATTTTAATTGGTAAAGATGTTCAGCCGGGAACGGAAGTAAGATCTCAACACCAATAAAGGGTCCAATCTCAACTGAATGCCGACCAGCAGACCGGAAAACGCAATTCCAGACGCAGGTCGTCAGTTTTCCAATTTTCATCATCGGCAGTGCGGAAAATGAATTAGGATAGAGTCGGAGAATCGTTATCGTCAAAGTTGACTCCAGCAAGAGTCCTGTTTTTGATCGCGCCTTCTGCGGCCAATAATATTAACGCCTCAGTCCCCATCACCGAGAGGTCTGTCCGATATTGAACGAAGATTCGATCAAGAGAAGAAATTTTTTATTATCGTCGTGACAGGAGTATGATTGAATGAATTTTCTTGCCGGGTGTTTCCGGTAGGGAGGATCGGAAATAACTATTGGGTTGTGATAAACGGATGATTTTTTATTTAAATATTTCTGCGAGGTTTTATTCCTATTTGCTAGACAATTATTGCTCTCTATGCTCTGAGCTCTGACTTTAAAGGTTCTTTAGTGTATCTTATAAAGTTTCTTTAGTACTGGCAATAGATTTAAGCTAAAAATTAAACCGTAATTTAAAA
Organism: Druceiella hillmani; assembly: GCA_039881145.1. Classification (NCBI taxonomy): domain Eukaryota; kingdom Metazoa; phylum Arthropoda; class Insecta; order Lepidoptera; family Hepialidae; genus Druceiella; species Druceiella hillmani. Next base: position 28,349,783 of record JAYKKI010000013.1, on the reverse strand, counting down.
TTAACTATTTTAGGATACGTTATTTTTTAATTAAATTGTTTTATGTAAAAAAGCTTCCAGTCATATCTTAACCGATTATTATCTAATAAAGCTATTAAAAAAAATCTCTCAAGTGTCAGTAGAACTTGCACTAAGATGGTTCCATATTATATATTTAGACATTTATAATCATTTAAGGATATATGACATTCGTATTAAAATATTTACAAATATTATTTATTTGCAACATAAATACATCGCTTACTAGATTCTTCACTATTTTTCAAGGGCTTAAAGTCGTAGTGATCTGTAATAATCTGGTCAGATTTTACCAACACACTTTTTTAATGACTTTCTTGACTTTTTTAATGAGTTACGTGGTTTCGGAAAGAAGGGAAGAACGATAATACATTTTCTAAAATTTCTGAGAATTTTGTTATTTTTAGAAACACAAATTAAAATGAAAAAGTAATATTTTTCTATTTCTCGTAACAAGCACTTTCAAATAATGCCCCACGCGATGTATAAAAAAAATTCTTGTCTCTAATTTTTATATAATATTTTAAAACAATTATCAAGTGAAAAATACATGCGTTAATAAAATGATAAACCAAGTTTCTAAATCGCATAGTGCAGACGGCAGACAGACACGTAAGTGATCTTATAAGGGTTCCGTTTTTTTCAGATATTGCATTTTAATTTATTTTTATAAAAAATATAAATTTAAAAATACTATCTACTTTTATTGCCATTGATCAACGTAGTATTTAAATAGTACTAGACTAGTAATTAATATTCTTTTTAAGTGAAAGAATTTAAAAAAGCACGTAATTAACATAAAATTTTAACGGTACATCCAAACTATGTAAAGCCTGAGAGCTAAATAAATTATCGCGGGCAAAATAATCGATTTTATGTAAATGAACTGAAACTTATTTTTATAAGTATTCCATTTTTGTTCATTTCACGATGCCCGTGAGGTTTTTGGGTTCACAAACATTTTTCTCAGAAACCGTTTGATACGGAAACGTGAAAGTTATCGTAGAGATTTGTCATAGTATCTCAAAATTGAACATTCAAAAATACTTAAATTCGTGTACTTACAATTTTATTTAATTGCATTTGTCGTGTGGGGTATCAAATGCATGTTGTAAGGTTCCGAAGTTTTATATAAAATAATTCCAGTGATATTGTTAAAAATATTAAAAACCCTATCACCTCCCCCTTCCCTCCTGTCTTCAACTGACTGCTGCAGTCAAAATTATGAAAAGACAATATTATAGTTTCTGAGGTATTTACGATATTTTTACGCCTATGAAAAATAAACTGAGCAATATGTTTCCATAGTTCAAATAATATTAATATTTATAGATAATTTAACAGGAATATTATTTACTCGTAAATTTTCATGAGTAGATATCTAATTGTGAATGGAATCCTAGTAATATGAGATTTTACTCATGTTTGCATTTTTTTGTGAGAAACCTTGTTCTATCTGGGCCATATGGCATTACTATATGCCATATGGCATATAGTAATGCCATAAGTTATGTCAATAAATGGCTAGAACTGCTCGAGTTCAAAAACAACAAATCAGAGTAGATACTCGTAGTGTTGGAGTAACTATCGATGAGTTTGTTTTTTAGAAATCACCTTACCCAGCCCATATTGTCAGACCGGATGCTTGAGTGTTTAAAACGAATTATATCAACATAAAAAATATTTTATGTCTATTATTTATTTCTCACAAATCTGAATAATTAAAAAATATTGTTGAAAGTAGGTTAATGGTACGAATAATGGAGTACCTAAAGTATGGTATATGTAAGTCTTAACCAGACTTACATATACCATGCTTTAGGTAACAGCAATCTGAACTTAATCAAAAATAGTTTCAGGCTATTGCTCATAGCTTCCATTTTAAATCCCGATTAGGTAAAGTGATTAATTTTGGTTCATAAGGCCAATGGCTAATTATTTCTTTGACGTGCCCTGTAACGTGAAAGTCAAGTATCAATCTATGCATTAATGTTACGCAGATATACATTTTATAACTATACATTTTTATCAAGTAATTTATTATGACAAAAAAATTGGGAAAAGGTTCTTCATTCTACTAGCTTTTATAACTTTTTTATCGTACTTTAAGCCAAAATTTAAAAATGTGCTCGTAAATCAAAAGTTTTTTTTAACCAGGTCTAAATATATACATTATCAATCATTTATAAAAAACTCTTTGATTCAGAGAAACACACCGACGTACGACATTTAATTTTGACCCCAGACTTGCGAATATAGGACGCCAAAGTATACTAATTAAAAACAAATGAATAACTAACAAATCTGTACTCAGTATAGCTTAATAAATCATGTATTAAAAGAATATTCTTTTAATTTATTTGTGTCGTTACATTTATGTTAAGATTTTATCTTTATAGTCCAATAATAATTTGCTTTGTGTAGAATAAAGAAATTTTCTAACTAAATTATGCTTCTCCCATCTTCATTCATAATATAGCTCTAAAACTCTACGAGCTTCTAAGTTAATAATCAGAATATAATGATGATATATAATAGTCTCATTCACTCTCCTAGAATATGATGAGTGAGACTTTTTAAATTATGTTTAAACCTTTATAACGTGACCAGGTTTCAATATTTGTCAAAAAAAATCACTCGTCCTCAGTCTATACCTAGAAATTATAATTTATTAAATAAATAACAAATTAGTTCAATACCGTGTTACAGAAGACGTAACGAGGAGAATATTATAGAATATAACGGGATGCTATCTGCAAGAAATTGTAAAAAGCAGTCACATTTGTACGCGATAAAAGGAAAAATAAACAAACCATTTGAAAATGTTGAGGAGCGCCATAAGAAATGATATAAGACAACATTGTGTGCGATGTAGCAGTATCCTAATAAATAAAAAAAAATCTTTTCAAATCTCTGACGTCTGTGTGTGTGACTTTTATTACTTTTTCGATTTCTTTTATATGGTGAGCGTAGGTCTTACAAGGAATCTCCCGTCTATTTTATTAATTGAAAACAGAAAAACTTGCTAACATGATCACGACGGAGTTTATAACTAATTTGTCTTAAACACAAAACAAACGATAGGTCACTGGTGTTTGACCAATAATTTTGTATGCAACACTATCGTAATATCACCGGTATTTGTCCCATTAGTGTGACACTAACTTACATGTGACACTAAAATGATGTCACTGAACGGGGTAGTGTAAAAAAGCTTGAGTGTAAAACACTTCATTTTTGTCCCAGTTATTTGAATTTCTGTTGGAAACGCCTGACAAGAAAAGGCGCTCAATCATTCTCCTTTCAACACTATAATAAAATATTACATCTCTTGAACGAATCTCCGTCTAATATCACACAGATCTCTCTGCGATCGAGTCCGTGGCATCAGTTTTATTAGCCGCTGAAGGCGCAATCAAAATACGACTCTTGCTAAAGTTGGCCTCATTGATAATGATTTTTCGACCCTATCCCAATTCATTTTCCGCACTGCCGATGATATAAATTGGAAAATTGACGACCTTCGTCTGAAATTACATTTCCGGCTCGCCTATCGATATTCGGTTGAGATCAGGAACTTTATTTGCTGAGATCAGATTTCAATTCCCCGCTGAACACCATTTCTAATTAAAATGGTGATTTCTTATGGAAATATCCGTCCAACCCACAGTAAATGTTTTTTTTTTCTAAGTAATTGTGCAATGGATGTAGATTGTTTATCAATTCGCATATTCCTTTATAACGTCATTTTATGTAAATGCGTCTTTTTATATTACAATATAAACATATTCTTTCAAAACTTGTCTCAAAAACTCTTTCAGAAGTGCAATGTCGAAAAACAATTTTACATACTCGTACAATTTAAAAAATTAGAAGAAAATCTATTCATTTCAACTTTCATGATATTTTCCATCAGAGCTATAATGTAAACTCGCTAAATTAAAATATTCATGTTTGCATAGAAAAATGATCAATTTCAGATCTGTGCCTGTATATAAAAATTAATACAAAATGTTGACAAATATTCTATTAAAACGTCGTCGATAACTTTTCAAAAATATAAAAAGTACAAATTACAAAAAATATACCGGAAATATTTAAGAAATTCGATTGCAAAGTGAATCTAAAACTTTACTTTTTTCAACCTAATTTAAACTATTTCCCAGAAAATGCAGAAGCCTTAGTAAAGAAAAGGATGTAATATTTAATAAATAAAAATGAGGCGTAAATCATTTGAAAAACCGCGAAACATGAAAAAAAAATTATATATATATATATATATATATATATATATATATATATATATATATATATATATATATATGTATATATATATATATATATATATATATATATATATATACATATACATATATAATTTAGTACAAATAATTTATTAAATGTGATAATTTGACTTTCTGAGCACTTTTATTATTTTTTCACATTTCTCTTTCCGAGAAAACTAGACACGATAGAAATAACCTGCTCGCCTATTTATAATAAACTACCCAAAATAACTCTTACAGAACATTACATTTATTAAATATTGCAATAACTAAATTTGCAGGTAATTGCCATTGTTCATATTAGCAGGTCATAATGAATACTCTTATAAATAACATGTCACTCGTATAAAGAATCATTAATGTAATCAATAGTAAAGACACTCACTAACTAACTTCGTTTTTTCTACTTTTCTAGTTATTAATCGAAAATCATAATGTTTAACTAATAAATTACAATTATCTTCATCCGGTTACTGCTAACCAATGACCATATATATTTGGATATAATTTTGTTATTGATGACAGGCCAATCAGTTGTTAATATCAGCATTAGATAAATTTTACCTAAAACTTATATTTATATTTAAAAAGGTCAAGGTGACATTACATTTTTTGTTAGCCTTAATTTCGAAGGAAATAACATTTTATTTAAAACTTATATGGCTGCAAAAAATACAGTTTACTGGCGAGTTTTAAATGTTTCATTTCAATATTACTTTAAAATTAGAAATTATTGGTTTATAGAAAATATTTTGCTAGTATCATAGGAATTTAACCCTATGCTCTAGTCACGATTCGAATGTTTACGACCTTTCGCCATGTAGTTACAAAAGTAATTTACATGCTAATGGGGTTGTTCCTCATCTGGCAGGGGTTCGACTTTTGTAAGGTATAGTAAAACCGATATAAATATAGTCAAATAGAAGTAAATCCCTTTATTTCCTTTTATTAATATAGCATTTTGTAATTACTCCTTTTTATATATTTAATTTAGATTTAAAACCTTTACGCTAAATTTTGTCAAAGGTGAATTTATTTTCTTTATTATCACAAAAAAACTGATTTTATTAAAATTACTGTAACGATTTTCAGGTGTAATTTTATTTTTAAGATTTAATTGTCTCTTGTTGCATTTGTATATCATAGAAATACACTATCAATATCAATGTTAAAAACTACTATTGAGTATTTAATAGAAACATGAAAATAAACGATATGTTTCCCGTTCTGAAAATCAAATTAGTTTTTTTGTTAAATATGAGACTAGTATATTATATTTAAAATAATATATAACTAACTTTGTATTATCATTCAAATTGTGAAAGTATTGGGGAGGGTTCAATCAAAGTAAAAGAAGGGTGTTTTCAAAGGAAATTTTAGTGGATTTAGTAGAATCACATTGGAGTCAATGTATGCGTATTGTGTAAGTACGTGCTCATTTACGTATGCGGGCTTTTAAAGCCTTGTAAAATGTTTCCGAGTTAAGAAATTTTCTATTATTTTTGTAAAATTCTCGACGTAGTAAATCTTACAAAAATAAAAAAAACTATTCATGTTGGTCTGTGGATGATACGTAATCTTTTAGTTATAATCGGAAAATCATTTCCGAAGGTAAAGGTAAAAATCTGAATTTTTTGCTTCCCAGCTATTGCTAAATTACTGTTATTTTGTAACAATCTCCAAAAGTTTGAGCCAACTATTGTCGTCGTTGTCTTTTTTATCAAATACCGAATTTACTTAATTTCGAGTTTGGCTAAATTTGAAGTAAATTCGATATTTCATAAAAAATAACCTGAATTAATAAAAATTCTATCTGAATTTAATCTAGAGCGCTTATTAGGTACCTATAACTTAAAATGCATTTAAGAGATACATGTTGTATGTATGAGATCCGTTTAGTTCAAATTAAAAAGCTAACTTTAGGTAAAGGAACATAATTTTAGCTTAATTCGTTTAATAATTTAGAAACTGCTGCGGACAACCAGGCGAATAAAAGAACTACAACTTAGTTTAGTTCGTAGTAGAATAGTCGTTCAGCAAATATTTCATGTTTCATTACTATGCCTAAATTTCCATTGTTAATTTGAAACAATATATAATCAATTATTCCCCAAAACAAACAAGCACAAAGAGCCCCACGTGAACTTTGAAGACCTCTAAAAGCAATTCATCTGCAAACCACTTTATTACAAAATAACATACTATAGAATCTAAATTCACATTTACCAAAAATACATAAACCAAGACTTCTCAACCTTCACAAGTTCGACGTAATACCAAATAAAAACCGAAGCATCGGAAACCTAAGTTTCTAATTTGATGGCGTCATACAAAAAAATGTTTTCATTAAATTTAAACTCTGCAGATATGAATTCCGCTTTAATTTTACACTTGAATGCGGATAAAGATGGCGGCCGGAAGTACTGGACGGCGGAACCGGATATTAATGCCGAGCTTTTTGTTGTCAGGGCCCCACTCACAGCTTTTGATGAAGCTTTTTTTAATATTCTCGTCAATATCATTTGAACTCTGAGTGGCACACCCACCCGTCGCCTGCTGATATTTTTATGATGACAATTGTGTTTTTAGATCGGTTTTTAGTTGAAATATTTTCTCGTTTCGCATTCGAAAATTATTTAGTTTGCTGCCTTTGACTATTCATCATATTTATGACAAGTGACAGCATTATTACTATTTAGGATTCTTTTATATTTAGGATTATTTTTTTAGGGATTGTTTTCTATGGGTTTGCCTGCACCTTTGCCTGCGTAAATATTTTTTTAACGCCACGTCGAACATTTAATCACTTATGTACTGTAGACTTTAGGTAACTAATTTTTCATATAAATTGATATACTTTTGATTTGATTACAAAGGGCATGAAATAGGCAAACACAAATTTTCGAAAATGTAATTTTTCTCCTTCGCGTAAGTAAAACTTACCCATATGTCAATTTTATAATCTTTTTTAATTAAGATCATATACATATAACACTCACTGCTTCATGATCTACAATATGATAGATAACCAAATCAAATTTTTCCACTAACTGCCGACTATTACCACGAGATGATATACAGAATTGCGAAGTATATATAATTACATTAAACATATTTAAATCCACGAAAATTCTTCCAGAAAGTGTAATTGCTTTGATTACAAATGTATGCATATATATATATATATATATATATATATATATATATATATATATATATATATATATATATATATATATATATATATATATATTAATAATTTATTATAATGTTGTCGCTAGTATTTCAAAATCATAACTCACAAGGCCATTGATTATATTATTAGGTATATATTTCATCCAGGGACAATTTAGGGTATTTTATATTTCATAAACATTTATGACAGCAAGAAAATAGTATGGTGTAAGATAACAGGGCATTATTGGTTAGCACCAATAGAAAAGAAACATATATAAACAAAAAAGTTATAAAAATCATAGTTCTTGAACTTTTCACAGCAAGCTCATATTTAGCTTAAAAATTAAATTTTAAATAAAAAATATCTATACTCTAAGCGTGCTATCCAATAAGCAACAATATTATAAAATTCATTCATAAGTGATAGCAATATAGGTAACAGTAAGCTTTGATCTTCACTACTAACAATGCAATACGCCCGTCCAGCACTACATAAATACGCATCAAATACTTGGATAAAAGTAACAATTATTATTTTTTTAAATATCTGTATTAATTTAATCTTTCTTTTCTGTGCAAAATATATCTACAAATGTATAAACTGAATACTTTTATACGTGTTAATATCTGTTATTTTTCATTAATCAATCATGAAATGTAAATTAAAAGATTGTACATAAATACTTCCGAAAAGAAACTTTTTATTTCGAATATGTACTCAAAATTATTTATATCATATATAGGTTAATAATGTCGTACCTAGATAACGTTATTAATATTTCACTATATTTGACTGGAAGTAATTACGTTATTTCCACCTCCGCCGGCTAAATTCTGTCACACATTTTCGTAACGTAAACTTGTGTGATTAAACTCGATTAAAATATTCAGTTCAAATAAAAATAAATTTTGATAGCGGGACAGATCGTGCCTGAGTTTGTTTAACTGTTCATGACGTAGTGCTATTTTAAATACTTTCGAACACCAAAATTTAGGCAAATTTACCGAAAGTTAGGCAAATTTAACTAATTTGTAAAGGATACTCCTTGTTTAACGATTAATTAAAGAATCATTTTATAGATTCAAACATCTAATGAAAAACTCTCTCTGTTTACCGATTTTTAAAGTAAAACTTCTTTACGCACGCTTCACTTGGGGAGTACGCTGGTGAATGCATGACGAGAGCGTTACGAAAAGTGTATTCGGGCGAGGCGAACGGAAGTTGAGAGGGAGATATAAATTAGTGAAGACAGAAAGAGAGAGTTACGTTTCGTATATTACTGTAGGCACAAGAGAGAGAGGTGCCAGCACACATTTTCTTTCTCTCTTTCTCTCATAGCCAGTGCATAAAATATATATATATATATATATATATATATATATATATATATACATATACATATATATATATATATATATATATAAATATATATATACATATACATATATATATATATATATATATATATATATATACGCGAGTTTGCTAGCGTTACTCGAACGGTGATTTTTTGAATATTTTGTAATTTCATTTCGTTCTTGAACAATTTTATAAATTATTATTTTGGTCAATACATTAAATATTCTACGTTTAAAGTGAATAAACTTGTAAATTCATTTTAAAGTTCATATTTTGTGAATTTGAAGTTTTACTTCAGTCGTGTGATCTAAAGCACACTCGTTTTTTTTTAGGTATGAATCACTTATGAAGAATAAACTGATCCCAAAATCGTAAATATCTCATATATTTAAAAATACCAATAATATTTCGGAAACATTAACCATTGGAAAAAAGTTCATTTATATAGGTAGTATTTCATAAATGGAAAGTTTCATTACATAATTACAAGGTTCGGATCAATAAATAAATATTACAAATTTTGCTAACAATAAGAGTATTTATTTATTAATTCGAACCTTGAAATAGCAAAAATTTGCTAACTTGTTTATGAATACCATACACAAAAATACTCTTAGAGTGCCTATGCTAACTTTTATTGTTGGCCACAATTACAGTTACATCATTATTAACTTCTCATTTAACTTAAACTAAAATTGTACTGTATCAATTTCTAATCATAATTGTAAATATTATTCATGCATTTGACTTGTGTCCATTATTTAATTTAAGTGTGAAAATTATTATATTTAAAAGTTTTTACAATTTTATTTCATTATCACAATTTTGTTAAACACTGATGAGAGTAAATTTTAATATTTATTAAGCAAACAAAGAATGTTAGTGACTCTTTAATATAAAATGTATTTTGTTATTTAATAAAGTGGAAATATAATAACGAGTATTTTTTATTTTAAAACGGAACATGCAAATAATATTTGTTCCTCCTTTGGCAGTTTTACTATAATTAAACTTTTCTGGATACCATGATGTTGGATATTTTATTCATGAAACAAGAAAAACCATGTACTATTCTACAACTTCAACGGCACTGACAGACCGATAGATGGACAGATGCACAGATGGGCGAACAAGATCTTACAATAATTCCGTTTTTTTTCTTGTATTTGACATACAGAAATATAGAAATTATCATTTCACATCACATCATCTGAAAAAAATCATGCATATGAAAAAATTAGGAAATACATTATATCCACGGTATCAACGAATTGATGCTATTGATAGTGTACCTCGTGGAAAGAAAGTAATTATAAATGGTTTCCTACCACACTGTAAATAAGTCTCAAACAATACAAACCCTTACACAAACTCACATATAATATTATACACATAAGTAGTTTTGTGATATTTACATATACATGTGTCGCATCCACTCGATACTCGTAGTTTACCTACTCAGAGGTCAAACCCACCGTACGCTCACCATTAAACAAAGGAGATATTAAAAGCGATGGATTCGACAAAATATTTATTTGTGATCACAATTATATGACAAGTTAAAAATACGTTTTTATTTTAATTATGTTTAGAAATTCTATATTTTTCAAGTATCATCAAGTGACAATATTCAGTAGCAATGGAAAATGAAGTAGAAATATTTAAAAGATACAACTTAAAACTACTTTGGGGATAAGCGTAAGCTAGTTACATTGAAAGTAACTACCGTAACGTCAGAACTTTTCTAACGTTTTAGTAACTACTCGTTAACAAGATTAATTTGGTTAAGAAAAAACAATATGTAACTAAACAAGGCATAGTAAATAAATTAACTTCACGTCATTACATTTAGTGATCATCACGTAATCGCTCTAGGTATTAAATCAATAGAATAACCAGTTAAACGAACGTAGGTTGTGACAATTTTCTTTGTTTTTTTAGTTTAATCATGTGATAAAATTTAAACTTTAAAAGTGTGTTACATTTAAGTTAAACGTTAACGTATAATAATTTAAAAATTAAATAAAGGACTAACGCAGGCAATATAAACGGAATAATCATGTGAAAAATGGAATGGAGCCGTTCGGAACGCAGCCGTTCGATTAATATTGATCGCAAATCAAAAAAATGTTCCTTCATTCTTCATGCTGTAGAACTGTGAAATAAGTTGAACCGTGATATCCGGAAAACCCCTTCAATTCACGTCTGCTGTAGCTCCCATTCATAACCTCCTTTTTCCTCACCTAACCTATTCCTCTCCTTTATTCTTTTCAATATGTAATATATATGTGTTAATATGAATACATTTCTTTTCTTTTTTATATATTTTTTTATTAATTTCTTGTTACTATGCCAGTTTTATTGTCGTCAGCTTGGCAGTTTGTTTGTTATTGTTTTAACTATTTTTTGTCTTATTTTGGATTTCTATTCACATTTTGTTGTAGTTTTGCACAACATTAATTATATTTTACAACTGATACTTTATTGACTGAAATAAATTACGCTTGTAGCGATAAGTCAGCCTAATGTATTGTACATTTAAGATAATAAATAGAGATTTTTTCCTTATAAATTTTTCTCCGATTTAATCAACGAAATGCTTGCAATCTTATTGTTTTACCACCTATTGTTCTTCTGTGTAAGAAATTGTCGTTGTCATCATGAAATCATAGAAAATTATCTACTTTTCAACGCGCTTTTATCAACTTCACTTACATGTGTGTAACAATGTAATAGAAATATTTCCTTCCTTTTTTTAGTCTTAAAACAAAAATTAAATACTTTGTTTTAAGACAAAAACAATTTAATTGTAGAACTAAAATAACGTGCCTTTCTAGCAATATTAAGCTTGCTGTCGTAAATCTGATTATCGCCAGCTATTTGTAAAGGTAGAGTCATTATAAAAATGGAAGTCGAAAATACCCCATGTTTTTTTTTTACATTAAAGTTTTTATCTTTTTTCATCAGTAATAACATTTCGCTCTTAACGAAAATCTATATTTAAAGATTAGTTTTTACTTTTTAGTCCATATTGCGACAAAAGCGCGGTTTTTTAGGTTTTTAAACTATAATTTTATTTATCCTTAACATACAACTCCCATTCTCTCGAGTTTCTAAAGAGTTTACCATTATTTATTTTAATTTTCTATTTTTCTATTGCTATTGCGTTGAATTTTTTTTGTCTTGTTTTATTATATCAGATATTCATTTTTGTGCTATGGTATGGTTTTCGTAAACTGTCTCCTCGCGTAAACACCCAAATATAATATATTTGTAGTTAATGAGAATGCAATCAAGTTTCAGTGTACATAATTCTTGTTTTTCTATCTGATATTGTCTATTTGACTGTCGTATCGTTTTTCCTATTTCGTTACAAATTGAAAACATGCAAAGTATCCATAAATATATGACAAAAAATAAACAAATATTTGAAAAACCATTTGCTAATAAACGAAATAGTGATAATTGATGCAACCAAAAAGATGTTCACTTTTCAAACAAAATATATTTTTCGCCGTTGCCTAAAATTAATTTTCTATTAATATTAACTCCTCTCTTCTAACTTCGCTTACTCTTAGAACCGAACATTATACCACAAACTGGGGACTGTCTTCAGAACCCATATCCAATTTAATTATTCTAATTTTGGTTCATTGTTTATAACAATAACTGATCATTTACTCGTACATGTGGAATATAATAACATAATATGTACACAGGCAATTATTAAATGCTAATTAATATTTTAAAAAATCCAAAAATAATTCACCTCTTTAAAATATTTACTTAATTTTCAACTAAATAGTACACAATTTACCATGTAATACTGTGTTGGGTGTCGTACTAAAACGAGCATAAAAAACAACAATTTTTAAGCACAGTATTAATATAGAGTATTTACTTGCATAAAAACTAACATTTAATTTTAAAAACGCCTCGTCCATCACCGATACGAGTCAAGAGACAAACAAGGATACGGAAGCGACGTCCCAAATCCTACCGCCGTTTAATTAGACGCGTCAAGATGGCGGAAGCAACACTTCCGGGCGCCGGAAGTGGCCGTAATGGCGGCGGTAGATGTCGTTAACGCGAGTTATGGCGGAGAGTTATCAATTTGGACATTGATTCAGCGGGTAGTTCCCAGTTTGCGGCCTAATCTCGGCTTCTAGTAGTAGGAGAGGCGGAGTAAATTGGGTGTCGAAAGGTATAGGTTAATATTGGCTATGGTTTCATTTTGGTCGTAGATAGGAAACATATTCTATCCGAAAAATTAAGATACTCGGTAGTTAGTGGCTTTCAATTTTCTCTTTATAGCACGCTGGCTTTATTGTATGGTTTTATTCGGATACATTTAAAGGTAATCTTTCTAATGATTATGAAAAGAAGAATTATAGTACTTTGTGATATAATCATGTTTGTTTTAAATATGTTCTTTATTTATAGTTAAGTGCAATACGTATATGCCTATCAAACTCCGATTTATATTATATAAATAATTTTATAAATTGAAAACCAAGTATCATTGTACCGACACATTTTAAAAAAAAAAATGCCGCACATACGCCATGGACATTTAATACAAATTATTTCGAATGAATTTTGACTCCAGTGTAACTCAGTAAGTTTTTATGATGAGAAAATCACATAGAGAAATATTATGATGTGCTTATCCTTATATAAAATTTCAATCGAGTCCATAAATTTAACAAATATAGCTTTAATAAGTCCTCGAATAGGAAACTTTAAAAGCTACTCATTTAGATACTGACAGACAAATCGTAAGAACTCTTCGACCCCTTACGACAGAATTGAAACTTAGAATTTGGTACGTAGCCAGAGTTTTCAATTACTTTGAAGAAAAAAAAACATAAAATTTATCGGTTGAAATAGAAAGTTATTAATGCCATTTTATTCCATAGAGTTTCTGGACTCCAGAAAATGAAACTACACTAATAACTTTTAAAAAACAATCACAGCTATTTAATTAACTCGGTGTATTTTCTATTCAGTTTAAACTTTCAAAGTGTTTACCATACTTCAAACTCCTCTAAATGGACTAGCACTTGACAAGAACTTTTTATTATTTTCAAGATCAAAGAAGATTGAAGAAACTATTTTATGTAATTAGTCAGAATTTAGAATTTCGAAAAAAACGTTAATATGTATTCTCGCTACACCACTGAATTGATTTGAATGAAATTGGAATTTATAAGTTTTTCGGATGTTATATTTTGATGGAGCATAATGCAACGAATATGTGTAATTAAGAATTCTCGATCGTTTGATGATGGATTTTATATTTTAATAATGGGTTTTATGATATATGTTATATTTTAATGGAGTGTAATGCAACGAATATGTGTATTTAGGAATTCTCGATCGTTTGATGATGGGTGTTATATTTTAATAATGGAATTTAAGGAATGTTATATTTTAATGGAGTATAATGCAATAAATACGTGTAATTACGATCGAATTGTATTAATATCGTGTAATTAGAAATAATGTGTAATTATAATTATATTTTAATAATGTGTTTAATGATGAATGTTATATTTTAATGGAGAGTAATGCGACGAGTATATGTAATTAGGAATCTTCATGTATTAAAGAAAAAAGTTTTGTTTTGTTGAGATTCACGTAAAAACGATTAATCATAATAACATACTATTTTCAAATATGATCAGATTGCCATAAGCTGTATGCTGTATGCAAATACATGTTGTAGGTTTTTTTGAGATTTACTAATGTCAATTGAAATGGATAGTTTCAAATAATAAGACAAATAGAATATAGAAATAGGTAGAATATATAGATATTAACGAAAAAACTAACTAACAATAGTTAATTACAAGGATAATTCATTATGGCTTTATTCCAATGATCATTAGAACACATAAAAATGTCATAACTTGCTACGTTTTGCCACATCCTTCTATCAATGTAATACCTGAGTACCATTTGTGCACGCTCTAGGCATATAAAATAAACTATGATTCCATACTCTCGTGTAACAGGAATGAATATATTGTCAGACATGACCGACGGGTTATTAGCATAAAGATATTATAATTTCAAAAATACATGGCAAAAAGTTAGAATTGAAGGAAATTACATTCGACCATGATAAATACAAAAGATAATAAATAATAATAGTAACCGTATAATTCGTGGTATAAAAATCTATAATACTTATTTTATTTTTTTCTAGCAGGAACAAATTTAAAAACATTCTGGCTACGATACACGGTTACTATTCTTATTATTAAAAAAATAATTTTAAATTATAATTCTACATCCTACGAAATCTAATATAAGTCATAAGACATTTTCCAATAGTCATTTATTCACGAAACTTTATGCATAAAAGATATAAATCCTAGTAGCAAAAGGTCACTTCCATATTTTCCAAAATTACATCTAATGGTGAGTTTTTATAATTAAATCCATACGTGTATATATATATATATATATATATATATATATACACGTATGGATTTAATTATAAAAACTCACCATTAGTGTATGTGTGTGTGCGTGTATATACCGAAATATAATAAATTACTTCGAAGAAAGAAGGTGTGTGGAAAATGGTTATAAAGGTAGCCATTATTCATAAAAGGCATTACAGAAAAAGGTCGGCCGTACCTAAATCTTGCATGATAATAAAAAACGTCATTTTTCTTCTCCAATATGACAAAGGTTTCCAGAAATCCTGCAAAGCCCTAGACCATCGTTATTGGCAATTGAAGGATTATTTCAAACCAGGTCACCGCTTAGATTTAATTCACTTGAGCTTAGGCCGATCGTCAATAAAATATTTATTTGAAACAAGGAAAACACCTTGGTAGTCTTGAAAATATTCCACGTGACAGAAAATTTGTAGAAATCTAATGACATAATAAAATTAATTTTAATCTTTCAATTTCACATACATATATTCACAATAAAAAAAAGTCGAAAGGATAATTCAATATTTAAAGTGTAAGTTGAGCCTACTCAAAGGATTGAAAATTTATATTGCCGATCAAGAAATTAGAATTCCTTTTAAAATAATATATAAAATTTAATAAGATCATCATTTATATCTACAAAGCTGTAGCCCGACGAAATTTAAAATGAAATACTACCCAATAACATTACAAAGGCAAAAGTCAGTTTGTCTCGCTTTCACGACTCAACTATCACATACATAAAATATACATAGTCTGCTTGCATATACATATATTTTTTCATATATATATATACACACACATATATATATATATATATATATATATATATATATAATATATATATATATATATATATATACATATGTATATATATATATAACCTCCTCCATGTACATAAGATACTATCATTCATTTTGTATCATGCTGCCATTTTTACCTATTTTCACGGGAGTAAGCTGTACATAAAAGATTTTGTTCATATTTTTATCGATTTCAATAGACTTTATAATAAGAAATATATCTTTCGATAGGCGCAACAATTTTCTTACGTTTTTTTATTACAAACAAGTGACAAATATTTAAGGAAATATAAAATATTAAACACTGCGTTTGATTCCTTTTACATTTAATTTTGTAACGCGGCAGCTTTTATTGTTTTACTAGTTCCGTACATCTTTAATTTATTCAGTAATCGACAAAAAAATCGAAATATGTATGAACATATATTTAAGTAATCAAATGTTTTACTATTGTACCATAGATTGTACCCTATGCAATATACTAAAATTGTAAACAATACCTAAAAATTATATTACATTCTGATAAGGTTTGAAGTTATTATATGGTTCCGACAGAAGGATTTCTATGTTCTGCTGTGTTTGAATTCACATTCACGGCAATTAGGTTATACATTATGGACAACGCGTATGTATCTTATATCAAAGCCTCAAAAAGTAAGAGTCAGTAGGCATGTTTAGGGTACCTAAGTTCCACAAAAATAAAAGCACAGATATACTTCACGGAATCTAATACCATCATCACAGGCAGATACTTTAATTTTATTGGAAGGAAATTCCAGTAAAGGAGTTAGCTCGAAAAAAAGTACAAAGCTGACCCAAAGAAAGAGTAAGATTTCGACCACTATATTTTCTACTGTATAAAAGTGTAAGATTTCTACCGACAGTTTTGCTACAGTATAAACATTTGTGTGTTTAGAAGCGTATGTCAAATCATTTTTCTGCTGGCTTTCTATTGTATGTATTTATTTGCATTATAAATTATAAGTTTTTACTTCATCATTTATTGAATAATTGAAATTAATAAATTACAATGAATTGTCAGCATATTCATTTATTTTCATTATTAACAAACTTTATTTAGATTGTTTTAGTAAATTTAACAATACATAATATTCATTTAAATTTTTACAATAATTAAATTTAAATTTTAAAATTAATTTTAAATTTAATTTACTAAAAATTAATAATATTAGTAATATTTTTCTGCTGGTTTCCCATTGTAAGCCAAGCATCTGTCAAACCGTTTTTATATTTACGTGATAATTTAAAACATTTTACAGTTATTTAAACAATTTACGAGTAAATTTACATTTAATTTTAAAATTATTTAGATATAACTTAATTACTTTTAAATTTAATTTAAAGTAATAAAAATAACAATAATTTTAAACTCAATTTGGGTATCATCTTTTATTTGCATCCACAAAAGTTTACACATACATTAACTAATATCAAAATTAAATCATGCAATACTCTTCACATATTATATAAGTTTTGCTTAATTAAAATATGTTGCTCGAATCGCTTCACTTCCATTATTATTTTTCCATATATTACAATTAACAATGTTTTATTATGTTGAAATATTTTTATCTATATAGATACTATATATTTAATAAATGATATATAGCGAAAGGAACTTCTTAATAACCGCGTGTCCCTTGACACCTCTCGTTCATTTTCATATTTATTGATTTTAATAACCCGTCTTATACGAGTAGATATTAATAACTGTAGAGCAATACGCGGTGCAACACGTCTCACATTCTTAATACAAACGCATACAATTAACTTGACCTTTATATAAAAGGGGTCAAGTTAAACTTTAAAAAAAATAAACATAAAATATTTGCATGGTGAAAAATAATATCTCCAAATAGGTTAACAGGTGTGTAACTTATTTAAGGCTCGCTCTTTTCGGTATGCGTGCAAATTTTCTATGCGTATACGTTTATTTTTTCTTTTAATCCTCACCCGTATAACCTATTCATTTGTAGAACTACATGAATTGTTAAAGAAAAAATGTGAAGGCTAAATTTAAAATAAATAACACATTTAATACCATTTAAAATAAATAATACAAATATATCACATAATGTCTTCATCAGAAACGTTTAACGTAAACGTTACATGTAACGTAGACTGTTGACAATCAACGCGTATGTTCACTAATAGAAATGCACAAAACAGATTGAGTGAATAAAATGAATTAATTCATCAATATTCCTGGTTAAAGACAAAATTATATCAGAATAGGTCAAAAAGACAAAATTATATCATTCTTTAGTTCACTTAACCAAAAATTAAAAAACAAATCAAAATTCTATCGTCACATGCCCCATATCCAATACACCAACCAATATAAAGGTACATACATTTAAATATATGTAGGTATATGTGATAATTAAATCAGTGGTAAGACGTGCGAAACAAACAATATTTGGTGTACGTTGCTAATATGCAAAATTCACTTCACAAACAATTCCCGCACGAGAACAAGAAGGCATATAATAAATTTTACAAAAGAGAAAGTTATAATAAATGAACTAGAATGACTGACCTTAAAGTCATAGGTTTCTTTCAGTTCGATCTTATTAGATCCGAAAATATCGATCTGTCAAAAAGGTATCGATCTTAAAAGATTTAAGTCAGTAAGTTGCAAATCACGATCAGTAAGTTGTCTTTGTTTTATTAGTCGTAGATCATTTGTACCATATGAAAACGGTAGATATTTGTTAGATAACATATGGTATTCGTCGTTTAGTTATGTGATGGTGCATTATTTTAATACGTCAAGTGGTTAGTTTTTTCGGTAAATTTTCTAAAAAGTTTAAAAAAGATTAAAGTAGTATAGATTAAGTTTTTTAATTAATTAGGTTTTTTGAAAACAAATAATACTATTACGTTGTCGCGTAAACGAAGCGAAACATGGAAACTATACACGAGTTAATATTGATATTCTTGTTACACTGTAGCTTATGTTTTAAAAATGATTTATTTTTTTAAAAACAGTATTTCTCTAAACACGACGTTCTCTAGTATTTTTCTGAACACTTCGCTTTCGCCAGGGTTCAGTGGCGTTTTTAAAAAAAAAGTGATTTGAAAAAGTTCACTTACAAAAGTGCACCTTTCCGAGGAAGTATAAGTCGTAAGTTGTCCGACCGAATTACTCCTTAACAATACCGACCGAATTATTTGTCAACAATATAAAACACTAAATTTTCCAATAAAAACGGGAATTAATAAAAAAACAAACTTAAAAAATAAAAACATTGAAATGCGCAAAAAAAATGGCACAAAGTGAGGTTATAAAATATATGTTTGACAACCAACTGACGAGCATTTCTTCATAGTAAGTTCATATTTAAATTCAATTTTTTGTAATGAAATAATCGAGTACGAGTCCTAATTTTTTAAATACTTTGTTTTTCACAATTAAATGAAACTACGCGATGTAGTATTCTTTCTACTTTCTTTAAATTCTTTACCGCGACCTATGTTTCGTTGTATTACAACATCTTTGTGTGGGCTATTAGCAAATATTTTTCTTAGAAAGAGAAGAATCTTTGCTAATAGCCCACCTGAAAATGTTGTAATACAACGAAACCTAGGTCGTGGCAAAGAACTTAAAGAAAGTAGAAATAATACTACATCACGTAGTTTCATTTAATTGTGAATAACGAATTTCTACAAAATTAGCGCCAAATATATTCAATACTTTGTTTTTTATGTATATCCTTTCATTGGTACCAAGCAAACCTGGGAAATTCACATTTTTTCTAAATCAGACTTACACCTTATTTTCGTTTACGTTTTTGTAGATTATTAAATTGATTGACTAGTTGTAGATAAATAATAGTAGTAACAGTCACAATGACGAGTGACTGGTTTTTCTAAACTATCAATTTTTCAAGTACGCCAGATATCTTATATTATAGTTAAGACTGCCAGTCTCAAGCTTGTAAAGTATGAGAAGTTGATTTTTTTACGTATAAGAACGAACTAAAAAAACTAGTTCTCGTCTTTCAATGACCTAGATTGAACTATGTCACGCAAGTGGCCTAAAACGTCTATCTCTATCCAGTAGAGTAAAATGCTTTATACTTACCCTATTTTACCAACTTTTTTCTATCATATTTGTAAGCAAGGGAAATAGATGGCATTAGGATTGCTTTATTAAGGAAATAATCATGAGAACCGCATAACTACTTTATTCCCAGCGTAATTTTCTGAAAATGTAAGAATATTTGTCTATTGATTCCTATTGCTACAATACTGGGATCTTCTTCGCCTTTTCTAACGCCATTGTTTCAGCATCACTATTAGGAAGCTTCTATAAGTAATTAATGGTTTATATTGAAATTCTAATATGTTTGTACCCGGTTACTACTATGTTACCATTTTTGATAGATTATGTTCAGTAACTTAAGATAATGCTACTTATAATAAAAGCTTAGCGGTGTGTTTTTCCGTCAGTCAGCTTGCTTAGAATCTTAACATTAGTTATGCAAGACATTTTAGAGGAAAATTATCTATCCACATCATTTAGTGCTAATGATTCGAAAGAATGTGGATAGAGTTTCTTTTTTAAATATGATTGTGTACTAAATAAAGCAACAAATCAAGGAAAATGCAAAAAAGTATATTTTCACAGATTTTGTCAAATTACAAACTAAACGATTCCTGCATACAAGTTATTGTGAAAATTTTCAAATATAAATGTTTCTGCGATAGCACAATTAAGATACTAGCTAAATGAGCAAATTTTTGCATTAAGTTATTTCTATACAATTATTTTCTATCGAAATTCTAGCGGAATTTACACTCTTAATTAAAATACTCACTCACTCTTAATTAAAATAACTAATTTACCATTTGAAAACCGAACTACTACGCAACATTTTGATATAATGTTTGAGAAAATTACGAAAACAATATCAGTAAAATCTTTGAATTTCGGGATGCATTTCAAATCCTACATATATTCAAAATATTATTTTCATTAGAATAGCGATGACCAGTGGCGTAGCGTAGTGGGGGCGGCAGGGGCAGCCCGCCCCTGGCGGCACTTTTTAGGGGGCGGCAAAATTTAACAATAAATAATAAAAATATTTTGTAAATATTTGAACCATTTTATATTTTTATCGCAACTACAAATTCGGACCGATTGAAAGGAACACGGAATTTTTCATTACTTATTTTGTGACGAATTTGGGGAATTCCTTTTCTTTCAATTATATTTTGTAGCGACTGGCAACAACGTCTATACTGACTTGTGGGAATTCCCCGTTTATGACTAACACTCAACGAGAATGACTTCTATTACATATATATTAAGTTCAATATAGTTTCTTACACGTACGGGGAAGCCCCTTTAAGGTACGGGGAATTACGTGCTTTCACAAAGTTTGACAATTCAAAGAAAGTTTTATTGATCGTCAGTTGTCCAATTCACATTGTCTCGTATTTTAATTATGTTACGCTTTCCAAATTGTGATTTTTGTGCAAATAAGTACGTGTAGTGGTTGTGAAATTATTGAACAACTTTCAACTGTGTGAGTATTAAATATTATATTTATCTAATTGTATGTTGGACTATCTGAAATGTTGTGCAAACTTTAATTTATTAAAATAAAAAAACCGCCCAAGTGCATAAAGTGTTTTCACATTTTAAAGGAATCTAGACCGCAAACTCTGATATAAATTTCAATTTAATATGTGTAAATAAGTCCTCGTTCCTATGAAAAAAGGTCTTGACAGACAGAAAAACGGTCAATGAAATGATTTAATAAAAGTAAAGATAGATAAAGGTTCAAATTTTTCCTTTTGAGGTACAAAAGCCTAAAAACGGAAAATTTCAGTAAAGCAAGGTTTTTTTTAAATCTACTAGGTACTTATTTTGAAATGTTCGATAGTTTTGTTTACAACTCTAATTTGTACTTTTATCATTTAATATTGTTTTTATTTTAGCATCAAAAATGAAAAGAATAAAAGATGCCCATCTTACCGTAATAAGATAAGAGCTAAGTGGGAAAATATTAGAGCAAATGAAGGAGCTTTACTTAAATATGTGAAAAGGAACAACAGTTCCTGAGACGTCAGATTCCTCGTTAGGCTTAATTTCATCATAGACAACTGGGCCTTCAAACCCAGAACAAGCTGAAAAAATACAAGAACTTGACACTGTTCCTAAAGATCAAATTCCAACAACATCTACTGCATTAGTGTCTCCATCTGTATGTCCAGACATGGACATGCATGGTTCCGAAACAGAAATTGATACAACATCAGCATTGTCTGCTATTCGATACCAAAATTTCGACGATATTGGAAAATGGCCTGAACACATAGACGACAATATCCGATTGCATCTCATTCAGCAAGGACAGTAAATTATTCAGCATATTGATACTTATTTCGCTGAAATGTCAACAGTAACACGCTCAGATTAGTGCTCTTTAAAATCAAAAGGAGAGACAAAACGGCTTACTAAGGAATGGTTTTACCGTACATTGACTAACGGCGAAAAAGTTTTACGTTTACTTAAGTCAGGTATTAAGATACGTAGTAATTGAAAATCAGGAAGTAAAAGTAATGGAATCTTTTATAGATTTCATTGAAACTAAAGACAAAACTGCTGAAGGAATTTCAAAGATGACTTTGGACAAGATTCAAGCTGATGGCCTAGATATAAGCAACTGTAGAGGCCAAGCATATGATAATGCTACTGTTAAGGCTGGAAAGTATTCAGGAGTTCAGCAAAGAATTCAAGAAATAAACCCTAAAGCTGAATCGTACCTTACTCAAATCATTCGTTAAGCCTATTTTGTTTACACGCTGCCTCAGTTGAGGTGGATTCAGTAACTTTTTTCGGCACTTTAGAACGTTGCTATTCTTTTTTTTCCTCATCGACACATCGTTAGGAAGTTCTGATAGCAGCTAGAGGCAAAAGCTTAAAAAGGGTTCAAGACACGGGGTGGAGTGCAAGAGGCGATGCCGTACATGTGACATGGCATCATTACAAAGACATTCTCGTCACTTTGGAAAAATTGACAGAGGCAGGTGAAAGCTTAAACACTAGGACAGATGCAGGTGCTTTACTGGTTTGGATGGAGTCAATATGTTTAAAAACACGCTCACAATTAATTTTGGAGTTTTATTGAAGTCTCTTAGTTATTACAGATTTAATAATGATGTAGCGAATGAGGCAAGTGTGATGGATCGATGATATAAAAATAGACGACAAAAACTGTGTCGTTAAATGACTCGAATATTCTCAAATAAAGCGACCAAGTGCGAATCGGACTAGTACACGACGGGTTCCATATTAACCTTACAATATTAATTCTAATTATTTGGTAGACAAACACCAAAATTATGCCTTCTTTGACGTTATGTGGCTTTTACGACATTGTTTAAGAATAAATATCTCATATTTTTATTATCTTTATTGGTTTATTACAAATCATAATGTCGCGTCCAGCGTCTCTTATTAAGTTCTTTTTCATTTGTTGCGTTTTTTATTTTAACGAATAAATTTTAATTAAATTTCTGCTGTTTGCTGCATTAGTTTACTTCTGCTTGCTGTTCTCAGTGTGGTTGTAAAAACGATAAGACCTAGTAAAATTATTGCACTGCTTGAAGAAGGTTGTAGCCAATGTTATGTGTCTCAGTCTGTCACACCATCCAAAGGACCTGGCAACGATACCACGAAACGGGCTCCGTCAGTAAAAGACCCGGTTCTGGAAGAAAACGGTGCACTGAGCCACGGGACGACTGCTTCATAGTCAGTGAAGCTCTACGAAATCGTTAAGTTACGTACGTGGATCTCAAACTATACCTCGAGGAAGTCAGAGGTACACGAATAAACCTATGGATAGTCAGAAGGAGACTTCACCCCGTCGATATACGCAGCTATCGCCCAGTTCGGGGTCCTGCATTGCTCCGTGAGCATCGAATTGCTAGATTGAGATTCGCTTAAAATTTTTCGTCATGGACTCAACAAGACTGTAATAGCGTTTCATTCTCCGTTAAAGCTCGTATATCGATTAGTGGTGAGGATCGACGTCGAAGAGTCTTACGAAGACCTGAAGAACGCTTCGCAGAAGTGTCTTTGAGGAAATCACCCCTTACGGTGGAGGTTCATCACATACCCCCTCCGTAATGTTTTGGGCTGGTATTAACTCAGATGACCGTACCAAGTAAGTTGAAAATGGCACACTTAATGCGCAAAGGTACATAACAGAGTTTCTTATTCCTCATGCCCAACCCGCATTAACAGCAGTTGGAGGCGAGTCCATTTTTATGGAGGAACAACGCTCGCGCCCACCGCTCTAGAGACGTTGATGCGTATATGCAGGAAGCCGAAATTCGTCGGTTAGACTGGCCAGCTAGAGGTCCCGACCTCAATCCGATAGAACGCATATAGAATAATCTCAAACAACGCATCAGAGCCGTAAAACCAGCCACAGAAAACATTCAGGCCCTTAAAAGTGTAATCATCGCTGAATGGGAACGTATTCCTCAGGAAATGATAAAAAACGTCGTCGAAAGCATGCCTAGCAGATTAAGCGCTTTGATTTTAACTAGAGGAGGCCATACTCGTTACTAAATTTTCAAATTTTATGTTAAATTAATAAAAAATATTCAAAGCCATTTTTAATGTACCAGTATGAAAACGCTCGTCTGTGGACTTTACATCGTTTTTTTTATTTATTCGCATTTTTAATGACTGAAGTAGGTAAAAACGATATTTCAATAATAAATAACAATATTATCATCATATCGCCATATAAAATTCATCAAATAATAATAAAATAACCCTGATATGGTTTATTCCTATAAGTACCCGTTTTTTTTTTGCAAAAGAGTATATATATATATATATATATATATATATATATATATATATATATATACTTGTAATGTACCTCATTGTATATATTTGCCTTTTTTTCAATATATTTTTTTCCCTTTAACTTCTGTAAGATTCATACATGAATATAAACTTTAACTAAAATGGATAGATAGCGCTGATTTTAATAAAATTTCGATCGTTTATTTTATATATGGGGACTTCAGAACGTAAAAATAAGTCACCAAGTCCAATTTTATTCATTGTCTCAAATAATACGATTACAATCAAACAATATATAGTGCACACAATTTAGTACTAATCGTTACTAACAATCAACGATTATGATCGATAGTTAGTATTTTTTTTTAATACGAGTAAATTGATCATATAAAACCACATTACGATACGCTTGTTCTAAATTGCTGACTTTATGAGCCTTCCGATGTCTGTTTAGACATCTGAAGGCTCATAAAGTAAAGTAAGTAGAACTCTGAAATAAACGATAGCAGGCGGAGAATTTTCAACCGTAAAGTGCTTTTCAAATTTGTATTAACTTAAACAATATTAAAATTTATTACTGTTAAGCGTAAAAAATATCTCACGGATGATGGTTTATAAAAATAAAATATTAATGCATTTACCGCATTGTTACATCTTTAGACTCCGTAATTGTGGGGATATTTTTTAATTGTGTTAATAATCAGCTATGTACCTGTTAACTATCTGTCATATTTCTGTCACATCATTTACATTTTAGCTAAGTAATGTTGTAATATGGTCGTTTCTTTAACAATTTTAAAATAAATAGAAGTAACATAATAATTCCCAAAATTTATTTCTTTACCCACCATCACTTTACATGTCTCGGCTGGTATTATCGTAGTGAGCTTTGTTAAGAGTTATGTGGACGTTACTTATAAGGAATAAAGAAGTATCTTCGACCATGTAACACGCAGAATCTTCCATAACTTCAATCTTATAACTGACGGGAAGCGATCGTAAGGGTGAGCCATGGATAGTGGTTAACTTATCCAAGGTGTGAGCACCTAACCGTTAATCAGATCAAGTCAAAACACTCACAAGGCTCTTAGTAACAAGAGCTACGAGACTGGCCTAGAACAGCTAAAGGTGGAAAAAACAATTCAAAGGGTAATGTGGGCCTTCCAAGACGGATGGACAAGATGTGCATTAAAAACATTAAAGATATGGATATTTATAACAAAAACGCCGCATATGAATTTCAACGAATAGCCGGATAGCGAACATTATTCGACGTTTATTATAATCCGAATTTTGTCATATGTTTTGTTCATAGGTTCGAAACCTGTTTATGGAGATCCGCAATGTGTATCTACGTGCGGTTTAATTAGCTAAAACATTCTTATCATCTCTTGCTACTTCTTTATACAGTTAGGGTTGCCGTCCGTCCTCATTTCCCCAGACACTGTCCTCTTTTTAAAGGCCTTCCGGAGAACCTTTTATAGTATCCGGAGTTTTAAAGACTAAAAATATTTTAAGATGAATGAAACCGAATCATTTTTCACATAACTTTCATTAAACTGTTAAACGGCTAAAAGGTAATAAACATCACAATATTAAATGTGTATAATATTATGCTAACTTTAAAATCGGCGTTAGAACGACGTAGAAAAAACTATTTCTTTGGTTATAAACCTAAAAAATGTTGAGATAAAAATAAAATGATTGTTTTTAATATTCGTTGATAAATATCTTGAATATCTTAATAAATTGTTTGATATTGATGAAAGCAACTGATTACGTGAAATCCAAAAATTAAATTTATGACACAAAGTTTCATTTGATAACCGTGAAACAATATTAAAAGTTCTAAATTTACAAGAAGAAAATAATATCGAAATGGACAAACTTTATTAACAAAATCTTTTTTTTAAACGATTGTACTGAGTTTACCGACAAAGCATAGGCCAAAAATATTAAAGTATTTTAAAAAATACCAAAAATAATTTACCAAATTTATTTAAGATTATTTAATTCAATTCTGTTTCGACCACTTTGTCATGCACACAAAGGATATTTTCTATTATGAATTCGAAACTGCGGAAAAGAGCAACTAAGCGAGTGTCTAATTAATAAAAATTAGCTTTTTATCTACATTAATTTAAAAATTTCATGTGATGAAGTACATTATAGGTAGTTTAATTGTAGACAAAAAATTGTTTGCACGAAGTGCAAAATATATGGTTTTTATAAAAATAATTACAAACATAATTAATTCCGATCAATATAGTTAATTTGATTATCAGTATCTATTGTGTCAGTAACTATTACATATATGGTGTCCAATTAAAAATAATACTCAATATTTTATATGATATGATGTATCTAATTTCCATAAATCAAACCCATTCACCCACCCAACTCCTATTTTATCTTCATTAATTTCCAACAAAGTAAATAAAAAAAACCAACCAGAATTAATACACAACGCCACCTATGAGCATAATAGTCAATTATCGTATATGTTTTCAAACCCGTTCCATTAATATAAAACAGCTACTTTAGAGATTTACAGATGGCGGCAAACCAATAGTGTCTTGAATGTTTTAAAAGTCACAAATTGTTTTTAAATAATTTCTTTCGTTTCACAATAATATAATATGACTATAACATGAAGAACTTATTAACACTTTATACAAAAAGAATGTATTTTGCTTTACGTATTTTAAAAACTTTGAATAAATTAACGATTTAACTATATTACTGTTTCAATATTGAGTTTGTAACATATTTGTAAGTACATTTCATTTGTCACATGAATCAATTTTGTACATAACTGTTTTAATTACAATATTAATATATAATATTGGTTTTCACTAAACGGTAAATTAGAACCAATTTTCAGTCAATACAAGACTTTAAAATTAAAACTCAATTAAAAAAGTGCAGTAAACTGATTAATAATTGATTGAGGAATGATATTAATGCAATTATTAATACAATTAAAATCGAACATGATACGGTTTGTTACTACGGTTATTTTTCAAGTCTAAACTTTAATTACACAAAAAATATTTAAAAAAAAAACCTATGAATTCAAGTAATTATAAAAGAAGACGAAGAATTTTAAGTAAATCATTTATGTCAAGGTTTATATGAATTCATTTCTGACCGATTTAGTTAAACAATTTGTTACTGTTTTTTAAGTGATTAATTTTTTTTAGAAGTTGTATCTATTAAAATTTAATAAAAACGTATACTTTCTGTTTAGTACAACAAACAGATATATTTAAACAGTTCACTTCCAGTTAAGAATTTTGTAATACTTTTCGAAATTAAAAAATATATTTTGCAATTTCGTTATGAGAAGTCTACAATATAATCTAAAATGCAATTATTTAGATATCTTTACGAAAGGGAAGAATATTTTAAGTGTTCGAAAAGATATACAGATGCTGCTAACCTTACATACTATACAAACCATGGTAATTAAACATCAAGTATACGTTAGTTTTGCAGCACGCAGATGAAAATCGATTCAGTACTTCTTATTGATATGGACATATCAGTGCGCTAGTCAACTCACATTTGTCTAGCTTTAAGTTTGTTTGTTAACTTCAAATAAAATTTAGCTAGACTTAAAATATGTTAAGCAGCACCTCTACTTTAATTAACACTCTCGTCAAATTTTAACTTAGTCAGTTAACGAAAAGATTAAAAACGGTAACACAATTTTCATTATTACAAAGTACTGTCCATAACGCCAAAATAATAGGGAATCTTACGCAAACCTAACCATAGATAATACCACCGAAGGAGAAGTGAACAAAACTAGCTGTTAAAAAAGAGTTAAACTTTTGTGGTGTTCAAAATTGACTAAACTTTTACCTATACTATAACTAAACTTTTTTGTCAAATTAAAACATGGCGAAAAAGTAATATCAGAAAAAAATCAGAATGAAATTAATACTCTGAACAAATCCGAAGCTTTGTTATGACGCCTTAAAGTTTTTGCAACACACAGCTATTGCCCGCAGCTTCTGACGTTGTTTGTCCTTAGGGAATTAATGGAGACCTATATTTTTAACTACTCCCAATGCAGCTGCATATTTATTGTAAATTGAGATTTAATCTTCGAAAAACCAATGAAACTCGATAATGCTTAAGGCAGTCAAAATGTCATCTCGCGTTTATCCATGACATAGTACAGGTAGCCCCCTAGCGGGAGAGGTTGACAGTAAGGTTCCTGTTGACTGCGTTATATTCTAAATTGTCTTTTCAATACACAAATAACGAATTTAATATCTAGCGCCATCTATGGATGCAGTGCTGTATTTTCTTGTCAACTTCCAAAGCAATTAATTCTATTAATATGAAATAGTTACTGAAGAGAATTTACAGATGGCGATCAATGAAAAATAACATGACTTGTTATCTAATATATATTTGCATCGATTACGTTGGTTTTAATTAAAATTATAGTATTATTTTGATTATTACGTTATAAAATTAAAAACCCTTGTAGCTTAATTCGTGATAATGGTACTAAATCTTAATTTCCTCAGAAGAAGTTTGATAGTTTTATTTTTTTAGAACGCACTGATTTAGATTAAATCTCGATTTATAATAAATATGCTTCAATGTTGGGAGCAG
This sequence comes from Druceiella hillmani, assembly GCA_039881145.1. Lineage (NCBI taxonomy): Eukaryota > Metazoa > Arthropoda > Insecta > Lepidoptera > Hepialidae > Druceiella > Druceiella hillmani. The sequence continues at coordinate 28,320,198 of JAYKKI010000013.1, read as the reverse complement.
TTGGAAATATAGATCTTCATTTATTCCCTAACGACAAACAACGTCAGAAGCTGCGAGCAATAGCTGTGCGTTGCAAAAACTTTAAGACGACAAAACAAAGCTTCGGATTTGTTCAGAGTATTAATTTAATTTTAATTTTTGTCTGATATTACTTTTTCGCCATGTTTTAATTTCACATAAAAGTATAGTTATACTATAAGTAAAAGTTTGGTCAATTTTGAACACCACGAAAGTTTAACTTTTTTTTGACAGCTAGTTTTGTTCACTTCTTCCTTCGGTGGCGTCATCTATGCATAGGTTTGCATAAGATTCCCTATTATTTTGGCGTTATAGACAAGACTTTACAATAACGAAAATTGTGTACCGTTTTTAATCTTTTCGTTAATTGACTAAGTTAGAATTTGACGAGAGTGTTAATTAAAGTAGAAGTGCTGCTTAAAATGTTTTAAATCTAGCTAAATCTTATTTGAAGTTAATAAACACACTTAAAACTATATGTCCATGTCAACAAGAAGTACTGAATCGATTTTCAGCTGCGTGTTGCAAAACTAACGTATACTTAATGTTTAATTACTATGGTTTGTATAGTATGTAAGGTTAGCAGTATCCGTATATCTTTTCGAACACTTAAAATATTGTTCTCTTTCATAAAGATTTCTAAATAATTGCATTTTAGATTATATTGTAGACTTCTCATAACGAACTTGCGATATTTTTTTATTTCAAAAAGCATTACAAAATTCTTAACAGGAAGTGAACCGTTTATAATTTATATGTTTATTGTACTAAACAGAAAGTATACATTTTCATTATATTTTAATGGATACCTTTTTCCAAAAAAAAATTAATTACTTAAAAAACATTAACAAATTTTATAACAAAATGGGACAACAATGAATTCATATAAACCTTCACATGAATGATTTCTTTAAAATTCTTCGTTTCCTTTTATAATTACTTGAATTTATAGGTTTTTTTAAATTTTTTTTTTCTGTACTTAAAGTTTAGACTTGAAAATTAACTGTAGTATCAAATCGTATCATGGGCGATTTTAATTGCATTAATAATTGCATTAATATCATTCTTCAATTAATAATTAGTTAACTGCACTTTTCTAACTAACCTTCGATTTTAAAGACTTGTATTGACTAAAAATTGTTTCTAATTTACCGGTTAGTGGAAATCAATATCACAAAAAAAAAGTGAGCCGTCACGGGAAGCCTGGCAGATGTGAAACATCGTGTTCGTACAAGTAATATGTATAAAAGACAAGATTATTACAGAAACTAAATATAGCATAATGAAAAAATAAAATATTAAGAATTTCTTACAGAAAATGGTGACTTGTAAACAACAGCGTCGAACTGAGTGAGGAAGGGGTCGCGTAGTCGGTTGCGCACGGCGACACGTCGCCATTAAATTTTTAAATTAATGTCGATAATAAGCAAAGTTTTATTAATTAGACACCCCGCCCAGTTGCTTTCTTCAGCAGTTTCGAATTCATTATACGAAATATACTTTGTGTGAATGACAAAATGGTGGCACAACAGGGCACAACAGTGAGCAGCAATCAAATAAGTTTTAGTAAATTATTTACTAGCGGCAGAAGTTGACAGTAAGGTCCCTATTGACTCCGTTTTATTCTAAATTTTATTTTCAATACACAAATAACTAATTTAATATTTAGCTCCATTTATGGATGCAGTGCTGTATTTTCTTGTCAACTTCCAAAGCAATTAATTTAGTTACTGACGAGAATTTGCAGATGGCAATCAGTGAAAAATAATTTAATTTGTTATGGCTGCATCGATTCTAAATAATACTTCACGTTGATTTTAATAAAAATTGTAGTGTTATTTTGATTATTAAGTTACAAAAATTAAAATCTCTTTTAGTTTTGTATATATATATATTTACAATTTATAGAGCGTAGCCGCGGGCATAGCTAGTATTTTTTATGTTTTAATTAATTTTGATTTATTATTTAAAATTTATAATTAGAGCAATGGATAATATCTATCATTCTTTTCCGATTTTTATTTTTCGTTCTTGTCCTTTTTTATAAACCAGGATTTTTTCTACATTATGATTATTTAATAATTATCGGAACTTTCATTTTTCACCGAGATGTCAGGAACTTAAGCGAATATGAAACTGTGCTCTAATAAATCTAATTTTATATGACAATTTTCTTTTCGGTTGAAAGAGCAAAAATGAAAGAAAGAGAAAATGATCAAAATTTAAAAAAACCTCTTTGTAAAGTACTTTTTCTTAAATGTTTCATTTTTAAAGTTACATGCGTTTGCGTTACATGCATAATAACGATGAAATTTATGAGTAGGACCGGATTATGTATATGCTTTTCCCTAAATTAATACTTGTGAATATCTTTTATTGAATATTTTTTAATTTATGTATAATTACTGTATAATATATCTTTCAGTTTTAATAATATTGTATATAATAACGATGAAATGTATGAGTGAATGGACCGGATAGTTAATATGAAAAGTATGGACAACTAATGTTAGTCATTTTGGTAACAACGGTTTTTAACAGTTTTCGGAAACAAAAAATGAACACAAATTGAAACCACAAATTAAATTTCTTACTATTAGAGATGGTTAGATTTCTCAAACTCACCATAAATAACATAATCGGAAATAGCGAGGGCATCGACCAACAAAAAAATTCGAGTCGTTTAAATAGTTTAGTTTTTTAATATTTGTGATATAAAACTTGTATACTTATTTAACTAGTTAAAAAAATATGGAAATATTTATGTAGGTTAATAATTTTCTAAACTTAGTTCTTTTAAACTGCTTTATAAAGTGAATACATTTTTCAAGTTTTCTATTAAACTTCAAATTTAATCCATTCGCAGGAAAAATGTTTTCTGCCCATACCTTTCGCTCCGTCCTTTAATTGTAGACGACTATGATTCTCCAGCTGTTACGCATCGTTAAGAAATCCACTTCTTTCTCCGTGTATTTTTTCCAGCAAACTACGCGGGTTTTCACGGATGTGATTGTGTTAATAATATATACTAATACATATCCGGACGTGAGTGTATTAGTAACATATACTAATATATATTGCCTTAGTACAGTTGTGGTTGACTTTCAGGAAACAAAGTTATAATAACACAAACTGCTTATAGAAAATCAGAGAAAAGTGACGGATTATGTATTTAATACATGGCAAATAATTAACATGCTCTAATAATATTATTTTTAAATACTTCAATTCCTTTTAATACACACGATGCGTGATAAACATATTTAATTACACTAAAGTCTTGACTGGTTGACTGAAAGAGAATGCTCATGTAACAATAAGTTAGCCACGGACATTTTATATTGAAGGTGACCAATAAAAAATAAAAAGAAAACATAGCGGCTAAATAGATGCGCGTTCCGAAGATTCTATACCAAACAAAAGACTTCAAATTAGAATAAAATTATTATTAAAATCATTTTCATGTTATTACTTATTTTGATTAGGTTTTAGGTTTATCTGTTTTCTGCTAGTGATATTTATTTAGATTATTCGTATAATAATTTTTACCTCAAACGATATAAATATTAGACAAACACATTTTTATTTCCTTTATCATTCGTTTAATAATTTTTACCTCAAATGATATAAATATTAGACAAAAACATTTTTATTTCCTTTCTTATTCGTATAATAATTTTTACCTCAAACGATATAAATTTTAGACGAAAACATTTGTATTTCCTTTATTATTCGTATAATAATTTTTACCTCAAATGATATAAATATTAGACAAAAACATTTTTATTTCCTTTCTTATTCGTATAATAATTTTTACCTCAAACGATATAAATATTAGACAAACACATTTTTATTTCCTTTATTATTCGTTTAATAATTTTTACCTCAAATGATATAAATATTAGACAAAAACATTTTTATTTCCTTTATTATTCGTATAATAATTTTTACCTCAAACGATATAAATATTAGACAAAAACATTTTTATTTCCTTTCTTATTCGTATAATAATTTTTACCTCAAACGATATTAATATTAGACAAAATCATTTTTATTTCCTTTATTATTCGTATAATAATTTTTACCTTAAACGATATAAATATTAGACAAAAACATTTTTATTTCCTTTATTATTCGTATAGTAATTTATACCTCAAACTATATAAATATTAGACAAAAACATTTTTATTTCCTTTCTTATTCGTATAATAATTTTTACCTCAAATGATATAAATATTAGACAAAAACATTTTTATTTCCTTTATTATTCGTATAATAATTTTTACCTTAAACTATATAAATATTAGACAAAAACATTTTTATTTCCTTTCTTATTCGTATAATAATTTTTACCTCAAATGATATAAATATTAGACAAAAACATTTTTATTTCCTTTATTATTCGTATAATAATTTTTACCTCAAACGATATAAATATTAGACAAAAACATTTTTATTTCCTTTCTTATTCGTATAATAATTTTTACCTCAAACGATATTAATATTAGACAAAATCATTTTTATTTCCTTTATTATTCGTATAATAATTTTTACCTTAAACGATATAAATATTAGACAAAAACATTTTTATTTCCTTTATTATTCGTATAGTAATTTATACCTCAAACTATATAAATATTAGACAAAAACATTTTTATTTCCTTTCTTATTCGTATAATAATTTTTACCTCAAATGATATAAATATTAGACAAAAACATTTTTATTTCCTTTATTATTCGTATAATAATTTTTACCTCAAACTATATAAATATTAGACAAAAACATTTTTATTTCCTTTCTTATTCGTATAATAATTTTTACCTCAAACTACATAAATATTAGATAAACACATTTTTATTTCCTTTATATTTACTTCCCTAAAATTGGAGATTTTAACTAACATAATTATTTTAAATTCCATAGAGAAACTGCCCAATACGAGTCAGCACATGCACCAAAAGGTTTTTTTATATTACCCTACATATTAATTGAAATCTCTATATGAAGCGCATACTTAGAAAATGCCGTTTATGTAAGTGTAAAAGCATAGAAATTATAAGGTTGCAACGTACAGACGGAAGAACAAAGACGGTGAAATTATAAAACCTACTTGTTTCACTACAGAACCCTGAAGTCTGCAATAATAAAAATGCCTTATATCACTGATTTGTTCCTATTTTGAATTGATGATAAATCACTTTTTACATTTTAGTTCAATTAAAATTGCAAATTTTCGCTTCAGCTCTCCACTGCTTACTATATAAATATGTTCACAATTTTTAATATCGACATTATATTTGTATTCAAATCAGTCAAAAAAAACTAGCGATCTAAACAAATCGGAAGTGGGCCAAAGCAGGTCACATCCGCAGCGAAAAAGGCGCGCCATTTTCCAATCTAAGCTCCTACAACGTTACTTTATTTATAGGCACCTCGATGGCAGAATTACCCATCAGCTTATGAGTCCATGAAAGAAGTACTTGAAGGGTAGTAATCATTGGAAAAAATTATGTAATGTAATACAGTGTCAAAATGTTTACAAAGACAAGAAAATGGAGAATAAAAACTTTTTAAATTGTTTTAAATTAATATTTATATCCAAGAAATTTTTTTTTACAACCTCGATTAAGATTTTTACACGCTGAATTATTTGCCTCGTTATCATTATCACCATTCTAAGCCATCTTCAACCATTTTGGTGTAAACTTTCTTCAATCTGCTCCTCTTCATTCTATTTTGCGCTGCCTGAATCCACTTTCTGTATATCACTCTGCTGCCTGAATCCACTTCGTGCATATCAACTTTCCATCTCATCTCAACCTGTTTCTTGCACTTTCCAGGTTTTTACTTAGCTAGAAAAAATTTGTACCACAAGTCCGACTTTCGAGCGACTTTACTAACTCACTACCACTTCAGACAAGATCAGCAACTTTCTGTATCTTTGAAACCACTTATTTGTCTTACGGTCCTGAAGAAAATCCCTACCACCTTCTTTTTCGTCGCCCTTTGAGGAATAATCAGCTTTCGCGAGAAGAATTTTGTTGTTACCCAAGTTTCCCTTGATGAAAATGTACAGAAGGCGAAGTCAAATTTTGTGAAGGCTGCCCAATCCAGTTTTATTCGTTTGTTTTATGGTAATGAACAAGACTGACGAATAAGGTTGCTTCGTTATATATTTCCCTATTTTCAACTTTTGACAGCAACTTTGTCAGCGTAGATTTTCGACTAAGGCATCAGAATTTGCATGCAGCTTTTCAGCTCCATTAACATGATATAATACTAAATTTTTATTATTGAGTAAAAAAACAACGGTCTTGATTCTATATGAATTGTGCTATTTCTTGGACTAAGAAGTAACTTATATAGTAATTTGAATCGTGAACCAAGTTTAATCAAAGCGTGTTCAGCCGTTTAATTGAGATTGAATGACAAGCATCCGATCACATTTACCGTGTTATCAGCCTTCCGCGTGACAGACCGTCTTGTAGTATTGAGAGTTATTCCATCTCAAAAGTTGAAGAAAATTGCACCATCTTCATATTTTTCTGAAATTTGTTAGGTTCTTTCTCAAAACCGAGAAATAATATATAATGCTCAATCTCTATATAAGAAGCTCAATGTGTATGTATGAATTTTACAAGTTCCTCCAATTTTCTGCTTAGTTTCCTCAAATTATCCATGGTTGACCTCTGGTGCGAAAAGCTACGCACTGTGATCGCTCAGCCACCTACCTAGCTTGATGATTACGAGTATTCCTTGTACTGATATGCACTTTGGGAGAGGCCTATGTCCATTAGTGAACAGAGATAGATATTGACTCACTACACCTTAGCAATAAATTTTCTCACTTTGTTCTCTTTCCTCGTGTGGCGAGGTTATTTTTGAAAAATACCAAGGAACGCCGACTACTTGGCAGGTATTAAATAAAAAAGGGTCATCAGTACATTCTATCTTTCCATATATTGAGACTAATCTCGAAAACTATTAGATATATTTTGATACAGATTTACGCTAAATTGAAGCATTTTCCACGAAAAGTTTGAATGCATTTTACATTACTATTAGATATATTTTGATACAGATTTACGCTAAATTGGAGCATTTTCCACGAAAGGTTTGAATGCATTTTACATTGATGTATTGTGTAATATAACTAAGCAACCACAACTTTTCGAAAGCAAGGTGAATAAAAGAGAGCGATTAGAACACGTTTTTGGCAATCACTTGAAAAATTGCTAAAATAATATGTTATTGAGCTGAGTTGACAGGTTTGTCACATGACACGTTTATTAATTTATCAAATTATATCGTTTAACAGATTTGTTAATGTTATATATCAAACGAAATTTTTTTATATTCCAACTTGCGTCAATTAAGGACAGTAATTTCTGAAACAAATTATTTCATTACTAACAAATATTAGTTCTATTTCTGTTTCAGGAATGTATCAAGTAATTTTCATTTCATAAAATTGGCCATACTAAAAACAATGCTCTCATTGGAGGGTAAGAAATACATTTAGCATTCGACGATGAAACAAACAAAAAAAAACAACAAAAGAAGAAATGTTTATCAATGGCAAAAAGAATCATCGCCTGAATTCATTTGTTTTTTTGGAAAACGTAATAAACTTAGTTTGTTTTTGGAAAACGTGATAAAATTCGTTTGTTTTTGGAAAACGTTGGTAGACTGTAATAATGCCAAACCGATAAACAATGCCAAATATGTTGAAAAATTAAAAAAATCAGTGATAAATTGTTATCCTTCTATAGGTTATAGAAATGATCCAACGATTTCGATAGGCTCTGTGTTGATCGTCGTCTCCGTTTGCACGAAGCAACAGTGGGTCGCTAGTATAATTATAATATTATAAAATTGAGGTTATACTAGGCTTTAAGTTTCTTTAAGTTTCAATTTAAATACCTAGGATAGCATCCTTGCATAAATTAAAAAAAAACTATAACCCATGTTTTCTCTCGGGACAACGACGGTTATCTGAATTTTTTTTAGATAATGGTCTCAACTTTTATTAACTTCCAAACATAAAAAAATTTTTTACTATTTCTTGTATGAGATAAAGTCAAACTTTACAAATAAAATTAGTTTTTTAATTGGATCTAAAGAAACTTATTGTATTGACCAAGAAAAATAAAACAATACAAATTTAAAAACCACTATCGTCAAAGCGTTTCACATTATACTGTCTACGTGCCCGCTATGATGTGGCACCATAATATTCACAATTTAATTACCTTAATGGCTTCTCCTTAAATAAAGATTTATTACTCCTCAATGCGCTCATCTGATATCGTGCCCCACCTTTTCTATATCATAAGGGGATATATTAAAAAATATGGAAGGTTTAGATAAACCGATTCATCTAATATAATGATATTTTAGTAGTTAGAAATAAAATAAAATACATTGAAAAATAAGTTGCATCAATTTATATTTACATTAATTTCATGCTAATAAAGTGCGGTATCAATTGGTTTTAAATAAATAATGAAAGTAATCCATATTTTGTTTATTTCTTTGTTCATAACACTGCACTGCGACTCAAAAGAGTTAAGTATATACGTGACATATCCTGTGAAGTGCAATTCTTTCACTGTTTTTCATTTTTTAAATCATAATACACATAACAATGAAAAATTTCAATAATACTATTAAAAACAACGTATTCAACCGCTGTAAAAGTTTCTTATAATTAATTTAGTAAAAAATCGACTTTAAAGTTTAAAAACTATTTAAAAACAAATTTCTCGTCGAGAGTTTTAAGACAATTCTGTCACTTAGAGTGAAAATAATTGTTTTATCTTGTAATCAATAAAAGCAACGAACAAATAAGTTCGTTTACCAATTCAGTTGGTTGCATATAATATTGTATACATTATATAAACGGTTTGTCATTTTGATCAGCAGGAGACTAAGCCGGCAAAATTTATATCATCTGTAAAATCATTGAGTCTTTTTACACGTTCGTGACGTGATTTTAAATTTTAACATGACCACTTACATAACCTTATCGTATATGTTTATCTGTTTCAGCTGACAATTTCTAGAGGTTTAGTCTACGAACAGGCTTTGTATTAATATCTCAAGTACTATATAGTAATTTTTTTTATATATCTCCTTATTTAATTAAAGTGGGTGGCAAATATATTTTTTGCACATCGCGTCGAGTTCAATCCAAAATTCTTGTTTCATTTAATATTTTCTAGCTCTCTCTGTGAAATGTAAACGATGACAGAACCTGTCCCCACGAGGAGAAGTTCTGTTATTGCGGCAAATTATAAAGCAAACGACATTAGAGTAACAAATCCATTACTTATCGAAATTCTGATTTGTTTTTGTAAGGACTTTAGATCTGTGGAGTGAAACGCTATGATGTCAAAAAAACAGCCAAAAGTGCAGCTCGCATCAAGGTTCCATACATCGTTTGAACTGAAATTAGTTTACTTATAATAAGTCGTCACTAATACGGACTTTCTAGAGAAATATATATTTAATAATACCTAATATAACGCAGAAAAGGGGGACATATATATCGTTGTAAATATCTTAAAAACTAGTTCTATTATAATCTTTGTATAGGCCCAGAACTCTCTTTTTTTAGTTTTAGGTTTAATATTTTCGAAAAGTAAGGAAGCAACGTATTTTTTTCGCGCTTTTTATATGTCTGAAAATACACTACGTAAATTGACGAAAAATATTTTCATGATCCTTATAACTAGTTCTTTCTAATTGCCCCCTACAATTCCTATATGAATATTTTTAAATATTAGCTACTAGCTATGTATATATATATATATATATATATGTAATCAATGTTCTAAAATCCTAAAATCGTGTGATGAAAAGTTTCAACACACGATTTTAGAACATATAATCGTTAATATATTCGATTCAGTAAATGCGATTGTGCAATTGTCAATAGATTTGATTTGAAATAATATAGTCTGTATAGCTGCCGTCATCAGGTTCCTTTCCTTAAAATTTACAGTTTGGATTGTTATAATATATTATAAATGTTACTTGTTACTTTAAATCAATATTGCTTTCATCAAAATGTTTTGACCAAGTATCAAAATCAAAATGTTTTTACTTTAGTTCCCAATTTTTAGGTGCATCGTTTAAGGTTTCATTCTTTGAAAATCTATAAATGGAGAATAGATAGTCGATTTATTTAGGAAATAAATGTATTAAAAAAATGCTTCGGTATGGAAGAATCATATTGTATGTATACATTTATAGAATTTGCATACCTGAATGAGTCTATTGTCAAAAAAGTTTAAATTAGATAACATAAAAGGAAACTTGAAAGCGGTCTTAAAATAAAAATGATTTATCTGATAATAAATTGTTATATATCTGTAACGATAAGAAACCGGAAAAGTGATAATTGGCACAAATTTGAATTATTTTAACATCCACATCCACCTTACATTTTTTGTTAAACAAACGTAAAATTAAAATAAATCGCAATGGTGCTTTTATAAGGAGCTATTTATGAAATTTGTAAATTACTTTTGAATGACAATGTATTGTTCACAGTTCTTGTACCTGTTTATTTTTAAATATTCTTTCTTGACACAATATTCTTTCTTAACAAACGTACACGCCGAGTTTCCTTACATAATATCAATTGGGAACCGAAAGTATGAAATTAATAACTTTATTTTTAAGGTAAAAATTTACTCCACGCCTTTGTGCGAGGAGTACAAGGAGGTGAACGACATACAAAAGTTTGTAACTTTATTAGGAAAAAAAGTAAATCAAAATGTATGTGCGGCTGGTATGTATATTAAATATTTCCTAATCCTATAATTAGCTTGGTTCTTGAAGTTTTTCATCCTTACGCATCTCATTTTATATGTTCATTACAACCAGCAGCAACTCGATCGGCTATCCCATAGACATATTTTGAGTTACATAAAAGTAAAAAAAATACAAAAACCGTTTTAAACCTCTCGTACATGTTAAACCGCGTGTGTGTGGGAGAATTCACCTAATTCATTTAATTCTCCCGCATATATGCTGCTACTCCTTATGATTTTCTCTATCCTTGTTCCGCAACAACCATGAATCATTTTCCAACATATCGTTTAACAGTGGGGACTTGTTACATACTTACTGCTTATCAATATTTTTACAGGGCGTCATTCTTTTCATATTACAATTAGTATCATCGAATCCTCTTATGATTTTAGCTAATAATATATTAATAAAATTCACAATCTTCATCTTTCTACTAAAGTTTACTTAATATGCTATATTGGGAAGTACCGAGAAGTACGATTAGTGCGCTGTTATCCATCTTACTAAAGAAAGCAAAATCACTCCATTCACTTTCCCAGCTCAGGGCAGCAATAAGTTTCAGTCACTTGATATTGGTGCCTTTCCTTCATTTTCTATCGAAATCTAACATTGTCCTTAATAATTTATTTATTTATTTACATCCTTTCATATACACAATTGTTAAATATATTTGGCTTTAATTTTGTAGCAATTCATTATTCACAATTAATCGAAACTACGTGAAGTAGTATTATTTCTATTTTCTTTAAGTTCTTTACCACGACCTAGGTTTAGTTGTATTACAACATAAACAATCTTTGCTAATAGCCCACCTGAAGATGTTGTAATACAGCGAAATCTAGGTCGTGGTAAAGAACTTAAATAAAGTAGAAATAATACTACATCACGTAGTTTAATTTAACTGTGGATACACAATTGTAATTATTTCTTATTTTTACGTAATTTTAAATAATATCATCCACCTTATTTACTACGATACACTCTTTTTCGATAAGTTGTAACTACTGGCACAAAGGGCGAACTTGTTGCTACGAGAGCAATCTCTCACAGTCAATCAGGATATCAGACCAGACCGCTGGACGAGCCGCCGTAAATCGTACCCTGGTCGCCGCAGCGCGACCCCGCCAAAGACCGTATGTTTAATGGTTAATCGAAAACACCACGGCAACGGTTGGACTAACACTATGTCATCATCCTTCATCCGAACTGACATAACTAATGGCTTTAAAGATTTAGAAATTCAACCTTTAAATCTAGATATATTTGACGACGGAGATTTCACGTGCTCCGTAGTTTCTGATCGAGAAACAAATCCTAGATAACTGTTGTCAGAACACATCGAATCAGAAGTAAGCCTCGGACACTCGCCCATCCTAACTAACGGTCATTTTATATGGGATCTCATCAAGAACATGCATTCTAGCTTGCATAATTCACTTCATCAATCGTCTCCACTTTAACCCCCGATATCGTTATCCTCAAAGTTGTCGAGCTTTTACCAAAAGTTTACAGTTAATATACATGACGGACTTATTGCTACGAAATCAATATCTTGCATTACTAGACCAAATTAAATATCGACGAAAAATAAAAAAAATACATCATGTCGCAGGAAACCTTGAACCAGATCAGGAGGAATAACAACAGGAAGAAAAACGAAAGTGCTGAAGCGAATGGTGTAATCCAGTGATGGTGATAGAGAAAAGAAGAGGTTTAAATTCAAGCCGAGAGCTCAGGAAACGAACACGTTGGAAAAGAAACAGAGCAAGATTAATACTAGAGCTGGCATTCGTTACCAAAATATATTCCTAAAATATACGTAACACTAACTGAAATAGATCTTGAAAAATTGATATATTATGATCGTAAATAACCAAATTTCAGAAGATGAAAAGTTTTCCAATTTGATTAGCAATGTAATTGAAATAAAATGGAATGTTTTGACTTCACTTACCCTGTTGATTTACGAAAACATTATAATTATTAAAATGTTATAAAACTTTTTATGTCTAAGTCTAGACAGATGGACTTTTGCGCTATAACTTTATTTCCTTTTAAGTGCTTTAATCCGTTCTAAACAGAATTAAACATGTGGTTAACATTTTTTTTTAAATTTGTCGTTTATATAATTATAAAAAAATTCTAACACTGATCGGATGAACCTAATTATTGTTTAAAAATATAAACTTTCCTAATAAAACTTTTTACTTTTATTATTTACTTTTGCCTGTGACTGCGCGGCAATAAGGACATTTATAAAAATATTTAAAAAATAAATACAGACTTCCATTAGGTCAGTTATGTAATTACGAGGTCAGTATTATTTTGGACGTAATTCGCTGGACCTGACTAAACATTTGATGGGGTGTAGCGCGGCGCACTGCGCTTTATACGATGGTAGTCTGAACTCACGTACCATGCAATAATTAATCTATGAATTTGGCATGTTAAATGAAACATGTTCTACTTTTAGACAGTAAATTAACAGTGGCAAATTAAGTTTCATGGTGCACAGGCGCCATCTTTTTTTGGCGTTTATTTTAAATGCTGCTTTCCTCTTGCAAATGATAGCGCCGTTACATATACTTCTACATATTTTAACCTGGCACGTATGTAATGCAAAATTTTGTTGAAATCCCTTAAGTTTTTTAGGCGCAAAAGAGAAACAAAGAAAAAAAACAGATAACTTTACACTTTCATGATATTGAATATATTTGGCGTTAATTTTGTAGAAATTCATTATTCACAATTAAATGAAACTACGTGATGTAGTATTATTTCTACTTTTTTTTTAAGTTCTTTACCACGACCTAGGTTTCGTTGTATTACAAGATCTTTGCGAATAGCCCACCTGAAGATGTTGTAAGACAAAGAAACCTAGGTCGTGGTAAAGAACTTAAAAAAAGTAGAAATAACACTACTTTCATGATATTTTTCATGATCCACGCTTTATTTAGTACGGTTGTATCTCCCGTCCCTTGTTCAACTTTCCCCATATATTGGGGATATTTGATCCATTTTCTAATACTTTCAATACAAGTTCTCCAGTTTATTATTCTAGAAAGTCACGTAATTCCTGTTTAAGGACAAAACATGCGTGCTTTGTTTATACAACAATTTTATTTCTTTATATTGATTATAAAAGAACAAATGTTAAGCATAAAAAACTTTCTGTCCTGAAATCTTCTAGTAAAAAAACACTTTAAAACTAATGAAAGAGAGAAAAAGAATTTCGAAGATATGACAGAAGGTGTATATCAATTTTGAATACTAAAGAATATAGTTCAAAAAGCATATCTTAATTCAAATCTTGTTTTCAAGCAGTGCTAGCAGAATAAATAAATAAAGAAGAATAAGAGTCGAATTAAATTTAAAATAGAATAAATAAAAAAGACCTTTATTATGAAAGACACGATACGGTGTAAATTTATATATACACTTTCTCAACTATATTAGTAAATGGACAATAAAAGCAAAAACGCTTATTTCATAGAACAGTACCCAATATCTGTAAAATATCGTTTAAATTTAAATAGTTTAGGCAATATTAGAAATCAATAACATTACAAGTTAAAATAGACTTCTATTATTATTTGTGATTTATATTATTGCAAACCTATTATGATAATAATTTAGTTTCACGAAAAAAGTTGATAACAAAAGCTAGATTAAAAACTACGAACGTCGACGCTAGTACGTTGAATGCAAACTTTGTTCAATAACTGCTTCCAAAAATAGACTACTATGCTGAAAATAACGAATCCTAATAGAGTTTCCATTCTACTAATAGAAGAAGAGAATGAAAAGTTATTTCCTTGTACATACAAACACCAACCTATAAGTACAGTATGTAAACAACAAAAGAGCATAAATTGGGACCTGATTTTAAATTTTTTTATAAATTTCTGTCTACTGAAAAGCCTCATAACATTCAAATAATTTTAACAATCAAATACTAATCTTTGCAAAACTGTAAACAAGAAATTTAGTTTTATTGAAGCACCTCCCCTATCAATTAATATTATAAATCTCAAAACTGTGCTTGTTACATATTCAGCCACTAATAAATTTTGAAATAATTATTAAACTTTACATACGTATATATAGTATTACGGACTGATGTATATTGTTTTGATATGGAAAAACAAGAAATATTTTTCTTCTAACAGATGAAATTGTGACGCATCTGAATATTTAATTATTATATTATCCTGTTGATTCTCAGTGTACAAAATTTGCAATAACTTCTTAAAAATAAAAGTATCTTCAAATACGAAATTTAAAAGTGAAGTGTACACAGACATCCCGAGGCCAAAATTGATAAATTAGGAAACATTTCTTTTATGTCAATTGTAATAAAAATCACCCTTAATTTTCTTCAACATTTAGTATTTAATTTAGTAATTAATCTTTAAAATTTAGTATTTAAGCCTTAAACAATTTAGTATTTAAGCCATAAAAAACTTATTCACTTTACCTTATTTAGTAGATACCATTCTTATTTAGCTGATGTAGATACACGAGCCAATAAATGCTTACTTTAGATTTAGTCTAATATTTAATAGTACTTAATATTCCCATTAAACTATTTACAAAAATATTATTTTTAGAACGAAAATATATTGCCTACATCTTTTACAGCGGCATATTAAATTTTTTTTTGTGATATAAATTTAAATTAACGATTTTCGTATATTTTCCTTTACTTGTGCTGTGAAACCTTGCTTCTTGCCAAATTTCATGATTCTAGGTCAACGCGAAGTATCCTATAGATTTTGATTTATTTGTGAGTGTCAAATAAATGGCCGTATTTTTAACTGTGTTGACTTAGAAGCTTGATATTTTACAGGGACCAAGGGACACTAGAACCTAAGTATTTAATATAGTCTAATTACAACTTGATACCTCCACGTGTTCCTGAGAAAAAAGGGCCTTGATAGACACACAACCATACGGACAACGAAGTTATCCTATAAAGGTTCCTTTTTTTCTCTTGAGGTACGGAATCTTAAAAATTATGATATCTAGAATCATTGCTGTAGTCCTACAACAATCTTTGCGTGGGCTTCCAAGGATTATATTGTTTCATCATTTTAGGTTTATTAGTTTATTTAGTTTCAGAAATATTCGGGGAATACATTTTTTACATATCTTTTAGTATATCTCTGAAGATATATTACCCAAAACATTTTTGAGACTTTTGAAATTAACCCTTTCAAACGTGTATTTTTGTATATTAAATCTATTGAGATATGTGTGGGTCAATATGTCCTATTACCATGCCAAATAAAATTGTCTACATCAAGTGGTTGCTGAGAAAAATAGTTGTGACAGACAGACATACACTTGAGTGATTTTGTAAGGGTTCCGCTTTTTTTTTGTCCTAAAAATGATAATTATGTAATCTCGTCTCGTAATACTCTGTCGTACATTACAAAATATTTTTATATTGAATATATCACGGTAAACGATGAACTTAAACAATAGCTAACCGATTTAATAGATTTTATAGTAGAAGCAAATAATCCTGAAATAATAGGTTTATTGATAACACATTGCTTATTTATCGAAAATTTCAAAATTATACATTTGTTAAAATACTAACGTCTTTTGAATATTCCATAACCTCAACCCTGTCATCACTACCCGATTACTCTCACTTTCACACATCTTGGGAATATAATAAATTAATGATAAGAAATCAAATACAAAATAAAATTTCAAAATATTTCTTCCATACACCTCCACGCCATGAATGCGATGAAAATGACAAAAAAGTTGTTGGATAGATATTTTAAAAAACAACAAAATATTTTTTAGAATTAATAATATTTAACCCTTCATTTGGAAAATATTTCCTTTCAAAGTCTTCCTCGGGCGGTCCCTGCCACACCATATTTACGTGTTCTAACCGACAATAGAACAATTTATTAATACTGAGCAAGACTTTCACGATCCACTATTTTTTTCTACACTTTGATCAGAAATATGTTTATAATTATTATTTCTCTCATGAGTATACGATTTGTCAAAAAAGCACCATATTAAATAAATTAAAAAATAAAGTAATCACATGACAACGCACTCAATGAAAAAAAAAGATTTATTACTGGAATTAATTTACAAAATATTTTTAAAATCATTATGTTCACAAACTGGACTTTATGTTGGTATAGTACTTCTTTTTAATTTTTAGCTTGGCAGGATCGATGAATCAGAAAGACTCAACTGTAATGATACATTTCTTCATATTATTTGAATCTTGTTCTAAGAAACAAAGGTCTATGAAGTCGAATGAACAAGCAAGATCTGAAAATTTTAAAAATTCGTTTTTTTTCAAATTAAGGTAAAGAGACTACAGAAAGGAGGAGAGGGCTTTTTTAAAACCCTCCCATATAATGTCGAAATATTGTCAAAGTTAAGAGTTATTTCTATGGTAGGTATGCACGACTTATAATATATTACACCTATAATACTAACCCTATCACTGGCATATAATGAGCTTTTCACCGGTTTGGCTTTAAAGCTGGTACTGAAATGGCAGCAACCACACTTACCCTCATCAAATAATTAAGTCAGTTTCAATTACATCAAACAATCAGTTCAAGCTTGCAAGAAAAATTAAACCCTTCTTTTACTAGCTGTGCCTGCTAAAGCATACAGTGTATCGATGCCGTTTTTTACATGTGTACTTCCACACTTCATATCTGGTCATACCGCTTTCGATAATGTATGTTGATGTGGAAACTTAATTAGTCCCTTAAATACAAGTGGCGCCATTTATTTATGGATATACATGCACAATTTGTGTGTGGTGTACCTACGAGCATGTACATCGATCAATATTTAATTACTATGCATCGAATAACTAGGCCCTTCTCTGTTGTTTTTGAACTAATGCAATGGAAACCAATTTTTTAAAATATGAAATTCGTACATCTTCTGATTAAGTGTACCCGATTGTGATGAAATAAAAACTAAATATTACTTCAAGCTGACATGTATATTTTTCTGAAAAACTTATCTTTATCAGCTTCGTAGTTTACGATACGTGCACAATTAAATTTATTATAAGATTCGAAAATTAAAATATATAATCTTTAAATTAAAAAAATAAATTACATAATATAAAAAATATTATTAATTGCAAAAACCTCATTGATTATAAATATGTAAAAAAAATCATTGGGTATGTTGGCATGGCATGGTTAAGGAAAGGGAATAGAAATGAAATAAAGGAAGAATAGTACTTAGAGTCTATGGGACGAACGACTTTTTTCAGATTAAATTTGAAAACATTTATAAAAGACGAGTTACTGGCATTAGGAATCGATTAATTTCAATTTTGCTGCTTGGGCAGAGCATGACTTTTCATAAAAAGTGGTTTTATGTTTGAGAAAAAGGAGGCTAAGTTGATTTCCAGAGCGTAGCACCAGACCGTGGGCAGACAAATAATAAAATCTCTTTGCGACATCAGTCAAATTGCTTATACCTTCCACTGTAAGCAAATCGATTGTACAATATAAGGGAAACGTCTGTTAAGTCCTTTGCCCGTGCAATATGAATAGTTTTCAGACAAAAAATATATATACCCCAGTATAATTATGTTGTTATGTGCTTTTCACAAAATAAATTAATTTTTAAAGGACTACACAGGGAAATATGGAAGGCCAACTATGCTTTTTCTCGAAAGACTTTCCATAAAAATCTGTGATATGCTTTCTTTTTTTGCTCTTTAGTATTCCCCTGCTCGCCTTCTCATGGAGACGTTTTTCTGTGGTTTTCGGCTACTATTAATACAAGATAAAAATATTAAGGAAAAGTTCCAAGGTTACGAATATTAAAAACATACACTCCAAAAAGGACATTCTAAAATTGTTTAGTCCAAATATATAAAGTATCAAACGTCATACTTTGCACATCGTGAAAACGCTACAACCGGTACAATGGGACGTGGTCGCTTAATATTAATTCATATTTACAGCATATTAAATTAAAAAAATACATCTTTTATGTAAACTATCTAAATGAAATTTAATATCCCTACGATATGGATAATTAAAGACTGTCGTCTTATAAATCAACTGCGCTGACTGGCAGAAGCATGCAAGTAAATTAAAATTACATTAAAATAAAATAAACACTCGTAGTTCAAAAAAATTCTAAAATCATTTTGTGATCTTTATTAAACATCAAGAAAATTTTAAAACAAAAATATCACCAATAAGTAAAGAAATATGAAAATAGAAAATGCCAATTTTTATTTGGTCATATAAGAAGTTACAAAAGATATAATAATAGAGCAGGATCAATTCTCAGGGATAATAAGAACAACACGTTTCTCTTACCGCCTAAAGTACTTTTAGTTTTTTTTACATCGATTCAAAAATACACATTTTTACTTATTACAACCACTTTAGCTTTTCTAAACGATGGTTCAAAATAAAATACCAATATAAAATTAACTTACCCAATATAAATTGTAGAAAGGAAAACTTGCAGAATCCGAGTAGAATAAATTAAACATCTATTGATATTTCAAAGTTTATATTAAATATTTCAATATTATTTAATGTCAAAGACTTGTGTCACATTCTTCAATACTTGAAACGAAGTGAAGATAAATTCCATTATCGCAGAGTACTAACAGAATATAAACCTCATGATTATAAAGAGAACACTCCATAGTATAATATGTATATATATATATATATATATATATATATATATATATATATATATATATATATATATATATATATATATATATATATATTCGGAAGTGTTTTAAAAGCCGCAATTGTTGACGAATTGATCAGATGTTATGAAGATTGTTACTATTAATTAATTATTTAATTAAACAAAAATCAGTGTATCAAAAGTTTCTCACGCACGACTTTAAAATTTTTTAAAAATTTTACTTGATAAGTAAAATTTGGCACTTTTTTCTTTCTTATATTATCTCCCCCGTTATTTTTTGTTTTAATTTATTGCTTAGATTTCGATTCACGTACAACAAAAAATTAAAAAATACAAAACGTATATGAAATAACAAAAAAACAGCATAAACTATTAAATTAATTTGACTTATATAAGTGCCAAAATAATGGTTTAATACGTTATGTAAAGAGCGTATCCAAATATTTAGAGAAATGCGAGTAATTAATTTTCTAAATGTATTCAGAAATTATTTTTCATGTTATTTTCACAACATTATGGATGTATCCTTTAATTTTTTTTTCTGATATTGTTTAGTGAAACTTTTCCAGGTAAATGGGTACAGTAAAGGGAGTTTAAAAAAATTCATGCATGATTTTTCTCATGTAAAAAGTTAAGTAGATAACGTCGTACAACAAATTTAGAACAATAATCAAGTTTCCGCTAGAAGGTTATTTATATAATCAAACAATATTTAATTTTATTGCAAACTAATTAAGTTTCGTGGAGAAATTGTATTATTTCGGATAACTAGTGCATTTTTTAACTAAATGTAAAATGTTTATCACTCGTACACTGTTTCTAATGATTACTTTCTTAAAAAAATATTATGGAGTTCGCCTTTCCTGGGGCTGGATTTATGTTTATTCAAAATAAAGTAGATATAAAGTTGTCCTATATAAAATAGTAGATCTTCAACCTATCGATGATAGTTTTTTTACAGAAATTTAAAAAAAAACGAGTGTGCTTAGACCACACGACTGAAGTAAAACTTCAAATTCACAAAACATGAACTTTAAAATGAATTTACAATTTTATTCGCTTTAAACGTAGAATATTTAATGTATTAAACAAATTAATAATTTATAAAATTGTTCAAGAACGAAATGAAATTACAAAATAATAAAAAAATCACCGTTCGCGTAACTCTAGCAAACTCGCATATACATATATTTCATGCACTGGCTATGAGAGGAAGAGAGAAAGAAAATGTGCGCGCGTACTGCTCTCTCTTGCTCCTACAGTGATACGGACAATAGGCTTGCATTGTGTCTTAGGTATACGAAACATAACTGGCTATGAGAGAAAGAGAGAAAGAAAATGTGTGCTCGTACCTCTCTCTTGTCCCTACAGTAATATACGAAACGTAACTCTCTTTCTTTCTGTCTTTATTAACTTATATCTCCCTCTCAACTTCCGTTCGCCTCACCCGATCACACTTTTCGTAACACTCTCGTCACGCATTCACCAGCTTACTCCCCAAGTCAAGCGTGCGTAAAGAAGTTTTACTTCAAAAAATCACGAGTGTTACAAACCAGAGGATTTGATTTATTTTTTGCTCCAGGAAATATATATCTACGAATATCGGCTTATATCGACAGAGATTCGTAACGGTCGCAACATTAAATGTTAGGGGGTAAAGTAAAAATATAAAGCCTATATGGTTAGTTACCCTTAAAATTATTTTTAATTTGTAATTATTTTAAAATAAGTTAGCTGTTAAGAAGAAAAACGAATATATCTAACTGAGAGACTGGAACCTTTCATAAAGGTCCCGTTTTACTATTTCTAATACGAAATGCTAAAATTAGTGAAGCTATTTTGAATTAAAACGGAATAGTTTTAAATTTGTCTTCCACCGAAACTACCTTTTTAAACAAAGGCTCATTTCTATTGTGCTAATGAAAATACTTACCGTAGCTTTTGTTTCAAAGAATTATATTAATTAAGGAGATTACAATTAATACTTATAAATAGACGTGAGTCAATGATTTTTCACACATCGATATAGACAACTCGCAAAAACGAACAAACATCACTGAATATACGTAATCAAAAACACTTTATACAACAGTGAGGTATTTAATACACCACCGCTTTTTATGAATACGATTAGTATAACCAACTTCTATGTAAATATATTATATATGTGGCATCTACACACACAGGAAATTTTATGTAAATTACCTGAATTAAAACTGCGTTCACACCGAATGAAGTTTCACCCTTCCATTGGTTAGCTATAATAGCTAACGTTTGGAATTTTATTTAATAGATTAATTTGAAAAGTTTCAAAAAAATTATTTCATGTATTTATGTGATTGATACACTTTATGTGGTAGCATTAACTAAATGTCGTCAGCAATACTTTTGGAGGAAGATGTAGGGATGAGTCTATCTAGAAAGAGTCTAAAATATGTTTATTTTACCTTTCTCGAAATTAATCTGAAGTTAAATAAAACCTATGAACTACGAATAGAACTCTCACAAGATTTCTTTACTCTCTTAGATATATAGTTATTTAAGAATATGTAATACAAATATTAATATTTTTATAATAATTATAAAAATATAATAATTGTAATAACATAATAATTAAATAGCAATATAATAGTTATAAAAAACAAATGTTAATATTTTTTTCTATCCAAAATTTAGCCCGGTACATTTTTCACAGACGTAAAAATATTGCTATTTTCTCAAAACTTATGGGATTTTGATTTGATTTTGATCGTTTAGAAAATTGTCCCTTAATGAATGTTTTCTTTTGTGAAATTTTTATCAGACCGTCGAACTTCGCTTTAATATTATCCACAGTTTCATTAAAATATGCCATAATTTTTCATAGCTCAAAATTCCTGCACTTCCAACAAATTAGTCCTCTTTCTATTATAGAAGGAAAGGAGAAGAATAAATTTACTTTATATTCCCCATATCATTGAAACTAGCCTAAACTGAAAATCGGAAGAAATATTTTTAAGCGTTTTTCGCAAGAAACAATTGGTATTGAAACGATACTTGCAAAGAAATATAAATTCACCCTATTTAAATTGTAAGTATTACAACATAAACAAAAAAACAAAATTCCTATTCCTATATATAAATATATATATATATATATATATATATATATATATATATATATCCAAAAAGCTAGAAAGAAATGAAATGAGTGACGTTATTTGTCTTTTTATCATATAATGAGATTAAAATAAGATGGCACAATGACGGAAAACGAATATTTTACGTTTACCCAAAACTGTAATAGATTATACCGTCTAATTTTGAAATTTATTTGTGGTTGTTAAATGTTACGTACTTATGTCAAACTCGTGATGGTTGGCGATGAATGTTATGAGATAGATTATGATGCTGTCTTCCCTTCTGTACAATGCTACCAGATGAAATATCATTAGCTTGAAAGACTCTTTGTAGACACTTTCCACTTTGAATTTTAAAGACTCTTAAGTTTTACATCGACTCTCAACAAAGGTCAAAATTCATTCACATCATAAAATTACATGAGCTACAGGTGTTAATAGACAGAGGTAAGAAACCATCGGTTTTCTTGACAAAATACATATGATTTATAACATAGATATAAAGTATTCTTTAAAATTTGGCAATACAGTTTATTATGCATTCTATATAATCGGCTATCTAGGTAATAGAAATTTACTATAAAATCCAGTTTTTTTATTTTAAGATATAAAACGCCTAAACACCCGATTACAAAAAACCATTTTTCTTTCAAATAATTTATTTTTAAAGCACACATTACAAAGCATGATCGTCGTTACTACGTTATCCGGTCTCTTATCACCCTTAATCACCCCTTCCTCAAGTGTAACCCCCTCCAGAAACGCCACCCCACCCCATTTTCTTCATTTACACAGTGCAGAGGGCAGTCTTGGCATGGCCTCTGAACCGAACGTTGTGTTCGGAATTCATTAAGACCTTGAAGGACCGAAAGTTAACGAAAAGCGAACCAAGTATGTGATAGCTCCCAAGGAACTTATGTTCATATTTTATTACGTCTATTTGTTACAATTTCATGGTTACGTGATTCAATGTCAGTCTTGAAAATAGAGAATAATAATAAGTTTAACATGTCCTTACAAAAATGCTTAATTGCCAACGTTCGAATAAGTGAAGTGTAATAGTTTTTATTTATTGTGAATTTTCAAATTTCCAATTTGTGTTTCGCATTTTCTAAGTTTAAATTTAATCGATTTATTTATGTTTATAAAAAAGTCAAATTAATTATATCTTTTTGATGTGTAGTTATATTTGTTCATAAACGTTTTCGTTTTTGTTTTTAACTCTTATTTTTCACTCATTTAGTCCTTTTTGCTTTGTTTTTTTTATATTTTCGGACATATTCATTTATTTTTATTTAAAATTAATGTAGTATATTCTACTTTACTATTTTAACCCAATACACATATAGCAAACCACAAAGAAACAATTTATTTTACAATATTGTTTGTGATATATTGTTGTATATACATGTGTAATTTACAAAGTATGCTAGAGCTAGGGGTCCGCCCACTGGCCTCAAGGCTACCCTTATTTATAAGGCTATATTTAAAAGCTAGACGAACGAGTGCTAGACTGAATGTGTGCTGGTGCTGTGTTTCAAGATCGTTTCAAGGAGTTTTGTTAGCCGCGATTTACAGTGTTTAATGGGGGAATGAATAGCGGTATTCTGTTTGACGCATGTTAGTGACCCTGCGGCGATAAATATTACCAAGACATGCCTCAACAAGGCTGATATATCTGATAATTATAAAATAGTTATAGGCTCTATTTGAAATTTTGTTATGTGGTTATGGATTTAGTTATGTGGGTGATGTGATAAAAAAATCTTATTAGATTATAAGTTTTGCAATTAATTGAAGGCGGAAAACTGAACATTTCAAATCGGTCTTAATAGAGTGAAGAAATAACTTATTAAAATAAAATATTGCCTTACTGTTATTATGAGCAAATATTTACTGACGAAATTTTATATATGTTTCTATCTACTGGTTGTAAGGTTTCAAGTATTTAGTAATGTAATAGCCAACTGATCATATGAAGGTAGCGTTTATTGTATTTTTTTTAAATTTTGTGTTATGTGATCATGAGTAAAACTCGCGCGATACAAGAATTTTGTACGCACTTAAATATACGCACGTTTAAATACTTAAGAATGCATAAGAATTGTCATGACTTGTTCACATATGTAAATATTATAGTCTACTAGTTTAGCAATTGAAGACGTAAAATTATTGTGGATTTCCCAGGAACTATGATAGGAATATTAATTGCTCTAATATTCTGGGAATATTTCATTTTCTCGAATATTTTACTTCACATATTTTCTATTGACATTTTCCGTAATATATTATGAATCATCTTATAAAAAATTTAAAAAAAAATAGTTTTAAACTTATCCTTTCGACGACGACAAATACTTTTTCATATAAAATATGGTAGGTAAACCCTTTAAAATACTCATTCAAATATTTATACGCTCTTGCTATGGCAAAATTAAAAGCTCAATAAACTTAATCATAACAAAAAAAATCTTATCTACATCAAATGATTCCAAAGAAAATTGGCTAAGACAGGTGGACACACGACGTCAGAGTGTTCGATTAAGAGTTCCGTTTTATTCGTTTTAACGTAAAGAACCCTAACGATTAAGTCTCTTGCAACACAAGTATATAAAGAAGTAAGTTATATTCATTTAATAAATAACAAATATTGACAAGCTTAATTATTTAATTAAGTTTGTTTATTTTTGTGTAAGAAGTATTCACAAATTACTATTAGCATAATTACTATTTCATATAATAAAGCATAATTACTATTTCATATAATTTTTAATGTAGCTCACACAGAGGTAAATTTGATTTCATCCAATTCCATTTACGAAAATGAAAGAAATATTATAAGGCAAAACTTATAATACAATTTTCAGGGTAATGACTTTTATTTTAGGTGCAATAAGTAGATGAAAAATATCTAGAAATTAGACTCAATTTTTGTTTGTTACTATATTTAGTACCAATAGCTGACCTCAATTTTTCGGTTAGTTAGTAGTCAAACGGTTATCGCTCCACAATGTTTATAAAAAGATTTAAATAACTTTGTGGACCAATAAACTTTTGACTAGTAAGAAAATTCTGATAAACGAGAACATTCATTTTCAGATACATAAAGGCTTTTTGTTCTCTGGTAATTCTTGAGAAAAAAATTGACGCATAGATTCTTTATATAGATACATTTGTAAGTTGGAGTCTAGTAGCGAAATCATATTATGCTCTTTGAAAAGTTGCGAATGGTTCTTGGCTTAATATTGATTATTTATCTTCGCGTGAAATGAGAGATGTCCCGGTCGGGGGAGTTTAAAACTGAACCTTATCTTGTCAACATACGTATGAACAAGACAAAGACACAGATTATATTATTATATCATTTCATAAATATTTCTTGAATTGTTACTTCTTAATTAGGCTTTTGTCAAAATCTCAGTCTAAACGTTTAGTTTTTTTGGTGATCCATACGATTTTTTTAGTATTTTTTATTTTTCCATTACGTGAGAAGTAAATGGCGAATATATTGTAGTATTGTCAAATGTTTTTAAATATATTATGTTCAATTTCGAGCCACTCTGCCACAAGCATGGCTGATATATTATAAGAGACAATTATATAACGTAAAACGATAAAACGATAAAAGTCATGTCAAAGTACATTTTTGTCCATTTCAAAACACTGAATTTTGTTTGATCTTTTTAAGGTCTTTTTAACTTTGTTATTAGCAAAACATAATTTATACGTTGAATACATTTCAGAATTTCAAGATAAATATAAACCTAAATTTGAATCCATTCATACATGATTTGATTACAAATGGATTACATTTCCTCCCAACTTTCTAATTCTTGCTTAAAAACATTGCTCACGTCAATATTTCTAAAATAATCAGTATCCGAAAATACCTGTTGCTTCATAAATAATAATGTGAAATTGAAATTACATTTTTACCCATAACTAGACTAAAGTAACTGTGGTAGCGGAATATGGCGCAGAGATCTATGGTCCTACAAGCCATGAATGGCACACCCTTCGCGAGCTCCACGAACAGCAAACCGTTTGCAAAGATAATGGAAAAACCTTTTGTTATATAAGTGTAAAAAATTGCTCAAGAGTCACTTTGTTGAGAGTATACTAGAAATTAGTACAAGCAAAAAAAAAGAGCCTTAGTAGAAAATCACGTGTTAGATACAAATGAAAATATAGATAAGAACGATTTTAAATATGTATCTCTGATTATGAATGAAAGAGACAGGAAGAGGTATAAAGAGAGAGATATATAGAGAGAGAGAGAGAAACCAATAAAAATAGGGAGTGAACTAAAATTGTACGTGAGTGATGGTATTTAAATTAGTGTACAAAGAAAGTACCATAATGCGTTCTTACATTGTTTCATGCTTGCTTACATCACGTGGTGGGAGATGACGTAAAATTATTGCATCCTTTCTCATCAACACATACATCATCATCATATGATAGATAATAAATCGGTCATAATACCTTTACTCCGTTAATAAATTCTGTTTTTGTCTTTTGACTTTTAAGCTGTTCCGATTTTTCCCATTTTAATTCCACGAACTGTAAGCAGTTAACCGTGTTCTTTATTGAACAAGCTTTTTTATCTTACATTTCATTCTATATACATGTCTTTTATGGATAAAGTCGTTCTAAGTTTTATTGTCGATGCGCAATTTAAAAAAAAAATTGTTATTACGCCAGAACCAAGACACTATGGGCAAATTAATCAATAAATAAAAAGTTGATACATAAAATAATACTCACTCACACGTGTACATATTTCACCATCTTCCATTGGCAAAGTACAGAGTGTTTGAATAAGTACTGCATCGGATCGTGTGAAGTGTTTACCTTACTGACGAAGAAATATTGGAATACTCCTCAAATCAATCTCCCTCAGTAATCCTGAACATTGCAACAATCGCATAATCTTTCGCCAATACTTGCCTTAACAAATTTATCATTTAAAGCAATTGACATATAATTGACTATCAAGTGGACTAAGTAATTGATTAAATTTAGTCTTTTTAAACTGAAGACAATTTATAATAAAATAGCGATAAAAAGAGAAAAAAACGAAAAGTTATGACTCTCTCAGCCAAAGATGAAAAAATAATTTTTTTACAAATACGATATTGGTTCAAATACGATATAGATTCAAATTCATAAATATATGCCAGTTGGTCCTCTTTTATTTTCAAAGACGTCTTCCTTTTATCTACTCATAATTATGTTCTTACTCAAAGTGACTTTTTCACCCTTCACTATTATTAT
The DNA here is from genome assembly GCA_039881145.1 of Druceiella hillmani. Taxonomy (NCBI): domain Eukaryota; kingdom Metazoa; phylum Arthropoda; class Insecta; order Lepidoptera; family Hepialidae; genus Druceiella; species Druceiella hillmani. Next base: position 28,292,262 of record JAYKKI010000013.1, on the reverse strand, counting down.
ACACCGTTATTTCCGATGAGAACATCCCATGTTTAATATAATAGATACACAAACTTTCGATATTTGTATATATATAAACTTTATATATATATATATACATTTTTTTTTCTTTTTACTAAAAAGTTGCATTTATTTTTGTTTTGCTTTCTTTTTTATACATTAGAAACACAAACGGAACAATAATAAGAAAAGTTAATAAAAACAAGTGATACAGCACCGACGACAAACTCATATAAATTATAAAAATAAATAAAACAAAATTTAATTCAATTTAAAAATGGCTTCAAATTATGGAACAGAAATATTTTTGCACAGTTTTCTATGTTACAAGTATTTATTTCTCAATATAAAGCTCAAATAAACAAACACGTGGTCTGAGTTACAACTTGATGTTAGAACGTAACGTCTACAAGCGGACGTATATTATTATGGCTTAAACAGTACTCAAACGTTGTGAATATTTTTAAGTGTTGTGAATTTAATTTGTTAAGTTTAAGTAGAAGTAAGTATGCTTTAAAATTGTTATAATTAGTTTTTAATTTGAGATTTTTTTAGGTAAACAGAAACTTTGTTTTTTTATCTACCAATAGAAATACGAAATGCTTATAAACTTAACACTGGATCTCATGGTCTATTAGTTTATCACGGCTCTATCTCTGTGCTATTCTACAGGATACACAGAGAAATATTCAAGTGCTTTTATTTGTACTTTTACAGTGTCAATATGTATATTCTTGAGCATAAATTCATTACGTATAACACTAAAAAATATGTATAAGAAAAGTTTAAATGAAACCCTATTAGTGGAAATAAAACAGGTTAATATGCTTTGGCGCTATGCAAAATTTTAAAATATACGTTAGGCGGTTTCTTAGAAACCGTTTAACGTACATTTTTATGTTTACCGTAGTGAAATTTGACAAACAATCAATTTACATACTAACGTTAAACCGATTCTGAGAAAAACGGCTATGATAGATGGATGGACATATAAACAAACGGATACGTGAGTGAACTTTAAGCTTTCTATTTTTTCTTTTTGAGTTTCGGATCCCTAAAAATTGGCAGAAACATATCGAAATTGTCTTGACAGTGTTGACACAATGTGATCAAAATTAATTTTAATTAAAAATCATAGTGTCTAGATTTTTTTTAGTTTGTGGACACATTACACCTCCCTTTGAAGCTCAATGTATAATGGAATCTCAATTCGTTTTGAAAAAAAACACTTTCAATGGTGCCCCACATGACGGGTGCTCGAAAATAATCGCCTTATCTTTTCGTGTCTGGAAAAGTACAAAATTGTTTTAAAGTTAAACTATAAACAGATCTAGGTACCTATCTAAACCCATGTGATTGCATGGACGTGGGTTTAAAGCCATAAAATTTGTGAGACTCTGATGCTGTGTGTTGCAGATGAACGGACAAATGAACATAAAAAAAACTTATTGTAGATACATTTTTAAATTTGCATATCAATTTTGAAATCACCTCTGAATTTAAAAACAACTGTTTTATTATTTTCAATTTTTTCATCAATAAAAATTATCATAATTTTAACGCTTCATACTATTATTAGGTATCATTTATTATTTATGTAATAACACTTAAATAAACAAATAGGTTTTCAATTGAAACGCATTTGAAACTACACGTTATTATGAGGAAATTATCATAGAAGAAAAATCAGTTTAAGTATAGGAAAATTTTTACGAAATTAAAAATTGCCGCACAGTACACGAAACTGAGTAGTAATATTTTTTCCGACTTACAAACGCAAATGTTTTCTAATATGTTTTATTTTTTTCAAAACCTAACTAAACCTAACCTTGAAATAAATTTTCTAATATCACTTGACAAGTTCAAAAACCTATTAAATTCGAAAAAAATTTAAAGTTAGTTAAAAAGCAATCCTTCCGTGTCACGAGACTTTCCTGTGCTAGATTTAATTTTTTATACAACACATATCATAATTTAAATTCAAATTTAATTTATTCAAATAAGGAAATGAACTTTGAGCAGCGATGGTCTACCACTGGAAATGCTCAAATTTAATTTATTCAAATAAGACTATTTGAGTCTCATTTGAGAAGTGAAGGTACTGGAATGAACTTTGAGAAGTGATGGTCTACCACTGGAAATGCTCTGATGGAGAAGAACGCTCATGAAACTCAGCAGGATCATATTTTTTTCATAATCATTAGACTCAATGATCCTTATAATGTATATTTTGTATCTTTTAAATCTCGTAATTATTCTTAATCAAGGTCAGTTTTTGCAGAACTGGATTGGACCCCATATATTTTTGTTAAAAACATAATTATTAATAATGTAATATGTTTTTGAAATAAGCCTATGCTGAATTTTCGATTTAAATTTCGCCTTATAAAGGTTGGTTATATCATTAGGCATTTTGTTTAAAAAACGATATCCGCTAAACAAGAAAAATTAATTAATTTTCGCATCCTAAATTGATGATTATTAATTACGTTCTTATATTTAGCTCACAAACATATTTACAAAAACATGCATTGAATCTATTAGATCCTATGCTCTTTTGTTAAAATCGTTTAGAGTTATTGGGATGCTTGTTTAAGATTCAAAGAAAAGAAAACAAATATTTTTTTCATTATTAATGTATAGCATACGACTTTTTTATCCATATATTCTATAGTATAAAAATATGAGTAATTACTTATTGAGAAATACAGGTACAAACCTGTTTTCTTAAAATATCAATATATTTAGGATCGTACTATTCCGTATTAATATTGGCTTGAAAATATGTAATATGTGGACATGTGTATTAACCGAGGTAGTGAAAAGGAAATAAGAGAGGAAAGAAAACGAATTTTTTTTTAAAGAATGATAGAAATGAGTTATTAAAATGAGATAAAAAATTTAATGGTTTGATTTAAAAAATAAACCTGTTAAATACCAATAAATTTCATAATTAGTTCATTTTAGACTTAGTAACGACAATATTTATTTTTTTATGTTCTGCTTTACGTGGGTTAAAACAGGTCCGTTTTGTGCATTTCAATTCTCATAAATGTTTAAAATTTCATAGGCTTTAAAATATAAGCTGTACATCTCTAATTTTCCAGGGCAAAAAGGAACCATGTTGACATTTTTTTATTCCCTTTTTAGAATAAGATTTGCTTCTGTTTAGCGATTTTTCAAGTTTGTAGGATTTATAGATCTGGAGAGTTCATAATGTATATATATATATATATATATATATATATATATATATATATATGTATATATGTATATATACAAGTTAAAATTGTTTGTCGTCACTTTTGCATCTACCGACCTCGACCCTCTTTGTCCTCCATAACATTTTTTACCTAATGGATTCTTGTTTCACATAATCCATATAGCAGAAAAGATAGAGGATGGTAACAGACAGGCGGTCAGATAAACGAGCGAGAGCAAAATCCGTTCAGATATTTCGGGTAAGGAATCCTAAGGAGCAGCTATAAAAGAATTCGTATTTAGTTTGTAAATAACACAAATTTATGTAAATTCAGAAATTCGGAAGAAAAAATTTGTTAGCCAATAAAGGTCATATATTATTCCAATAAAAAATAAAAATTCTTCGAACGGGATATGAAAATATGGAACTAGGAGTATGAATTGCGGGAAATGGAATTTAATATATGAGATATCAAAAGAAGATTAATTTTATCTTAAATACAAAGAGTATCACAAAGACAAAGCGTATATAATGCTTTTGTTCAAAAGACTCAGTTGCTGAAACTGGAAATGGGAATTTGAAAAAAATATCACTTTAAAACTGGAGTAGTCAACTGGAAAATAAGTAATTAACTTCTTCACCCTTTGGAAGGGTGGACTCCCAAGACCAAGTATTTCCTAAAGAAGGAAGGCCGCGTCTTCCATTTGACACCCATTGGCAGTTTTCAATATATGTTTTAAAAATATTTTCAATTGTTAACGTCCCAATTTCATAATTCTTCTACAAGTTTAAGTTTTTCATATTTTAAGTTCACGGTCATTTAATTCTTCTTCGTCACTATTGTTTCCGATCCTTGAAGGCTCTTTAACGTTTAATTCAGTTGAATATTTTCCTTTTATCAGGAGGCCTAATTATGAGTGGGCTAAACTCTGCTAGGGGTGGGCCCTAGCGGAGTTTAGCCCACTCATCGTTGATGACGCATAGGTTACGTAATTGATGGTCACTGTGCCTTTTAAGTCTTTGTTGCGTCTGAGAATTGAAATTAAGTATTTGAAAATTTCACTTTTCTATCTTTTAAGTTTTTTTCACTATCATATCATTATCTTCATATACATACAAAATACTATAAATATTTGTATTTCAACACCATGCTGAAAGAGTAAATAATTTAATTTTTATATTAATTTGAATTTTTATATGTATTATATTAATTTCAAAAAATATCTGACAATTAGTTTTAAATATATCCTGCAATAACTGTGGGGCCCTTTCACTATTCATAACTGTGGGACCCTTTCACCTAATCCCAAGTAGCAGACGGGAACATCACGAGATGGTTTGTACCCGATTAATTTTAAGAATTATAATTAGCATTGTACTCGATGTTATTTAACCGCAATTTAAAAGCTATAAACTGTAATTTCTTATAGTTCTATTATCAGACTTTAAACCATTAGTTTTAGATTAATTTAGATTTAGTATTTCCGTGGTGATGAAAGTGAGCAGTCGAGTCTGTTTTGGGTACCAATAAAAAAAAGTTTGAATAATTAATAATGCACTTCAAATAAACTATCAAGAGAAGATAAGAAACCTAAAAAACATTCGCAAACTGCGTAAAATTAAAAGAAAAAATTGTTTTCTATCCGAAAACAGAGGAACGTAACGATAGTGCGTCCGCTAAAAATGAAATTACACGAAGACTGCGATCTACCAGAAGATAATATAGGATATTCCATTTTCCATTTTGTTTTGGGTACCAATAAAAAAAAGTTTGAATAATTAATAATGCACTTCAAATAAACTATCAAGAGAAGATAAGAAACCTAAAAAACATTCGCAAACTGCGTAAAATTAAAAGAAAAAATTGTTTTCTATCCGAAAACAGAGGAACGTAACGATAGTGCGTCCGCTAAAAATGAAATTACACGAAGACTGCGATCTACCAGAAGATAATATAGGATATTCCATTTTCCATTTTGTTTTGGGTACCAATAAAAAAAAGTTTGAATAATTAATAATGCACTTCAAATAAACTATCAGGAGAAGATAAGAAACCTAAAAAACTTTCGCAAACTGCGTAAAATTAAAAGAAAAAATTGTTTTTTATCCGAAAACAGAGAAACGTTACGATAGTGCGTCCACTAAAAATGAAATTACACGAAGACTGCGATCTACCAAAAGATAATATAGGATATTCCATTTTCCATTTTATTATGGCATTTACTATGATTAAATCTTGTAAAGTGTAAAAATTGTGATGAAAATGTAAGATTTCATACAGCGCGCAGATGTGATCTAGAATTGAAAATAGTAGTGACGTGTGACAATTATCCTAATTAATTTATTCCTTCGTGTTCTTTCATAGATCATTCGTATGAAATAAACAGACGCTTCGTGTGTACAATGCGAGTATTTGGGATCGGATATGAAAGTTTACGAAAGTTATGCAGACTAATGGCAGTAATTTTTAGGGAAACGTACATACATGATATTACTCAAACAAATATTAAGGTCTTGTCAATTGTCGTAGAATCTTAACTAAAATAGCTGCTAAAGAAGAAATTGCCGAAAATTCTGAAACTGAAAATAGGAAACCATTGAATTGGGTATATCCGGAAATGGAACGGTAAAAGCATGGCTACACGTATTTATTAATAATTGTTTACTTTACTGGTAAAATACTTGATTTAAATGTGAAACGTGTGTACTTTAAACCTCAGAATACGAAGATTGACATAATGAGCACAATAATGATTATTGTACAAATTGCGAAAAGTCATCAAGGAAAGTGGAGGTGGATGCAATTACTGAAATATTAAAATGGCCAGAAGAAAAAGTGGGCCTAAATACTTAAATTATATATGAAATAAGGACTCCAAAACTAATTCAGGTATTTTAAAAGCAGCTCCTTATGATAATTAAACAGTTAATAAAAAAGAGTATTTAAGATATGTTCATAAATAATGGGGACTCGATTGCGTAAAAAAAGACATCAGGTCTTGAAGGTAAATATTAAATTACAGGAACGATGATCGACAATTTAACAGTATATCACGGCTTCGCAATACGTTGAAATTGCGATTTTCTTGAAAATTTAAAAAATTTAATATGGTCAACGTATTATCATTATAGTTAAACAGACTAAACACCCAATTATGAAAGGTGACCAAAAGGCGAGGATTCGTGGTGCTCATATCGGCTCCCTAAAACAAATGCTTAAATCGATTCGTATAGTCATGATTATTTCGCCTTGCCTCCTGATGTTTGACTGATATTAAACCAATTTATGAATATCTTGTAGAGAAGTACTATCAAAATATGTCGGCGCGGTGGGTTCAATCAAAACAACAGCGAGAGTTACAATCAACTAGTGTGGAAGACAAGTCCCACTTTGAAAAGTAGCTCCAATATTGTTACAATTGTCGTAAATATTGCTGCTTGCATTTCAATAAAATTACGCAAAGATTATTACAAATAAAATGGGAATACTTTTTGGGCCCAATGCGTACCGGTATGCCGAAAATCGATATAGTAGCTTGCAGACCAACGTACAAAAGAAAATACTCAAAAAGGTACAATGATACATAGACAACAACACATTGCTATTCTGGAAGCTTGTATATCGGCAGAAGGTCTGTTATATGGTCCGGGAGTAGCTGACTCTATATACGTAATTTAATAAATTACATTTGTATTCATTATTTAAGGGGAAAACTTTAAACGCCTTTTTCTCGAAACTACGTTTTCGGATACGGTGGCCACTATATTTTAAAAACCACTAGATAAATTTATGTGAAATTTAAACAGCTTATTCTAGTTATTAAAATCCTAAGCTTCATTGAAGAATTTTTTTAACCAAAACTTATATTTTTATGAACAATTAATGAGCGATTTTTTTCTCAAAATTCATAATTAAAAATTCCAGAGTTCGCCATTTTGTGGAATTCGAAAAAAAAATTCGATAAGACCCAAGATACACGATCAAACTAACATTTTTTTCATGATTTTAGGTGAGTCACTAACTACTGATATCCACTTTTTTAAGAGAGAGATCACAATAGAGTCGATAACGTGGTCCACAATTAATATTTATTTTAAATTTTCGTGAAAGTTATTTAACATACAGCGTAAAAACTTGATATTATGCACTAAATAAAAATACTATACATATAAAAATAGTTCATAAAAATTCTTGAAAATATATATTTTTCACATCTCTGAGTGCATATAATCGCTTAATATATTATTCACTTTACCCACTTCCACAGCACCGGCATTTAGGATTTGCTCAAATTACAGTTACGTTGAACACAATAATAATTTACAGCAGCTCCGTACAATATTTAATATACCTCACCCTACTATAACTTAATATATACTACTTAATATAACCCGCCCTACTCTTATTATCTGTCAAAAGGAACATACCATGAATTTAAAAATATAAATAATTCACTTAGACCTGCTCGCGTGGAGAATGATGAAATTGGTGGAGAAATTTGAAAATAATATTCTTGTTAAAATGTTGAATCTTAACATTGGAAATTCGACTATCTAAAGAAATAAACACATCTTATAATCGACAATTTTAGGCCGATATTGGAAGTCACACAACGAATAAAAATGACTTGACGTGCAACAAAACGAAATAACCTATAACCCACCGCCGTCGAAGAAATAGCTCATATTTTTATTTCTGCTCGTAAAATTACTTGATGTTGTCTTTTCTCTCAAGCCAATGAAAAATAGCGTTACATTAACGAAAAACCAAGGTTAGGATAATGCCGGTGCCATTCGAAATGCCAATTTTTAAAGAGAACTTTAAGACAACTGTTATTGTCGTGGTATATATTTTAAACTTCACGGTCGGTCGCTTTGATGTTTTTAATATTTTGCTAGTGAATGTTCATCCTTTATCACGACACTTATTAACTATACTTAAACGAAGCTTTACCTTGTTCTCTTTTCTTATTTTCCAGATCAGGACTTGCTAAAATTTGTTGACTCATTTGCAGTATTTGCCGTAATATCGGGGTCGGCGTCTTGTTAGGGTGAAGACTTCAAGCAATATACAGGGCCATGACTGGCAAAAAAATATGTCTGTACACTTACGCAGGTCTTCTAAGAAAAGATTATCGCTGTATTTTCAAGTGAAAAATCTATATTTCTTGCAATATTTTGGTGATAAGCGCTTTCCTAAAACTTCGGCACTATGGATTTTCTTCAAAATAACCTATATTTATTTTTTGGTAACTCAAAGCGAGCGTGTGAACTATGCCATCCGTATCCGTGGATATGGTATTTGGCTCTTACACTGACCTCCTCCTGCGTCGATGTTTACAGAACACGCTGAAAGTTAAAATTTTTAAACGCCCAAAAGGTACAATTTTGAATTATTTAAAATATTAATTACCTAAAATAGTCAACTGACTCAAGTTGAGCTTAAGTGGGTTGAATATTTTAGGTCTCTAGATGTTTTGTAATGTCAAACGATGTAAACATTAAACATTACAAAACATGCGAAAAGTTGAAAACATTTAAAAGTCAATAATTTTTTTGTGCGTGACCTAATACACATTTAACTGATTTTTTAAAATATGTATGCGATGTACATATGGTAATAATTGTCACACTCGAATATTAAATTCCCACCGTCCCACTTTGGGACACCGAATGAGGTCAGCGGCGATTGTTTTTATGTAAATGGCGGCGGCTTAGTGGTCACTATAAATCTGTTCGGGTCAAGGCGTAGGGTTCAATATCTAGGGTCCGGCAGCACGCGAGCGCCGCCGTGAGAGGGCCTCATCCGTAGGGATATTTAAATATAACGTACGCATAATATATAGAAAATTAAGTTAGTACTTCTATTAATACGTAGTACATTATTATTTTCTTTCAAAAATACTTAAAAACATACATGGTATTTACAATTTACTTTTTGAAATTGTTGTCATACTGAATCAAAATATACTTTATATATTAAAATATAGTTTATATAATTGTTTTACAAAACATGGTACAAAAATAATGTATTTATGAGATATGTGGTGAAATAAAGTGGAGATATTTTCATTAAAAAGTTTTAGAAGTGTATTTTAAAATATTAAGAGTATTTTCAGAAATTAACTACTCAAAGACATAAACTAGATGTAAACTTCATAAATTCTCTACGATATAATTTCCACACGATTTTATCCGGGCAAAAATATTAATAAATAAATTAAACATTTGAAGTAAAATCTAAAAACCTATAATAAAACATGCCATAGTTCTATCGACTGATTTTTTTCTCAATAAAAACCTCCAATGTAATAGTAACGATTACAAATCGTTACTATTACATTGGAGGTTTTTATTGAGAAAAAAATACGTGATTATGAAAAATCATATACGTTTGGATAAATGTCTAAAATGCAAAGCTTACGTTTTTATATCGAGAACAATGGGTAGATAAAACCGTAACTCAAATCTTTCTTCGTGTTAGAAAATCTAAGAATAAAAGGCAATGCTGCGATGTCCACAAATTCGCTTAATAGTAGCATTCGAAATTATATCATAAAATGATCATGTATGTATTAGCAATTTCAATACTAATTATCTTTCTTCTTTCATTGAATAATTGCTTATGAGATTATAAAATGTAGTATATATACATATATATATATATATATATATATATATATATATATATATATATATATATATATAAATATACATATATACATAATAAAATCTGTTCATGATGTTTCCATCCAAAGTCCCATTCCAAGTTTCAGCAAATAAATAGGTAAAAATAAAAATATCTAAAAATTGTGGGGTAACCTTTCCTGAAAACGTGTTGTAATCCATTTTCTGTGGGAAAATATGAGACAATAAAATGTATAATTAAAGCATATACATGCCATTATGTAGTTATAAATAATATCGTTGACCTCTAAATATATATAGAAAATACAAAATAAAATGAAATATAACAGAAGGCGAAACTGAAGAAAACTTTTTTTAAAGGATAAGAAAACTTTTTATGGAAATCTTTTTATTTTTATATTAAGTAAATATTTGACTCGGTAATGAATAACTGAATGTATAAAGTAATAAAACTTTGTTCAAACGATTAAACAACTCACTAAACGGGCGTTTTGTCCTAATCTGTGCAGTATTCAAGGATGCCATTTCAGTCTCGTAAAGAAGGCGTCTATAGATCAGGGCCCGGACCTCCTAATTACGGCGTAGCACTTGAACACGCACTTTATCACTATACAACGCAACTCGCAACCTGCAGAGAAATACTTGCAATATACAGGCTGTCCTATTTTCTGCATATTTATTAATTCTAAAACATATTTAAGTATTGTGATTGGGAAATATATATGTATATATATATATATATATATATATATATATATATATATATATATATGTATATATGTATATATATTGTTAGAATTAATATCAAAATAATGTATTTAATGTACTACTGGCGCCTTCTATGTGGTATCGTTTGTAACTACCTACCTAAGGTTAATATTAAGAAATAAATTGAGTCTTTGATCAACTACCGTACACGTTTTATTAGGTTATGCGCCCAGACCCACATTTTGCTAAAATCTTTTTTATTTTCTCGTGCGAAAGTAACTATGTCGACGTCGGGGTACTTAGTAAATGTGCCGAAACTCAAAGGACGCGAAAACTACGACGATTGGGCGTTTGCAACAAGTAATTTCTTGTTACTTGAAGGCATTGACATTGAAAATATACCGGCAACTATCAGTGAATCTGAGAAGAAAAAAGCTAAAGCAAAACTCGTTATGACAATTGACTTTTCATTATATGTGCATATAAAAAGTGAAACTACAGTGAACGGTGTGTGGAAGAAATTAATACAGTTATTTGACGACACGGGGTATCAACGAAAAATAAGTTTGCTTCGTACATTGATTTCAATACGCCTCGATAACTGCGAATCCATGACATCCTATGTATCTCAAGTGGTTGAGACAGCACATAAATTGAAAGGGACAGGTTTCGAAATCACAGACGAGTGGATTGGGTCATTACTTTTGGCGGGACTTCCAGATAAGTATTCACTTATGATAATGGCAATAGAACACTCTGGAATAGCCATTAGCGCTGACGTCATTAAAACAAAGTTACTTGATATGTGTTCGGAGGTTGGCACTACTGGAATCGACTCTGCCTTTTGGTCAAAACAGCAAAATAAAAAAGGCAACACTGACAAGCAAATGTCAAAGTCAACCAGCAGTAAACAAATAAAGTGTTATAATTGCAAGAAGATCGGCCACTACAAAAATAAGTGTCCTGAATTAAAAGCAAATAAACAATTGAATGCTTTTTGCGCGGCGTTTTTCAACGGTTATTATAACACAGAACACAGGCGCAAGCGCGCATATGACGTCAAACCAAAAATGTTTACTCCGAACTCGACCAGTACACGAACCTAAAGAAAATCAATGACGGTGCCTGTAGATAGTGTTGGTGAAACACAGATAACGACATGCGTGAACAGTTCTCAGTATGACGTGATTGTGAAGGACGTATTGTATATACCGAATCTCACGGCAAACTTATTATCCGTAAGCCAACTTATAGCTAAAGGAAATAAAGTTGTATTCAAAAAAGATACCTGTTTGATATACAACCAAGTGAATGAGCTTATTGGTACAGCAAATTTGATAAATGGAGTGTACAAGTTAAACACAAAAAAATTCGAGAACTCGTTATCGGCAATGTCAACATGGCATAAAAGGTTAGGACATCTAAATAGTAAGTCCTTACAAAAAATGAAAGAAGGAGCAGTAGAAGGAGTTTCTTTTCACAAGAAAGCTGACATACAGATACAGAATTGTGAAGTGTGCTGTGAGGGAAAACAATCACGTTTCCCTTTCCCATCAGCAAACCATAGAAGTGAAAAACTACTGGATGTAGTACACTCAGATTTATGCGGGCAGATGGAGACCAAGTCAATTGGTCTGGCGAAGTACTTTCTTCTGTTTGTGGATGATGCCAGCAGAATTACTTTTGTCTACTTCTTGAAGGAAAAGAACCAGGTGTTCCAGCATTTCGAAGTTTAGTTGAGATTCAAACTGGAAACAAGATAAAAATACTGAGAACCGACAATGGAGGTGAATTTTGTTCACGTGAGATGGAAAGTTACTTAAAACAAGTAGGTATTGTCCATCAGAAGACCAATCCTCACACTCCAGAGCAGAATGGACTCTCAGAGAGGTTCAACAGAACTATAGTTGAACGGGCAAGATGTTTGTTGTTTGAAGCAGGTCTCGACAAAAGTTTTTGGGCTGAAGCAGTTAATACTGCAGTTTACCTAAAGAACAGAACACCAGCCGCCAGTTTAGGCATGATGACACCATTTGAGAGGTGGACAGGTGAGAAACCAGACCTCAGCCATGTTAGAATTTTTGGCAGTAAAGTAATGGTGCATGTTCCCAAAATACAATGACAAAAATGGGATAAGAAGGCTGACAGATTAATTTTAGTTGGGTATCCAGATAATGTGAAAGGATACAGAGTGTATAACCCAAGAACTAAAAAAGTTACTACGAGCAGAGATGTCATCATTATGGAGAAAATGGAGTTGGACGAAGCTCAGATTGTAGTAAACGATTGTGAAAATAAGTCAAAGAAAGATGAAAACTTAGAAGAAGATGAAAGTTTAATAGAAAATCCAGGTTCAGATCCAAATGATTCAACATATATTTGTGAATCATCGTCTTCCCAAGATGACTCGTATCAATCTGTTACTGAAGAAGAGTCTTTTGCAGAGAATGAAGTTCAAATTGAAGCTAAGCGTAAAAGAAAGCCAGTAGAAAGATATGGGATGACCAATCTCTGTCTTCTGGATAATCTGGAATCATGTGATGAAGAACTCAGTTATGAAGCAGCAATAAATGGACCAGACAAGGAACAGTGGAGACAAGCGATGGAAGATGAACTGAAAGCTTTCGACGATAATCAAGCATGGACGTTTGTAGATAGGAAAGAAGCTGATAGAGTGATACAGTGTAAGTGGGTATTCAAGAAAAAGTACGAAAGTGATAATAGTGTGCGATATAGAGCAAGACTGGTGGCAAAAGGTTTTACCCAAAAAGAAGGTGTAGATTACGCTGACACATACTCAATAGTGCTTCGTTACTCTACACTAAGGTTTCTATTTGCTTTAAGTGTCAAACTTAACCTTGAAATTACTCACTTAGATGTAACTACAGCATTCCTAAATGGTTACTTAAATGAAAAAGTGTATATGCAAGTTCCCTCAAAAAGTGTATTGTAAAGAAAATATTGTTCTTAAATTAAATCGTGCAATTTATGGTCTAAAACAATCAGCCAGGGCTTGGAACGAAAGAGTAAATGATTCTTTATTAAAATTAAATTTTGTTAAGTCAAAGTTAGAACCATGCCTGTATATAAAAAATTGTGAAAAGGAGCAGATCATAATAGCAATTTTTGTTGATAATTTTTTCATTTTTTCAAACAGTAGTAATATGGTTAAGGAGTTAAAAACAAATTTAATGTCAAAATTTAAAATTAAGGATTTGGGGCAATTAAAACAATGTTTGGGTATGAGAGTAAAAATGTATCAGAATGGCAATATTTCCTTAGATCAAGAAAAGTTTGTAGACCATATTTTAAGTAAATTTAATATGACAAACTATAAAGTTGTTGGTACTCCTATTGAGAAAAAATTAAAACTAGAGAAAAGTGTAGATGTTTGTAAACAATATCCATTCCAACAACTAATAGGAAGCTTAACGTACTTAAGTGTTTTGACTCGCCCAGATATTTCCTATAGTGTGAGTTATTTGAGCCAATTTAATAATTCATATTCCTATACTCATTGGAAGCATGCGAAACGCATCCTAAGATACTTATGTAAAACTAAATCTTATGGCCTAATGTTTATCAAAGATAATTGTAAATTAGAGGGTTTCGTTGATGCAGATTGGGCTTCAAACACACTAGATAGGAGATCCTATACAGGTTTCTACTTTAAACTTTCTGGAACTGTTATTTCATATGAATGTAAAAAACAACGTACTATAGCCTTATCAAGTACAGGTGCAGAATATATGGCAATTGCCGGAGCCTGTAAAGAGGCTATTTATTTAAAAAACTTGTTTTCTGAAATTGTAAACAGTTGTGATTATGTAATTATATTGTATAATGACAATCAAGGCGCTCAGAAGCTGTCTGAAAATTCTTTATTTCATAAAAGAACTAAACACATAGATGTGCGTCATCATTTTGTTAGAGAAGCAGTTGCTAACAATCTTATAAAGATAGTCTACATGCCAACATCTGAAATGCCAGCAGACTTGCTGACCAAGGGTTTAGATAGTGTTAAACATAACTATTTCGTAAAAAAGTTAGATATTCAAAACATTGTTTAATAGGTAATAACATTTTTTGCTTTTATTAGTTTCTTAAAAATAATTTATATGTTACAAAGTTCAGATTATTTTGATAAGTGGAGATGTTAGAATTAATATCAAAATAATGTATTTAATGTATTACTAGCGCCTTCTATGTGGTATCGTTTGTAACTACCTACCTAAGGTTAATATTAAGAAATAAATTCAGTCTTTGATCAACCTTCGTACACGTTTTATTATATATATATATATAAATATATATATATATATATATATATATATATATATATATATATATTCTATTATATATATAAGACGGATTTATTGCTTCATGTATAAAATTACATAAAAAGCATTTAAAAGAATAACAAAATGGAAATGTAGTAAAAACAAGTAGCAAATAATTAATAAAAACATTTTGGCAAGGATAAGGAAGAAAGACATGATTTGAGAGGGAATATCAAAGAAGAGACGATGGGGAGGAGTTACGAATGGAGGTAATGAAAGGTCTTACGAAAATAATTTATTTTTTAGACGATTTTTGAATGCATGAATTGATGGTGTATCACATTTCACTTATTAGAAGCATAAATAATGAAGAAACGTTTGTATAATTATGTATCGTATTAATAAAGTGAGTAGATTTTCGGAGCGAAGTTCAGTATCATACCCACCTAAGACTTAGAATGTAGACCCAAGGTAATCCGGGCTAAGAGACCACTTTAACACATTAAGGTGAAGGCACAAAATCTCTAACCAGTTAAGTAGTGTCCTGTATTCGGTATAATATAAGATAAACTATAAAATATAGAGTGAAACGAATAACAACTCACAATAATTATTAGCCATACTATTGTGTTGACAGTATTTGCAATTATACATAAGTAGTAACTGTAAGACTTACTACTTAATTTACACTGTTTCTAATTTAAACAAAGCAGCCAGTGTCCTATGTAAATATTTCCTTATTTCTTAATCAGTTGTGTTATTCCTTATGAAATTTTCTGATATGAAAATTATTAGTGTAAAAATTTCGATTAAACTCATTTTATCGAATTTTTTCGGGTTAGAAATTATACACATTAAAAATTACATTGTTGCTTAATATTTTAAAAACTATAGCCACTTTCATTTCTAAATATCCGTCTACTGGTTATGTGTAGGAACAAAACATGTGTGAAAAATAATTCGCCCCATATTTGCATATACATAGGGTCAACGTACATTTTAATAAATTAAATAATTTTGCCACAGATTATTAATGTTACACCTGAGGTATTCTTGCGTGTGACTTTTTATGGATAAGTTTAAAATGATAGAATCTGGTGATGGACGAAGAACAAATTATGAAGGTCCGTCGTTAACTATGGAACACTTAAAATAATATAATTATAAAAATAAATCAAGTTGATATTCAACAAAAAGAAATAATCGTGAGAAGAAATTCGTAAAAATCCTTTAGAAGTAAAATAGCCCATATATTATTAAGGTAAAAAGATATTGAAATAACGCAAAGCCTAACTAGTAAAAACATGTAAAAAACGTGTAAAATTGACAAATCTACAAAGTTAAAAGACAATAGCGTACTAGAGAAATGTTGTGTTTGATTCAACTTATATTTGCCTAATAAATACTTTCAGGTCTTTTTAAGAACGAAGTTCCAGAATTGTAACTATTTTGAAGACTAAAAATAAAAAATCCGTAACATCTTGTTTTATGAAAGAAGAGAAACGTATTTATAATTACTGAGAAGAGACACAACCTCCGAGAACAACACTATTATCTCCCTAACAATTCAGCTACGAATTCTATAACTAATCAAAAGTAAAAAAATGAACCAAAGAAATGAACAAATTTCATTCTAAAATTTAATGCGTATGTTTTCGGGTTCGATTTCTCCCACCGTGACCTTCAATAAAGACCAAAGCATATAAAAACTTTCATTAAAATTTACAGAACGGCTTTTCACGCATTTTCAATGTTTTAATTTCAGTTTATCTAATACGCTATATCTTCAAAGTTTATACAGGACTGATCCAAAAGTTATATGTTACTTTTACACTACATTGTAACAGATTGAATTCTATATATTGAAAATATTTTTAAGAAGTGATTGGTTTTGCATATAGAATCATAATGGAAACCAGAAAAACTTTTTTTAAATTTATGTCTGGCTATCTGTATGTTAATTGAGCGGGTATCATGCAAAATCTGCTGGATGGATTTTGATGGAATTTTGGTATGGTAATGGTACGAATGTATACCCTGGAGCAGCATATGAGAGAAAAAAAACAAGATTTTTTTTTTCTAATTACGCGCGAACGAACACAAGCTAAAGAAAACACAGCTAGTAATGTATAAAATTATATTTAAATTATTATACTACATTATAGATTTAATAATATTTCAGAATTTATAGACGTTAAGGAATGAAGTAAAATATAATAATGAGATAAAGAGAATGAATGAATCAGCTTGATTAGGAAATTTAAAAAAATAATTAAGTAAGTTAGTTCAAAATCAAGAAACAATCGGTAAATTAAATTCATGAAACGTATTGCTATTTTTTATCGTCTATTCTCAACTCTCTGCCATTAGAAAGAGTCCTCAGGTGTTAAAATTTTAAGATGATTTGAAATTAGAATTCGTACGAAATAAAACTGTTAGTTATAAATGGAATTAATTAATACTTTAATGGAAGTTATAAATTTAATATAATTACTCGAAATATAATGCAAAATGAAGCAAATAAAAATATATAAGAAAACGAGATTTGGGACCTGTGGGAATAGTTAATAATTTGAAAATATAAGTACATACAATTAAATGTCAAAAGGTAAATAAAAGTAAACCACGATCATTCGATATGGCAAATTGTCATTTGTGGATATCAGTTCAGGCAAGCAGGTCGTAAGAATTTTCGAGACCATAAGTCTCTTATTTCGGTGATTAATTTCATTCATTAAAAAAATTTAATCAACAATGAAAAAACTCTAGATATTAATAAAAAATCTATTGACAATCAGTATATCGCACTACAAGGGTATTGCAGACGATTTCAGGTATAAATGAAAGTTCTAGAGACATAATATTTGTACTAAACTATTTTCAAATATGTGGTAATATTATTTATCAGCATTTCAATGTGTCGGTTATTATATTTTCATTGACGTAAAAATGTAATAATTTTTCCAAAAAAAAAGGGTGAGCCCCAGAATCATGGCTATAGTTTTCCAATAACTTTCAACCGTTTCCTACAATCGATATATAAAAGTCAGATACATATAAATTAAAATGTTTAAGTATTTAAGGGTACGTATGTAATATTTCCATTATATTATTGCAAATCTTTATTATGATTTTTGCACAAACATTAATCTATATCTTGCAAATGCTTAAGAAAAGTAATTGGTTTCCTATACCTCTTTCGTTCAGAAGTTGTCCGAAATTATTCTGCATGAATGTACTTACTAAAAGTCGTTATTCTATCCTTTTCAAAATTTTACTGTGGTTTAAAAGTTAGAGAGTAGAACACTATACATTTTCCATTGCATTTCAAAAGACGTCTTCAATGATAATCCACTGGATGGTGTCCGTAAAAAAAACTATTTTCATCGTCAAATTCGATATACGGATCTTTATTTTTGTGTATTCGATTTTATCGCAATCGGTCTTAAACTCAAAGCGTTAAGAAGCTGTGACATATGGAAGAACAGAAGGACATGATATGATTTTAAGGGTTCTGCCATTTGGCTACATAAATATAAAAAAACTGGTTTATGTTGATTAAAATCTGTAAAGTTTTAAAGAGTTATAATATGAACAATTATTTTCTGTTCTACCCTTCCGCTGGCGGAGCAACTTCACGTACATATTTTAATTCCGATATGGAAACTACTTCGATATTACCTGAAATTTTAATTATTTGACGCTAAATCAGAATATACATTATTCTTATAATCCATTGTTATAATCCATTTTTAATTTCTGTTGAAATTTTGTAAAGGATAATGGACAAACGATGGTAAAATCATTTATTTTTTTTAAATATCTGTAGCAGTTTAAATTTAATAGTATCAGAGATAATGGAACGGAGGATATATTTTTTCCAGCAGTTCTTTTTTTTCTTCAGAGCTGACAAAAGCAATTATAAAAAATATATTATAATTAGTTGTCATATAATAACCATATTATAATACTGTGATAAGGTATTTATTAGAGCAAAATAATTCGGTCTAAATTGATAACACAAACGTTAAAAGTTTAAGATATTGAGACATTACACCATACCATATTGGCCATTGGCCATACACATAAGTATGGCCATTATTATTTTTTTACAAATCGTAATTAGAAGAAATAAAAGGCTTCTAGCTTTTTTATTTATTTAAAAAAATAACATTAATAAAAGCTAATCCTTGTAAAGAAGGCGAAGTTCTGGAGTAACTAAAATTATTGTGACACAAAAGGTTACAAAATTCACATCAACTTTAGATTGAAACTCAATTTCATATAGATTCCGGTTATAATACCTAAGTAGCGAAGTGTCTACATGCTCAAATTCTCACTCAAGTTATTCTTAAGTAATTAAAAGAAAGTGTCCAAGCCGACTTTAATATAAATTTGCCGCTTAACATGTGTACGTAATTGTGAACCGGGGTAATATTACACTTAATACGTTTTATTTTAAAATTACACGGGAAAACTTTAATAATTTTGTTGACTAAATAATAGGTTAAATAAAACTATTAAAATTAATTGTGAGATAACATTGATTCGATTTATGTAATGAATATCTTGAGATTAACATAAAAATTTATGTATTTTTTTTCTTTTAAACCAATAAAGAGAATATGATTAGTAAAAAAAATACCTGAATTTTTAAGCAAAAATTCATGGCTACGTATTGTAATAAATATGTAATATTAATCAATTATAAAAAGTAAATGAATTATATACTTTTAATTATTCATCGCGATAATAGGTCACAGCTAAATCCTCTATTGACCCACAGCTAAACGCATCTATTGAACATTAACAATGGAGGTTTTATTTGCTTCATTCACTTCCAACGTCATGTAAACGTACGAATGCCACTTGAAAGTATAAAGCGTGACTTAAATGTCACCAAGGCTTGTAAGAGCAGTTCAAACAGTCAAACCTTCATTTTAGAACATGCGCTATACGTAAAACGTTTAACGTGGATAACTGGCCTACTTTTCCATGCGAAGATTGGGCGTTTTCCTTTCTGTTTTCATTTTTATGGAAAACTTATTACATCACCGATCGTGTTCTTAAATAAAGCGTTTATAAACACTTCAGTGGCATTGTATATGTTCACGGTATCAAAAAGAATTTCGTACAAGAATTAAAATAAAAAGAGCGAATTTAAGAAGGAAGTACTTTTTTAAGTGGGTAACACTTTTCGTATCAACTGCATTGAAAATGAAAGGAGGGTGTTCGTGCCACCGTGCAGGAGGCCCGTCACGCAGGCACGGCCAACGATCATTCTAGCCAATCAAAACAGAGCGCGGCTTCAACCTATTAAAGTTCTTTTCCTACCGACCACTGCACTTTCGGCTCTGGATGCGGCAACATCAGTGCGGGCGCGCCTCCGCCTTTCGATATCTTGATAATTTGAACTTTGAATTTATACAATCTTTTATACTTTACATTTCACATTATATACATTACATTCATCATCTCCATTGAGTTTTTTTTATATTTGCGTGGGGTACACGCAAAATTACGTAACTGGCCCGAACATAGAGTAATAGTTGCATATTGTTTGAAAACATTCCGCAAAATTACTACTAATATAAACCAAAGTCCGTTTAAATTACTGTTATTATAAGCCAAGTTTGACCATTAATAACTTAAAAATATTAAAATTAAACCTATTAATAATAACCTATTAAAAATATTAATAAATTTGTATGCCCGTTTTGTTATTGTTAGCCTCAAGATAACAGAAAATTTATTACTATATCTAAATGATGTTAGAAATGAAATGCAACATTCAGTTTAACATAGTGTTTTTTTATCGTATTAGTGACTGTTTTTTTATGGCGTCTCGGTTCACAATAGAGAAAATTTTAATACACGTTAATGAAAGATTTAATGTGAATGATTCATTTCACATCTTTATAACTATGAATCAATTGGCACAAAAACCACAATGTAAAATATAACAAGTATGAGTCGCATTTGATTCAAGCGTTTCTTCATCCTGCTTCGAAGTTCCTACTTCGAGCACTGCTAAAATATTTCTTCAGCCAATTTATCAATCACCTCTTTTTAAAATAGAATATGAATTCATAGGTTACATTAGAATTATTACCATGTCACGGAGAGAAGTTAAATCATAAAATAACAGATGTTTGAAACATAAATTAATTCAGATTTAACCAAATTTCGATTCAGTTACTGTAAATGAGATCACTGAAGATATTGCGAAAATTGCAAACAACTTATCGGCAATTGAAAAAAAAGGGGAATCGTTAGGTTCATAACCTCAAAAATGATTTATTAAGGATTTGATAGGGCTAGAAGATAAAACACAGAAGAACAATTAAGGCATCGGGTTCTTCAAGCATAAAAACAAAACATTAACTTTAAAAAAATCAACGAAGCGTTTAATCGCATTCTTGTTATAAAGCAAATATCGAAATTAAATGATTACAACTTTTAACAAAATTTTGAATTCAATACTAGCATTTCTTTTTATTTTAAACGTTATAAAGAAATTTATGAAAATAAAAAAAAAACCATAATTGTAATAATATATTTAATTTAGTCTTAATAGTCATAGTTTTTTCCGATTAAGGTACACTCAACCATGTCAAATCGTACATAATAAATGCAAAGTACATTGAAAAGCCACAAAAAGAAATAAAACTCCAATAATATGAATATAAAAAATATAAAAAACAACGTAAATTATTAGATACACAACGGAAGTAATTACAACAAAAATCAGAAATCTTTTCAATAATTATTTAATTAATACTCGATTATAAACATATTTACAAAATGATATAAGAGTTAATAGAACATTAACGTTAATTATGATCATATAAATTTAAATTACCTACAAAAATCAAACAAACCAAATAATAATAATAATAACTATTGAATATATTTGGCGTTAATTTTGTAGCAATTCATTATTCACACTTAAATTAAACTACGTGATGTAGTATTATTTCTACTTTCTTTAAGTTCTTTACTACGACCTAGGTTTCGTTGTCTTACATCTTCAGGTGGGCTAGGTGGCAATCTTTGCTAATAGCCCACCTGAGGATGTTGTAATACTTAGTATTACAACATCCTCAGGTGGGCTAGTATAGTTATAGTAGAACTTAAAATAAGTAGAAATAATACTACATCACATAGTTTCATTTAATTGTGAATAATAATAACTTAAATGTAATAATAACTTAATGTCGTAATAATATACCAATGATATTAGTGGAATTAACAAAAAAGTAATTGTAAAATATTTATTTATCAGCTAATAATTTCTTCACTGTATAATAATTTTTTCTACCAGCATGTTCGTCACTGGATAATAATTCTTTCGCAGAATCTATTAAAAAAATAGCACTACTGCATACACAATTTTTTTAGACCCTGAACAGTCTGCGTTTTATGATAATGTCATACCTATACCAAATGTTATACTCGTATCCATCAGAATTGAAATAAGCACTATTAATATTTTTGTCGGCAAATATAATATTTTCATATACGTACGCACTAACTCTCACTAATTTTGGATCTCACTCATAGTAAAAATCGAATGGAGATTTGTAAAGAATAAATATTCTACTCGAAACTGTGGTAGGACCCCAAAAAATTATTATTGTATTACAGTCCGAATTCTTTTATTTTTACTCGACTGCAGCACGTCAAGGAGGATATTGCGTTCATCAGTTTTATTTTTTTCATTTTGTCCAACATGAAAAAACCTATCAAGATGGGTGTCAAATTACAAGTCAAAATAACATGTTAATATAATATCTTGTATAAATCAACATTTTAATAAGAAAAGTTTATAAACGCGCCAAGCGACATTGCTTCAAACTTGACTTTGAGCCATTCGGTAATGTTCGAGTGAATATATAATTTTTGACCTTAAAATGTTAGCATACCACAATAAATCCCGAAAAACTCGAGACACAACTTGTTTGTTTCTCAAATCCCCTATAAACAAAAGAAAGAGCTTTGAAAGTTGATTTCAAACATATATTTACTTTGTGTGAAAATGTTGAATAATATTCAAAATATAAATAAAACTATTTATCCGAGTCTCTCATAAAGGGTATAAACGAAATAGTTTTAAGAAATAAGTACAAAAATACCTATATAAAACACGTAGAAAAAAATTATAGAATTATGACAGATAACCAAAATTGTTTCGAATTTGCTTTCTAAACTTCAATGTTTGGTAACATAGAAGTCGGGTTTTGTCTGGTAAGAAGCCTAACTTTTTTATTTATGTCGTTTTCATAAATAAAATTTGTCAAGTATTCAAAAATATATTTTTTACGTTTGAGTTACATACTCTTTTACATGACTATATGAAAAAATGTGTCTCGTATTACATCACTGATTACTTATACAGACCCTGATATAGAAGCGTGGAATTACTACTGTAAATGCACATACGTATGTGTTCAGGAAATTTTTATTAAAGCGATGCAAAAATTTCAAGTTACGATAGTAGAGTTCATACATAATTTATTACACCCATATAAGTGTAATAAGTTGTGTATGACCTCGATATATATTTTTAGTTGGCTACTAATAAACCTCAATCTCAGTCAACAAAGTTATTTAGCGTTTCATATGTTATTAATATAATCAATTATAAATTATATAACCTTCATCGTTTTCCATCACCGGTCACTATCATCTACACAAAAATAAAATTCCTTCCTCGGTTTGAATCCTCGTCCCACTAAACTATGTAATTCTTTAGGATTTAGTCGGAACAATCGGTTGAGTTCAACCTTAAAATTGCCAAAACATTTTAGTTTTAACACGAATTTAATGTTTTATCGCGTAAATAAGGAAACTCGAACATGCTACAATCGGGGGGTGAGAGGTCCAAAGAATACGATGGTGAAGGAAACAAAGTCTATCCAAGTGAATATATTTTTTCAAGTGTCACTTTTCCTATGTAAAACTTGAACTTAAAAAGTGTAAATTCATTTAGGGGGGAAATAAAACGTCTCCATTATTCTCTGAAGCATAAAGTTCTTTTTTCTATTAAGAGCTTAATAGTAAATTTGTTTGATAACGCAAACTGAGATCAAAATCAAACAGAGAGATGACAACCCTTTCCTTTTTTAATCTTCGGATCCAATACTTAGATGACACCTAGAACTACCTTTTATAGTGGAAAGCATTCGACTTGTCCCATTATCGTGCATACATATAGTCTTTATTGCTTCAGACGCTTTTCGTCTTAAGGAAGTATTTACAAAATCTTGCCTCTCGATATGTATTAGTCATAAAATCACTAACACGCGTAGCGACGCTTGTGATGTGCAATAAATGTATAGTCTATTCGCATTATCTTGATCGCGAGCATTATAATTGAAATGAAAATATGTGTTCAATATTTATTTGGTAACCGATTTTATTTATTCTGTGTTATTAAAATTATGATGTGTTGTACAACGGTATAATTAAAATGTCATCCATTGTCTAGACCAGCTAACTAGAATGGCTGTGTACAATGATTTTATTTCCCACATGCGATTGTATAGCAGGCATATTCGCGTATGGCACCAATAATTCGCGATTACTAATTAGTGTTTACTATTCTTATGTCTTTTGACTTGCGCTTTGGTTGCTCTAATTGGTTTGAGCGTTAAAAACATGGCTTAAAACATAAAAACTAATTGTCATATTTTTACGTGAATGACAATTTTAATCAAAATAGTAACTTCCTAAAGTAACTGAGGTGCTTGTTTCCTCCGTGTTTTCCAAAATGCGTGTCGTGTAGAAGTATACAACTTAGAATC
Organism: Druceiella hillmani; assembly: GCA_039881145.1. NCBI lineage: Eukaryota > Metazoa > Arthropoda > Insecta > Lepidoptera > Hepialidae > Druceiella > Druceiella hillmani. The sequence goes on along the minus strand of JAYKKI010000013.1, from coordinate 28,267,618 downwards.
TATTTAATATGAGTAATTTAGTAACAATGAGTAACAGTTTAATTGATTAACAATGATAAATACAACAATTAAAGGCCCAGTAATTTTAGGGCAGTCCGTTGTAAACCAACATGACTTAGAACATAATTATGTCCTTTCAAAGAATCGTGACAAACTATATTTATGAACCGACATAATAGGGGCGACAAACACTATATTTTTGCTTTTATTCATAGATATTGTCTTAACGCTACCTCCCGTCTATCTTCAACATAATACAGCATCAAATCTCGAATGTTAGAAAATATCATTATACTATAATAACCAGCCTTTTAATAATAAAACCTGCAATCAAATATTTATATACTTTTGGATATCTGCAATTCCTTATTCATAAGTGCATGGGATAGAGTCACGAATCTTTAAACTTAATGATCTGCCAATAAAAAAGCGGCTGACGATTAATTTTTTAACTAGCTTTGGCCTCTTTAAAAACTATTATTAAGTTAATTATAATATTAATACTCGTAATGCCACCTATTATAAAAATTGTGAAAGTAAACTTTTTACATACAAGTATAATTTGTATTGAATCGTGAAATTACCATATCTTCTCTTTCGTTGATCGATTGAGATAAAACATAAGTCTATATATTATCACAGAGCCAAAAAAATCCACCAAAAATTTCATTGAAGTCCTTGCGTGATGCGTGAACAAATAAGCAGGCTTACCCATATTTCAAAAATAATATTTTTGTATTCCATTACTTTCGTTATGTTATCCTAAATATTTTTTTCGTAAATATCTTCAACGCACACACAGGCCAATTCTACAGTTATTTTGTCCTAACTAATGTAATGCGAAAGAATGTTTGTTTCTCCTTTTTTCTCGTTCCAATAGAATAAGAAATTTACCTAATTTTATAGATAAATATAGCTGGGGAATCCAAAAATGCTATCGGATACGTGTTATTACGGAAAAATTCTTATTTAAAACTGAAAATGTACACAAATTGATAAAAAAAACGAGTGTGCTTTAGACCACACGACTGAAGTAAAACTTCAAATTCACAAAATATGAACTTTAAAATGAATTTACAATTTTATTCACTTTAAACGTAGAATATTTACTGTATTGAACAAAATAATAATTCATAAAATTGTTCAAGAACGAAATGAAATTACAAAATAATAAAAAAATTACCGTTCGCGTAACGCTAGCAAACTCGCTAGAAATATATATATATATATATATATGTATATATATATATATATATATATATATAAATATATATATATATATATATATATATATATATATATATATCATGCACTGGCTATGAGAGAAAGAGAGAAAGAAAATGTGTGCTCGCACCTCTCTCTCTTGTCCCTACAGTAATATATGAAACGTAACTCTCTCTCTTTCTGTCTTCACTAACTTATATCTCCCTCTCAACTTCCGTTCGCCTCGCCCGATCACACTTTTCGTAACGCTCTCGTCACGCATTTACCAGCTTACTCACCAAGTCAAGCGTGTGTAAAGAAGTTTTACTTCAAAAAAACCATATTGCAACGGAGCAACGGATCGACGCGATTTGAATCGTTACATACACAATATAAAGGAAAAACAGAATCACTCCGTTTAATCCTTAATTTAGAGTCCTACCTATAATTTTATAAATGCAAAAATGAGCTTATTTGTCCTTTTTTCACGTGTCCTTTCTGATTGTGATTTTTTACCAAAGGATAATTCGCTTGCAGGAAAATGACATAGGGCTAATTTTTGTGCCTGAAAACCTATTTCCAATCAATATTATAATCCTAATTCACATTCTAAATGCAAAAATGTGTTTATTTGTCCTTCTTTCGCGTCACAACGGAGCTACGGAAGTAGTTTGTGTGCCAGGGAATGACATAAGGTACTTTCAACTAAAGAATTCTTATCCTTAACTTTACAATGCTAATTAATGTTATAAATGCAAAAGTATATTTATTTGTCCTCCTTTTGTGTTGCAATGGATCAACGTAATTTTTTGTACGGAAATGATTGGCGGGCCGGAATATAATATACGCTACTATTTATTTTGGGAAATCTCATTCCTTCGTAAAAGTGTTTATTTTAAAATGCTACAAACTCAATATAAGGTAGCAATAGAATTGCTCATTTTAATTCCTAATTTAGAGAGAACTGTTTTTACTTTCATTGTCATTTATATTATAAAGTCACCGAAAAAAGGTTTAGAATTTAATGTCATTTAATAATTCCCTATAAATTTTTAAATATAACCACATGCGCGAAGCTGCGTGTAAAAATATATATAAAACGAGTTCTTCTTTTAGACGTTTTCCATACAAGCTTTGAATAAATAATTTTATTCTTAAAATATTAGTTTAATTTTTTTATAAAAAACAGGTCTCGTGGCGTTTCATTCGTTTGCATACATTCGGCATTCGAACCAAAATTAACAAACGAATGGACGAAATCATTCGAACACTTTTTAAGAGTTTACTTACTAAAATAATCTACTAGAACAAATAAGTGAACTGCATTAAATAGTCGAATAATTGAAATGAAATCGAAATTAACGGTAATAAGAATGAGAAATGATTTTCGAATATTTTTGGAATGTCTTTTTCAAAATAAAATTTAAAATATTTGTGTATGCCTCATAAGCAAATGTCCATAAGATATACAATATTAAAAAATTAAAGCCTTTATTTATTCCACGTTTAAATATTATATTTAAAAATGAAAAATATACTAAAAAAATATGGGCTGGTATATGCATTATTATACCAATTTCACATTTCTAAATCGCATAGTTTCTGAGAAAATGGGTTGAAAATATAAAAAACAAATATGTTGCCTACTATGTATACACCATATTATACAGGTGTCAAATATGGTGTATATTTAATAATTAAAAAAATATAATATCTAGAAACATCGCTCTAGTTTTCCTACAGCCTTTGCCTGGGCTCCTAAAAAACCTTATTTTTTAATGTTTTCCGTTCAGTAGTGTCTGAATTAGGATGATTTTCAGCTTATTTTTTTTCATATTTTTTTACAATATCCCTAAATATACGATATCCAAAATTATTGAAAATTATCATTACACCTAGTCCTTTCAAACTATACCCCGCACTATACACGGTATCTGAGAATAAGTGTCGGACAAAGAAAGACGTTGTTCGTTGGCTATAAAGGAATAAATTGTCGTTAAAATAAAACATAAAACACGCCCTTTTTCTAATTCAGGGCAAACAAAAAATATTATACATAACCTTTACATAACCGTTACCTTAACATACTCAATACTTGCTTGAAGCGCGGTGTTTACCCGGGCATCTAGATGCTTCGTCACTGTTCGCGGGTTATTCCCCTGAAAGGCGCTGAATAATTTGCGGAAGTATCATGTGTACGAAAAACATGACAAATAATTATGAATATTATTTCCAATTTTCTGAAAAAAAGTATTTTTCAGACAACGAATCGTGTCTTTCTTTGTCCGACACTTATTCGGGGATACCGTGTATATGGAATAAAAAAAAATTCGAGTTATGTATAAATATTTTTGAGTGTAAGCTACAGAATACTGTTCGGATTAATATGTTTTCCGTTATTCCTTTCTCAGTATTATTAATTACGTCTGCTAATATAATTAAACACACACTCACACACACACACACACACATACATATATATATATATATATATACATATGTATGTATAGATATATATATATATATATATATATATACATATATATATATATATATATATATATATATATTTGATGAGAAATTTTGTGAAAAGAAAGTTGCAAAAAGCCGATTTTCATGAAATACATCTATGAAATCTATAAAAAGTGACCAACTTAAATTATAGACGAAGATTTAACATATTTTTCAATATCAAAACAATTATAATACTTATTCTCAGAGTTTAGGGTAAACTTCGCAAAATGAAGTTTTTCGTCAAAAATGTAGTCACGCCCTTAAGCGCAATTTATAAAGCAAGAGTATTCTAAGTTTTTTTCCTAAATTTTAGTATTTTGTTTATTTTTTTTCCCCAAAACTCAGTAGCTATGTATAAAAAATCAAAGTCGTGGTTTTTATATACCCTAACAGAGATGTTCGGTAATTTTCTATAACATTCCAGAAATGGGTGGAAAGAGTGGTTGGTTTATGTGTTAACAAACTAATATATTTCCATTCTGTTTTTCCCAACTTTCGAGACATGGATATTTTTTTGTTATTATATTTATGCAACAGTCTATAATTAAACGCAAACTGTACAAAACTGAAAGCATTCATTAAAAAATATTTATTTATCAATCTTTAACAGATTAATATCGAATTTCACAAACCCATTGGATAAATATAAAATCAAAAACATTAGTCATTTAATAAAAAAAGCCGCAAATTTATAATATAGAAATCTCCATATCTCGTACCCTTTTGTACGCTATATACATTTTTTATCTAAATATATTATTTCTAAAAGGTGTTTTTTGGTCGAGCGGCTCGATCTCTTTAACTACTGCACCAAAAAAAATAAAAAAATACCCACTTAAAGCTTATGTTTTCTACTTTGGGCGAAAAATATAAAAAAATTCGAAAAAATCTTTTTGTTAATAATAAAATTAATTTTTATAACAAGTGGCATGAGCGCCATCTGTGGGCGACACATCAAATATCTTAGCCAAATTGTATACTTGGAACACGCTAGATGGCGATATAGTGCGAAGACTTCGCACGGGTCAGCTAGTTTAAAACTTATAGGACAACAAACGTACAACTACAAACATTATATAAGACAATAACCGATCGATACTTTAAACAGTTGCGACTACCAAAAGGTTCTTCGATTTCCTTCGACTTGATCTATATATATGTATTTAACACTAAAATTGCGTATTAATCTCAGTAAATTATAACTGACTTAGCTTTCGCAAGGAGTTCTATAATAATATAACTATAACTAGTGTGACCCGTGCGAAGTCTTCGCATTATTTATTCCATTATGAAGCTCAGATGACAGATCAAACAAATATTTTACTAAAATTGACATATAGAGGCGCAAGTATCAAAAGCATTGAGCTAAAGCGCCACTTTATTTATACGTGAGTGGATTTGAAATTAAACAAAAATTTTACCGACCGTCAATCATATTGACGTTGAGCCGTTAGATGGCAGCATTGCTGTTTTGTGTATATAATTTTAATAATTAATTAATTTGCAAAAACAATAGCAATAATAAATTTTTTAGTTGTGGATGCCGGTAGAGCAAGCAATTATCTATAAAATGATATATAATTTATGTGGATTAGTTGTGAGGTTTTTTGTAAAAAGGGAGAGTAACATCTTAACCTTAGCGTATTAATATATATGATGATGATGATGATAATATGAATCCTTTTTTAAGAATAAAAAGTCATTCCGTATACGAAATAATAGAAAACAGAATTATTGTAAAGGATAATTTCATTAGTAGCTTTTACATAAATATTACCTAAAGAAATTATTCAAAATAACTTGTTTCAACATCACGGTATAATACTAAAGTCATTGTTTTTACACTCCTCGTATAGTTTAATTATTGAGTATACCTTTATGAGCAGGAAACTGGCCAAGTCCTTGTTAATCGCATCGAGCATTACGTACGTATGTTCTCTTTCAAAAATTATAATATATAAATAAAATTAAATAGTACATGCTTTAGACAATCTAAACGGTGCACCCGAATGATTATGAACTATTTTATTATCATAGTGATCATAGAAACAAATGAAATGATCATTTTCAGAGCTCGGAAATCCGTTTCGTCTTTGAGTATATATTGAGATACCACTGAAAACATTAAACCTATGTTAAAAGGTATTAGAACAAAGTACAATGATGGTTACCCTTAGTCTGAGCAAACGAGGAAAGAGAATTAGTGTTTTATAAAGTAGCTGGTATGGATATATTTTTCATTTCTATATAAAGATTTGTTATATGAAAGAAGCTAATAAGAAAAGTGAATACAGAAAATTAATAAAAAACAGCTAAGACCGAGTTAGACCTGCATGCAAAGGGTCCGTACCAACGCACAATGTTAACACTAATTCTTTGGTAAATAATAAGATAGATGCCATAGCAACACGTGATTTGTAAAAATCTGCGAGATAATTGGCTAATAACATCTATTGTATTTAATTTTGCTGCATTCTATTATAATATATTCTTGAGTTATAAGCTTAGTTATCTATAATTTATTATTTGTTTTACTATGACTTATATACTAGAATCAGATCAAGTGTAACGCCTATGTGTGGCGTAAAAATGCATTTATTTAAATTTTTTTGTATGGGGACGCAATGTATTCTCCCCAACTCGCCTCCCGCCCCTTGAGTTCTGACTCAATTACTTTTTGAAGACTAATAATAATAAATACGCAATAGAGGCCATAATAACACGTATTTTCTGATAATTTCCATAATAACACGTATTTTCTGAAAATTTCCATAATAACACATATTTTCTGAAATTGCATTATAACGGTTCAAAAGATACAGCCCTGTGATAGACTGACAGATGGACAGTGGAGACTTAATAATAGGGTCCCGTTGGCGGCCTTTGGATATGGAATCCTAAAAAAGGACAAGTAAAAACGTGAATCAAATGAGATGATAAATGTCTAATAAGAACTGAAAGAAAATAATGACAGAATGAATGAACTGAAAGAAAATAATGTCTGATAAGAACTCAAAGAGTTCGTACGAGATCGTTAAAAATGTACGTAGATAGAGAAATACAATTCCAGCCTTGCTAGAGTACATAACTATGTTCTCTTCATTAGATGGCAGGCTTCGAATACTTCATAGTGGCTACAAACTTAACTTCGACATTTTCTACTTAGAACTTGTATTGATGGTTTTCAGGGTATTTCCGGATTCGGAGTTACATATGGTATCCACGTCGAAGGGGAAGTCATTTTCTTTATTGAAAATGAAATGTCTTTAACAAGCCACGTGCATGGAAATAATTGTTTGAGGATTCACATGTACATTTATAAGAATACATATATTTATCATTATATACTCACACCCCTTTCCATGACTTGGCACTTTTTCTACCGGTGGCTTCGAAGGGAAGTCAAAAATCGAATATAATTGTTTTAATCGATATAATTGTTAGACTATTTTGCTTATGAAAGGTAAGTCAGAAATAGTAATAAAAAATGAATAAAATTTTCTATGTTAAAAACATATTAGAAACTAAAAACGTAATGTATGTCATTCTAGCTTCATATAGTTTACTGCAATACTTTCATGGTATTTTCATCAAAATCAAAATACTTACTTTAATCAAAATCATTTTATTGAAAATTTCAAATTTAGTCTATCCATAAGAGAACTTTTAAATCTCTAGACCTTATTATGCTTTAGGTAAATTTATTGCTGCTCGTGAAGCAATGCAAAAAAATAAAGTGTCTACCTGTCAACTAAAACGCTAAATATAGAGAATTTAACTTTGTGGGAGACCCCTATAGACTGTTTGTGAAAGCAATAAATATAACGAGTTTCTACAATATCTAAACATATAATTTTAATACTAACATGAATAGAAAAGAAGAATAGAATATTTTAGAATAGAAAAAGAAGAGGTGAGGTGGTTATAATAAACCTAGATAGAAATAACTTTTTCAAAAAGCCTTTAAAAACATATATCGTTGTGCATTTTGGACATCACGATCAAACTTGTTATAGAATTAAATAGTACATGCTGCTAAATTTAAAAAAAAATGCAAAAATGCCAATAGAAAAGAGTACTATCTTTTGGGAACAAGAAAAGTGGGAATTCCAGAATTTAATCGAAGGTCATAAATAAATAACCATGGCTTTGAATCTAGAACTAATATTTTATCTTATTCTTAATTTTCTCAACTGCGTAAATCCTTCAGACTATTGAAAGTAAGCATATAATGTTAATTGCAAAAAAATTCACACGTTTTGAAACTGTTCTAATTTTCTAAAATAATAAGATAATCTGTACTTATATTTAAAACGGTACATATCTCTATAACTAACAGATTTGCTTTCAAATTGAATGTGTTTGTTTTCCTCTAAAATAGAGTGAAAATAATAAAACGTCGACGTAATTTTATTGATAACATAACGGGAGCATTCGATTTTGTTTATATGATCAAAAACTAATACTCAAACTATCAATTACCGTCAATGAAATCAAATTTCTTTTCAAGGAATAAAAACCTGCCTTTAATTGAAACTTTATTGAATTTTAAAAATTATTTTTAGCTTATCCAAGTTGATCGGTTTCGAGTGAACAAACTGCAACTGTAACTGTTATCATGGAGGATTCGATTCCCGGCCATTCATCGAGCGGGGCTAGACTGGTGTTCTGGTTGGCTATAAGAGATTGCTCTTGTAGCAATAAGTCCGTCCTATGTATCAATTATATACATTAAGGACATAAATAAATAAATAAAAATAGTCTCCCAATATTTTGGGGATTTAAAAACTCTTATTACATTTATGCGACAAATGCAAGCTTATTATATCGAATACTTTTGCGCCTATGCCACAGAGGATGAAATAAATATGTTTATGTAAAACTATAGGTTTAATCTTTGTCGACATCGATTTTCATAACGATATCGACACTGTCTCGCCAATGGTGAAATCCGAGACTGGTATCGATCGCCCGACGCCCGGTTTAATGCACTCCAACCGCACCACGCAATATAACAATCATTCGCCGTGAGGTGCTAAAGCGCGTGAAATGCAGGTTCAGACAAAGCAATATTGTAGGAAAGAGACACGCGTAGCGTTTCACGATACTGCCACATACTACGCTCTACTCACTCTTTAGAATTTATATGTTTTTACTTTTCGTTTCTTTATAAGTCTGGATGCAACTTCTTGTATTTTATGGAAAACTTATCTTTAATATCGTAGTAATAATCATTAGTGCCATAAACGCTTTATGGATAATAGAATGAACTCTATTAATTAAAAAAAATACGTAATTATTTTATATAACTATAGAAAACAACTAAAGTAGTTTTTCTTATAATTCATAAAGATGAATTACGACAGGAAAAACTTGTGCAGGCAAACTTTGAATATATGTAGTTTATATATTAGTTAATGGGCGTGTAAAAAAGGTATTATGTTTGAATGAAGGAATTTTCAGAACAACGTCTGAGATCTCAACTATTAATGCAAGCTTAGTGTTTATGATACTTTATTAATACCTGATTACAGAAAAGTAGCTATTAAAAATTATTCATTTCAATAATAATAAATAAACTCGACATATTTTCAGTTGAACTATTTTTATTTCCACTCTAATATGATCTCCATTGAGTTAAAAAGTTTCCTAATATATCAAACACTAATTCACATTTTAAAAACGCTCAGTAGTGCCATTTATAAAAAAAATATTTTTGTGCACATTCAGAAAACAAAATGGTAAAAATTGTGTATAAGAAATAGTGTTAAATTTTTTTTAAATGTATTTTGAAAACAGAAGTCATTTCAAAAATAAAGTCTACCGAGAAAAATGTTGGCTATCATATTTCGGTCAATAGGTCTTATTTCATGTACATTCTACTTTTGGCGTTATTTTTTTTTCAGGAAAATAATCAAAAACTAGTAAAACTTTAAATGGAAAATATTCAATTTAGGCTATTGGGGACCTTGAATGGAAATATTTTATATATTTCCGTTTTTAAAAAATATGAGCGTATACCGTTAAGAACTACCCATATTTCACTCTTTTACTTATCCAAAAACCGGTATTCTAAATACCGATATATTTAATTCAATGCCAAGTAAACATAATAAATTTTCTTTAAATAATAACTATAAAAACAATTTAATTTAATGATAATCTCTTAGAATTCGCAAACAATCGTGATAACAGCAGCATTTAAATATATTTTTTCAAGTTTTCTGTCATCACTTCTACCTCATAAAATCCTCTAGTATTGGTATTAGGCAAAATAAAGTGCTTTGAGCCCGCCCATACCTTTGTTAAAGAATTGAAGAGGAGCAAAGACCTTTAATATAAATAAAGTTCTTTGAGATGAAAACGGAAATTATTAATTTTATATTTAAAGAACTGCAAACTAAACTCATGGAAAATCTAAGGTACTTCTCGTAGTACAAACTCGAAATTTAATATGGAGATAGTATTTAGCGTTTAAATAAAAGTGAAAATCTTATATCTATTCATTTGCAATATCATATACATACATATAATATTTAGGGTTTTTGTTATGGGGAATCGCGTATCAATAGCAGAACGCCATAAGAAAATAAAAATTCAAAAAAATTTCAGACCTGACAGAATATCTTAATGCAATATGGCGAATTATATTATCAAGTTAAATGAAATAAAAATTAATATTTAAATTCAAATTAATATTTTAACAATTAAATTAAGTTTTAATGAAATAATGAATCTCAATTCTTAACTGTTTTACGACCAACGAAAATTCGCCATCTTGATGAAAAAATGCCATTCACTGACCTTAAGGGAACAAATGGTTGTCGACCTGCTCCACCAGATGGGCCCCTGAAGATGATGACGTAGAATCTCGACTCAAAGCTGATCGTCGAGTAGTCCCGATACGAAGATCGATCGTCGTTGGTCCGCAGGATAATTCACGATGTTAAATGTGTCTTCCGAATAAAAAAATCAGGACCAGTTTCATTCTTTCTTTTTATAATACACAACTCGTTAATTTTCTTATACTCCTATTTTAAATTAGGATATAGAACTTACTCGAATTAATGTTCTATAGCACAGTCCGATTTAAAATTAAAGTTTTGTTCACACACTCTAAGAGTTCGAAGAATGCAATAATTACCCTAGCCTTTTACGAGTTTAAAGTAACTGGTCACAGAACTTACTGCTAGGATATATAATTAAAAATCCTTGCACTTCAATAGTTTAAACGTAACTGATCACAGGACTTTACTGCTTATCCATCTTGAGAAAGAAACGTGTTATAAAAATAAGAGAAAATTCAAATGGAATGTAGTTAATTAAATTTGAGATAAAAAATCTCTAAAATTTATTAAATAATTCTACGAATTTCCAATATCGTACTATAATATATATTATATATAACTATTATATATGCTTATATCAATTTACGTGTAACAACCTCAATTGAAGAAATATTCTACCAAGTAATATGTTATATATTAATTGTCTTAATATAATGTTATATATTAATTGTGCTATATTCGCACGCAACCAAGTATTAAAACAAATTAGGCTAGATATTAATATTTAAATAATGCTGGCCCGAAATATATATATTCGGTTATCAAGAAACCATAAAATGATGTTCGAGATCCGGATAATCAATTAAATTCAAAATCTGTAATCATTGTAAATACTGGGCTGATATTGATGCGACTCGAAGGACCATAAAATGATGTTATGGCGAATCGTGTATAAATAACAGAACGCCATAAGAAAAACAAAAAATCATAAAAAATTTCAAATCTGACAGATTATTTTAATGGAATGGTGAATTATATTATCAAGTTAAATGAATTCTGAAGTAAAAATATTTTAACAAATGAATCTTTGTAAATAATAATTAATTTTTAAATTAAAATTAATATTTTAAAAATGAAACCAAGTTTAATGAAATAATGAATCTCAATTCTTTACTGTTTTACGACCAACGAAAATTCGCCATCTGTATGAAAAATTAGCATTCACTGACCTTAAGGGCATAAATGGTTGTCGAAGTCCTTTGCTGCTCCACCAGATGGGCCCCGGAAGAAGATGATGTAGAATCTCGACTCAAAGCCGATCGTCGAGTAGTCCCGATACGAAATCGATCGTCGTTGGTCTGCAGGATAATTGACGATATGATTTAAATTGGAGAAAATCTTTTAAATGTGTCTTCCGAATAAAAAAATCAGGACCAGTTTCATTCTTTATTTTTATAATACACAACTCGTTAATTTTCTTATACGCATACTTTAAATTAAGATATAGAACTTTCTCGAATTAATGTTCTATAGCACAGTCCGATTTAAAATTAAACTTTTGTTCACGCATTCTAAGAGTTCAAAGAAACTGATATTTTGCAACTACGGTATACGATAATTACCCTAGCCTTTTACGAGTTTCAAGTAACTGGTCACAGAACTTACAGCTAGGATATTTAATTAAAAATCCTCGCACTTCAATAGTTTAAAAGTAACTGATCACAGGACTTTACTACTTGGATATACAATTAAAGATCCTCGCACTTCAATATTTAAAAGTAACTTTGCGGCTAGGATATATATTTATTATCCGTGCCCGTTGAGAACTCGAATGCAATAGAAAAAAATAATTAACGATGTATACTTGTAGAAGGTTTCGAAAAGACTCAATGGAAAATTTTCCTAAAAGAACGCGTAAGAACAAAGAACAATTTTATTATTTAAAAAAGGAATGCAACAGAAATTACTTCGAGAATGTTCTATGCCTTACAAAAATTATTCCATATTTCAATAAAATTCAATACATTGTTGTTGGCACTTAAACATTAGAAAGCCATACAGAAGAAAAAAAGGAACATTGGAACTATTAATCAAGTGACAAAACGTCAAGTTGCAAATGTCATTCCTCACACAGGTGGCGATGAAATTAAGTTTAACAAATTTAATTGGTATCTAAAATAAATTATTCTCATGCAATAATTATAAAGAAATAAAAATAAAATATCATCATTTTGAATTATTACAATTTTCAACCAGTTTTTGTCCTCAAGATGAAAAAGTATAAAATCACTTTGTTATCCATCCGTCCGCCCATCTCTCTATTAAAGCCTTTTTTCTCAGAAATAACTTCAGATAACAAATTCATATTAATATCGTATTCTGAAGCCTATTGCTTTACACAGCACTATTTTTTATTTATGCAGCCACCAAAATCTATAGAGTACCTCTTGGCTTGAAAATCTTGAAAACCCGCATAGAGGGAAGTTTTATAGCACAAGCAAAGGGAAAACTCAAGAATAAAATATTTATATGTCTACATGGAATTATATTTTTTTTAACACGTTCGTATAAAAGATATAGCAGGAAATGCACTTATGTTCTAAAAAAATTAAATTTTGTAAATAGTTCAGTGAAAATATTTTGTACCGTTAAATCTTTGTAATTGCCTAAATGTGAACCCTCTTAATGGCAGGTTTACACTGGTGCTTGACTGAGTCTTTAATATTAAACAACAAATTTAAGAATAGGGTTATTAAGTAAAAACATCTTATTGAGTTTCCATAGCACGTAATGTTATTTTTGAAATACTTTCGGCAAAGCAATATGACTTTTCCGTCACTTCTTTGCTAAAAGTAGCAACCTTTACCAAATAACAAATTTTTTTTAAACTTGAAAAAATTTACTTAGATTTATACAACAAAATAACGTACTTATTTAAATAAGAAATAAGGTTGAACTTTTTTCTTGTTTATATACGAAATTTGTAAAACATTGGATGTTCGCTACATTGAACACAAATATCAAATTAATATCGATATTAAGATAGTTCTGGAAGCGAAGTAGGTAGAGCAATAGAAATTTAATGATCTTTTCCTGCATTGTTATCATCGAAAGGAAATAATTTTATAAAATGCATATATACTCTAATCAAAGAACTCTTTTCAATGGTACTTCCCCCGACCCCCACGCCTAAGTGTTTGCAACAAATGTGTTTTGTTTTGGTTATACAAATATGCAAATTATTGAAATGCACGTATTTATATATTGACCTACGAGTATTTATATAATTTCATGTTTATTTGTTAACAAATTACGAAACAACTACTAAATAAATTCTGATGAAGTTTTAAGTGGTGAGTATGCAGGTATTAAGGTAACATTCCAATCGCCCTACTAGAAAATAAATTATGGAAAACAGAATTATGGAGGAAGACATTATAGAAATTATACAAAATATTCTTATTTGAAAACAAAGTCTACTTTTATAATGGTGATAAATGACATTACGTATATTTTAACATTCAATCTTAGAGTTAAATTAATAATATTTTCCAAAAATTCACGTGAACGAAGTTACGGGTCTAGCTAATTTTATTATTATTATATATACATATATTTATATATATATATATATATATATATATATATATATATATATATATATAATTAAATTTAACGATAATCTCTTATAATTCGCAAACAATCGTAATAACAGCAGCATTTAAATATATTTTTTCAAGTTTTCTGTCATCACTTCTACCTCATAAAATCCTCTGGTATTGGTATTAGGCAAAATAAAGTGCTTTTGAAGAAAGTGCTTTCGAAGAGAAGCAAAGAGCTTTAATGTAAATAAAGTTCTTTGAGATGAAACCGGAAATTATTAATTTTATATTTAAAGAACTGCAAACTAAACTCATCGATTATGGAAAATTTAAGGTACTTCCCGTAGTACAAACTCGAAATTTAATATGGACATAGTATTTAGCGTATATATATGTATATATATTTATATATATATATATATATATATATATATATATATATATATATATATATATATATATATATATATATATATATTCACATATAATTATTAGTTTGTAGCTTAGTTTGCAAGATATTTATGTATAAAATATAAAAAAGTAATAAAAAAGATAAGTTTTTAACACATGTTTTTATACAAAAAATATATGAAATATGAATAAATGTACGACCAAAAAAACCCAGCGACGAGACTATTAGCTGCTAGATTTTATATGCCTAGTGTTACTTAAGTGCAATAAGGCACATATATAATTTTAAATAGAAAATGACATATTAATCAGTTTAACATAGATTAGAGTAGATATCTTTGTCTATCCTCAGTAGCTCAGTCTTTCTTTTGTTACGTTATAATTCTCTCTATAGAAATATACAACAAATCGCTATTACATTTAGCATATAGTTTGGTTTGAAAAAATAACAAACAGGCTTACTGACAGCTTTGCTTACGTGAAAAATGTATAGATATTTGTTATTAAATAACACCTACACGGCTGAACAGATTTCCATAAACTCGGTATTTAACAGATAAGTTTTTAACCTGGGAAATAGCGTAATTATAATTGGATTAAAATTAAGTACTATGAAACTTGCTATTTTATTTTAAAATATATTACCCAGTTAATCAATAAAATTGCCCAAATTCTGATTAAATATTTGTTAAAATTCCAAAGTCTTTTATGCATTGATTACTACATCTATTTAAACTTAAACGCCTACCAGGGAGAGGGCTCCCAGGCAGATGTGGTAAATAGCAATGATATAACCCTAATGCATTTCTATGTCCCCTGATATTTTCATCTCTCGATAATTTTTCATTGTAAACAAGCTATATTTTTTAGATTTTTCAGTTAGTTCAACACGATGAACCATCTCAATTCATTAAATCTTTGTCACACAGCATGTTTATCTTTATAAAAAGCTCTGAGTATGACTTAAGCAACATCATAATAATATGACCTTAACACACACGCACTGTGTAATTATTATATATGAAAACTAACACAAAGCAAGAACTAAGCTCAGAATTTATACTGGGCCAAGGTCATAACCTACGTGAGTAGATATGTATAATACACACGTGTATATAATATACGTACAAAATGCAGAAGGAATTTGACCGAACGTGATGTAAGACATTTAACATGGCATGTTATATTTTATTAAACGTGGGACTAAATTACATGTTGTTATATACTACTAGTATATAAGCACAATTAGCTGTAGTACATAGCTACAAAGCTACATGCGGTAAAAATGTGAAATAATAACATCGAAAATTCTATGCTTCGAAGAAGTTTTATTTTTTCCTGAAACTTATTTAATTAATGCATATTTCGCTAATGTTTTATCACGACAAAGTTACTGAGTTTTTTTTATAAAATTGACTACCTGTTTGTATATTATTTACTAACTAGGCTTTGCCTCCGGCTTTGCTCAAGTATATTTTTTGTGGCTGAGTTTTCCCCCAGAATAATATTTTCTTTCTATCGGATAAAATCATATTACATTTTTGCTTGAAGTTTAAGCTGAATAACTGTAATAGTTTCAACAATTTTAATTTATTGTGTTAATACCATAAGCTTGAATTTTCCACTATTATTAATTTAATTTTGAGTTTTTAGGAACTTTTGAATAAAAAATTACTTTTAAATTTAGCCTACCTTTTAAGTATTATATCAGTCAAATTTAATTCCAATATATTCAGTAATTTTTACGTAATGCTTAAAAATAGACAGGCATACAAACGAAAAAACATACAGATACAAGCAAAGGGAATATCCCTCAGGAAATATCCGAAAGGGACAAAATTAGCCTTAATTAAATTAGAAATTTTAAATTTTGCCCCAAAAATTATTAAAGTGAAAGTGCCATCCAAATCGATCTAGTATATTTTACGTAATACTCGAACAAATGGATAGATAGAAAAACAAATATTCTAAAAATAATTATTGATTTAAAAGAAGATATGAAATTCAAAAACTGAAAATACGATCGGTTTTTGAGGACCGTCATAGAGAGTTAATATACCATACGATATATAAATTAATAAAACTTTTTACAGAAATATTTCTGTCATCAGAAACTATCAATGCTTGTTAATTAACTTTCGAAATGTTAATTAATTCGAATTCGAAATGTTGCTTATTAATTAACTATAAAATGTAATTTACGTTTCAATTGTGGAAATATACATATATTTATGTTTCACATATTATGCACTTTTCTCGCAATTCAACTTTGATTATTACAAAATACTTTTTAAGTACATTTAAATAAATGTAATTAAAACTTATATCCTACATTAAATATGGTAATTAAACGGGATTTATATGAAAAGCTAAAAATAATAATGGAAATAACAACGGAAATGAAATTAAGGTTACTTTGTTGATTGTCAAATACGAGTAACTGTTGAAAATTATTAAAATAAATGGCGAATCATAATGAAACGACAGATGACATCGATATAATTTTATAATATATTAAGATAATAAAAGTGAATTCATTAGATTGCCTGCATGTGCCGTGAGTACACAGCAACTGCCATATTTCCATAACGTAGTAAATTTTGAAAATTTGAAAATGATTCGGTATTATAGGATAAAGTTATCTCATGGTAATATACGTAAATATATTTCATACAAAATTTACGTTAAATAAGTAAGCAATTCAATAGTTAACTTCCACTTTCACGAAAATAAGGGTGCGCAAAATTCACCGAATGATCGTTGAGAAAAAATGAAATTATCAAAAATGAAACAATTTTTAATATATTTGCGGGTGAATAATAACTAAATAAAATCAGATGTATATCGTCAATATTATACTAATTACTCGTATATTGATTTATGAGTATTTGAGTCCGAGTTAAAAAATGTTTTTTTTACCCTTATTTTTGTGACTTCATTTTATTACATACGTCTGATCCAGTTTGCGCCACTTCGACTTCGCATATATAGTTAAATATTAGGTATTTAATCGCTTTATTTGAAAAAAAATACTAATTTGATTTGATATTTACAAAAGATGCAAACTTCTCACTTGTAATCTTCTTTACCAATTAGAAATCATCAGATTGTCAAGGGTCATGACTTAGGTAAACCGTACACCTGCAATATCAGGACTAAGAAGTTGAAACCCAGGGTTCGATGATAGTTTTGACTTGAAACCCATAATACTAATGTAAAACTGGCAGATCCTCATGTTTTACGATTTAGGTAAGTAGTATCACCGCAGCACGAAGACTAAGGAGCGGAAAGTCTAAGTTTAATGACAAAGTCTTTGCTTTAGACCACAGATTTTAAATATTAGAAGCATACGACCAATAAGAATATTAAAACTCTAACTAAAAGGCGGAGTCTATTAAATCACGCCCCTAAATATATTTAGGGGACGTGTCTTTATTCAGTGGTAACTCGTATGTTAGTGATAATTGGCACAAATTTGAATTATTTTAACATCCACATCCACCTTACATTTTTTGTTAAACAAACGTAAAATTAATATAAACCGTCATGGTGTTCTTATAGAGAGCTATTTACGAAATTTGCAAATTATTTTTTAATTACAATGTATTGTTCACAGTTCTTGTACTTGTTTATTTTTAAATATGCTTTCTTGAGTTATACAAATTTCGTTTTAACAAACGTAAACGCCGAGTTTCCTTACATAATATCAAATTATATTATGTAAGGAAACTCGAAATGGTGACACCAAAAGTATGAAATTAATAACTTTATTTTTACGGTAAAAATTTACTCCACGCCTTTGTGTATCTACAAGGAGGTTAACGACTTACAAAGATTTGTAACTTTATTAGGATAAAAAAGGAAATAAAAATGTATATGGGGCTGGTAAGTATATTAAAAATTTGATAATATTTTAAACCTGAAATGCTTACAGAATTGTAACATATATTTCACAATAAATAATGAGATAATTTCAAATTGAAGTAATCATTGTGACATTGACGTATCCGTGAAATTCAATGCCTGACAAATTCCTGTATTAAGCGCTATCACGCATTTACCAATTTTTCGGAATACATTTTGAATGATTAGTTATGTAAATTTAGAAATTACACATAAAACATAAAATTCTACGAGATTGACAATTCATTTTGTCAATATGGTACCGAATTAAGAAACATATGAAACAAATGCGATTTCGCTCGAACCATTACAAGTGGCGCGGAAAAAAAGGAAATGAAAATATCTTTATGATTTTTGCCAAATATTGTCCTATTTTTTATGTATCATCTGCTTCTTAATATCATAAGTCTGTGCTTTAGACCGACAGATTAATTAAAAAACAACATATAATCAAATTTCATGAATCAGAACCGACCAGCAGCATCAAGGCTGAGGAGTTGAAACCTGGAATGCAAGTACAATGCTCAAATCAAAGATTGAAATTTACATGATAAATATAATGAAGGGATTAAATAGGTGTGCAAAGTACACAAAATATGAAGATAATACACAAAAAATGAAGCAAAAAAATAAAAATGAACAAATTATGGACTAAATAGGTGAGCAAAGTTAATAAATAAGGGACTTAACGGGTATACAAAGTTTCATGACAATCGATTAAGGAGAAGCAGTTGAAAAGTCGATCGCAAGAGTTGTGTCATTAATATACGGAACATAAAGCTAAAAATAAAAAAAAATCTGTTTTTTTTTGGAAAAATTATTTGGAAAATAAAAATCGACCGTTCTTAAAAACATAACGGATTTACATATTTAGAGCTATTTTACTATTATAGAAATTATTTTTATTCGACTCCGTCAGTGGAAAATATAATTCAGTTGTATAATGTGGTTTAAATTGTCACACATAAATACGTGACATCTCAATATGGCGGACTCTGGTAGAATTTTGATACTGACAATGAATAGCCCATTGGTTTTAACGATTTGAAAATAATTCCAGGGAAGTACATATCTTGCACATGTTTAGTTATAGTACCTAGAGATAACATATCACACATAAACACACGTGCAAGTCGCGCGACGGCTCTTACCCTGGAAAATGATGGAGACCATTGCACAACATGCGTTAGTATGGATTTTCGATTGTTCGACCATGTTTTGCTAAAGGTTTACGATCTCCAAAACGTTATAAAGAGACAAAAATCAATACGAAATACATATGTTTCGTTATGTTAATTATTTTCCCATTTCTTACGGTTTTGAAGAAAGCTGCCAAAATAATGTTTTCTTTAAGCTTTTTCGGAGCCAGACATTGAAATAAAATTGAAAACTGAATTAATTTTTAAATTAAGATATTTAAAAATTGAATTAATTTTTAAATTGAAACACAAATTATTAATTAAATTTTCAATTAATTTAGAATCATTTTTCAAGGAAAACATTTACTACGTCGTGAGTGAGAAGAAATCGTATGTTGAATCAGAAACTATAGTGAATGAGCCTAGCTTTTATATATTCCATCAATATATTGTTAAAAACAAGTTACAAACTAATTTAAAATTAGTCATGCAACTTCCGACATACTGAGCTACCCAATACAGCTTTTGTATATATCACAAAGTTCAGAAGATGCTTACTAATGATTAGGACCCATGTCAGAGAAGATGGAACTTAAAAATGCATCCTTTATCAACAACTCTTTTGCTGGTTCTGGAAAAACCCCTCTATTTAATTTCTTGTAAGAGATGTTAAGATTCTTGCGCGTGCAAGGAGCAGGTCTGCTGTGCTCAATAACGTGTGATAGATGTAAAGGATTGTTATACAAGAACTCGCCAGCAGAGGATATTGGAGAACCCGAGGCACTGTGTAACTTGATGAATACAAGAATAAGATTCATTTTGTCGTTTCTGGGAGATGTTATCAGTTAATCAAGTATTTGCTTTCAAACAAAACAATACTCATATATTTCCTATAGAATTTTTTGTAAAATTTTCTATGTTAAAGATTAGAAAAATTAAGTATAAAGAGATTTTTTTATAAACGAATTGCACTGTAATTAAATGTAGTTTCTTATAACGTAAAACAAGTAATTGAAATAATTAAAAAGTTATTTGAACGTTTTTTTGTTATGAAATAATTTATATCCGTATTTGACTTCAGTGCAATCCATTTATTCAAAAATCATATAAGATATGGAAATAAAAAGTAGCTAGTAAGATATATTAAATATTGCTCTTCACTTTCTGCTAGGAACTTTTTTTGATATTCCAAACTGTTAATGAAAGATGAACGAAAAGGTGAAAAACGGCATCGATTTGCACAGCATGCACAAGTGCTGATATTTAATATGTTATTTTTAATATAAGTACTAAACCTACGTAAAGTATCTACTTTGCCTGGTAAAACCCTAATGACTAAACCATTGAGCGCGGCAGCCACTCGTTAGCCCGCAACCTCCTCGGTAACCTTCTAGGCCCACAGCGGCTCGGTTTACATGATCTACGGTGTAGTGCGGTCAGAAAAGCACAAAGTTCACGTCAGTGAACTTTCAGTACTTTCGTTTTAGTTTTATTTTATTTACGGATTAGTGTTATTTTCTTATACAATACTTACAGGAAAGGTAGTAGATTTTTTATATAAATTATGTTGAAGTGTTTTTACGTGTTCGTTATTAAAACATTATTCCATAATATGGTAATATGTGTGTGACATATATCCGGTGTAAATTTTTGATATGTAACGATAGATTATTGAAATTTCGCTGAAAATTGTTACTTGGATTAAAATTGTTACTGTACATACAATTTTTATTTATATTTTAATTAGACAGGTATGCTCAATATTTCAAACGATTTGAATAAATTAAATGTTTTCTAGTTGATAGAAGTTTGAGGATTAAGATTAAGTACCACATGTATCGTATTTCTAACGTTTTAAAAATTACAGTTTTGCTGAATAATGACCTAAATTTGCTTTCTATAAATAGTGGTAATATTTGGTTTTCTTAATTAACTTCTACTAATTTGTTAGTTTTGTGTATTAGACTATTTAGTTTTGTTGCTCGCTAGTTAGGTGCTGATTTTCTCTTCTTCTTAATTTGAAGGTCCGATAATTAGAAATTTTAAATGTAATACAAAGATTGTGCTTAAAAAAAGAAAAAAATTATGATATGTAATATAAAAACTTTTCCTTGCGATATGTTCACGTGGCTGATTTGTTTAATCATTCTGAATAGTATGTTTTTGGCGCATCATTTCGATGTATCGCCTTGAAAATTGGAAAAGTAAATAAAAAAATTAAAATTTCATATCGAATCCGAATAAAACATAAGTTTATAAATGGTCAAAAAATATATTTTTTAATTAAGAGCTTTGATGTTGATTTACAAAGTTAACATGAGATATAGTTAACATGAGATATAGATATAGTTAACATGATGTTTTTCAATAATTTTCATTTTACGTGTGATTCGTCAAGTCTTGAGTTTGGTAACGCTTTGTGCTACGATCCATCGATGTTAGGATGAAGTCATAGTTTCACTAAACCGATGGCCGACACGTAACCTGCAAAAACTGCTTTTCACACACTCGCTACGATTAATGCAATGTTGCAAGATGCATCCAATGTTTAAATTTTTTTTACCTGCTTTAAAAAGACAATTATAAAGTTATTTGATAGTTCATAAACATGCTTTAATTAGATCCCTTTCCTAATTATGTAATTCTAAAAAACGACACGCGTCAATGTCTTCGAGTAAAATTTTATAGAAGCTGACGTACATTTTTATTTAGCGTTCGGATTCGACCGTCTATAGAAAAACTGTCGTCGGCGTCAGGCTTATATAGAAACTCAATATTTTGCAAAAGTAAATTCTTTGTAACTTTAAATAGTTTATATCTTGAAAAATAATGCAAGCTGTTAAGGCAAAAAAGTATTAGGATTAATTGTCTCAATCGGTTCTAGGATTAATTGAATCAATCATTTTTGCGTGATGGAACAAAAAATAAATAATCACTTTTCCACATCTACATTGACAAAGCAATTATTAACTTACATTAAAATATTGCCAATGACCTTGCGCAAAATTTTCATGTTGTAAACCAGTAACCCAACAGTTACCACGCTAGCAGCCCTGCGGGTGTATCGGATATTTTGCACGAGTGTGACTCACTGCTTCACCAACTATATGGTAATTACATACGGCATAGAACTGTATGTTTTATCGCGTTTCACCAGCAGAATCTAAATATGACAGAATTTTAAATTAAAAGTCAAAGTCTTATTAGCTTCTTAGTTGAGGAATAATTTATGGATTTTATATCAGGTAATATTTCCCTTTATAAATTCTCTAAAATTGTCAAAATTTTTTTATCTCTCTGTAACTTGGTATGTCACGTTATAGTTTCCAAAGAAAGAAAGGAACTCTCCAACTAGATATTTGAATTCTCTATTTTTTAAAAGGTCAAATAAATCCTGTCAGAATATGTTCATTTTTTATTTTAATTTAAATATACTAGAATTTTATCGGTAAAATTAATAATAATAGACACAAGTTAAGTTTGATTCTCACTACACGTTCCTTTTCCGTACAGTTCCGTATCCTTGCCGTTTATATGAATGATTATTAGATATAAATTAATGTATGCACATTCAATTTCGGTTCCGTTTATATACCGTTTCAAAGCGTTCCGTTCCCAGTTGAATTTAAACCCATTTTTAACAGAAACATCGTCAACGTGTCAGTTCTGGTTTTTGTTTTTGTTATGCTGATATTGACTCCCTGAAATGTATTTTGTTTAGTAATAGTTGGTTTAATTAAGAAAAGTAATTGGTGGAATTTAAATTTTGTCATTTGGAAATATTGATAAAATTTCATTTCGCCCTCTATAATTTCTCTGAACAATGTATACACTGCTTTGCGATATTATGCATCTAAAATGTTCACTTCTTCCTTTTTGAAGTAGGGTCCTTATCTAATATAATTGCAGCTAGAATTAAGTTTTCTGCAAGCTATATTTTGTCGTTCGCACGCTATTTCCACTTAAACAAAAATAATAATAAAAGAAAAATGTGAATAGACAGTAATGTTATGAAATGTAATGGAAACCGACCTCGTAATGAGAATCAAACTTAAGACAGCACATAATTGAGTGGATAGGCCAGCTCGAGATATTCAAACTGGACACGTGGCTATATTTTGTGAAATTATAATTATCGATGAAGGTAATAGTAACTTAGCCAACTGACTGGTAACTTGTATTACAAACTATTTAAGCGTACTTATTTTCTTCTTCTTTTCAAACATAATGTCCAGTTCAGGCCAAAGATATCCCAACTAATCTTTACCATCCATCGTTTGATCCACATCTCTAAATATGTGACCAAGGTATATATATATATATATATATATATATATATATATATATATATATATATATATATATATATATATATAAATATATGATTAATTTTTCTTTAATTTTTTATATAAATTTACAGCGGGACTGCATGGTTTTGTTTAAAAATTCAAGCGCTACTCTAAGTGAAGGTACCATTAATATGAACATTTGTAATCCTAACTTTGTCCGTGAGGGATCTACATATGTCCGAAGATTTCGTATTTACCATTCATGTTCATCAATAGCATTGCTTTCAAGATTATGTTTTCAGTTTTATTTCTGGTGCCACGATAACAGGTTGCTGGGTGAACTCACCCTTGAGCTAGCCACGTCAATCTGACTATAAAATAGCATAAATAATTATTAAGTCTATGAAAAAATATAATATTCTTTCCGCCCTTTTTAAAATAAAAAAAAACAGTGAGCCGTCACGGGACGCTTGGCAGATGTGAAACATCGTATCTTATTACAGGAACTAAATATAGCATAATGAAAAAATAAAGTATTACGAATTTCTTACAGAAAACGGTGACTTTATTTAATAAAAATTTATTTACAATTATTACAAAAATAATAAAGCACAGGTTATGTGTACCGTAGTAAACAACAGCGTCGAACTGAGTGAGGAGGAGGTCGCGTAATCGGTTGCGCATGGCAACACGTCGCCATACCGTACACTCTACTACATATAGACTATATATATATATACCTTAGTATGGCGTGGCGACCCGTCGCCACGGCAAGCGTCACTACGTCAACGATCCGGTTTATACCTGCGCCTATAGATGTTTCACATCAAAAAAATCGACGAATAATTGCTCACTGTAGTCAAAGCACCAATACGAGGGTATACAATGCTATAAAAAACTGCAATAGTTTTTGCAAACAGTGCAAGCGAAAAAAATATTTTAGTGTATTAAAAAAATTATATAATTAAATATAACCGAATACACTTGCATACATTACCATGACTGTCGTAGCACGCATATGAAATGGGCCTGAGATAAGTAACAGGATGTTAGAGATAAAAACATTGTGCAATAAGAAATTACGTTAGAAATAAGATATCACAATTACTCACAAATGTTTATATTAAAGAAAATTTTCATGTGAGAAATCGATCCGTTAAAAGAACATTGGTTCAAAAAACCTTTATATGAAAAATGTGGTTCGGAAGCATAATGTAAAAGATATGTTATTTTGTTATAAGGCCGTAAATTTAAGCCAAGGACATTGTAGAAAAGATGTCCTATCATATATCCGTACGCAAATCCGCCTTACTAAATATCTCACCGCTAATAAGCTAGAAAGGTGAAATTTTAATTCAAAATAAATTTCAATATAATCGCTAATTGTTGCTTTCTTATTCCACCCTAATATGGAAGCCTATCCGCCTAATCTTATTATTTTAGCTATTTTTTTAATTAATAACTTCTTAGTATGTAATAAAATGAAATATCTATACTACATGGAGTACTCGAAAAGCTAAGGGCATGACCCTTAGACATTTAAATATAATAAATAGAGGAACTATTTATTATATTTATTGCACGCTTCACTTTCCTAGGTACGATAAACTGCGGTTTCTTAGACTTTCGAAGCACAGCAATATTACTCATTTTTGTTTCAAAACCGTTGCTCGAAAAATATTAAATCAGTTCTTTATCGCCACTTAGTTTTTAGTAATAGCAACGTTTACCTCAGATAATTGTTTCAAAGCTCACGAGCACAAATTGTTAGCTACACTTTGACCTATATCGAAATACTACACTCGACTATGATATGAACCTCCTAAAGAATATTTCTAAAAAAATACCAAAAGGCAGTATATTTACATATAAATAGGTATATATTAGAATGTGTCTAAATCTTATTATATTGAATCAAATTATTTTATTTGTTTCCATGTGTGGCATGTTTCTTCGTTCATATATTTCTTCCTTCTTTACCGTAATAGGTAACGAAATTGTAAGTAATGTGTAATAAATAAATTTTCACTCAATATCTTTTTCTTCTAAAGTATATGTAACATATCTTCAGATAGTTTACATATATATATATATATATATATATATATATATATATATATATATATATATATGTGTGTGTATGTGTGTGTGCGCGCGCGCGCGCGTGTGTATATATATATACATATATATACACATACACTATTATAATTATATATTTCATGACTGTGTCAACAAACGCATTCTTTAGTTTTCTCCTTTATTTAACAATCTTTCAAAATCTTGATCTTATATCAATTTGCGCGATTTAAACAATATTTTTTCTATCAGTGTTAAAGTAAGGTTAATGTTCATGAGGAATCGATATGAAAAATTTTCCAAAAAAATTTAAGAATAGCTTTAATATACTCATCACGCTACCTGGTTTCCAAAAGTAGAAAGTGTTTATAAGTAAAAAAATGTAGCAGTGATTCTGCCACTATATCGTAAAAGTAAAATATAATTATCAATTGAACCCACAATATTCTGAAAATTATTTAAGTACACATTGAATGGCAATATACGTTTTGAAATATTTCGGTTTACATCTACATTATTCTATATTTTAGAAACATAATGCAATATACGAGCAGAATATTGCGAATGTAGGAATTTTGTATATCTATAATTTTACACCATTGTCGTAAAAATATCATCGATATTTATTTAAAACGCATTCATGGAAAGTAGCAAGGAAAAGAGAAGTAAAATTATTCACTATTCACACAAAATTTACATTATAAATGCTAATACTTGCAAATATCAATAGCGTTGCCAAATATTTCATTTATCGTTTATAAGTCGATAGAATTTGCGCACAAGCTTTGTAAATTATTATAGTGTATGTATATATTGAAAAAAAAATATATAATATACAAATATATTTTTTTTATTCTTGATATATAAAAAAATCCTATAAGTAAATAGATAAGAAGTTCCTATAAATATCTAGGACAAGAAAATTTCCTATAAGTATCTAGATAAGAAAAACACAAACAACGAATAGTGCAAGCGAACAGAATCTTGATTTTATGTCAGCACGGTAAAGTTGACAATCACTAACACCGCAACCGTTTAATTGCTCAGACGATTGCGGTCGTCAGAGGTGAACAACCGTTGTATTAGAGTGCGGTAATTAAACTGGGCTTGTTTGGAATCAACTACTATATTTACCACTAGTAATTTTATCGTACTTCCGATTTCTCAAAGTAATCAGCAATTTATTGCTTTACTTATTACTCTATTTGCCAAGGAGGTTTTGCCCGAATATTCACTATAGTTTAAACGTTTCACAACTTTTCGCAGATATCTATGTGAGTTCTCTTAAATTTAAACTTTCTACAGCAAATGGTGTCTGGGAAAAATTGCATTAACACCCAGATGTAGGACATTAATCCCGTAAGAATTTCTTTCTACGTATAACTCGAATTAAAGAAAAATTGTAAAACACAACACATAAGAAAAGTTTTCAAAATATGTTTGTATGTTCCATTAAGTACCAGTAATGTTTTCAAGTTTAAATTGTTAAATTTTGAGTGTTCATAGTGCCTTCTCTAATTAGATCATAAGGTCAAAGTTACTAAAAACTATCAAATTTGTAGGTCTATCAGAAATCATAAAATCACTTTGAAATATTTTGTTATTTTGTATATGAAACAGTTATCAATATAACTGGAAGTGACCCCCTTCTGAAGCTAGAAAAACGCTGCCCCACTTCAAAGAGACGCATAAAAATGTGAATTAACAGAGGACATTACAGAATCTTGTTATGGTGTTCGACCATCACTAAGTATCTCGTTTCAAAGCAATACATGGTTTTTCGTAATACCAGCCTAACTTTATACTGAAAAAAACAGCAAAATCAACAAAACAAACTTTTATGAAGTTCTTTTGATGCGTATGAGTGTAACGTCACTCTCTTCACATCACAGACAATGTAACAGATACTAAAATACAATATATTTTGGCCTCAAAAAGAAAATTTAAATTAAATACTCGTATATGAAAAACTATGAAAAACAGATGAATTTGTGCTTTGATGACAATTTGGGCGTCGTTTTATTTCGATATATGGTGAAATTTTAAAAGTATTATTTAATTTTCAATGCTTAATGAAAATATAATAAACAAAGCAAAATACAGAACTAGAAACAATGATGGCCGTAAGCCGAGTGAATGACTGTTATTAACGCCATGTCACTAATACAACAATTTGAACGGTTTTACGACATGTGTAAACAACACTATCGCTTAAAAGTGCTATTTTTTTTAAATTCAGACTATTATCCTTGAGATATTTTGGATCTAGTGAGCGGTTGTTTTCTTATTCTCGTACTTTTTCATTGTAATGTAAGCGTTAAGGGAATTTTATGGCAAATACAGTGTGATCTATAATCAACATAAATCCATAAGGAATATGTGTATCTTCTTCTCTGTGTAGGTCCTTGACGGTATGAACAGCGCAGTAGACATTGGTCCCTGGTACCTAGTGTGGAGTAAACGTGATCGAACCATTTGCTTCGAAGGGCATCCGCTCGGTTTCTTGTCTACCATTTTACCTCTCAACAAACAGTTTGTCGAGATTATTACCTGTAATGTGGTCAAAGTATTCAAAAGATCTTGTGTGTCGCCGTGGGATTGAAAGCATTTCCAAAATAAATATAAATACTTAAATTGCTAGTCCGCCAAGTAACAAAACTCTATTCTGGGCAACTGTCGATGATACTAATCGAATAATAGATTTAAAAGCTTTTACCTTTTTATCTAGCCAACTATTTACTATTACACTAGAAAATACAGCAAACCTATGTGAAAATAGTAATGTAAGATTATTCACTTCAAGATTTTTTTTTCAATGAAATAATTAGAAATTAAATTACCTATTTATTTTATCTCAGCCAGTAAGTGTGACAAAAGAAATATACCAAGATAGACGTGAGCATGATACTCAACTATTAATATTTAATTGATAGCAGTTTGATCACTCAATCTGCGCGAAATTTGGAATATTAAAAACTTTTTAGAACAAATATGACGTCGATGGCTCTAACTGACTATACCACATAAATCAAATAAAGCTCTACTAACTTTGATATAGGATCTGATTTAATATAAATACTTCATAAGTAATCACCTGATTGAATAAACGCTTTATAATGAAAAGTCAGAAGAAAATTAAATATTAAACCACTCATGTTCAAAATCTATGCGTTTCCAATTATTTTAATTCTGTCTATAACTAACAATAAATAAATAAATGTATTACAGAATTACCATGAAGACCTTTTTATATTTACAATTACTACTTACTGCAAATTAATTTCTTCAAAAATTTATTTTCAAAGAAAACAATTCCATAACGCAAAATATTTCGAAATCTATTATCTAATAAACAGAGAATACATCAAATTTTTACTTTCCTTAATTCGCATAGGATATTCAACTGATATTCCAACTCGAAATTTAAACTTTTATATATTAATGTCTAATAATCTTGGAATATCCGATCAAAGCTGGACGTTTTTGATTGGATATATTTATATACTAAATAGAATAATAGAAGTAAATTTTAATTGTTAATGCTTATAAATGTTTATTTTCTCGATGTTTTCATATGCAAATTACTTTATATCCATTAACCAGAGCAATCCAGATAATACAGTGGCATGTTAGATGCAGCTATTGTTTATCAGAACGTAGCGGAAGTAGAAGACGAGTGCGAGATGGTGAGATAGCCATCATGATTAATTCAATGTCTAAGAAATTTACATTTTCCCTCTATATAATACACGTATGTTTATTTTATATCAACTCTTTCCATGTTTACATTTGTAATTCATCTCATAAAATGATCAATCATAGTACAGATAACAATTTTTCAAAACATGTGCGTTGAAGCAGATAAGTGTTATCTGAAAATTTAGCTATTTAGAGAATAAATGAATAAATTATAAGCCGTCGGCGATAATGAGAGACTACTTAATTTGCAGTACATTTTAAAATTACTATCGTTACTTTAAAATAATTATTTGGCGAAGAAAACAATGAAAACATTTTTTTTTATTTTGATATGCATGTAAGTAAATATATGTATACATATATATATATATATATATATATATATATATATATATACATATATATACACATATATATACATATGCGTTCTAGTATATACATATTTGTGCATTGGCATAATGTAAAAATACGTATGTTCTCTTTAGTAATAAAACGACAATATTTAATCCGATCAGTTATAATAATACCGATATCCTGGAATACGCCTTGCGGCTAATTGGAATATTTGCAATATCCGAACGAATTGACTTGTTAGTAGCATCACATAGTAAGGGGAAGAATTTATTCCTTAATTAAAGTTTTTAGTAAGAAAATTATTTTCTTTTCCGTTTTCTTTATAATTCGAAATTTTTTTTGTGTCAAAAAATTTAAAACGAATGAGAAACGGTCGTGATATCACTTCATTAATGTATGAGAAAATATTTTAACATGAATTTGCAGGCAATGAATACAGTATCCTGCTTTAAAACGTGATCCGCAATAAAAATTCTAAAGCATTGCCCAATAAATAGGAACGTGAAAGTTGTGTCCATTCATAAATACTCGTAATTTCCTCTTGGGGATCGAGTATTCCCCTAGCAATTTCTAATTCTCTTAGCAACCCACATTCAGTTACTGGTTAGTCTAACTTGTATTTGGATATTCACAACGCGTAAGCAGAGTGAAAGTTAGAATTAAACTGTTCGGATTAGTTGTAAATCTTCTAAGTAAAATTTTAATGTTTAAACATGTTCCGATCGTAGATCAATGTTTATTTGCTTTTATCCAAGTAAGTACACGAAAGAGATGGAATAGGTATTAATGATTTATTTTGGAAGATACATCAAAATATGTATAAAATATTATTTGGATATATTGCTTTTTCTGTGTAAGTTAAATAAATTCTTAGAGAATTAAATATACTCACATACTTCAAATCTTAAATCACAACATTTTTCATTTTTCTAAAATTGTCCATGCTCAGCGGAACTGCAAATGTTATTTCCGTTACTTCTCCGTTATCAACGGTTTATGTGTGACGCAATTCCTAAATATCTCCATAGAATTGATGCCCATCGTGTTTTTTAATTATGACACTTTATCTATTCACGCATTTTTGCATTCATGCTCGATATTCGTATAGATAAAAATTAAGGAAAAACAACGTTCCGTAGTTGTTAATACCTTTTAAAATTGTTTATGCGAGTTAACGGATATAATTTTAAAATAAGTATTTAATTTAATTCATAAATCGTTAATTCAGTTAACTACGACGCAATGTTCATGTTGTATTTATACGTAATCACTCATTATCATTACGTAGGTTGGAATATAAATGTACCGACATGCAATTTCTAATATTAGGACTATAAAGAAACTGATCATTTAATATGCTGCTGTAATCTAGAAAAGTGAAATAACAACACGATATATCTATTTGCCAGTCTAGTATCGGCAAATTGTGTGGGGAATGTGAAAGTATATATCAGGTAGCCCTCGATTTTATAAATACATTGTAATCCTGAAAAGGGGTATAGTATGAGACTGAATCACAATTCATATAATTGAAATTTTTTCCTCGATGATTATGTAATAATCTTAAAAAAATATTTTTAAATAAGTAAGAGGGGAAGGGTCTCTTTGCACGTCACTTTGAAAGTTGATGTTTCACAAACGTGGTGTAAGAATCAAAAACTTGTCAAGTACAACTAGAACTCGCACTACGAGGATTCCGTACACATTTAGGCACTTAAAAACATTTAAAGGTACAAAAAAATTCTATTCAACTTTTTACAAATATTATTTTTTCGAAGCGCAATATATTTAGACCTAGAAAATGTTTCAAAGACGTAATATATATATATATATATATATATATATATATATATATATATATATATATAAATATATATATATATATATATTAAACCAAAAAATAATTTTGACAGTTGATTTAAACAGTTACTATGACATTTTTACAGATTCAATCGCATGTTATAAGTTGGCCGACTATTATTCATAAACTAGTTGAGCTACTAATGTCAGAACTTTTCAGATATTTAAAAAAACGGTTTAACCGGTAGGGGGTGAAGTCGTAACTCCAACAAAAAGACCAATATAAAGCTTAATATTTCGCAAACGGGTCCTTGTATCGAAAAAGTATTCATAACACACATAATACTTTCGAAAGAGCTGCAAAATGCACTATGCAAAAAAATCCACCCCCACTTTGCATGTAAGGGAGGTGATGACCTAAAACACATTTTTAAAAATATTTTATTTCATAATTGTTTAGGCGTTGTAAATATGTAAAACTATTGAATATTGAATGCATTTGGCGTTAAGTTAGTAGAAATTCATTATCACTTAATTTTTTATTAACAAGTAAATGAAACTACGTGATGTAGTATTATATCTACTTTATTTGCCCACCTGAGGATATTGTAATACAATGAAACCTAGGTCGTGATTAAGAATTTAAATAAAGTAATTACAATGTTACATCAAGTAGTTTCATTTACTTGTTAATAAAAAGTTATATGTAAAACTATGACAAATTTCAGCTCTATATTAATAGTTTGCGATTGAAACAATTGTGACATACAGATGGACAAACAGAGGGTGAAACAACGTGGTTCCTAATTTGGCCACGGAACCCTATAAATCGTAAATGGAATCTCAATGTAATTTTGAAAAACCTACCTATGTACAGGGATATACCCTTGGCGGTGAGTTTCGCGAAAACAATTCGTTCTCCCATTCCAGGTACTCAGAGGTGTATTAAAATTTTCGTATTAGTTTTTTGCTTATGCAACTAACATTGTAGATATTATGAGGAATTGCAACAAAGAAGTAGACAGACGGACAGAACGAAATTTCAGGGATTATTATTTAACTTACATGTGCTTTACATGTGCCTTACATGTGCTTTAACCTTCATTATTTTACACAAGTTCGGAAGTTATAAGTGGTTTTAACTGCATTTGTACTTACACTATATTAAAAGAAAACAATAATTTATAATCAAAACAAAATAATATACATATTTATTTTTTAATAAAACATAATTGTTTTTATCCACATATAATTCACGATGTGAATGTAATATAATTTTGTTACCGTATCGTAATTAACAAAGTAAGCTTATTCCAAAGAAATAAAGAGCTGAGATATTTAAACTTGAGATTTCAGGTAAATTAATATACGAAATCGTATACGTTAGGCAATAGCCAATGCAATACCTAGGTTAAGTGTAGTTACTACCCTAAGTTTTATTAAAAGATGAATACAAAAAAAATCCAAGCCGTTGCGAAATGTTTACATACGAACAAAATATTTTCGGTGAACTGGCTAGTTCTCCAATCGATATATTATCATGACTTAAGAATTAAAGAAGAAATAAAAAAATAAAACTAAAGGATTTAAAATTCTCTCAAGGAAACTGCAGCTTCATTTAAATTAAATAGCAATTTCTAATATAGAAAATGGTAAAATATTTTTTCTATACAAATTAAATTGAAATTTAAACGTCTGCGATCTAACTAAATCCATCGAACTAATAAAAAAAACCTAATGAAAAACTAATGAAAAAACATCCATCTAACAAATAAAAAACAGTTTAATACCATTTAATAAATAATATTGTATTAATTTTTTTTAGTCGACTTGTCTCAATATATTACATATAGTCAATAAAGTGGCTTGTCTTACGCACGCGAAATACGTATTGTGATGTAATGAAAATAATATGTGATGTAAATAATATCAATATTTTAATAGTTTAATGGAAACATTATATACCCTTAAATGTTTAAACCTCTAGACATATAAGCATATGTTTGTACGTACCTCTCATAGTGGAATCCTCGTAGGACGCAATACACAATGAACTGTAGATTTAATTGAGCTTACGCTTCTGAACAGTACAAGCTAAAGACAAGGTTATCCGGTCTTTATTAAGCATGTAATCATTATTATTATTATGTAAATATTTTCTTTACGAATTAACGTATCGCAATTGTTGTCTATTAACATTAACGGCTTTTCTAAATGACTACCAGCATATATAGATATTAAAATTTAAACAACACGACTGGAATAAAACTATTATAAAACGCAAAATTGAATGGCATCCCACGATTCAAACGATCTGCTTGTATTGTACTGTGTCATCCCCCACTACCTCCACTTTACTTTCATTACAAATTTTCGTAACGGATACTATCGAACCTTACAAATATTAGGCCCTTCATTCTCCTTTACAATTTATGTCTTTTAAATAATTGAAACTACATTTGTAAATACTACATTAAAAAATTAACGGCGTGTAAGTAATAAAAAGTTGATTTAAAATCTTTCAATTAGACTTTTTTTACATTTAATTTGCAACAAAAATGCTAAATAATTGTGTTACCATTAACGTAATTAACTCCCATAGCTCGGTACTCAAGTACGAAGATTATTTATAATAACTTTATTAGAACTGATGTATATATCACTGTTTGATACTTTTATTAAAAAAACACTAATCCTTTTATTTAATACAGGCAGAAATTACTTTTGGTATAAGAAAGTTTCTTCCTAACAAATTTATAAGTAGCTAAGATATTTAAAATATTGGGAACAATAGGTGAGATTTATTAACTAATACAGGCCTATTACTGATAAATATTTAAATAGTGTATGCAATGCGTTATGTTGTCACTCGACAATTTTTATTGAAAGAAAAATAATGAAAAATTCAAGTAAATATAAAATAAATCTCGAAATTACGTGGATACAGGTTACTACAAACCTAACAGGAGAGAAACAGTCTTACCTTGTCAGTCTATCATTTTCGTTGGGACATGTTTTTGTTGGATATAAAATTAAATTAGTCGGTCAAAACAAAATACCTTAACGCAAATATATTGAAATTAAATTGTAATAAATAAAAAACGACAACAGAAAAATTACCGTATCTAAACTTAATTATTAATTTTCTTATCAACAAATAGCGGCCAACTCAGCTTACGCAGCTTCACGATGAGCGTCAGCGACACATCGGGTTATAACTAGCACCTAGTTATGTGGCTGTATACGCATTAATATACGTATACAGCCACATGTACATACATGTACAGATACGCATGCACACATACAAATATACAAATTTTGGGTTGGCTAATCAGTTTTTAACCCCAAGTTACTATCAAAAATGTTTATTAAAAAAACTTATATATTACACTAAATTTAATTTAAGTATGCACCATTATTATCTACCACTTGTTGCCATCCATTTGGCAGTGAAAATATGCCTTTCTTGCAAAATTCCGGTGACTTTGATTCAAAAAACTGTGCAAGCACGTTTTGGAGACCTTCTTTAACGTCGAATTTTTTTTCACGTAAATCGTTACTTAGAGCCCTGAATAAATAGTAATCAAAGGGTGCAATGTTCAGCGAATATGGTGAATAAGTGAGTAGAACTCAGCCTAGCTCCTCTAATGTATCACGAGTACGTTTTGCAACATAACATATGTTTCAAAACGTACTCGTGATAAATTAATAGCATTATCATATAGAAAATAAACTCGATTCTGTTAACTACTCAATTTGTTAGCTAATCGGTTCAATTGTTCACAGTAAATGTCTGCATTAATTGCAGATCCCTCTGGAAGCAATTCCCAATGAGTAATGTCCTTGACATTCCATCAGCAGCTGAGCATCACCTTTTTAGCATATTTCAGGTTTGGATACTGGAACTTTTGTTTTTCCGATACCTAGCCATAGACGTTTGCGTGTATGGTTGAAGCTCACTGATCATCGCCACATACTAACTGATTCAGCCAGTCGAAGTTACGTTTCAATGTCAATAACAGTTGACAAGTATCAACTCTGCACCGAAGGTGATATGATGGCAACTCATGGTGTATCCATGCACTGTATTTGAAACTTTTCCCAATTCATGCAAATGTGTTTCTATAGTGCCATGATTGCAGTGTATCTCATCTACCAATTGACAAGTCGTCATCCTCCTCAATTAGGCGTTGTAATCGTGGAACGTTCAATTCAATAGGATGTCCAGTATGGGGTTCGTCCTCAAGATTGTAGTCCTCAATCCTGAACCAAATCTTTGCCTCGTGTAAGACACCATGGACTCGTCCATTGCATGATATATATTATTTGTGGCAGTCTTTGCATTATGACTCAAACGAAATTCGTAAAGTAATAGACTCCGTATTTGATATCGATTTAAATCCATTATCTTTTACGTTGTCAACTGATTGCACTTTAGCCTATTTAAAATATTCCAGAAGTTTCGAGAATCTTCCTAGAAAAGTCCCTAAGTTGTGACTAAAAACTTACTAGCCAAACTAATATATACATACGAAGGTATAGGTATGATACGAAAACCAATATGCAAACATGCAGAGAAAAATTCGGAAAATTATGAATGATATACACACAATAGGACGACTTTGATTACATATTATCATTATTGAAATTATAACCAAATTAAAGTTCTTCCAAAAGCCACCTACGTAGATTTATTTTATGCCTATGGATGTAGGTACTTAAGGGATGAAGGGAGATCATTCCAAATTGTTGTTCCAATAAACTAAAAATTGCTCGAAATCCTGTTGTGTGGTACTCCGGGGTAAAGGCAGTTTGTCTTGACTCACATGATGTGTTGATGTGTGTCACCGGAGCAGGTAGAACATTTTTCCAAACTGGGGTGTATAATAATGAAATGTGCGTGTATTCCCTTGTTTAATTTAACATATACTTATATTTCTTTACACTATGTATTTTACTTTATACAATTATCTGGTTCTGCTTGAACGTCAAATCTTCGATTAATATCATTTGCGTGACAAATTAAATGTAATGGGAGCAAAAATAACATAATAACGATTATAATGATAAGAAATTACAAATAAAAAGTGATAAATCAAATAAGTAATAACAATAACAATTAATTAAATAATTATAAAACAGAATAATGAATACGGCGAAATACACAAAAACACTAAAATATCTTAAAGTAACAATATACTACTAAATATCCCGTGAACTTATTATGACCTCTTACTTTCGTATTAAAATATGTATATTTTTATAAGAATATAAGAGGAATAAAATCAAATGAAAAAAGAGATTAAAATAAACCCCAGAAAATACTAAAAATTATCGATAATAATTTAATTAAAATATTAAACTTTCTTACATTATTCTTTTTGAAAAGGTTGCGATTTAATAAGGGGCTAATATTTAAATATTTATGTATACTGTTAACTCAGATTATAGAATAAAAGACAGATCTTGCGTACGTAACACAGACCAACGAAGGAAATACAATTTCGAAACCAAATACAAACCTGAGTCAATACGAAACAGAGCGTCCCGCTGATTGCTCGCCTCGTGCGTACAAGAAAGTTTTTTATAAAAATGTCATCTTGTATTATTAAAAACCGTTCCCAAAAACAGATGAATGAAGTTGGAATATGGTTTCATACGTAACTATTGATATTTTATTGTTTTATTATATTTTTTTCACTTAAAATTGTTAGTAAAAAATTTAAATACCAAATGTCAACTAAAATCCGTTAGTGTTACTAGGTTGCATTGAAATATTTTCCCTGTATTCAAGGTAAATGAAGATAGATTTGTTACAAATTTTCTGTTATTTTTTAAAGTATAGTATGTAGGGTATGTTTATATCTTCAAGTTTTTTATATTTTTAAGTACTGTTTTTAGGTTTTTTTTATATATTAATATCAATCTACAGCTCTAACGACTGGATCGATTTAGACAAATTAGGTATCATTGAATCTGTCTTTATACTCCAGTTGACAAGGGCTTTAGTATGAAACTCAACTAGGATAAATACGTATAATTATGAGTATTTAAACGCTTGTTTATTAATTGCCAAGAATTCTGTCATCTGTCCAAAAATGCTGTCTTTTATTAATATTTTTTACATCCTTTTTTTGTTAAACCCGAATCTTGTATTTTAAGCTAAATTTTAGTGGCGTAACGGCTGATCGTATTCCAAAGTATCCCATAATTATTGGCGTATTCTTATATTGAAAAAGAATTTTGGTGTGTGTTTACGACCACACGATAGAAATGAAAACTTCCAATTTAAAACAAATATATATATATATATATATATATATATATATATATATATATATATATATACATACACACACGCACACACCTAAAAAAATTAGTTTCCTTGGCCGATACCAAAGGGATCACCCGATTCAGCTCACCGACCCGAGCGTGACGCGTTACCTATTCTAGCGTTATGGCTCACTTTAGTTCACTGTTCAGAAGAAGTACGCATATGTGTCAAAAGAAGTTTTACTTCAAAAATTAGTCATACATGAAGATTTTAATATTTTTTTCCACAACTATGATGATCAATCAAAACCATTCTAATCAATGCGAATAATGAAATATAATTATAATAAATTAAGATTAGATAAGAATATAGATATCTAACCTATATTTTTAATTTAATTTATTATAATTCAGTTTCAAATGTTATCACTGAATAATTAAAGTAATAAAATACTGCGTCAACAGCGCAGAAAAAAAGTTTTTTCGTTACCAAGGCAATTTTTCGCGCACAATGACAGACCAGACCCGCACACATGGAGTATTATGTGCCCCACTATATTTGTTCCGCATGCGCTATCTGTCTTTTATTCTGTAATCTAAGACTGTTAAGCGTAGCCTCACGATAAATTAAGGTACTAAGTTTATTGGTGACACATCCAGCGAGCAAGCCCTTTTAATTTTGTTAATTTAGATAATACAATTAGAACATTCATATGTACACATATTCATGTTACTATAATTACGTGACAAACAAGTATTGTATGAAATATATAATTTAATAATTACATATAAACCTTTATTTTTGCAATATTTTAATATGATATCATTTTCATTCATTTAAAAAATATTTAGTACACAGAATATATCTATCTAAAATAAAAAAAATGTAAATCTTACAAGTTCTAAAAAATTATGTGTCATAATGTTTCAAAATTTTAAAAATAACGTCGTACTTATTTTTATATGGCATGACATTTAAAAAAAATACAAATCGTATATTATTTTTTTAAGTATCAAGTATCTATTTGGAAAATTACGAAAAATTAGGAGATAGTTTGGCAACTAATAAATCATCTCAGTTAATTCAATCGAACACTGAGTGCTATACGTATAAACTTTCCCAGATATGTTCGAGAAGTTTCTATCAATCGTTGATGATATATTTGAGAAGTTCCTATATTCACATCAGAAATCATTGGAAAATTGCCAACGCAACATATAAAACATTATTCTAACTTTGCAAAGAAAAAAACAATACAAATTCATTAAGACCGTTAAAAAAATGAATCGTGCAATTTTCGTAAGTGCCCATTTTAGTTTTTTTTAATATTCATGTTACACGATTATATCTCAAGATATTAAATGTTATTTCGCAATTGTACTAAGCCTTATATTAGATAAGCTAGTTAAAAAAAATAATTACATTTTCTTTTTCTTTCCACGATGTTATCACATTTTTTTCATTTCTTCTACAAATATGTTTCAATTATATGTACAAAATATATTTATTGAAATCTGTTCAAATTCAACAGAAATGAAATAATATTTTTTGCACAGGCTTCTGCGAACCAAGTCTTATCTCAGGATGTTGAAATCCTGGGAACCGGATTGTATTATTACGTTATTATTGTATTATTACGTATATGTTTGGGAAAAATGCTGAATAAGCATTATGGCTGGTAACATAAAAATGCTGATTGATCCGAAAATGTTATTTGCATAGGCTTCTGTAAACAGAGCTTTATCTCAGGATTTGGAAATGCTATGATGACATGTTTGGAAGCAATGCTGGATAAGCATCATGGCTGGCAACATAAAAATTATGATTGATCTGGGACCATCATTTGCATAGGCTTCTGCTAGCATTATCTCAGGATGTTGAAACGCTGGGGACCGGATTATGTTATTATGTTAATATGATATGTTTAGAAGCGATGCTGAATAAGCACTATGGTTGGCAACATAGAAATACTGATTCATTTGGGAATATTGTTTGCGTAGGTTTTTGCGAACAGAGCCTTAACTCCAGACCGGATTATAAATAATAGGTAACACATAATAGATACACAAGACAACACCATAACGTTAACATGATATGTTTGGAAGCGATGATTGATCTGTGACTTTTTTTGTGTAGGTTTTTTAAATCAGAACCTTATCACAGGATGTTGAGATACTGGGGACCGGATCGTATTATTATATTAACATTATGTTTTGTACGATGTGCGATGCTGAATAAGCATTATGGGTTGCAACATAAAAATGCTGGTTGATCTAGGAATGATATTTGTATAGGCTTCTGAGAACAGAGCCTCATCTCAGGATATTGGGAAGATGGGGCCCTGATTGTATTATTATGTTAGCATTATATGTTTGGAAGCGATGCTGAATAAGTATAATGGCTTGCAACATAAAAATGGTGATTGATCTGGGAATGTTATTTGCATAGGCTTTTACAAACAGAGCCTTGTCTCAGAATGGCGAGGTGCTGGGAACCAGATGTTGTTATCATGTTAATAAGATATGTTTGGGAGTGATGCTGCTTAAACACTATGGGGTATCATAGTGCACAATTATGAGCTAAACAGGAAATCGGTGTGATTATGGATGATCATTCACAATCATAACATCGCAACTTGTAAGAGGACCTAAAGGATGCTAGGATTTGTCATGCGAATTTTCCACGATTTTCATGACAATAAGTATATTGTGAATTTATTTAACACCTTAGTCCTAGTATCCGTGAAACGAATACAATCATCTGGTCTCCATATGAAATGAATTTTATACCCATATTAATGAAAATATTAGAAAAGTTTAATAGATTTTAATTTTAAAGAATATACGGTGACTACACTCGTTCTTTTCCTTCAGATTTTACAATAACACGGTCGGATGTATTTCCTTTTCACGCTAACGGGAAATGCTTCGGATTATGCATTTTTATAAACTATCAAATTATGATGTCAATAATCTTCGGTCTAAGATCTGATAAAGCTTTATGCTCCTGACTGTTACCGAAGAAGATATACGTTAATGCCTAAAACGCGCAAAAACATATGTAACGTTCATCTACTTTTCACGCATTTACAGTAATCAAAGCGGTATTGCAAAGAGTGCCCAATCTTCATATTTTTTCTGTTCCATTGACCGATTTAGGAATGCGATTATGCACTTTCTTAATAGTTCACTATTGATAATTGGTTAATTTTATGTCTAATTTAAATTAATGCATTTTTTCCTGTTTTATCAATTGTTGTTTATATTGAACTCTAAACTATTGTACTTTTGGTGCTTGTATTCGTATACATTTAACACCTTGAAACTACTTATGCTTAATGTTATATATACATACATACATGTGTATATATATATATATATATATGTATATATATATATATAATACTAAATTTTTCCACATTAGGTTTTATTGATACTGTTAACACATATTTCCATCGCTTTTCTTTTTTGACATGGTGGAATATTTGTATAGTAAATTGATATTGACATTTTAAATATGGGCTGAGAAATCTGACCTTTACAAAAAAAATTTTCGTGAACTTGACCTTCGTTATCTTAACTAGCGGACACGACACCTTACGAGACTTTAGTCCATCATTATTACTTCAAAACAAAGGTCTAAACGAAACTTCAGCTTTCCTCCTTTCATTCCGAGGTCTACTCCTGATTCGTCTGTGACGCACACGACTCTAAGTGAAAAAGGCGACACGCGGAACACGAAATAATAGCGGATTTCCCATCTACGATGGCAATTGTATCGCGCGCCGCTGCACCTTTGTGTGCGCTGTTACAAAATGAGCGCACTCACTCTGTGCAGATCTATCGAAAACTGTTGATTGTAGCGAACAGGAACCGACGACAATTTTCTATTTGAAAGTCTGTTGTGTTTGAAATTTAAGTATTATTTTAAAGATCTGAGAAATAAACTAAAAGATGGGTTTTTCATAACTTCGTTGTGAAAAAATCACAATTACCTTTGCCTGATGTTACCCATTTTAATATGTATTTTACATATTTAATTAGAGGAAATTTGTTAAAAACTGCATCTTGCATTTACTAAATATTCTACTATTTTTATTAACAAAAAATTTATTTAAGGCAAAAAAATAGACCTTCTTAACACTCGTCATAAAGCTTGACTTCACTAGTTATTATAGAATTGCAATTTTGCTAGAAAAATTGTAAACATAAATAAACCAATCATTGTCGAAGGAGTATTGTTTGTTTAACGAGCATATCCTTCGTTCAACGAGTATTGTTTCATATACCGCGCGCACGTACAAATATTCAAAATCGCCAAGAATGCATAACCTGGCATTAGATGGTGGATGCTATTGTACTTTTACTCTCTAATGTGAGATTTAAAACTTGTAACCGTTAATTATTTGGTTAGTCATGGCCCGACACTCATTTTGTATTCCATATATTTTATATCCGAATTTTTGTTTTTTTTTGTTCGCCCTTACATAAAATTATATAAAAGAAAAAACCAACATTACTTTAATAAATAAAACTGGTTATAATTACGTTGAACAAACTGTGAGGTATTCATATTATATGTATGCGTGCGTGCGTGAGTGCCTGTGTGTACGTGTGTGTG
This sequence comes from Druceiella hillmani, assembly GCA_039881145.1. Lineage (NCBI taxonomy): Eukaryota > Metazoa > Arthropoda > Insecta > Lepidoptera > Hepialidae > Druceiella > Druceiella hillmani. The sequence continues at coordinate 28,224,946 of JAYKKI010000013.1, read as the reverse complement.
CGAATAAAATATTAATTATATACCCAATTATCATAATAAAGAGTTATATGTTTATTTATTTACATATTCACATTCATACAACTAATGAAGTATAAAGAAATTGTTTTAATATTAAAAGTTAATCCCTCCCCTGACAATGCTCACTAAAAATTCAAATATTTCATTCTGTTTCAGAAGCCACGATGTTTAGCGAACGCAACCCATAAATAACGGCATATCACAAAAACGCCGCCTGTCATGCCGCTCGACATAAATTACAGCGCTAAAACCAGCATAGTCCACGTGACGATGGACCAAAATGGCATCAAAAATACCCAAATACCCCGAACCATTCCGCACACACCGCCCAGTCCCTATAATCGAAGCGAGGCCTCGAGTAAAAATGAAAATATTGAGGCGCCCAAATTCGACACCATCAACAATAGATTCCATCAGTACGAATTGTTCGGTGCCAAATACGAGACACCCTATTACGAAACGCTATCTGGTGGGGATAGTAACATGGACACGGCTCTGTACGAAAGCATTCAACCTCACTCGCTGTTCAGTAGAAGCGGCTACAACAGTGTAGAAGAAGAGCTGGCAAGAACACCTTACGCGTTCAAAGCTATTAATACGAAAACAGTTAACGCATTAAACGTCAATTATGAAAGCAATAATAAACTCATCAAAATTAAGAACGATCTAATAAACAGTCAAATTTCACCTTCGAAGGATTTAGAAGATGATAGGTATTTCAGTAAAAATCGCGCCGCGAAAATAGAGACTGGATCAAATCTTTTCGGATCTTTGATAGATTTCAGTTCCAACTCCTCTCCCGAAGATGACATACCGGCCTTTTGTGTGACGGACCTAATACACGCCCAAGATCGGTATTTCGATTTATCTAAGGAGCGTGGCGGTATTCCGAGTATCAATCTCGGTACTAAGTCCAAAAGCGACCTAGTGAGGCCTTTCAAAGACATCAAAAAGACTAGTGTGGACACAGGTAAAACTGTGAGTTCGGGTATCTCTAAAGTTCAAAATTTGAATAAAGATTTTAGTGAAAACAATGAAAAAGAGACATTTAAAGTGGTGAGAGTGTTGCCAGCTAGTTTAGTGAGTAACGATACCGAATCTGACGATGGTGTTGCCAGGAATTCTAGGTGAGTATATTTATTTATTTTCTTTTTTTTTAACCATGCCAATTCGACATATTTTTTTTATTTTTAGAATTTAATGTGGGGTATTTTAAACACAACTTTTCTAACATAAATTACTATAAATAGTGAATAGAAAATAATATAGTGAATAGAAAATAATATAAACAATAATAGCTTTTAAGCTATTAACTCTTAGCATGTCCGTAATTTCACAAATATTTAATATTAACACGGGAGTGCATTTTCAAACGCATTTCCAAAATTATATGTAGTTTTTGCCCATTTAAAAGTAATTTCCTTCAATAATTTGTCAAACACGTTGTTATAAAAACAAAAATAAAACTTGCGGGTAGAAAAACATTTAAACAGTCACTTTTTACCTCACACTTTTTTGATGTCATTATTATGTCATATAAACTATGCAAAAATGCTTCTATATTTATTAAAAAATTATAAAAACAACACTGATTGCTATTTTATAATACGCTGGATACTTAATGTTGTTCTTCCAATATGTTTATAACATGACAAAATATTTAATAACATTGCAAATTACTTTTAATTTTATATTTGATATATTTTATCTTTGAGTATTTCATGTTTAAATCCCGATATCAGTATATATATACAGCCCTATGCGGAAATACAATTTATTTGAATATTAAATTTAAATACAAAGCTATATCGTAAACATTTTAAATGCATTCACAACATTATATTACAAAGTCGTATTTTTTGAATTAAACATATTTTTCTCATTTATAACTAATTAAAACATATACATGTAACGCTTCAATTAGTTGAATTTAATTAATAATTAGACATTCATTTTTATTTATGTGATCAATAACAAGAGAGTGTTACATTCCAGAAAAGTACAATGTGCAAAATATGAATTTTGCGCCACGATAATACAAGTACTGTCAACATTTTTTGGTTATTAATTTTGTTAAAATAAGTAGACATATCAAACAGTGCGCCTGTTTCATATTTTTGACTTAACCATACTGACTGACCATCTTAACCTTTAAGCGAGCTAAAAATACATTAAGTTTTCGTACACCAAATGAACAATTAGAATATTTTTGTTATATTTACCTGTTTCTAGTAAACTCTATGTATGATGCAGAAAAGTCAGAAAATAATTTACCATTTCATAACTTTAGAGCAATGGTAACTACAAAGTTAAAAAAACAAGAAAACCCCAAGTTCACAATTTTCATACTGCCACTGCTTATGTACGCTGGAAGAGTTTTCAGTTACGTTACACCTTCAGTCGCACTTATAATCTGCGTGCATCTGATAGCTGTATACAAGTATATTCGCAGTATTTCCTATCAAGACTTGTTCAAGCTTTCTCGATAAAAGTTAATTAAATATATTTATTACCATTGCAAACATTTATATCCCGTAAGAAATAAACTTCGCACGCTCAATGTTCTGTAACCTGTTCTTCATGTAGGTATCTCTTAAAGTCTTCCGTGAATTAGTCCTACGAACAAATTATTATGGTGAAAATTCTCTCATCATTAACATGTTCATATAAATTGTTATATCATTAACATCTAAAAGTGAACATTTATAATAAATTACAAAATAAGCGTAACATATGTTTCATTACTGCCTATCATAATAAATAAATATATAAACATTCAAACATGAATAAATAAGCTAGTTTTAAGGATATTTGGAAACGTAAACTCTCGCGTCTTAATTTCTTTTTCTAGCCGTTTTTAGGGTTCCGTAGCCAAATGGCAGAAACGGAACCCTTATAATTTCATCCTGTCCGTTTATTTGTATGTCCGTCTATCTGTCCTTACGTCACATTCATTTTATTCGGAGACTATTGACTTTATAAATTAAATTTGAATGGAAGATAGAAGAATATAAGAACATACCAAATCTTCTATGAACCGAATATATGAATGTAATAGGGGAATTATGAAAAAAATAATATTAGGGGTGGCACTCCATACATGTAACTGAGAGATGAAAAAAATTTAGTACACTTCGGCGTTTGCAGTATCGTTAGTTAGGTCTTAACAATTCATATGGAGGTTTCAAAACAACTTTTTTATTTAACTCAATAATTGGTGAGATACGAGCTTCTAAAGTTATAAAAGGTGAAACTCCTCTAACTTTTCAACTAACCTGTGTAAAATTCTAAAAAACATTAAGGTAGTAAAACTTAAAATAAACTTTAAACGAAAGTCGATTTGAATAAGGTATGTTGTGCAGTTTTTGAGATATGGGATATTTTCGGTATCCACCAAAGCAATAACTGCTTTTTACAGTGTCCGTGGAATGCAAAATTACAAGTTTAATATTGTTTCATGCTCCCGAAACCTTCGTGCGCTAGTCCGACTCGCACTTGGTCGTTTTTTTATAAGTAAGACTAACGTGAACTGGCGACAAATTGAAATTTATTTTAATTTATATCATAAATTATATTCTAGTCTGAAAGTGTCGACATTCTCAAAATGCGATTGATGTTTTTTAATAGTGAAAACCGGAGTTTAATATTTGTTACTTTTTGTTTTTTCACTACATCTCGGATAAAAATTGTAAGTAATGTATTATAAGTAATGTGTTTTAGCCCCTTTAAATTAAATAAAAAAATCATCTACAAATAACGATTTCCGAACGTGGCATTGTGTATATTCACGTAAGAAGAAAACAATAAATTGAAATAAATTATCCTATGCATTGAAACGATATATTCAAATTACTTTAAATATTTTTATTAAAAAAAAACGAGTGTGATTTAGACCACACGACTGAACTAAAACTTCAAATTCACAAAATATGAACTTTAAAATGAATTTACAATTTTATTCACTTTAAACGTAGAATATTTAATGTATTGGACAAAATAATAATTTATAAATATAAAATTAATAATTTATAAATAATTTTAAAAAAAAACGAAATGAAATTACAAAATAATAAAAAAATCATTGTTCGCGTAACGCTAGCAAACTCGCATTTATATATATATATATATATATATATATATATATATATATGTATATGTATATATATATATATATGTATATATATATATATATATATATATATATATATATATATATATATTCATATATATTTCATGCACTGGCTATGAGAGTAAGAGAGAAAGAGAGAAAGAAAATGTATGCTCACACCTCTCTCTCATGCCCCTACAGTAATATACCAAACGTAACTCTCTCTCTTTCTGTGTTCACTAACTTATATCTCCCTCAAAACTTCCGTTCGTCTCGCCCGATCACACTTTTCATAACGCTCTCGTCACGCATTCACTAGCTTACTCCCCAAGTCAAGCGTGCGTAAAGAAGTTTTACTTCAAAAAGTAAATAAATCATCTAAGTTAGGCCTTTAATTATTCGTTGCATAATGTGAACACATCAACATGCGTTTCGTTTAAAACTTCAAAAAAAATATGGCGTTGTATGGTATTGTAAACGTGGATATTATCGAACTAAAGTAAACAACATGATGGATAATATTTAGTATTAAATATATTTCTACTGACATTATTGAAGTTCATACTCTAGTTAGTTTTTCTTTTTGTAACCAGCCTTTTTGCATTAAAGCAAAGGAGTAAACGGCAAAACGATGCGCGCCCTCTACAAGTTGACGTAGTGATGTATTCTGTCGTCGCCATACTTAATAACTCATTTTTAAAAGCTCTGAAAAAAATGTTTTAAAGCAATACGTATATAATTCAAAGCGTGACTTGAAGACTCATATACATGTGGCGTATGAATTTTAATAGGAAATCCTTTTTATCCCACTTCATCATTTAATATTTTAATACAGTAAACATTGTTTAATTTTATTTTGCTAAGACAAAATACAAGAAAATAAACCATAGAGCAAAGCAAATAATTTTTAAAGTAAAAATATTTCGGAACTAACGAAGAAAAAATATTAAAAAGTACTTCAAGGTCTTAGACACATTCAATATAGTTGAGAGATTATTTTAATACATATTATATTATACATATATAACATATTAATTAATTTCTCAACTCTCTTGAATCTGTCTATCTTTTGGATTTAAACTAGACTTAATTGCAACTTCGAAGAATCGTGAAACAATGTTTTCATTTTCTTTCGATACTATTGGTAAAAAAGTCACCCGATAAAACCCTCCATTTATCGCACATACTTTTCACTGTCAAGCACACTTCCTAAATTATATAATTTCGAAATAAATTAAGCTATATCACAAAAAAATCTATACACATAGGTATAATATAGCAAAAGTAGATTTTAATCTACTTTTGCTTTTAATGCTCAATTTTTTGTGAGCTTAAATTTTAACCTTAATTAACTAAAAGAGCAAACGATGATTATCTAAAAGCTTTTTATGCAACACTACCTATTGCACAAAGCTTCGTTTGAGCTTGAATCACTCTCAAGTGTAATGATTTTATTTTATACGCCACTTTATAAGACTTTTATAAGCAGTCCGTTTAAACCATACCCGCACTGGATATGGAATTAAATTTTCTTCAAGTACATAATTTTTTTCAACTTAAACTTCTGTACGAATATTTTTGAATATCAGCTATTGCGATATGTGCGGGTAAATGTCCTTTATTAATATGCTAAATTTCAAGTTTCTACAATTTCCTGACAGATAGATTGAAGGACATGCGAATGACATTACAAGGGTTCCGTTTTTCCTTTCGAATTTTAACTTCATTTTCTAGCCGTTTTTAGGGCTAGGGTTAGGAAGCGTTATAATGAGTATGACTAATAAGGGTCTTGTTTTTCCTTTTGAGTTACGGAACCCTAAAAACAACATTTTTAGGAAATACCAATTTACTCTTTCTTACTATAAATGTTTTGGTTTGGTATAAAAGTCACAATATTTTTATAGGTAGATATTTAAAGGTATTACGAGATAGCTAGCAATTATTTTAGAACATTTCATATTAGATAAGCAAAAAAATATGGGTAATCAAGCATTGAAATTGTCGCAATAAACTTACTAAATCGTGTTGGATAATTTTAGTGCATAGAGTACGTGATTCGGTAGCTAGCAATAAAACCATACAAGCTAGCAATAAAACCATACTAGCACACTTAAGAATAATATTAATTTGCAATAGGTTCGTACTGAGTACTCGCCTTTTCGACGCAGACCCAAACTCGGTAATTTTTTTAGTACTGTAGATAATAAGGCGAAAAGAAAATCAATACGTTATTAGTTTCACCTTGAAGCTAATAAATCTTCTAAAAATTATTTTCATGGCAAAATATAAATTACAAGAGAGTCATGTAGCATAATAATGTTATGTGTAAAATAAAATTAAACGAGCTAAACAATTCCCGTAATTATACTAAGCGAAATTATTTAAGAAGCTGACCTTCCCCTTACGAGACAAATAAAAGTAGCAAGCAGTGCTTTACGTTCCATACTGAGTACTAGTAACATATTTATCTTCATTTTCAGTAACTTTCCGAATTGAAAAAATAGTAGCATATGGAAACGAAAAAGCAAAGTTAAGCAATTCAATCAAGAAAAATTGAGTTTATTCTGGAAACGTTTCCAAATAAGTATATGAAATATTTTTACGGACTCGATTTTCTACCAATGTCACACAAAACTCGGTCTTATTGACTAAGAAATCTTATAAGTTAGCATTAGACGACGTTGCATTTTAAATATTACTTTTATATAACACTTAATATAAATTATCAGAGACTTCATTATATTTATAATTTTATTTCTGCTGGATGGTAAGTAGTGTTATTCCGGACTGTTTATTCCGGAAATTCTAATAGATACAATATTTAAATACATTTTATCCTTATTTTATTACCAGAGAGTGAAATGAAAAGTTGGTGGCCTGAATATGAAAATAAATACGGTTACTTAAAAAACTATTTTTATTATTCAAAATATTCAATATATAGTTTAACACACTTCTATTTGGCTTTTTAATTCATTATATCACTTTTACAAAAGATTTCTCGAGAAACTCAGAAAAAGCATTAACTGCAACTTCGACCTCTTCATTTATATTCACGACTTCATTAGAATGCGGATTTTGTTCACTTTAATCTGATTTCCGTTTCATAACCATCTTAACCGTCACTTTCACGTAAATCACGCGCTACGAAATAAAGAGACAGACAAACAGTTTCCAACAACCTTGAATTCATTTCAAATTATTTATAAATACACGAGCAATATAACGCCAATGTGACACTTTGCTGTTTTGTTTTGGACTATAATTTTTACATGAAGATTGTTTTAGACGAACACGAAGATTGTTTTTTCGGTCACATGTAAATGCAGTGCATTAAACATATGATTGACTTGTATAGTATACTGTATTAAATGGCTGCAAAACCGGATTTACTAAAAACTTCATTGTCGACCAACTCGGAAAAAGTATTCTCCATTGTAACAATCTCCTCATATAAATAGTGACCAAACGTGTACGCATAATTAGTTTCATTTCATGTGAAAATTACAAAAATTTATCTAATGCTTAACGTGTATTAAAATCCTAGAACAAAATCCCGGTCTAAACGATGATAAAAACAAGGATTTTTTGACCTACGATTTCAACTTTTATCTGCAAAATGCTTTTCTGTTTATGTTGCGCAGTTTTAAAGAATTTTTATAGTTTCACTTACGCATATTCCAGTCATATGTCATTATTACAACTTTCTAACATTAATTACTACATATTTCGAAATTACCTAATACGTAATGTTCTTAGCATATTTCAACATTACAACTTTATTACGTTCTTTTAAAATGTACTTAAAATTTATAATAAAAGTAAAAAGGTTTAATATTTTAATGTCGTTCTACGCCTCTCAACACAAAGTATAGTTGGCATAAAACGTTTTTTATTGCATATAAAACCGGCTATCTTTTTATTTTAAAATTTAAATTCTCCAAGTGTACACTGATAACACTGAACACATCAAAACTCTATTTTTTACCAATTGTGAAATTTGCTAATAATCGAAACTAATAAATTAATACGATATGACCACTTCGTTAACCAAAGCAAAGGTTCTTAATTATTGTAAAATTTACACGCAAAAGTTTTTATAAACTTAAAAAAATATGTTCAATTTCCGTAGTAAAAAAAAAGACGAAACCGGAACTACCCTTTTTAATAGTAACGCATTTGGTGATGGTTTTTAATGTATTTCTTTCGGAATCACTTTGAAAAATGATTATGAATATGAATATATCATCATCGTATAGTTACCCTAATTTGCACAACTGATTGGCAGAATGCTGTTCAATTTCTTAGCAGTGTTGTAATGAGCTGTAAAATATTTTTATGGCTCTGAATCTATAATTTTTATCAGTACTATACTTTAAATTTTCTAAATAAATAAATACATATATAGACGCTGCCATCCTATTTTCAAACGAGCTATCTGCAACACAGCCCCCATTGAAGTAGACCACTTGATTCAAATCGTTTTGCATGTCTAGCCAGCCGCTCGAGTGTACGCCAGAAATGACACATTTCGTTAATTGTACAAACTAGGTGGCTATCAAGGCATTCTCTGCCGTTGGAGCGTGAAATTTTTTACACTAAACAGTCATAATGGCGCGGCGAGAGAGAATGGCACACTGGCACGTATATGCCGATACTGTCTTCTTTTTGCATGAAAACAATGTTCGGTGCGGTTTGAAGTTATCAGAAATTTGCTTAAACGTGAACGTTACCACAAAGCATAAATGTAATGTATAATACGCGGTAGTAACCGCAAGCAGACGTAAATTGAAAATGAACACCGGAAGATTTTCTATGCCATGATATACATTTATAAATATATATATATATATATATATATATATATATATATATATATATATATATATATATATATATATATATACATATATATTACAATGGTATATTTTTACTACGTATGCCATTACCATTTGGCCTTGCTAATGAATATACCCTTTTTATATAAAATTGTTTTAAACAATTTTTAACGAAAACATTAATTTTAAACTATTTTTCATCAAGAGCGGGAAACATAAGCTTTAAAATGAAGTTTTAATCATTAATTTTGATAAAGAATTGAAGTAGATATGGCGTTGTCACAAAAACACCTTCGACATATTTGATACATATATTGTAATTAACGTGTTTCAATATTATAGAAGAAGAGTAGTCCATTTTGGGCAAATAAAATACCTTAAGGGTAAACTGAAGCATATTTCAATTTTTTATACTTTTCGTTGATATAAATATATTATTTCGTTGATATCTCTCAATCACCTGTTCGTCTATTAAACTTTGCTATGAGTTAAACCAATGAAAAAATATAAATATAAACAGCGTGTATTTATAAAAACATTTCATTGCGTTCTCTCTCACAATATAGATATGATCAATATTTTTAATCAAACACACTCTTTTTGCTACTGAACCCTTTGAACAGATTTTTTTAAAAGAAATACAATTTTCTGATGTTTTCAAAGACATCGTATTGTCATATACATACATATGCATGCACACACACACACGCATACACACATATACCCACACAGATACATATATATATATACTTATATTTTTTGATGTATATTATATATAGCCTGTCAATGTGTCCTGTAATCTACAAAAACAAATTAAATATTTAAACTTGATTTTAATATAGAACAAAATTATCATACAATTTTTTTTGATACAAAAAACGTTGCGTTAAATATCTTTGCCTGGCTATCCAAAAAAAACTGTGAAATACAAATATAAATTATCCAAAAAAACAGATAATTGCTACTTTAGGTGGCAATATTTTTATACTTACAATAAATTACAGGTATAATTCCTAAAGCCATATTAGTCTATACATTATATTAAAATAAAAAACCATCATGTTTTTACGCGAAATATTTTATACACAATTTTTCTTACTTCATTCAATATGCTTTTAACTTCTGTTTATGTGTACAAAAATGTCATTATAACCGTTAACGTTTAATACTTACGTTATTTTTTTTTGCTTCTCTTTACTGTATCAGACATCGATATGTCTGACACTGTTTATGCACTCAAATTGTTTTTACGAGAGGTGACTATGGTAAGTTTGTGTCGATTTACACAAAATTCTAAAAAAATTAACGCAATATTAATTGAAAATGATTTACTTTTTTTAATTGCAGCTTACATTTTAAACAACATTAAAATTTACAAGCATAAATGTAACTTATTATGTAAATTGGCAATCGCAGTCGTCCTAGGATGTGAGGATCCCGCTTCAGTAATTATAATCGTAGTATGGTTACAAAAGCAGAATATTATATTTTAAACTATTTCAGTTGAAAGACGATTATACAATTTTGTCGATTGTTGACTTTACTCATTATTTTTTGTCCTCTGAATGTGCTCCTAATATCACCAAATTTTGGCATATTTCACCTGATGTTTTCAATGACCTATAAACATGTTTTCCATATATTTTACATATTATATTGGTTTTGATGTTTCCCTCTTTCAAGAAATCGTTAGTCCAACTACGCATTGGGAAATTTTCTGCTTATCTTTTGACTTTTTGCTTCGATTAATATTTTCAAAATAATTTCAGCAAACTTCGTAATTTTTTGTACTCACACTTCCTTTCAGCCCACATCATCTTCTTATGGAAGATATTTAAAGGAGAATAATGTGGAAACATATTTAAAAAGAATGGTTCATTTAAACAAGATTTCAAAATTATAAATTTATTTGTTTCGTATTTCAATGATTGTTATACTCAACTCTCTTTTTATACTAACTATACGATTGTATACTGACTCAACAATATATTTTAGTTATTCAAACGCCCTTCACTCTCGTCGTCGCCTAACCACCAAATAGGTCTGCCCATCATCGAGCGGAATTTCGTAATCATGTAATTTGGTTTTGAGCAGCATCTTCTTCTGCAGCTTCGCTTTATTTAGTATTTGCAGCATATTTTTCATCTCCCGTTCCAGTTCATCATCATCAGATTGATCATCTTCGGAATTGGAATCAAGTGACATGTCAAAGACAGTCGGCGGTTTCGTTGTCTGTTTCTCGTAATTAACCTGGCTCCGGTATGGAAATGGGCATTCGAGTCTGTATACTAGACTACAGACCTTGATAGAAAGATGGAAGGTAATGTCAAATGCGAGCTGACTTGTTTACCAATTGTCATGGTGTCAATTTGTAATTTGAAAAGAATCAGCGACATTTCTCCTTTTTGTATAAATATAAGTACTACTGTGCATACGCACTATTTTTGCCCGCAAATTAGCTCATGGATTACTTGATCTCTTAAGTGTTAATGACAATAAGGTACATCGTTAGCGATTTATAATATTATTAATATTTAATATTATATTATATAATATTATTAGATTGTTTCGTAATTGTTAGTAGGCTAACAATGTTACGCGTATATACTAATAACGACAACAATTTATTACAAAATATGGAGTCCTCTTACGTATACATTTACTGTTGTTCGTTAGCTTTCGCTCGTGACTTCATCTACGTAGGATTTTAACACAACACTTTTAGGACAACAAGGCGCTGGACGAATTCGTTCTCGAACAAGTCACGTAAAACTGACCATCTACACAAATAACTTCAGTTTTATCGTTTTAAGAACTAAATTTAGAATAGCCCCATTCTCATTTAATACTACTGATTCATCTTCTCCAAAAATGTATATTTTAGAAGCTAATGGCTTTCACAGTATGATGAAATTTTGAAAAAATACATCTACCCTTTTCCATACCCTTAAGAAAAAATTAAAAAACGTCTTTCGAAATAAAATTCCTAGGATAAGTTCCTTTTACCGTCTAAATTTCATATTTCTTAACTTGAATTATTAGATATAAGGTTGGGATGCTTAATTTGCCTCCCAACCTTATATTTAATTTATAATTAATTTCCATATTTAATGGTTCTGGTTTTCCGATAGTTACTTAATTTTAATTATTGAACACATAGGCCATGTAACCTAATTTATGGAATCATACGTCATCTTAAATGGTGCTATAAATTTCCATTGCTGTTTTCTATTATCCATATGTCTATTTTAAACTTTTTCTAATTTGATGTAGAGTTCGTGCTTATTGTTTTTCAACTTCAAAATAATGATATTTATATTATACAAATATGTACACCTATTTGACTTAAATACCATAATACTCGTAGCAAGTTCACATGATATAAATAAACTACTTCAGGCATAAGAGAGAAATTGCCAACTGAGAATGCATTATTCTTTTTTCAATGGTTTTATCCCGAAGCGCTTAAATGACAGGCGTTTAAACATTCGTTTTTTTTTCATCGGTTCTACCTGTCCTATCACTGGTAGTGCAACTAAGTGTGACGATATTAACTGAATTGTCATTTTCTGTAAATCCATTTTTACAGTCCGTCAATATGTCAATAATATAGATATTTGAATTGCGATTTCTATTATTTGCTATTTAGTTTTGGTAAAGGTTTGCGATTTGTCTAAAAAACGATGTATTAACATTTTCAAAAAAATATTTACCGTTTGGTTTTGGTAAAAATCTGTCTAAAAAATTATACAAATAACATTATAGAAAAATTAGTAATTTCACCGTACTTAATTTTTTATAAAAACGTGTCCTGTGATTTGTCTAAAACTCAATGTAAAATAATGTTATAATTTTGGTAAAAATATACAATTAACATTACAGGAAAAGTATATATTTCACCACATTTCATATTATTTAAAAAAAATAGGCAGAGATTATTTTTTTACGTACTTTTAAAATTAAGTTATATTACTAGTTTGGAAAAGAAAGAAATTTAAAAAAAAATTCACGCGATAACTACCGTAATATTATCCTTTATATTTAAAGAAGTACCGAAATTATTTCACAAGGTGAGGGAAAAACAATTAAATATTTAATTTCATTACTCACGCGTGAGTAATGAAAATGAAAATGGAAAACAGTAAAAGTCGATCAAGTGGGCACTGAACCACGCTTAGAAATTCATCTATCAAGTTAGAGGATAGCAGCTTTCAACCGTCGCTACTTAGCTTGCTTAGTTGGAAGAGGACCGAATTAGTTTATTTAAACTTACTCATGAAGCGTTAGGATGAATAAACTCTGAATGCCAACGCTGGGGTATCTCTGAACCTAACTTAACCTAACTAACTATCCGACAACAGTTATGCAGATTCAAACATACTATTTCTCGACGATATGATAATTAATTGACACATTATATACATATAAATGAATAAAAAACGAATTGTGGTGCAATTTTATTTTTAAGATTGAAATTATATATTATATAAAATTATTTTTAAGATTGAAATTATATTTTTCAGTTACTACGTAAATATACACACATACAGTTCTTGCCCTTGTCCCTAAAGGGATTTTTTAAATTATCACAACAAAATTGATTCTACTTTAAGATAAAGAATATCCTATATATGTTTCCATGCTATATGTATTCAATAATTCAATGAAATCAGTTGGGCAATTGAGGGTAAAATAGGGACGAGCCAACCAACACTTTAACATTTATAACGAGGCGAGCCAACTAACACTTTAGCATTTATTGTCCCTAAGGGTATTTTTTTAATTATCACAACAAAATTGATTCTATTTTAAGATGGAGGCGAGCCAACCAACACTTTAGCATTTCTTGTCCCTAAATTATCACAACAAAATTGATTTTTTTAATTATCACAACAAAATTGATTCTACTTTACATGGAGGCGAGCCAACCAACACTTTAGCATTTATTGTCCCTAAAGGGATTTTTTTAATTATCACAATAAAATTGATTCTATTTTAAGATGGAGGCGAGCCAACCAACACTTTAGCATTTATTGCCCCTAAATTATCACAACAAAATTGATTTTTTTAATTATCACAACTAAATTGATTCTACTTTAAGATTAAGAATATCCTATATTCGTTTCCATGCTATATTTATTCAAAAAATCAATGAAATCAGTTGGGTAATTGAGGGTAAAATAGAGGCGAGCCAACAAACACTTCAGCATTTATAACATTAGTTAGAATTAGGATGCAGGTTTTTGTATCACATGTTTCTACAGATATATAAATGCATACTCTATCTATTACAACCACCAAATTTTATTTGGTTCTCACATCAACAACAACGCCTACGGGGCGCATGTTCGCACAGGCCGAAGTCTGGCTCGCCCTCTCAGTGCCATAACGATTTTATACACAGCTCAGAACACAGTCATTACGCTAAATAATCATTACGACACGTAATTATTAACCATACGCTATTAAACGTACGCTGTGTTGCATGCCGGTAACTCGAGGCAATTTTGTTTCATAACTCTCGGTTTTAATTAGTTTATATTATATTTGAAATTGTTGATGTTAGGTGGTGCTTGAGTGGTGATGCTATTCGGCTTCGTTGGCAGAAGGCTTCGCGTCTGGCAACAAAGCGTGTCGTTTTCGAAATCCGCACGTTTATGAAAAATAATATCCAAATTGTAGGTGGGAAATGAGAAAATTTCGGAAATATTAAATAAAACTGTATTAACATACTTTAGGAAAATAAAATATGAACGATGTAAAAACCGTTAGTCATTAAAAAAATTTAAAATTACTCAGTATTCAGAAAAATCGTGTAAATTTTACAAAAAGGACTTTTTTTTAAGATTTGACAGAAAAACGACTTATTCAACTGACATGACTTTCACAATTAATTGCATCTCATATAATACAACTATATAATACAGTTTCCAGATGGACATAAATTACCTGAAATAATTTAGACAATGTAAGTAATCAGCAGTAATGGTTTAATTGAAGGGAATAAAATGCATTTAATAACCTCCAAGCCATTATAGTTACTGTAGAAGATAATAAGAAAATATGAAAATTCGTTAAACAAATTCAGCGTTTTTCATTACTTTTTATTACAAGTTTTCTGTTATAGTCCATTTTTCGTTGCAACTGCATCAAAAATATGTTGAAGGAATTGTATGTGATAATCCATAAAATAGTTCCAAGAAGTATATGGCTATTTATATATAACCTTTTTATGCTGAGGTTGTACAGGCCTATATTTACATCTTTGATAATACCGTTACTAACTTCAATACCGTAAACAGATATATATGAGATTTCATCACCATACACCAACATATAAAAATAATTTTTTTATGGATCGGCTGCAAAAACGGTGCGTCTCGCATACCGTCGCATCGTGTTAGTTATGTTTGTGACCTGAAGGAAGGACACAGATTTTGATAGAATATTTATCCATAGAAAATATTTCGGGAAAATATTTCAATAGTTGGCAAATATCATCATATATATTAATACGCTAAGGTTAACATGTTACTCTCCCTTTTTTATATCATTTTATAGATAATTGCTTGCTCTACCGGCATCCACAACTAAAAAATTTATTATTGCTATTGTTTTTGCAAATTAATTAATTATTAAAATTATATACACAAAACAGCAATGCTGCCATCTAACGGCTCAACGTCAATGTGATTGACGGTCGGTAAAATTTTTGTTTAATTTCAAATCCACTCACGTATAAATAAAGTGGCTCAATGCTTTTGATACTTGCGCCTCTATATGTCAATTTTAGTAAAATATTTGTTTGATCTGTCATCTGAGCTTCATAATGGAATAAATAATGCGAAGACTTCGCACGGGTCACGCTAGTAATTTTTAATTGTAAAAATATACTTCGTGCTTTCACTAAATTAATAACACTATTTTCATATTACAAATTAAGCAGATGATTCAAATCTTCAAATTTTAGATACTTATAACCTAGTGTTTATAAATACCAAATAGTAATAGAAGAAATCAAGAAACTTTTTGCAATATTTTTCTTATTTTTTAATATATAAAAAAGAAATCATTACATTTCGAAATTTTCCAACATCCATCCTGTCTAACCAATTTCTTTTATAATACATTCATACCTCAATTTTTATTGTTACTAATCAATTTTATATTAAATATAAGTTTAAATATAAAATTATTAAATATAAAATTAAATTCTAACGTTATGTGGAAAACATATTCTCCGTAAAAAACGAACCATCTCCATTTTTTTTGCTTATGCCAAATTATGGTATATATATATATATATATATATATATATATATATATATATGTATAGTATATATATATATATATATATATATATATATATATATATATATATATATATACTCATACATACATGAACGTATGTACAGTTTGGAAAGTGTGTATCATTTAAGACATGTTATAAACATAGACATGGAGTAAAAAAACTTGACCAGTAGGAGTGGAACTGGTTTTATTAATTTATCGTAATGTAAAATATATTGCTTACTATATATTTAATTGCGTAAAAATATGGTGCATATTTCTAGAATTATAAGGTCTAAGACAATCATTATAGTTTTCCTAAAATCTCCTAGTCTGGTTTTACCAACCCTGTTTTTTTTCATTTTTTTGATTCCGTAGTTTCTGAAATAAGGGGGAATACTCTATTTTCGCATATTTTTGGAATATCTCTTTAAATACGCCATTTAAAATCATAACAAATGCTTTATATTCCTCATAATAAGTCCTATCAAAAAGTACATAAAATAATTTCTTTTAATTCTTCATTTACCCCATCTTTAATTCTTATATGAATATTTAAAAAAAAATCGATGCAAAATTCGTGGGTTGATAAGACATATTACTATGCCAAAATTCAACTTCCATCTTCTCATAGTTTCTGGAAAATCGGTTGTGAAAAACGGACAAACATACATATGGGTGATCTTATAACGGTTTTTTTATTTCTTTTGAGGTTACGAATCCTAAAAATAACATGAAAAAAGATCGAACAGTAATACGGAATAAAATTCTAACATGAAGTCTGAGAATAGTTTTTGAAGTTAGAACTATGTAATTAACTGATCATTTATGTATTTAATTACAACGTAAAAATGATTTTAGAAAGTAAACGATTTCAGCAAGAAATATTTTGTTTGCATTGAAAATAGAGCTTAAACTATTTTCCAACATTATCTCCAAAATATTCTAGCATTTTTAAGATCGGGAAATAAAACCGTTTACTTACTCGTTGGTAAAAATCAGATTCTATTTGCGTCCCCTAATGGGTATTGCAAAAATGTCTATGGCACTTGAACGGAGATACAATATCTTACGGCTCTAGGTTATGAAGACGTAATACCGAATTCGTAAATTAATATCCACTTACTTTCGATAAGGTTGAAATTGTAAATCTCTCTAAGAAATCTACATAAAATCCAAAGTCTGCGATTACACACTTGGCCACCACTTTCTTATAAATATTATATTCCTTTCTAATGTTCTTCTCAATCTTTATATATAGAATCTGGTTTTTTTATTTATTCTCTATTTGATAATGTCTAAAATAATATATATTTTAAGCACTGTACATCGCGCTATTAATAATTAAGTGACCACTCAAAAAAATACTGCATATTTATAAACTCTTATATATTACAGTTTATTATATCTATATTACAGCTTATTATATGTTTATTATATCTATATTACAGTTTATTATATCTTTTATACGCGTAGATTTTTTAATAAAGCGATGAAATTTACCTGCAGGTTTTGTGCTATAGAGAGAGGAAAAAATAAATTTTCGTGTTTGGTTGTGCCAATTATTGACATATTATTGTACTATTTTTTATAATAAGTAAAACCTATTAAGTTTTGATATTGCTGTAGCAAGTATTTTATTGAGTTAAAAATTAGTATGTTAATTTGAAACATGAACTATATCTACAACAAATTTACTGAAAATCTGTCGAAAATAACACACGTCCTAAAACACATTGTGTGGTATCGGTATTTTCGTGGTATTTATTAATATTATACGTGTGCAAATTCACGGGTACATAAACAGCCTACAAGTTAGTCCACCATACAAAGTACACTCATTATTTGGCAAAGATTCTCTGCTTGGTTGCAAATTTATTAGAGAACAAAATGAGAAACAAGCCAAATTTTGGATTTATAATGTTAATAGGGATTTTTCTATCGCTCACTGATTATATTTTTGAATCACACCTGGAATTACTATACTTTATTATACTAACCTCACATGCTTCGTTACTTTTTTCATGTCAAAACCGTTCGTTGAATGTTTACGTGTCATCATAATTCAACGCACGGTAATTATTATCTTCCCTGTGACAACTCATCATAGATGTCATATATTACCCGTGCGTTCAATTTTCCATGTCATCCCAGTAATATTTTAAAAAGGAAACTTTCCTTTTTTATTTATTACTTTGCTTAGCTCTTTAACATACAACTTTCGTATCCTTTCCAGATTAATATAAACACATACACACACACACACACAAACACACACATATATACATATATATATATATATATATATATATATATATATATATATATTAAATATGTTGTGTAATATTTAAGATATACTGCATAATAGTCATAATATAAACGGAGAAAAGTCGTTCGTCTAAGCATTTTCGTGACGAATGATGGCAAAGTTATTACATATATATTAACATTATGTGTCGAGTAATCGTAGGTCTTAGGAAGGTCTATACAACGTGTCTTGGTGTTCCTACAGTTTTAAACTTAGCTTCAGGAGAAGATGTCGATTAAAATGTAGCAAAATATTTTAAAACATAAATAATTATAAAAAATTGTATTTAGATTTAGTGGGATTAGCTGTTAAAAATAAAAGGAGGTTCCTAAATGGTACGTTAAAAATAGCATTTTAAATAATTTTTATTTACCATAATTTTTATTTTATATAATATATATAAAAATATATAGTGCGTTACTTCATTCCTCAAAACAATTAAGACGATTCTTAGCGTTTTCTTTTTTATTTAAAAGTAATTAAGAAAAACATAGTGTCTATCCCAAATAAATAATAAAATAGGTTAAATAAAATCGAAGCAAGGAAAATATTAATAAAAATATTAATGCTTCACTACTTTTTCCAGTTGCATAAAGTATTCGTAAGTAACGCTCTCTAAATCTGTATTAAAGTAAAAGTGCCTTCTTATATAAGCGCCTGTAATATTTATACAACAAACGCTTGTAACTGATTTTAATATATCATTTGCGTCCGAAAAGTGACGTTAAATATATACATACGTATACGCGCATGCAAATATGTCTACATATATATATACAGGAATATAAAGCTTTTAAGAAATTTACGCCGTCTCTCTGTGAATTTTCAATTCAACGTTCAAATTATTTACCTTTTTTTATGATAAGTAACGAATACTTTTAAAATAAATCTTAATATATTGAAAATAATTAGGTATATTGCAGGTCGATAGATCTTGACATAAAATACTAATTAGGCGAGTTTGACTCGTACCTAATCGATTGCAACCGGAAATGGAATGTACTTTCAAATCACTTTTAATATAAAAAGTGCCATAAGTACCTACCGACTCGTTTATTTCTCATGTATTACTTCCATGAGGAAATAAGTAACATCTACAATATATTTAATTTAAGATTTTTTAAGGATTAAGCTAAAATACTATAATTTTTTTCTTTAAAATACACGAAATTTTAACTATAAAACTAATAATTATATTAAACCCTTTAAAACATAGAAAGCATTAATTTTTTACTGAGTGCAGTTTGTAATATCATCTCCAGAATGCTTATGTAATTACGGAATAATAAATATAAATCAACAATATTTAAACGACGCAGAATCAAAGGTAATGAGGGTTTTTTAAATGTTTAACTTCAATTTATCTATATATATCGATCTTATATAAAATTATGGAAGACAGTATTACCCAGTGAGATCGGTTGCTTAGAAAGTAACTTACAAACACCTATTTGTGATAAAAATCGGAGAACTGAGTAGTTCTCCTACTTGATAGAACTAAGTAGAGATCATATTAAAATTGTATTTCTTTTGCTTTTAAAATTAACTGATTTTGTTAAAATTTTGCTTAGTTTTGGAATAACCCAGAATAACAGAAAACTAAAGAACTATAACGATTTAAATACACCATTAGAGACTGAAATGCAAAAAAATATACATCTTATTGTAAATTGATCAACGCGAATGAAGCAACGAGCAACAATCACTTTAATTTAATATTAATGGCAAAACTTTTGCACTTTGCAATGTCACAACTAGTATAGAACATGAACAAAAACTCGTAGCTGTCCAATAACCCCTTGAAGGTTGAGGAACTAAACTAAGGTAAACATTTAAACTTATCCGTCATTTGCTATTTTTTTCGTACGCATAATCTCCTTAAACAGAATTACAAAGTATATTGTGATTACATAGCCTTGCTAGACTAGTTAACTGGGTCTTTTGTTATATAATATTTTTAACAAAAACTTAAAATTCAAATTGCATAAGCCAGTGAAGCGGCGAGGGTACGCGAAAGGTCACAACTCTGACTATTTACGCATCAGCTGCCGCTTAACAAAACACCTGATTTATTCAACAGCAAACCTCGCCGCCATTATAATTTTACTCAACATCGTTTACGTTTTTGTACGTTTTTTCAAGAAAAGTTCTAAATTGATCTAATTAATGTATATACAGTCGTCAAAAAATAATACTTGCAATTAATTCCAACAAAAATACAGTCGAATTGAAATCCTCTTTTGAAGTTGGTTAAAAAAATATAATAATAATTAACTTTAATAAGCGGAAGGAAAACGTTAGAAAACATATTAAAAGAAAAATAATTCACGACGAATGAAAAAAAGTTTCGGATCATGCGTAGATGAAATTTATTATGCTTTATTTCTTTTTGAGTTTTTATGCTATTATATTCGTTTTAGGAATTTTATACTTGCAAAATTAGTAATTATATGGGTGACTTCAAAAACTTAAGAGCAATAAAACATTTTTAATACGCTTCTATTAGTTTGACCTGTAACTTTCTATCATGTATAAGCAAAGCTCACAACCCATTTTTCATTCACTTCTATTTGTCCTATTTGATAAGTCGATTTGAAACTTTGTGATGAAAATATAATAAAATAAAATGGTAGCTGACGGAGGTGGCATGTGGTCATAGAAACTTCTCAGTGGCTAACATAATACCTGCCAGTTGTAATTCTTTTGACTTTTCTGCAATAGTTCTTGGATTAAGCATTGTACCCGAAAAGGATATGATAATGCAAGATAGAGGTGGTCATGGAAACTACTCAATGGCTAACAAGCAGTGAACCCGCCGAGTTCGAGCTCGTTTGACTTGTCTCCTTTGGTCTCCAATTTTTTTTATTTTGTCATAGCTCGTTATTTGGTAGGTTCAAGTATTATTTATTTTTTTAAATTAATCTCTTAGAATTTTCGACGTTTCCAAAAATTAACTATATTAATTGAAGTAATATAAGATCCAATAAAACACGCGAGAAGTCACGGATCTCTGCTAACACAATATTTAAGCGAGGTACACGGAGCGCATCAAGACAAGAACAGTCACACTCTGTGCGGTAGAAAGTGCGTGCGCATACGCGGCGTGCAGCCCACGAGTCGTTCAACGCGACTTTGTCCTTCAACATTGACATATTTGGGTGGAACGACTAAAATAATATTTGACGTGTTAATTTTTTTCACGTATTAATCTTAACAATGAGTAATAAGCTGAATCTATTGCCTTATCTTTTGACTGACTGACTCTATTGCCTTGTCCCGGGACTGTAAATATTAACGATGAGTAATAAGCTGAATCTATTGCCTTATCCTCAGACTCACTGACTCTATTGCCTTATCCCGGGACCCTATGTATTAACGATTACTAATAAGCTGAATCTATTGCCTTATCATCTGACTGACTGACTCTATTGCCTTATCCCGGGACTGTATATATTAACGATTAGTAATAAGCTGAATCTATTGCCTTATCCTCTGACTGACTGACTCTATTGCCTTATCCCGAGACTGTATGTATTAACGATGAGTAACAAGCTGAATCTATTGCCTTATCCTCTGACTGACTGACTCTATTGCCTTATCCCGGGACTGTATGTATTAACGATGAGTAATAAGCTGAATCTATTGCCTTATCCTCTGACTGACTGACTCTATTGCCTTATCCCGGGACTGTATATATTAACGATGAGTAATAAGCTGAATCTATTGCCTTATCCTCTGACTGACTGACTCTATTCCTTTATGCCGGGACTGTATATATTAACGATGAGGAATAAGCTGAATCTATTGCTTTATCTTCTGACTGACTGACTCTATTGCCTTATCCCGGGACTGTATATATTAACGATGAGTAATAAGCTGAATCTACTGCCTTATCCTCTGACTACTAAATCATAATTAAGGGAAAAACATATAAAATGGGGAAATTTAATATTACCATTATTATATGGTAATTATATTGTTACCAATGTTTCCAGAAGGGAGACATAGATAATAATATAACCCTAGTTTAATTATGATTTCCCCATATTATACGCCATTCCCTTAATTATGATTTATTAGAAAGATTTATCGAAATATATTTGAAACTATTTTGTCCCATAAATTTAATCTACAAATTTTTTATTCTTTGCTTGTTAATAAGTATGTAATTTATAGGGTTTCTTAAATCAACAGGGAAAAACAAAAGAAAACCTTTTAATATAACTAAGGTGTCGGTCTGTTGCAGCCTTTTTTCTTAGAAATCGTTTAACACCGAAAACTATTTATTTTAGAATTTTGGTTAAGATATTTCTAGAGAAATTGAGGAAAATGTTGAAAATAACAATATACTATATATATTTATATATATTATATATATATATATATATATATATATATATATATATATATATATATATATATATATATATATATATATAAACTACGTAAAACGATTTGAAATAAAACATGTACATGTGTTTGTGTGTGTGTGTACATATAACTCGTTTTAAAAATACGCGACTCAAACTACCATTACTACTCCATCCCACAAAACAGATATATAATGGATCATTTAACATTATTCAATTGATTTTTTAACAACCACTGTTATGTTTAAAATCCGTTTATTCGTCCACAACAATTTATCCACTAGCTGCACTACCAACATTACAATTACACCTTCCTATGTACCTTAGCGTGTCGATATATTTGCTGTATCTGTAAATGGCACTCATCTATCAATAACTCCAAAGAAAATTACACTAAAATACAATATAAAACAAATTCAACAGGAGATAACTTACAACACTAAATTAACAAAAATACAAACAAAATAAGTATAGCTTGATTAATGTGAGTTTTGCACTAGTTAAAAAAATTAATTAAAATATTGTATTGTGAGTCAGTAACGATCGCGACAAAAGTAACAAACATATATAAGTCATAATTTTCTGTCATTAAGTCGTGATTTGTTATTCAGAAAGGCAATTTGTAATTCACAGTTAAATGAAACTTCGTGATATAGTATTATTTCTACTTTCTTTAAGTTCTTTACCACAACCTAGGTTTCGTTGTATTACAAGATCGTCAGGATGAATTTCTACAAAATTAACGCTAAATATATTAATTTTGTTGTTTGCAGTTGTTTGTCGATAATTTGATAATAAACACCGCCGATATCCACGCACAAGCGCACCAAGAGTCGGACGCTACCGGGTATCATCAGATCGATACGATGCAACTATTTACTTATAAATCCTGGGATTTTAATATAAAGTGATGTGGGTAAAATTTCAAAGAAGAAAATATCGATAATAATTTTATGTTTTCCTTATATTGTTATTTTTTATTTTCGGCGAATTTCTTCTAATAAAATAACGCTAATGAGGTTACCCTAATATCAAAAATTGCCCTAAGTCATTACCGATCATACACACAAGAACTCGAATATATGGATTGTCTAACGCACACTCACATACGTATGTGTTTGTTCATATACATTATATATATATGTGTGTGTGTGTGTATATATATATATATATATATATATATATATATACACTGATATTCGAAGGAAATTTGCGCTAACAATCACAACTTTTGACGAAAGGTTTTCAAACTTGGCTGAAAAATAGTTCTTATGTTGTTATGCGTCAATATTTCAAAATTAGACGAAGATAAGTAACTGATTTTGCAGTGAAGTTATAAAGTAATTTACAACTTTTGTTTTCTTTATGAGTTGTACAGAATAATAATTAATATTCTTTCATACACAAAATTTATTGCCGCCAGTAAAAATTCGCTACAACCAGCAGTTTTCGAGAAATCGACACACAAACGTTTCACCATTTGCGAAACAAAATGAGCATATCTTGCGCCAACTTTCGAGAACTGTACTGAAGACCGAGGCTTTCAATTACTTGTATGATAGAGTATAGTATCTCACATATGCAGATAGGATTGCGCGCAATAAAAAAATCACCGAAGCTATTCCGAGTGCTGCCTTTCTGTCATATAGATCCTGTTCAAAATAGTTAAATTCTCAAGCATTATAATTCAAAAAATATTAGAAATTCAAAATTATTTTCTTCCTATCTCTCCACAACAAGGCTTAAATAAGCAAAATGTAAATAATTTTCATCACATATCCTCGAGAAGAATACGGAAAAAAATATTGTCATAACTTATAGAAAAGCATGTACAAGTATAAAAATAAATGATGTAAAAGAAAGAAATAAGAATAAAGGAATATAACCTTCAATTTACTCTTTCCAAACAAAAAACTATGTAAAAATACAGATGGATGTATAAAAATAATATTTAACCACTTCACATTTACCTTCATAAATTGAATGTTTTCTTAAATTTAAACAAACATAATGACCTTTGTCAATAGAACCCACGCAGCATCATATCCTAACTATAAAAGGGTAAAACAGGTTCAAAGACATCATGAGCCAAATCTTATATAGAATCCAAATCGAAATCCGGTTGCCTTATACGAAATTTTCAAACAAATTTGGCGCTCTCTGCCCACGAAAACACCTGATGATCGGTTCATACACATCTGCACACGGCATCTAACTCATTTTTTACTCTTTTTGCAATAAGCAGATCTTAATTTAACCTGTTTTCATTTCTATTTCTCATTTTCCTTCATTTTTATGGAAAATTAGGGTCAAGATATCATTAAGGAAACTGCTTTTAAAATTCACGGAAAATAGAACAGATGTGGTTTCCCAAAACACATATCCTTTCAGATGTTTTATTTATGTTATGAATATTTACAATAATAATAAACCGATGAAAACTAGTCCCATTAATGCACCGAGGTTTTCGTATCCACATCTATTGATATACAAATTTTATGTAAACTTTAAATTCCAATTTACAATTATATAAAACCTTTATGTAATTGTAGATTGTAGATAACTACTGGATGTCAAAAGTATTGATCAGTTTTCTTTATTAAACTATACTACAAATGAACAAAAGTAAAGAAAAAGTGTATTAATTAATATTAGTTTTTATTATGAATAATTAAACGAACTTTTAACAGTTTAATGAAACTACATTCAAACATCCAAATTACAATATGTTTGAAAGTATTTAAACCAAAGCACGTAAATGTTTACTGTAATAAATATAGTACCAGTCGCAATATTAATTTATACCATTCTCTCATTTTTTTTCAGAAAAGTAATAATTGTATACTTAAATATATAAATTGTAACCTAGATGAGAAAAAAATAATTAAAATTAAAAGCCTAATTAAAAATTAAGGCTTTAAACCTTTATGGCACATAATCGAATGAGACAGCAGCTTAAAAAGTGTAAACGTAAAACGATTAATAAATGTTAATGGTTAATTTATTTGGCCTTTCTCCCACGATTTCTTAACATTCAAACGTTTATGACTCTAAATAATCGTCTTTCCCTACCTGTCGCGGTCACTTTCGGGCCTCTTGTTATTGGTATTTCATTGTTCATACGTCCTAAATGAACAAACTGTTTCGACATTCCTTTCTCTATTTTCACAAACACATTTATTTTTGGATTGGTATGATGATTTTAATCTTTAAAAACTTGCATAATGGTCTCGCAGATCAACTAGTTTAAATTGCAAGGATCCTAGAAGATTAAGTTACAAAGATGAAATACCAGCTCTCCTTTTCAACTTTGCCCAATGAAGAAAATGGACATAACTGTAATTGATTTTAAGCATTATTTCTTAAATAACAATTATTTAAAATTAACTGTTTAATTATTTATTCTGTGCTCGAGGCGAATAGAGAAGATCACAATAACTTCCTATATTACATTAAAGTAGCTAAAATTTAAAATTTCTCATTCAAATATGTACTTCAACTTTTTTCACATGACTCGTTTTGGCTTACTATTCAGACGATCTGAAAAATATTCATTTCCGGTGTCCGTCTTGATATTATAAGCTGCGCGATAGTGAAATTTCAGTATTTTAATTAAAAAATATTTAAAGTAATGTTTCCATAAAAACGCCTAAATTAAATAAGGCTTAAAAACGGCTTATCGGTTTTTTTAAGTTAAAACACCGGATCTACGGTTTTTATGCCAAACGGTGAAAACAAACAAATCGAGGAAATGAAGAAAGATTATAACAAATGGGCACAACATCGAAAATATTACGTGCGGAAGACACTACCGAAGAAAAAACGCCGGCATATATTACATAACGCGTTTTCCCCTAAATCATTTTTCCAAAAATATCTTTAAGCTACAAACAAAACAATTCTACAGTTTATTTTATGTATTACGTGTAAAGAAAGTAACAACGAAATATATACAGCCTAATCGTAAATCTAAAAAAGTAATTAAATTGCAAATGTTGACAACAGATTCAAGTTTGAAATAAATATATGACATAAAATAAGACCATCGCACAACAAACAAAATAAACTTAATACATCTAAAAATATCATGTGCGGAAGACACTCACGCGTCTGCCCTCGTTCAGATTGATAAAACTAATTATTACTTCAAGTTAATCCCTAAATTTTCCAAGAAACTCGATTGGAATGGAATCAGTAGTTATTACATGATGGATATTAAAAAAAAACAGGCAATTAATTCAACGAAACCTAGGTCGTGGTAAAGAACTTAAAGAAAGTAGAAATAATACTACATCACTTAGTTTCATTTAATCGTGAATAATGAATTACTACAAAATTAACGCCAAATATAACCAATAGACAAAAATGCATGTTTTTCTTTGTTTTCAACAATGTTTTTCTTTTATTAGTTTTATTACGTGGCCTAAATCATCATTTCGTAAATATTTTAAATATACACAGGGATCAATTCTATAAATTTATTATATGTACGGATGTAAATATTCATAAGTCAAATACATTTACTGATATTGGAAAATTCTTGAATCGTATTAAGTTTCACACAACTTCTCTCATATAGTTTCATGATTATTCAAGAATAATACAACCGTTATTAACCTTTTTCGTCAACATAATCTGATTCCACGATGAGTACAGAGTACAAAATATTAATAAGTAATATTAATATTAATAAAGATAAAATACCTATTAAATGTTTAGAGCAAGATAGAGAAAAGTCGCACAAGACATCATAAAACACGCTGAACAAATTATAAGAAATAAATACAATAATTGTCGTATCTAATTAGTACTATTTATAGGTTTATACAGGGTTTGGAAAGTGGAAAGCTAATTTCTAATAAATTATAATAACATTAATGTTGATCTGAAAGCTTAGAAACAAGGTATTATTATTATAACATAAATTAGTAGCCGCATGAAGAGAGATAGTCGTAAACACTGTGCCACTTATAACGTAAATAGCTATGTTTTATAGTCTGGTTAGTGTTTTTGCCATAAACTCTCCTATAATATTCACTACAATTAATTAAAACGCTTTTTTATAAACTTCTATTCGCCTCTATTCACCAAAAATGTTAGAACTCGTAAGCTGCAATCTCAACATAAAATATGGACTTGACATTTTAACTCGAAAGAAACCCGAATATAAATGTTATAAGTATAACAACAAAACTACGGTAAGTAAGTAGGTACATCCGAGATATAAGAGTACCTATTTTTCTGTAACTCTACAAATGGTTGAAATAAAACCTTTGTGTAATCACTCTTCTTTTCAATTGTCTTTCCGATCAATAAATCTGTCTAATGCCGGGATTTTCATTTTAATAGTCATAAAGTAAAGAAACTTGGCTCGAAAAAAATGCTTCAAACCATGAAACAGTCTTAAAAATATATTAAAAAAAATAAAAATAGTTTTAAATTTCAAATATTAAGAAAGCCGATTTATTTGCATAACCTAAACGAATATCAAGACGGACTAGATAGGACAATGTAAAAATACTTCGTAAACATTAATATGCACTATAATGCAGGTAATAAACAACTTAATGCGTACATTAATTTTCGGATTGAAAGCCTGAGCTATCCTGACACAATTTTAAATATATAAAATTAAAGAGAAAATTTAGAAGTTTTTAAAATGTCCGCAAATAGTTTTTCGCGAAATCCACACCCGCATATTCGGTGTTTGTAAGGTATAAATAAAGTGTTACGATTTCATTATATTATTGAGTTTATAAAGTACGTATATTGTTGGACTTATAAAGCACTTATCATTGAATCACCTCACACACTGCCATTGCTTTACAATCGAGGTGCAATTAACTTAATTCTTGGACTAAAGATACCCCAATCAGAATTTTGCCAGGAAAACGAGTTCTAGCGTATCATTAAATAAATAATTACCAACAATGTGAAAATTGGGCCCAAAATCGTTAAAACGGTTTTTTGAAAAAAAAACATTTTTTTAATCTAAAGTGCTTTAAAGTGAGGAAGAAAATAAAAAATTGCTGGAAATATTTATAAGAAATCACAAAGAAATAACAAATCAACCAAATCACTAAAATATTAGTTAGTTATACAACGGGCTAATAGATATATAAAGGTATTTTTTTAATTTAATTATTTAATAATATTCCTCAAAGAATGTTTTAGTAACAAGCTAATTACTTTCTATTCACACCTATTCTTTTAAAAGGTTAAATGTAAAACATTAAAAATAATTCCACAAAACAGTACACTGTATTTACTGATGTCATCACTAATTAAAAATAGTCAAAAAAAAGTGAATTATCGTTTAATAAAAAAGATATAGAAGTTGTGAAAGGTTAAAATTGTGTCACTAAATTCTCATAATACCTTTTTAAGCAGAGTACATATTACTTTCCATTTCTGTGGTGTGGCTAAAGTGCTTTAAAGTGAGGAAGAAAATAAAAAATTGCTGGAAATATTTATAAGAAATCACAAAGAAATAACAAATCAACCAAATCACTAAAATATTAGTTAGTTATACAACGGGCTAATAGATATATAAAGGTATTTTTTTAATTTAATTATTTAATAATATTCCTCAAAGAATGTTTTAGTAACAAGCTAATTACTTTCTATTCACACCTATTCTTTTAAAAGGTTAAATGTAAAATATTAAAAATAATTCCACAAAACAGTACACTGTATTTACTGATGTCATCAATAATTAAAAATAGTCAAAAAAAGTGAATTATCGTTTAATAAAAAAGATATAGAAGTTGTGAAAGGTTAAAATTGTGTCACTAAATTCTCATAATACCTTTTTAAGCAGAGTACATATTACTTTCCAGTTCTGTGGTGTTTTCTATATTTTTATAGCTCTTTAATGGAATATTCTTCAAATTCAACGCTCTGTATATTAAAAAATTATTTTATTCAATAACTCTTGCACCTTTTAGTAACAGGATGCATCAGTTTTGATAACTATCGAATGGTAATCGAGTAATAAATTCCCACATCGAAAACCTGTTACTTTGCACTGTGTCTTAAAAATATACATAAAGTGGGCGGCATTTAAACAAAGACGAAGCAATGAATCCAAAGTCACCCACTCGAACGCCCCAGCAGCAGTTCATCAAACCAAGACAATTGATGCTCGATAGAAATTGTGCATACGCAAAACCTACAAGGCAATTCGAGCATGATATTCGAGCTACGAATGCATTCTACCCACACTGCTGACTTAACGAGCGCGCGTTACGCGTCGCTTCACTCGCAACTAGTCATTTTCTGGTAGGGTGACCATGCGCGGAGTAATTTTGAGTTGACATGGGCCAATTCTGAAAGAGTAACACTATTTTTAAAATATTTAGTTTTGGCGAATAGAACGATGCCGGGATATAGATGAAACATAGATTTGTTATAATATCTTTTTATAGATTAGATCATTAATCATAAAATTAAAAATTAAACCTTTCATACTGGAATTATAACAATATTTTTTAGCTCAGAAAAAATATTTTATATTGAGACATCATTTGTTTCCTTAATTATATTTTAATAGCGTCCTAACATATTTATATTAACATAAATACTATATGTATAGAAGTCATTTAATAATATTTTAATCTTTAAATAAAATTAGGTATTTCAATAAAATAAACTAAACAATTGCAGAAGCTAATGAATAAGGTAATGTAAAAAAAATTTAAATCATTAAAAATCTTTTTTCCGCGTACACAAAAATTAATTCCCCCATTGATTTCAAAGTAATTAGAAATGACAATTCTATTACATTACACTAAACTCATAAACTATTACAAATACCCGCTTACATCGATAAGCAAAATATTACAGGAATTTCATAATATAGTAGACCCTCTATTAATATGGATTTTGGGTGGTCAAGCGGACCCGTTATAAGGTGTAAGCGGACGCATTATTACGAATAGATACAAAAAAACAATACTTTCGTTTCTGTTCTGTAACTTATACTCTATCTCCTCCATTTCTAACAGTTTCCATGGTTTTATTAATGTTTTTTTAACATTATCCTTGTATCATAGATAATTTCTTTCTCCTCTTCCATTTATTTACGCTTCTTGTCTCCACCGCAAACTGCTGCACTACATACCTTATCTACTTCATGTTCAACAGTTTCCATGATTTTGTCAATTCTTTTTTGAACATTGGACACATTTCATTTTATAGCATACAGATAATGTGAAAACTAAAAAAAAACTATTACTTATACCCGATATACAGCGCAATATTCAAGGTTAAGTATCCATAAAGTCTATGAAGAAATATAAAATATTTACTCTTTCCTAGTAATACAATATAAAGGAAAACATCATGTACATTACGTTATGTTTTAATTTTAAAAAAATTAGACAAAAAATATTTCAAAAATGTTTTCGTCATTTTTAAAATCTAACCTAACCTCCGGAAACAATTCACTTGGTTACCCTGCTACCCGCCCAAACCACTGTCACTCACCTATCATGCGTCGGTGGCCATATTGATTGTATTTCGAGATGGCGGTGGCTTCTCACTTCTCCGTGACGATGATACATAGACGTAGGTGACATCAATTCAGTTGCGCCATTTGGGTTAAAGTTGAACGTTAAGCGTTCTTCAAGGTCCTGGGTTTGACGCTATTAATGAATTGCGAAATTCCAAGAAATTCTCAGTCCCACACCGAGAGATAAATAACTATAATTGTAGGTCTATTAATCATCGCTACACGAAGGTTATTATGTTAATGGTTACTATTAATTATTTTTTCTCAGCTTGATAGTTTAATTCTTTATATTTCATTGTCCAGAACCATTCCTTTCCCCGTATGCTTTTCTTTTACTCTCCCAATACTTTCCTGTAAGTTTTTTCCCAGCTATAACCATGATTTGAAACTCAAACTTGTAGATTTTATTCAGCACTAGTGGGAATGTATAATTAACTCACATATAGATTATATTAAAATTAATTTGATACGTAATGATATTAATAGTAATTTTCGTTACATCCGCAATTAGGTAATTTGGACAGTAATAAACATGCGCATTTTCTTTTAACTGTTTGTTACATACAAACAACGCGTCAACGTATGCGAATTTACATTCGAATTACAAAATAAACAATATGAGTATAGTACATATTTATTGAAATTTCGTTTCTAAGAAATAAATGTAGGAAAGCTTTGAGAAATATGATAACATGTGTATGACAAAAGATAGACAAAAGTGTAATAAAAAAATCAGGCGATTTATTGAAAAGTTTGTGGGTGTTACTTTTTTCATTCAAATTTAAAACGAAATTAGTCAGAACTATTCAAAGAAATGCTTTCATCTTTTATTTTACTTTTGAATATTTTTTTTCTTATTCGAAAAAGATATATAATATCGGTTTTTAACTTACTTAGGCTAATAATTTTACGTTTCTTAATATCAAAAGCAAATATTTCGTCGTCTATTAACCTTGAACCAATAAATTTTATGAATTTCAAAGGAAACGCGACTATTTTTTTTTATTTAAAAAGTCTTCTACCAGAAAAAGTAACGAAATACAATGAAATTGTTTAAAAGTATTTATATTTTTATAGATGGAAGACATTTTATCCATCCGTTTGGATAACGCGCTAATAATACATAACTAATTACAGTGTGATAAATACTGCTTCATTCGCAATTATATAATAAAGTACTCATTACATTTACGATGGATACAGAAAGCAAAATAATAAGCACCGAACAAAACTAAGCAGGTGCAAATTGTTGATGTTAGCAAAGAACAATCTAATTTTACAATACTAGTTCCGAAATATTCAAAAACGACCTACTGATATTGTATGAAACTGAAATGAAAATGAGTAAATTCCAGGAGGCATCGTTTAAGAAGGAATTTTTCGCAATTCATCCCCTAAGAGGGAGAAAAGGTGTGACTAAGTTTGTATGGGAAAAAATATTTTTATGGTAATTTTTATTTAAAACTGAGTGTTCATGCTCTTTAATAAAAATTACGTTACCCGTGTTTCAGGATTTTCCGAGATACAACCTCTAAGGGGGTAAAAAGGGGTGGTTAAATTTGTATGGGAAAAAATATTTTTATGGTAATTTTTACTTGAAACATGGAACTGATTATCTTCAATACAAATAATATAACACATGCTTTAGAATTTGCCGAAATTCAACCCCTAGGGGGTGAAAAAGGGTGGCCAAATTTGCATGGGAAAAAATATTATGGTAATATGTACTTAAAAATTTGCATTAATGCTTTTCAGTACAAATAATGAAACAATTATTTAAGAATTTTTCGATATCCAACCCCTAAAAAGATGAAAAGGGGTAGCTAAGTTTGTATGGAAATAAATTGTTATGGAAATTCTTATTTAAAAATTTATATTAATTATTTTTAATACAAATAATGAAAGAAGAATTAAGCAGTTACGAGATTCAACCCCTGAGAGATGAAAAGGCATGGCTAAATTTATATGGGAAAAAGTTGTTATGATCATTTTTGTTTAAATATTTATATTAATGCATATTCAGAAGATATAATTAAACAAGCATTTTTAGAAGATATAATTAACACTTAAGCCGATAAAAGTAGAATAATTGTAATTTGATTAGTAGTTTCTAAGAAATACATGGAAAAGTATATAGACAAATATTTACAATTTTTTTAAAATTTTGTGCATTTGTTTAGAATCCTTAAAAGACTGACATATTTAATAATATTAAATTAATTTGGGTCGAATTTATAACTTCCTTTTTGAAGTTAATTAACAATTTGACTGAAGTTTAGAAAACGAATCGTCTACGCGAGCGAAGCCACGGGCGGTAAGCTTGTGTTGTAATAAATGGTAAAGACACAAAAATAATTTATCGTTACGACATTAGCCACAATATTGAATTATTACTGTTTACACTAAATTTTATATTTTAAAATCATTGATATAACTTTCCTGTAAATTTTGTGTTAACTTCCAGTAATACAATTTCTTTTTTCCTTACTTTCGACTTTAATAGTTTCGGGGGTGAGGTGGGGAGAATACATTTTTGTGGACATTTTCAATAATATTCCTAAACTATTTTACTATCTTATTTAAAAAATTCTGAAACAATATTCTTTGGAATTCGTGTGAATTTTTTTTAATCCGTATACGTCTTTTAAATCGCCTCCCACAGAATATTTGAAATTTTAAAAAATGTTTTCGGATGCTATATTTGCCTATCCAAAGTTTCCATATATTTTTTTTATATGAAAAGTTTAACTATTAAAATATGTGTGAGTCAACATGCTTTACCACTACGCCAAATTAAAATTGACACGCCACACGTTATCTGAGCAAGTTATTGTAGATATTTTTGGCAATACTAATATAATAATTTTACACAAAATTTTATGTATATGTCGCTCTTCATATTTATATCCCACATATTTAGATAATTGTTTTTCTTATATTTTATTTACCCCTATCAAATTTCCTCATGAAAACTTGAGACAATTAACTACTGAAATAAATGTGGGTTGAGTCATTATTACCACGCCATGCGTGAAATTACAAATTTCTACGTCAAACGGTTTCTAAATAAAATCACTGTGACATGACAGACATTTGTTTTCTTTTGAGGTACTGAAAGTACTATTTAGACCATCTCTATTATAGTTATAGTAGTTTAAGCAAGCGTATAGTAACAATATAGCATGAGATCAAATTGAACTCGAGCCACAAACTTCTATGCAATATTAGAACGGAAAAAGTTTACAACACCACTAATCAAATCGGTCAAAAAATCCTTCGTGTGTTTTGAACATAGCATTGAACGATCGTTACTATAAATTCATGTTGTATGCACATGTGTTTCAAAACCGCGTCGAGATTTGTGATAGTGGTAGATTTGTCTTTATTATTGAGTTGTTCAACCTTTATATTTAGACAAATACTTATTTAATATCAAACAAAATATCGCAGCACAGACATCTAAAAAAATAGGTCAAGTGCGACATGGATCTCGCGCTATTAAGGTTCCATGCCAGTAGATTAATTCAAGAGCAGTTTTACATTGGAAAGAACTCAGGAATTAATCATAATCACCTATGCGGCACAGATCACGAGACGTCATCAAATTATAATTACACAGTCATTATTATTATCAACAAGAAAAAAATTACGTTTGTCGAAGCCATCAACAATTCGATCGTCGATACATCAACAATTTTTCCTTTTGATTACTTTAATCATATAGATAAATACAATTGATTTGTCTGGGATTTCCGAATTTTTTGCTTTTAAATACTTTCCCATTTACATTTTTGGTAAGTAACCAAAAATATTGAAAATTTGTGTCGTTTTGTACAAAAGGATTAGGGAACTACTGAAGTTATTGACGCAAGTTATTTTACACAAGTCGTACATAGAAACCAGACGATCAATTTAGTTTTCATAACATATCAATCGTATGCAAAGTTATGATGATAGAAATTTTAAAAAAATCTCCGCCACGCAGGGCGGGCTGTAAGGACTTAACTGACAGGAGTGGGCAGGGAACGGGGGGGGGCGCAGGTCGGCCCGCATGGGTTTTAAACTGAACTAATTATTTACTCGTATATATAATATGAGAGCATGTCAGAATTCCATACGGATGACGTCAGTACGAATCGCTAGTTTAGATAAAATTATACATCAAATTTAATTTTTATTCATCGTAATTATAAAACAGTGGTACAAATGGAATCATTATCAGGTTATAAAGGAAGAGCTGAGCAAAATGTAAGGGGAAAGTGGCAAATTTTCTTGTAATTCAATCCTATATGGCACTTAATAATAATTAATAAATGTGCGTGTACGTTATTTTTTAATAGTATGAGATACGAAATTCTCCAGTTAGTAACGGGAAAATAAATTGAACATAGACAATAATTGTTCATCGATTCAAAAAATGGAAATCTTCAAAAATCCAAGACGAAATCTGTAAAAAACTGAATGTGAAAGTAAACAAAAAAAATTATGGATATCGTAAAACATTCTTTTAAAAAAATTATATTTTGACGGTAATAAGATAGAAAGGTTTAAAAGAAACTAAATTTTCACTTACTTCACTTGTTTATATTTCGACTGCTTTCTATCGTTTGGTTTTATGGACTATACAAATCAAAGTATCACAAAATGCAATGAAATTTGTATTTCTGATACGGTTGATCGTATCCATTCCAATTGAAACAATGTATAACGTACGTGCGTATTAACCAATATATTTTCCATAGCGCACCGCGCATGAATACAAAACGCTAAATGTTTGCTGAATTGCAGTAAAAAAGTAAATTTTATCAAAAAAAGTACTTCACTTAACACGAAATTTTGACATAGATTTTATTCATATGTTCGTTATGTTTAACTGTTTATATTTACCGATGTTGTTTCGTGGGACGTTGTTTAATCAAAGACCGATAAATTCGTATGAAAAAATGACCCAAATATGAAGTTTACCAGCTAAGAGCCTCATAAATGTGCCACCATCTCCATCGTTATAGTAATATAATAGCAGCGCGTGTAACCTGTGTACTATACAAGATACTTTACTGTAAAAGTTTCACGTTATGTTTCATACTGACCCCCTGTATAGCAATATGAGTTTTATCATATTATAATGTTCGTAATAAAAAAACATTTTGGCATAAAAAATATTTTTCCCTTCGAAATAAAATCAGAACTTGAATCATCTTTACACTTAAATACATACTAAACAACAATGGTTTTGGCTTTCCAACTTACTGAGATACATATTACCCAATTCGTTATATACTCGTACATACATTTTATGCGGAATCATAACTGAATTTCAATCACTTATAAAATCTATTTTAAATGAAGTGTCCAAGTAATGAGGTCAAGTTCGGTTTCTATCCAAGAACTCGAGTCACTGACGAACGACATTACTCGCCCGAGGTCACCGCGTGATGACTGCTTTAGGTAATTGCACCAAACCAATGGTACTGGTCGAATTTATCACAGTACTTCTAATGACAAATGTCGCCTTGAACAAAAGTGTGTTTTTTATATGATAAGTTTCTGTACTTTGATACATTTTTTTTATTATATCTTGACACTCCAAAAAAGGAATGATCTTGTTCTTAGTGTAAAGCTCGTTGATGCGATTCTTCGAAAATAAATAAGTGCGAAAATTTCAAAAATACTGTAGGCGATCAAAATAATCTAAATATATGTTTTTTTTTAAATAACATAATTATTTTAACGACATTTCAGTTTAATGAATACGATAAATGTAAGAGATTTAATGTGAGGGAAATTTCATAATTACTCGTACGTTAATGTTGTTCCAAACCAAAAAACCTACAATACAAATAATGTTATTGAAGACATTTGGGGCAGACTATTTTTTTTTTAATTTGTATTTTAAATGCTAAGTCAACTAGTTAAAACTCAACAAAAAATACTGCTGTTTATTAAAATGCATCTGATAAACAAAATTTGTTGCATCGGTGTCGACCTTAACAATTATTTTATTCAATTTCGAGTTTGGAGAGCGAAAATTTTAGCTAATAAATGTATAATACGAAAAAAAGGCAATACAAAAGAACAACAATATATTTTCTAATATCTAAGCAATATTATAATAAAGTTACATATCAGTCAAATTAGATATTTTAAGGTAACTAAATAAAAGTGAAAGCAATGAGCAGAACTCCACAAACTTGGGATTTATACAATTCACATTAAACATATGTCCTATCGCACTTAAGCAATCATTTTAATTAATAAGCAGACTCTAATAAAATAATGTTGAATATTATTTCCAAATTTTACATTAAGTCATTTCAAAACCGAATTCGTATGTTTATATATTGGAATAGAATGTGTGCATAAAGCATTAATAATTAATATGGGGTTTGCGCCATTATGAAAAGTTCATTTCGCACCCAAAACACGTGTTTCCTTCTAAAAATTCAGCATTACTAGTCATTCACTCATAAAAGAATTATCATAATCATGATGAAGTAAAGATCTATGGGTAGATGTCGATGTTCTTGACAATGAAAATAGTCCTACGCTGTTCTTTCATTTAGTTTATGTGGCAGCATATTTGGCATGTTGTTCTACTTGATAATCTTTACTAGACCTGTCCACTGCGTCGAAGAACGACTCCCAAGTCGTTGGTTTTTTTAAATTTGAACTCTCAAATACTTGATCATTTTGTTGACGTGAAACTTCTTTTCTGTCGATAGAAAACCATGAGGATCAATTCCAGTAACTTTAATAATTAAAAGAAAGTCATTTTTGAAAATCAAATTCTGATTTATTATCAACCTTCGTGTGTTTATTACAAATAATCTTCTACTTAGTTGCTCTATAAACTAGCAGAGCAACTGAATCGAAGATTAAATTACGAGATAAAATGACAACCGATATTATTAAACAGCATTATCTAAAATTTGCAATTAATATATATATATATATATATATATATATATATATATATATATATATATATATTTAATTAAATTAGTTATAAATTAATCAATAACAATAAACAAGTTTTACGAAAGAAGGTTATTGGTGGTACGTTTTAATATTCTTAATAAACGCAAAAATATTATATATCAAAAAACGGCAACATGTTCATCAGGCTTGCGGTGAAGTAGTTATGCATAATAAGACGTATACCAAATAAAAAGCCTAGTTAAAGAGTAATTAGTTTATATCACAGTTCTGTCACTACGCGTAAAGGGAATCCTGCAAAATGTATCAGTTGTCACTAAAACAACGTATAATATTTAGCATATATGAAAAAGTGGCAATACAACGGTTTAAAGCGCAGAGCCTTTATGTTTTATGTATGTTCAAAACAATATTATAATTTAGGTTCATCTAAGCGTGAATATAAACAACATTTTCAAATTTAAGGGGACGAATTTAAATCACTAAACGAAAATAAATGTCAAGGCACTTATTCATATATAACAATTGTATTAAAATAAATGTCATGTTACACCGTACACTATACTATTTCAAAAAACTACACAAACTTCAAGATCGCCACTTCAGAAATGGATATAAACTCTCTTCACAAGTCTACTATTTCTGAAAACTATCAACCATAAGGTAAACAAATTTTATTTTCGTAATACCTTCAAAAAATTCCATAAGCTTTTACTTACATATTGGCTGTGAAATCGAGAGCTAACAAAGTAGCATCGCTTTGATCACTTGCCTATAAAAGTAGTTATCAATCTCTCGAAGCGTAACTAATAGTGAGTTAACAATGATTTAATTGATCCCTAATGACCATTTAAGAATTTTAGAGAAAACTTATACTTTTTTAAGAAAGGTAGAGATATATTGAGTTGTACCGACAGTAGTTACGTTATACACTGCTTTATTATAGATGAGTATCATGAAAAGGTAAACAAACTCTATTTATATATTGAAACATTAACACACAAAAAATTGAGCCGTGTATTCGAACGATTTTGTGACGTAATCTATGAAAGTAATCGAGACGTCAACAAATAGTTAAAATGTTGAACTGGAAATGCGGGTTTAAGTTCCTAAAAATTCTTGTCATAATTCTTTTTGTGTATTTTTCAGTACATCTCTGAAGACATACTATTAAAAAATATGGAAAAAAAATTTTAAGATCTTTAATATTAGCTCTTCCAAACAGTGTCCCTCACTATATAAAGAATTCAAAACGTTTGACTCGAGTATTTAACTTGCACAACTAACTCAAGTTAGCCCCTCCTAAATTCTATGTTTTATTAACGTGCCAAATTTGGACTTTATACTTCAAGTGGTTACTGAGGAAAACGGCGGTGACAGACAAACATAAAGACACATGAGTGAATAAACGCTCGTCTGGTCTTTTTTCTTTTCCGGTACGAAACTCTAAAAAAGACATTTTAAAAAGTTTTTTCTCGAATCTTTTTCTACTACGAAGTTTTTTCTACAATGTCTACTATTACTATGTCTGACTACGACATAAAAACAGCGTGTTACGTAATAATTGAGGATATGAGTCATTTTTCTATTCAAATCTCTGTAAAAACAATTTTCCACGTGTGCAACACTGCATGACACTGCTAAGGTTCTATACACATTTTACCTGTAGTCTTGGAGACGACCAGTAATGTATTCGTAATGTGTTTAGCTAGTAATTTATTTCGGACGTTGTTAATAACAATTATGTTAAGACGACACTTGAAAAACTAATCTGCTCTTTGTTAACTAAAGAATATTCAATAATATTTGCTCGCAAATACGAGACGACATCATTAAGGTACCGTATTCAGTGACATGCGAATGACTTGACAGTTACGGACTCTTATTAAAATGAGGCGGCGTTTTCACAGCCGTCAATTGTTGCCATCAACTCATTCTTTTCTATTCTACGCTCCTCGGTGCGACACGCACGTTGACCACATGCGAGTTGGCGATTTATTCCGTTTGTTTTGAATTAATTTTTAAATTGTCTTGCCAATTATACAATTTATTTAATTAAATATGCCGGAACAAAGTTTTACGTTTGTAATATTGCTTTGAAAGTTTGTTTTAAATTGAATGCTAAATTGCATATCCGCGCTTAATTAATAAATCGAATTATGTAGTCGTCGAAAACGTAATAAGATGCTATTATATAAAATAAATTTTATACGTAGTCATTTATTTGCAATTTTTCTTAGATAAATTTAAATTTATTTTTGTTCATCATATTCTTTTATTATATCAATTCATGGATCAATTTACATAATTATTGAGACAATTTTTCTCGAATTACATTTTTTCCACGCAGCTTTGCTCCACTTATTATGGTTCTGCATAACTGATACTAGATTACATTTTGTACATATATAAACTAGACTAAATTTTGTATATATAGGCACAAACTAACAAGTACTTATCTTCGAATCGTAGCTTAATTAATTATTAATTCAGTCATTTTTGAAAGTTCTGATAAAAACAGAACACTTTAATATACCCTTTTATTTTATTAAGTGTCGGATTTAATTTATACAACAATTTCTCAACTTAAGTTCACGCAAGTCTTTTACTTATATGTACGATTCCATATTAAATATCAATTTAATAATCAGTATCAATTTTATTGAAATGCAACCGGCAATTTCTGTTTTGAGAATACTTTACCCATAAGATGCAGTCAAAAGTTATCTGCTAATAACGTGAGAAAAATACATTTATATAATTATATGTGATAAAAGAATTAACTATTACATGCTAAAAATACAGTAACTTATTCCGTAAAAAAATACTATTACCCTTCCAAAGCACTCCTCTTTAGATTGAATACACTTGTTCCAGCGATTTGATTGAGTTGTAAGTGTGTTGATATGACACTGAAACTAAAGTTCAGTGTTCACCATAGATAATATCCATCATAACTGAGACAGAAAAAGCAATACAAATGTACATAGTCATATCAACTATGTTTTTCCGTTGGCACGACATATTACATTATAGGCACGTTCTTAAAGGCCAAACGATTAAAACATATTATTACTTAGATTTTTACCTTTATAATTGTCAATTATTTCTAACATCGAAAATGTAACTAACAGAACTGGGTTGAAGTCAGGGGGAGACATTACGCATAAAACGAAGAACCAGGTTTATTCCATACAAAAAAGGACTTTCCAACAATTAAAAAAAATGGCAAGTCTGCTGGAAGAAGTATATAACTTAAAGCGAAATATTTTTAAGATAATTGGTTGTATATAACTGAAAGCGGAAAAGTGTTAAGATAATTGGTAGTATATAACTTAAAGCGGGATAGTCTGAAGAACTGCAAGTTTTTAAACAAAACTGCACTTGCAAGTTTTGCAACTTTTGTTTAAAAAATGTAAGTAAACAAATATCTTTCCTATGCTAAGCTCCGATTCGTCTAGAAAGCGCTTCTTATATTCTAAATATCGATTTGCTTTTAAGGTAAAGTTTCATCTGCCCTTGATCATTTGCGACAGCGTGTCTCAATCCACTGCCGTGCATATACGCCTCCAATGCGCGTATCATTGGAGCTAATACCACTAACCGTCATTCTGTGCATAACCACATCAGCGTCATGTTGACGATTGCAGTACCTTCTTGCACCAGCGGTGCTGCTGCCTATGACCAATCTGTTCGTTAGCTTCACGATTACGAACATCACTCTAACCTCGCTCGACTGGTGGCCGGGAATCAAACTCGAGACCCCGCAGTACGCTACGACGTCTAAGGCTGCAAACCTATATAATACCTATGAAGTTTTCTTTGCAAATAACTGTGCAATTTCTAAAATTAAAATTTATTTACTAAAAATAAAACTAAAAAAGAAAAACATTTCATATATATATATATATATATATATATATATATATATATATCGAAATATACATAAGGATATAATATGGAAAATATACGTTACGCAAAGACTATATCTAGACTAATATGTTACTGATAAAAAAATACTCGGTCAAAACAGTTGATAGAATATTATTACCACACTACAACAGATATTGCGACATTACAAATAAATTTACAGAAGGTACTTCACCTAAAAACAAAGTACTTTGCATTACTCAAGGAAATAATCATAAACATCCGTCTATCGAAGTGGAAAACAAAATGTTAATTTTTTGTACTTCCTCCTCTTAATTTCCGCATAGGGATATTATTTCCTTTCGAACGTTTCCGGGACTACGATGAATCGTATCCCCGGATGAATGATCGTGATGAATGGTCGTGCACATCTTAGCCCAGTTGAAGTCAATTAACCCACAGTCATGGTTAAGTTCGATACTTTGTCATAAATGTTAATCGACTTTGAAACAGTAGGATATTCGCTTAGTTAAATTTTGCTTGTAAATATATTTGTGGTAAGAGAGCCTTGATCATGTATAAATCGATTAGAATGCAACTTTTTGTATTTAGCAAAAACATTATTTCTGTGCTCAGGTCTAATATCATCAAGACATGTTAAAATCATTAGTTAATAATCTATTACATAGCATATTTATTTTGAGCAAAAATGTTCAAAGGAAACATTTTTTCCCTTTTTTTTCAAACAAATATTTAAACAAAAAACTAATTTCTTCTAATCTAGCTTGCCTTTTTGAAGTCCGTTCTCAACAGTAGAAATGAGATTTTAATTTTTTCTCAACGTTGGAAACGTTTAAGTAGACGTTTTACACGCTTATGTAATTAAGTTATTTGAACACTTTTAGTTAAGCTAAGAACTTGAAATTTGGCACTTGGCCAAATTGTATATGAGTAGTAGATACCTGAAAAAAGCTACTAGTAATGACTAAAAGCGATTGCTAACTTTTTGTCTTTACTAGTTTTTTACCTAATTAACTCAAAATAAAAGTGAAAAGTATATAGCAAGCACATCTTTAATGCGTCGCTCCCCCAAAAGGTCAAGCAATGGACTTTGAACTGAAAAGTTACTGGGTTTGAATCCTTGATCACAATTTCAGGTATCATATCTTCAAATATACACTAAAAATATGCAAAAGATCCCCCCCCCCTCCCGTTTACGAGACTACTAAACCTGAAATTATGAGAAAATAGGGTTTTTAGAAGCACATGCAAACATTATAGGAAAACTATAGCCGTGATTCTAGATGTCACAAATTTCTAAATATGTTTTTAAGCCTTATGAAAATATATCGTAGAAAATATGTTTGTGTTGTGAAAAATTTATATTTGTAAACAATTCAATAAAAATACAATATTTTTATTAAATATTTATAATTGCCGAAGTGTGGGCGGAAGTACGAGTTCTTTTTGCGCTTGGCAGGTTTTTCTTTTTAAAGACCAAAATAAAATGAAAATGCTTTCCGTCTTAATTCTGATGTTTTGAAAAATCCAACGACTTTTTCTTTAAAACCATTTAAGACATTAATACATTTTCAAATCAGCGCCATATATGACTCTTCTACTTGTGATTATTGAATCTAAAGAACCACATCTGTACCTGGAAACTCTATAATACATTAGCAAAATGATATAATTGATTGCTCAAATAATAACTTTTATCATTCGAAATTTAATATTCCGATTTAATCTAGTAAACTTACTAGATGGCGCTTGTAGTGTAACTAAACGACCTAACTAAAACCGACAGAGGTTTCAATATAATTTCGTTATATTGAAACCTCTGTCGGTTTCGGCGGTAACCTTTTTTACATTCGATCAGTGTTATAAAAGTTGGAACCAAAACCGTTTCATGACGTGGCGAATATTACAATAATCCAACGCCATGGGATGCTAATAGAAAAAATAGTTAGCTTTTTCTTAATTACAATCTACTGTACTATAAAATAAATCTACAGCGTTTCGCTGAGCAATAAAATAACCCGATAATTATTGAATTTAGGTTTAAAATATAACACGCATGCTTTGCGTATAGTGATTTTTTTTAGATTTTACATTTCAAGCTTAACTTTTGGATAGTAGCTACAGTATGAATGTACAGATAGTAGTACAATGCACAATTTGTGTTTTACAGAAAATGTTCTTCTTGAAATCTTGTTTTATTACAACTTAAATAACGGGAAAGAACGAAGGAATAAATGATCAAAAATGCGATTTACTTCTATGGCACAAAATTGCAAAGGCGTATTTCATATAGAATCATGAAATATTTTGTACTGATGTCATATTAAAGTACTATATATCCTTATAGACAAAAAATCTAAACATAAAAATGGAATCAATTTCTGATTTTAAAGTTGGTGATGCACGATAAAAATACAAACTGTAACTTTACAGCTACTATACCATATGTTTGTATATTTGTATCTCGCCTTGCCTCCCTTTCACATCGTCATGACTTATAACATTTTAATAATATGTTTAGTTACATGAAAGTAAATAATTAATAATACATATATATTTAAAGCATTCTTAATAACTATAGCATTCTTGAAAATATTTATGGTATGTGGACATAAAAT
Organism: Druceiella hillmani; assembly: GCA_039881145.1. Taxonomy (NCBI): domain Eukaryota; kingdom Metazoa; phylum Arthropoda; class Insecta; order Lepidoptera; family Hepialidae; genus Druceiella; species Druceiella hillmani. The sequence continues at coordinate 28,180,057 of JAYKKI010000013.1, read as the reverse complement.
ACCTTTCAACAAAGACTAAATATTTCTTTTAAATCACTCAACGTTACGCATTTTCCTTAACTTTATTATTTGTTTATAAGCCAAAGGCAATTTAATTTTATTGTAAATCAATTTAACATTCGGTTGTAATCAAAACTAACATAGTACATTTTTAAAGAACAGTTTTCATGTTTTAGATCTACATATGTGCATGAAATTTTCCGATAAGCATATTTAGAAAAACACTTTTTAAAACATGAAATTTTGCGATAAGCATATTTAAAAAAACACTTTATATACGTATTGAGTTTTAAATTTGCTGTAATCTGGAAACTCTAAAAAAAATGTACGTACCGATATTTGCTTAAGTTTTTTGATTAAAGCAATTTCTAATACAATCTTACATTAAAACAAATATTTTGTGTCTTCAAAATAGTCATAAATAATCAATGAGTTTCAGTGATGAGCTCAACGATGAGTTTAATTATAAAAATATTTAACACTAATCATTTATTTTCTTATAAATAAAAAGAAGATTAAGAAAAAAACGTAAATTTCTCTATAGCGTCCTTTTATCTCTTAAACTAATAAGAAACGAATTTGAGGAAATCATAGATATACGATATGCTAAATGCAACTGAATTTATCAATATAACATTTAGTCCAATAACTTTAATTATTGTACGAAAAACTCATCACGCGAGTTCGACTCGTACTTAACCACTGTTCCTCTCAATACAATAAATTTAATTTTTCTATAAGAACAAATAATAATTTATTTGCGGATAAAATATACAACTTCACTACAAAAATTAGATGCAGTGTTTTTTTCTTTTTCAAGGGAGAAAAAAATAACAAATTTGATTAAATATTTTAAATTTTAAAAATACTAAACCACATCCACAAAAATATTCGTATAGAAAAAAATTAAATTAAATAATTTAAAAAATCCAAAATGAAATACAATTGTTAATATTTCTCGTCTACTCATGCTGATTAAAATTGCTAGTTCGGTCTGTCAAAAGTCACTTGTGGATAAACCTTTTAAATGCGTCCATAGATGGAGGAATCTTCAGGGACGGAGGAAGGTCGTCAAACATTTTTGAGGCAGCAAACTTGAAACTGCTCCGGTAATCTGTAGTGCGATATTCTGGAATTAGCAGAAGCATGTTATTGGTTCGTATCATGTGGCGTTGAGCATGCCGGACTAAATGAACAATAATGACATACTATATTGGTTAAATACAGTTTCTAGAACAATAAATTTTCTTTTGCTTTTTTGCAAACTAAAACTTTTGCATCGTATTCCAACGATCGAGTTTACAAAACACTTTTAAAATCAGATTATACTTTCAAGACACAAAACTTGAAATTACGCTTATAGTAATAGACAACACCAAACCTATATTCTTCAAAAAAACCAACCACTTTTTGATTTAAACACAAAATAAATTAAAACAATATCGAACGCAAATTTGACCTTCCACTAACCAAGGTCATCAGTCACTAACGCGCGACGCCATTTTGTCTGCCGTCATTTTTTCTCCTTTTTCGCGCCGTTTACTTGGTTACATTTTTTATTGCTGTGACATTGAAAACAATGAGCGGTTTCGACTGACTTTAGATTGGAGACAAAAAGTTGATGTTTATTATCATAATGGACCAATAATTAAAATTACCCAAATTATATAGCGATTTTTATCTATTATTTTGCCCTAATGTGTACCGAATCCTGAAACAATCTTGCAAAAATAATGAAATTTGTAGTTAATAAAACGAAGTTTTCGTGTAAATAATGAACTCGGGCACGCATGGTCATTTGTAGTTCACTCGCTAGCTATAAAAGTTAAGATCTGGGACGATAATGTTCTGTGGAAATGATTCAAAGGCCGAGTCACGACGGTAACCTTTTATTGTTTTTTTTACTTCTTTATTGTTTTTGATTCATTTAAAGGTATGAGAGGTCAAACTTGGACCGTTACAGTTGGTTAGTTTAGAATGTTTCACAATATTTGTGTATGTTATTTATTTTTTTTAAGAAAGTCTTAACACTTAAGGAGGATTTATTAACTACAACAAGCGATTTAAAATTGTAATTCTGAATAAATGTTTTAGGTTCTGTTTTAGTTCGAGGCCTTTTTAGGAGTTTATTTTTAATAAATAAGGTATTTTGTAAGAAAAATAATTAAGTCCCATGAAATGTATGCAATTATACTCGAAACGTGCACAAATATTATATAGACAAATTAATGTCAAAATTTTGATTTAAAAAATTAAATAATATTGAATATTTGTACAATTTACGCTATAAAATCCGTAATTTTATATTTTCCATAGCCAATAAAATTTTAGAATTATGTAGTGTTCTCAACAGAATTCCTAAAATCATGATTATAATATGAACCCTTTTTTAATGTATATAACGGTGCCTTAATAAAAATTATTTTTGGTAAATTTTTTTTTATCACTAAAGCGATTTTGAATTTTTCTAGATAAATCAAAAATCACAAAAAAAATGCGAATTATTTGGTCGTATGTTAATTTCAACATTAAAATATTTACTTAATTTTACAAAACACATAATGCAAGTATGGTTTTTGATTTTTTTTAACAATGGACTCCCTTCATTTTAAATATATTTTTATGAATGTAATTAAATATACATTATACGAGCATTAATTATGTTTATTTTACTTATGAGCTAATTATGTTATATTCGTTTCATTTATTTTTATTATTGTCTCTACTTTATTTGTTTCCTGTTAATGTTTTCATCTTGTCTATTTCCTTGTAAGATACAAATTTACCCGACGCTTTGGCATTAAGCTATATATATATATATATATATATATATATATATATATATATATATTTGACGATAATTTCTCAATTTTTCTTAATAATGTCTTCTCACTTGTATATATGAAACCTATATCCAATCATACCCAAGGCTACAGTCACATTTTTTAAAGCAGAGAAATTGAATTATAGAATGAATCTTTTCAGCGTGCATCAAATATATATCTTATAAATATGTAAGTTACGGTATACAATTATAACGAACGATACAATTTACAACAAACGAAAGCGTTAACTAGAAACTTATTACAGTAATATGGCGAAATTCTTGAGAGTACCATATAACAAATCACAATATCTTAAATACAGTCTTATAAGTATCAGTAACGTCATTAAGACTTTTTAATTAGATTGTAATTAAATATACAGTAATGGTTCTCACAACCATAACGGTAAATGATAAGTATCCCGATACTTACTATACAGTCTGCTTTATAAAACCTCATAAGATCCCAACTCAATACAAAAAATAATAACAGTCTAGTGCGAGCTGGATCATACACTAAATATGGTTTCATAGTTGTCTATAGTTCTTCTTACACATCATCATCGAAATAATTTTATTCGATTGACTTGCATGAAGAACTTAAGAAGGAGCGGGACATATTACACGTCCCTTTGAAGCTTAATATTTCGCAACCGGGGCTTAGAAATAAAAAAAATGTCAAGCATGAATAGAACTCGCAACAAGAGAGTTCGGTACACATTTACATATTTCGTACATATTTCGATATATCGCCTAACCAGTGGCAGATTTACTACTTTTTGAATCTTAGGACAACACATTTTCCTAACTTAGCTACCATGAGGCCCTATTCATTTTTAGGAAATTGAATTTATCAATTCCCCATATGTGTAGAAAAATCTTCACAAGCTTTATTTCTTTTTTCACCTTAAACTATTAACAAATATTAATTTTTCATAACGTAAATATATTGCTTGCTACGGTCATTAAAATAAATGAAATTATACCCACTTAGAATTAGATATTATTTTTCCTTTACTTGTCCTATAAGATCCCCCATTGTGCCAACTTTTAAGGTCGTAAGGTCGACCGAAAGCATCCTATATGTTTTCATAATCAGTGAGTAACACTATTGTATGAATAAAAAAATACGTTTCAAATGGCCACATTTTTGTTGCGAAAACTAGTCATCCAAAAAAATCACAGCAATATAAAAATATATGCGATATTAATTTCAACGTCCGATATCTCTATACATTATATCTCACGCCATGTCCGTGAAAAATTATTTTGACGGACAGACGGCCGGAAGGACAACCAATTGATCCCATAAGGGTTCCGGTTTTTTTAATTTTGAGGGATGCAATCCAAAAAATGGCAAATAAATCCTTATTTTGTAATAATACCTCGCCCGTGGGGAAGTAATCAAAAGTTTTTTATATGTTAATAGAGATATCCGTATGTAATATCTGCGCACTACATTTCAAGCACATAGATTTAAAACTAGAAATTATAAGGGTAAGACAAACAAGGACGAACAGACAGACAAACAGATATGACAACGCTATAACGCTATATTTTTGCCATTTGACTATGGAACTCAAAAAACAAAAATAACCTTATTTAGATTCTAATCATTCGTAGAGTGTCAACAGAAAGTAAATTGAAGGTAACTAACTGTTAATCACAATTTACGCATATTTCCGACAACTTCAGACTTTAGAAATAAATCGTGTCTCTTTTGGACGACTTGCGATTTGTTCGGATTTCTTGTTACTTATCGTTTTTACTGCCTTCTATTATACTGTTGCTCTATTTTGAGCAATTGATTTTTGCAACGATTATAACACTCTCTCAGTATTTCAGTTGTAGCTAAACTGGTTAATTTGAAAAGTAATTTAAACCATCAAATATTGATCCTTAACACTTTTGCAAGCGACGCCAAATTCATGTCTGTGTATATATTTCGATATATCGCCTAACCAGTGGCAGATTTACTACTTTTTGAATCTTAGGACAACACATTTTCCTAACTTAGCTACCATGAGGCCCTATTCATTTTTAGGAAATTGAATTTATCAATTCCCCATATGTGTAGAAAAATCTTCACAAGCTTTATTTCTTTTTTCAAAAAAGTGGCCGATTGATATCTAATTGTGCTGACAGGAACCAAAATGACAATTTCTCTTAATTTTGTTACTTTACCTGCTTCCTTCACTTGTTCCTTGTGTCTGCCTCTTTGGGTGTCTTGAAGTTCAGAAACAGGATAATACTGCATTTGATAATATAACACTGAATGCTATATTTATTTTGCTATCAGCAGCGGGCAAAAACTAGTATTCTACATAAATTTAACTAGTCGTTTGTGAAAATGGACTAAGTTAATTTATTATATGGTCAAAAAATCTTAAATATAAATAAATACTTCAAAATAATCCACTGAATTTTATTTGAAATTAAATAAAAATGAGATCAGGTTTATCAAAATTATCTAGCTTCGTGTCTAATTTAAGATATTTTTTGTAAGGTTTTAAGATAAAAAACTATATGAGGCTACTGCGAAAACAGAAACTGAACCCACAAAATACAAATTGCCGAAAAATTACTCTAGATTTGGTAGTTTTGTACAGCTAAGAGTCCGATGTTGTGACTACTTGATCGGGTCTATAGGACTGTCATTCTGAATATTAACATTGATAACCTAATCTAAACATATTTCTATAAGCCTGAACCAACCATATATTGAAGTATACAACTAAAAGTTGATATTATTTGTGAGAAATTAAATTACCTAAACAGTAACAATTAGGTACAACAGAGAATTTTAATTAGGTAAGCAAAAGAAAAATAAAAACAATTCGGAAGCGGGGAAAATATTTCACTTAACCGAATAACCAATTTACATATTCGGCGATTAAACGACTAGGAAAACAACATAGATATAAAAATTAGGCAAAGACTTGGAGTGTACTAAAAATGTGTGTAACAAAAAATATGAATTGGATAACATTAGGAAACTTTGCAAAAAGGAGGAAATTATAAGAAGTTGGAAGACTCAAAAAAAGGAGAATGTTTCAAAAAATTACGCAAAATTTAAAAAATAAATAGTAAAACTTCTTCTCTATGAACAGAAATCGCAATACGAGGATTTCGTATACACTTAGACACATATAGTTTCATATTAGATAGTATTTCTATTAAACTACAAATAATAACATTATTTTTAACCGTGTATTGTTTGCAACGATTATAACACTCTCTCAATATTTCAGTTGTAGCTAAACTGGTTAATTTGCAAAAGTAATTTAAACCATCAAATATTGCTCCTTAACCCTTTTGCAAGCGACGCCAAATTCATGTCTTTGTATATATTTCGATATATCGCCTGACCAGTGGCAGATTTACTACTTTTTTAATCTTAGGACAACACATTTTCCCAACTCGGTTATCTACACGGTACAAATATGAGGAATTCCTCAATACCTAAATATGAATTTTTGAATCATTGCTATAGTTTTCTGCAAAACTTTAAAGAAAGTATTGCTACAATGCTGTTTTTTCATAATTTTTGCTATAGTAGTTTCAGGTACAGAGACGGAATATATCTTATGGACATTTTTAACAAGGTGGTTTTTAACAAGAATTATCTTACATTAACTTCTCAAGAAAATTAAATTTTTAAAACTTTTTTTTTAAATTGATACCATGCGAATTATAAAATTTGAAAAATCTCCTATTTCATTTTCCCTTTCCACAATTTTAATATAAATTTATATATTTCAAGTTCTTGTATCAAACGAAACAGATGGACAAGTAACTATATTCAAACAAGAAATCCGTAACTAAATTACTTATCTAGATTTTCCGCTTTGTAATTTCAATTCTCATGTATAAAACAGCATTAAATGGTGAAGTCAATTTATAATACTGATGCAAGACTTTTTCAATTTCCCTTTTCGCTAACGCAGTTATTAATCAATATAATTGCAGTAACCCGATGTCAGTGTTTGAGAAGTACGGTTGAGCATTTACTCTGCATTTCTCATATTATTGTATTCTCTATTAAATATATAGATTTTAATAATTGTCACAATTATAAGGGCATGAACAAATTAAACAGTATAATTTTTTTTTACATTATATACCAAGATGACTTCAATTTCTAATTTGATTTTGGAAGACATAACCGTAAATTGAAATTTAATTTTAGATTCACTTTGGCCTATATTTTTATTATTTCTATATTTTTCACATTTATTTAAAGTATTTAAAACTCCATCTTCTCTACACATAACGCGCTAAAAGATAATATTTGATGAATACTAATTATTACAATTCGCTATATTGTCTTCTTTACAATTTTAATAAATTCAAATATTCTCTGAACAAAATCAAAATTCAAAATTGAGAGTACTTACTAAGTTATTTGCAAGTGTATGCAATTTTTTTTTCAAAATACTACTCTTCAAATTGTTATGACCTTTGACAAGATTATTTGAAGTCCGACCTTTGACAAGGTTATTTTGTCTCCTCTCCGTCAATACAACCGTCTCTTAGTTTCAACGTTTCTACAGTTTTAAACCTACGTTTGTAAATGTTTGCAAGTTAATACTTCGAATGGAGATCTCGATTAATATATGGCGAAAAATTTAAAAAAAGAAAAAAGTTTATTTTTATTTATTCTTGACAGTGGAAATATGTTTCAAAACTTTTATATGCCTATTAAGAATCTTTAGCATAAAGTTGACATGCAGTATTCCAAAATTCTCTAAATTTTCCATTATGGGTACGAAAATCTAAAAAAAATGCTGGTAGCATTATTTGAGTAAAATTATAAAATAATTCCTTTTCGGTAAATTATATATATATATATATATATATATATATATATATATATATATATATATATATATATATATATTGGCAACTACAGAACACAGGAATGAAGTATATCGTTTTAATTTGGCTTTTTGATATCAACCATACTTTTAATAATAAACAAGGATGTTAATGCGATGAGACTAAATAAATAAACAAACAACAAAACATTCATCACAATTATTTTTCTCAAATGCAACATTTTTCACAAAGTCGAATTTGAAAATTGCTCATTTCAAAATAACAAATAAAAACTACTCAATAATTATGAGAGATGTAGTATGATACTTGCTGCTAAATATCAATAATATTCGGGATATTATTGGAGTACTAATACAATATTGCTAAAGGTTTAGATAGTTTAGTTTAGATAGCTAAAAGTTTAGATAGTTAATAATATTCATAACTTGTACAGATATTGCATAATTTTTAATATTTAACTTACTTCGGAAAACACTATGAAACAAAACTTTTTTCAATTTTTCCGATATTTCCCACTATAAATATTCTTGTCTAATACATATATTTTATTATTGTTTTCAGAACACAGTCTGCTATAAGACGGCATAAAGAATCCGCATTTTCCATCTTGACCGACAAGGCGGTCATCAGATCCAGAACTGCGAGTCCTGTTAAAGAATTAAATATAAACATTGACAAAAAAAGTTACGAACCTCGAAGTTTCTCTCCACCTAAAGCGAGAAGCTGTAAATCTGGACCGACATCAAAACACACGACTCCCATTGTATCGCGATCAAATTCACCACACCGATATCGAACGAGCTCTTTATCGAAAATCGACAAAATGTCCCAAGCCATGGTCACAGTCCAACCAATCCTTAATTTTGATAATCCACTTACTCCAAGAAATTATATAAAAGAAAATATTGAAGAAGTGCATGAATTGAGCGAGTTCAACAGAGAAAGAAACGAAGATTTAGCAGAACAAAAAAGAAGGCAAGAAGAAGAGGCTCTTTTACTCGAAATGGGTATTCTTAATAAAGAACCAATTATTTTGAGTCGATCTAGGGCAGCATCGCGTTCTAATTCGCCATCTAAAATTAATTTCAGGTCTAGATCCAATTCTCCATCAGCAATTTTACATTATGAAAAGATAACAAAAGACAGCAGTGATTTTGTTAATCCGGAAGATGGCATGAAAAAAATTGTTAATCATAAGTCACGTATACACAATTTATCAAAATCTCAACCTCACTCGAAAACGAGTTCTCCAAAACATACTTCCAAAATACCAAAGCGACAAAACTCGGTATCGCCAACGAGAACTTCAAATGATAATGACATGATTTTAATAGACGTTACTAACCCATCTGGCAACGTACATAATACTCTAAATAAATCATCAAGATTCATATCCAACAGCGCAAACAATCTCCTCGACAAAAATTCAAATGTGAAAAGTTTACCTGAAAGCAAAATATTAAGCAAGAGCAGTCAGAATCTTTTGATAGCCCCAACAAATTTAAAAGCCAAACCTCCAAAATCACCTAATAAATATGGCGGACCCCCTCCTTCAAATAAAGTGCAAAACTCTAAAAGGCTATCACCCATCGTCGGGACTCCGAACAAAACTCCTGTTGATAATGATGCAAAAAAATCAAAACCTGCAACAAGAACGGCATCTAGAGTTAATTCTCCATCGAAAATTCCTAAAAAGAATAGCAAAACTGCTGGTAATACACCAAATAATTCTAAACCACCTTCTCGAAGTAACAGTCGAGCTGTTAGTAGGGATAATAGTCCTGATAAAAAAGCGTCACAAATTAATAAAATGGGTATCAAAAGCAGCTCTAATAATGCTTTAAACAAGACGGGAATTAATAGTACAGGAGGCAAGAATACAACTGCGTCTACTATAAAAAGAACAACAAGCAAAACAAGTTTAATAAATTCAATTGATTCTAAGTCTATCGGCAGGAATAACAGTATTAAAAATTTAACGCGAGTAGATAGTAACAAAAGTTTGTTGGACAAACAACAGACTCTCAAAAAGAAAGACAGCCAAAGAAATATTAAGCTTGGAAGCACTACAACCCTTAATAAATTAGTCTCTTCAAAAAATAACGACAAAAATAATACTAACATGGACAAAAAAGAGAAGAAAGGCGATTCAAAAACAAAACCTGCTAAATCAAAAGTTACCCAAGAAAAAGCAGAAGGACCATCACAATCAACTTTAACACAAGACAATGAAACACAATATGATAAATTAAGTAACAATAATTTCAATATGGATAATTTAGTACCATTAACTAAGAAAAATGTTGTTTCAATGACAACTGCTGCGATCACATCACAACCTTTAGAAGTAGCCGCAAAAGTAACAAGTCAATTACCAACTGCGTTTGAAAAGGCACGTGAGAAAGGTATATTTGAACGGCTGAGTTCGACAGATAGCATAATGGCTAATAAAATTGAGACAGAAGAGAAGGAAATGGACACAAAAATCTTAGAAAAGAAAGCAAGTAAGACTAGCTTATCAAGTGTAAAAGATGGGTCTAATTCAAGAAATCCTAGTTTTATTGAAGACGGTAACAGATTAAAACCTCTGCAACCACCATTCAAAGATCCTCAAATAGAAAAAGTAAAACAGAAAATCGATAACATTCTTAAAAGTCCCGAAGTTTCCACGGAGCCAATTTTGGTTAAAGAACCTGTAATAACCCCTAAACCAGCCGAAATAGTAAAAGAAGTTACGAAAGAAATAACAAAGGAAATATCTAAAGAAATAACAAAAGAAATTGTGAAAGAAGTAACGGCTGAAATTACCAAAGACGTAAAAGAAGCTGAAATAAAAACGGAGGAGGTTGTTAAAAAAATAAAAAGCGACGTTGTTAAGAAAATTGAAACCAAAGAAGAAGTTCTTAAAGATAAAGTAGCAGAGAAAATCAATGAAAATGTTAATAATGTTTCGAGTAAACTTATTAGTGAAGTGAAGCATATGGAAAACGATGTGAAGAAAAATATATCTGAAGCAATACCACCAGTTGAAGAACCTATCAAAACAGATATACCGAAACCAAACAAGGAAGTTAAGAAAGTCGAAAAGGAAATGATTGAACCAGTAGTCATGATCGTTAATGAAAAGAAATTACCGGAAGTGATGAAAGTAGAGATTACCGAAAGAGTCACTGAAACTCTAGTGAAAGGTGGTCCAGATGTTGAAGTGCAGAGTTCAAATATGTCTTCTCCCGTAAATAATGCTAGTTCTGTCGATATTAAGGCTAAACATGTCAACACGAAAAATGGAGGGTAAGTTGACATTAATTTATTTAAAAATACTCTCAATAATATGCAAAAGGTGCTATATTTTAGCATTTGATAAAAAAATATTTAAATTTTTCATAAAAAAATGACATAACGAGTTCATAGAAATTAAAAAGAATATGACTGGAATATTTTTATTACTAATTATTTTTAATAATTAGAAGATGTAAAAATTTGACTTTTATGGTCATGCGAGGATAAAAATAGTGCGCCTTTATTAATAAATTTATTTTACTTGTTTCTCTCGATTACTTACTAGAAATTTATAATATTTTATCTCCAAATTATTTTGTCAAAATTTTCTTCATATTGAACAGGAAGACAAAAGTGTTATTACTTTATCATATTTCTATAATGTTCTAGGAAAAACTGATACTTAGATCAGTACTGTAAAACGGAATGATTTTTTTAATTATAAAATTATTTTTTTCATAAAGAAAGACGAATAAAAGGAATGTTCTATACCTTTTAGAGGGTTGATACTAAATTAATAACAAGTAATAGACAAAGTATAAAAAGAAATATAACATTTTATGACTGCGCTAGTCTCTACAGAATGAATGAAGATGATTCTAATTTGACATGCAATTTAAAAATTCATTAACTGATTAATGATTATCCCAAATAACTGCGTCCCTGACTTTCGGATGAAGATCAAAAGTTCTAAAGAAGTTCCGGGGGGCAAATTGCTACACAGAGCTCTACGAAAAACGTTTAGAAAAGTATTTCCAAACGTACTTCTAATGTATTTCAGTTTATCAGATAAAATCCCTATCTTGTAATTGTAATGTTAAAAATTCGAATTTTTTTGTCGATTTATTTGTTACCTAAAAAGTTTGTAACCGACATCGAAATAAATTTGGCATACATAGTTCTGTAGCAGAATAACATACTACACATTACCCACAACTTCGTTCAAGTATAATACAAACACCGCAAAAAGTGTACTTGAATATTTATTACTCAATCTGGCCTAAACGGCTTGACACATTTTCATAACTTAGTACAGACATTGTTTATGTTTAAATTAATACATTTTAACTCGGATCTTTTACTCAGTAATACAAATTTAGGATTGCAATATGCTAATACATACCACAACATTTTAACAAATCTGTTACTCAAATATCTGAAGACCAAAACATCTACATTTAAATACCGCTGCTTTATAGAACAATCCAGGAGAGTAGAGTCAAATACGCAGGATTTATAATCATATAAGCAGGAGAAAATAATTATATAAATATGTTACATAATTATTTCCTCTTAATTATATGACATTATAAATCAGGCTTTAATTGCAAATGCATGTATTGTTACCTTTCTGTGAGTACTCGAAATATCTTGGTGAACTATATCGAACCTAATTGATACCAGAAAAAATAGTAGATTCATCATTAACATCATGCAAGTGTCGGGAACTAATCTACGTGAATAATGACTTTAAAGTTAAACTTTTACATTTTTTTCATTAATTTTCTAAGATTTTCCATGAAATTACAATATAGAAGCATATATGTAGGATTGAAACTTCGATTTACTACGTAGAAATGCATTACCTTGCACTACCTCATATCCACTTGCTTTGTCTGCAATTTTCCCTCCATCTATACGCCCATACATATTATTATTTAATGCCTACTACAATTCAAGTGGATTATATATACGGAGATGTATATTTATTATCCGACTCCGGATATATAATCCACTTGAATTGTAGTAGGCATCAAATACCTTTAAATACCCCGTGAATTTGTTGTTTTTTCTGTTTTTACCTTAATTCTTTAACGTTCCATTAATTTTACGTCTTGCAGTTCTACATTTTATTATTTAATTATCTAATCTTATAAACAGACTATGCCCATATAGAAAGTAATTTTCATATTCAACAGTTATTGTAACTTTAAAAACATCACATCTTTTTACCAATTAAGGTTAATGAATATTATTTCCGATTCGTCAATTATTTTAGTAAGTACGTTTAGAATATCGGTCATAAGAAACTGTCAATCTAGCTTCATCTGCATGTATTCAGTATAAGATTTGCATACTTTCCATATTAGCATCTCATACGCGCAAATATCAATTATTTAGGAACTGTATAAATTTAAGATTAACTCTTTATTAACTGCAGTACAGGTTAAAATCCTGTCCGCTCCCCGTATGTCCTGTACTCTTTTCGTCTATCATACAGAAACATCGAAGTGCCTGTTTTAAATATTTTCTTCTATTTGTATATTGGATTACTGAAACGAATTTAATGTTTAAAAAAATTAATATTTCTGTGTGTCAGTCTGCAGTCTGGATTTAACTCGAAAACTACTGATGTTATTGGCATGAATTTTACATAGGTTGTGTTAAACAACCCTGGGGACAGTTTAATCTTTCATTGTAATATTTCATTGTATTATTTTTACTGAAACGAATTTAATGTTTAAAAAAAAGTAATCTTTCTGTGTGTCTGTCTGCTTTACGAATGGATTTAACTCGAAAACTACTGATATTATTGACATTAATTTTATATAGGTTATGTTAAACAAGCCTGGGGACAGTTTAATCTTTCATTGTAATATTTCGGACGATTCGGAATTATGATGATGAAAAGATTAAGTAAATAAAATTTAAAAAAATTTGCCGTACATTTACGGAATCGGGGAGCGCGTGTCGGGACGCGCCTAATTTAAATATTTTAATATAAAATAATGTAAAGTTTAATATAAAATCACAAAATAAACACATTAAAACTCTGCACTTGCATTTTGAAATTCTATGCGAGCTAAGTCGCAATATACCACTAGTTAAATATATGAATGCAAAATTAAATAATAAGCACAGCCACGTCGCATATAATTTCCTGCCAAACGCTACCTTGTGCAACGTACATATTTTTTTCATAATGTTGCGGTAAAATGTTATTGTTTCATTTTAATGTCGGGATCATAAACCACAATTATGATTAGAGATGGACCCCTGCCATACCTACCTCGCAGTACGAATGCCTTCAATTTACTTCAATCTCGTATGTGAGGTGTCCCATTCATTTTTTACATAAAATCATGCTATGCCATAGTGTTTGGCTCACAATGTACTAATAATATGAAAAGTTAAAACAAAACCGATTCAGTCATTTTTTTAAGAAAAAATATTATTTTCCGAGGTTGAAAAATCAAGATATTTACAGATATAGACAGCTTAAGACATTCTATTAAAGTGTTGCTTACTTATATTCCTTTTCACAACTGGATTAAATGATGTCGACCATAATTTAAAATATTTTATAATCTTGTCATTTTCTTTTGAAAAATCTGTTTTTCTACTGCGTTTCTCCATTTTGATCCAGGTTAGTAGGTCGTCGACTTTTCCACGGAAACAAAATACTCTCGCATTTGGAAAGTATTGTCATTGTTCTATGTTGCCAAAGTATCGCTGGAGGAAAATAATAAAGGAAACTTGTAAAAATTGCAACACCATCAGAAATAAAGAGACTAATCTTTCTCTCAAGCGAATCGCTGCCTACGAATGTACCTTTATATACACATTCGTGTTCAATTTTCCGCCAAAAATGAAACGATAATATCTGTAATTCTTTATTATTATGATTCAGTCAGTTGTATTATGTAAACCTCATTACATCACTGTCAGACATGCACTTATACACAAATTACCTTCACGGCTGAGGGTACAACGCTTTATCTCAGTTTTATCTCAATAAACCCATCAATTTATTTAAAAAGTAGCAAATATCTTGATTGAAATAAAACGATGTTCATATTCCAATGAAAATTATGTAGTTTACTTCAATTATTTTATGTTAATCTTCGAAAAAACAGCGACACTGTTGTGTAAAAAATACTTATAATATTGAAGTTAATAAACAGCATTTGCAACGATACCTGTTAGATGTAACTTTTTATCGTGTTTCAAAAATTCCAGACTACGAAGTTAAATCTTATTTCCAACATTCCAAACCATCATCTTCCAGCATTATAAAGTTAATAACAAAACGTGTTATACTAACCGATTTTCGATTACACTTAATTCAGGCTCAGAAATATTAATCTTTGTCATTATTTTATATTATCCAATCCTTTAAAGTATCAAATTATCTGAAGACGCCTTTCGAAATTGTTTCTTTACAATTGTTTTTTCTTTCAAAAACCGTACTTTCCATTCCATAGCAATAGGAAACGAACGTTTCCACTTCTTGCAACAATTACCCGGTATTCTCCCATTTTCAACCAAACGCCACCCTTTTGTATATACGTTATGCGAAAATTTATTTCGAAGAATAAATTTCCGCATAACGTATGTACAAAATTGTACAAATTAATTTACGGTACCGTTTATAATAAAACCAAGTTTTTGAAGGACATTGCCCGCTTGAGTATTTTAGTTAAGATGGGGACATTTACATAAAAGTTTTCTTGGGTGCACATGAACAATAGATTCAATATACCCTTTAGACCAGGGTTTCCCAACCTTTTTTTTGTTTCATGCCCCCTCCTTTGATTTAGTAAATTAAATAAAAATAATAACTGAAGTTTGTAAATACACAAACTTACCTTTTAACAGTGAGACACAATAATTTTACACACTCAAACTGATTTCTCAACAAAAAATGTACACCAAAACGTAAAATTTTTCGCAAGTTTGTGGTAATAATAGTGAATATATTTCATTTCATTAATTTTATGCATGTAAATTAAACATTACATTGTAACGTTATTTGTTAATGTTGTTTGTATATTTTTTTGTTTTTTCTTTCTAAAATGCAAACGCTTTCCGCCCCCTTGACATCTCTCTATGCCCCCCTTGTCAGGCGCGTCCCCCCTGGTTGGGAACTCCTGCTTTAGACTATCTATTAACATATTGTAGAAATGGATTTTGTATATTTAATATGATAATTCTTGGATAAAAAGAAAAAATTAAACGCCTGTATGCTAATTTTAGAAATTAGTTGCATCTACACAAATTTTCAAGAAAATTATTGCATTCTTTTTAGGCGTGAATGAGTAAAAAATCTTCAAATACATTTTTCGTATTATTGTTATTACACGAAAGTAACATTACAGGTATAATAAACCTATGTTTGACTCCGCTATATGAACTGTACATATACCAAACGTGGTAGGGATTCGTTACTTGGTTGCAGAGCTATTAGCTGACTATGAAATAAATTTTTGGACTTATAATATTATAGGAGTAATTATAAAATAAAATTTTTATCACCTATCCCAAATTCGGAATCGTGTTCGAGGAATGTAAGGGTAATTTCTAATTGTCTTTATTTTATGTTAATGTCAACTCTCAATTTACATATATCTCAATTTAATATCTCTCAATTTTGCATTACATCAACAACAAAGCTAAAAAAGTCCATAATTTTTGTATCCATTTGTTGGCCTAATATTGTCACTTTTTATAAAAGCTTCCTTAAAAAATTAAGGTAAATCCTATAAAATGTAATAATGTAATAAAGAAACAAACATGTTGCTTACCGTACTTAAATGGAAAACGGCATGAGGGAATAACAATAATAGTATGAAGCATATCTATTTTTACGTGTCTTTTGATATTGTCAGTACGAAACAGCATAAAATTATTTAACTTGATACAATCGTACATTCATTTCTATTCTATTACAGACATCTGCCCAGTCATCGTGGCAGGTTAATGTAAATTTCTTTCATGCCTAACTAACCACTGTATTGTTACATGTGCGTCTTACGCAAATAGCTCACACGCGCTCATTTACGGAAATTCTAGTGATGAAACCGCAAAACACATGTACCGTTCATGGAGCGTTTAAGTAATTTACATTGAACTGTTTTCGAACAACCTGTCTGAAAAATTTCTATGAACAAACATAGTTACTCATTGGAAGGTTATTTAATGTTTTTATAACTGTAGGTATATACCTACAGTATCTATATAACTTTTGTGAAAAAACTTCCAGTAACATTGTTTTTTTCCTAATTTTAACATCAACAGTGTCACAGATGATAGGGGATTTATTTCTGGTTGATGTTTTCGATAGTATTTTTAGGATAATGCTAAAAATATTCTAAAATAACAATAGTTTTCGAATCTTTACAATTTTCAAACGATGCATCATCACCATAATCAAAAATAGTTTTAGAATCATCATCAACCGAAAGACGAACACTGCTGAACATAAACTCCCCATAAATTCCCACGAAAATCGATTGCGTGCTGTTTATACCCAACAGCTTTCCACGACCTTTGCTAGATCATCTGCCCACCAAATGGGTAGTTGACAAACTCTGCGTCTTCCAGTACGTATTCAGCATTAGAAATTTTTCCTTTCTCATCAGTACTTTTCTGCAAGTTATATGACCTGTCCATTGAAACTTCAGCCTGCCAATACTACGAGCTATGTCGGTGACATTAATCTTCCTAAATATCATTACGTATCATATCTCGTAGATAAACCCTAATCATAACTATTTTCATAGCTCGCTGAATGATTTGGAGTCTTTTTACTAGGCCAATCGTAAAAGTCCACCTCTCACTTCCGTATATCATGACTGAGACGTTCACTGTTTGAAAATTTTAATCTTCAGATACTGGGGTATTTTGAAAAGAAAGTATGGCGAAGTTCCTCAAATGCTGCCCAGGCAGATTAAATTCTACTACCGGTTTCTTTCTCGAAGTTGGCATTAACTTATTTGACAATTTTTCCTACTATACACAGTGATCAGCAACTTTGAGAGCAGCATATCCAGCATATACCGATATTAGTGCGACGAGTTCGTTAGGTATCATTTTTGGGAAACTCTGCTTAGGCCCTGAATATTTTACCGGAGTTATTCAGTGACTTTTCCCTAACCACTACATCATCGATAAAACGAAGGTGGGTAATGTATTCGCCATTGATATTGATCCCAAACCTATTCCAATTCAAGGGCTTGACCTTCCAATGCTGCGCTTAAGAGTTTTAGAGAGATTACGTCTCTTGTCTTATACCTTTGTGACGTTACTTTACAAAAAACTTCAATGCTTTAATATAACGGTATGGCATCGTATAGCATCGCTGTAAAGACGAAATCACTTTTTATAGAATAATTTTTTGATAGAATCGAAAGATTTTTCATATTGCCCAACGAATAAATTGTGATTTATGGTACTATATAGCCTTTTGGTACTATATCGCAAAGCGGTTTTAGCGGAAGGTTGGACGTCATAAAACTGGTGCACAATATAAAAAACTTAATATTTTATTTGCTCGCTTTAAAATTTATATATATATATATATATATATATATATATATATATATATATATATATATATATATATATATATATATGTATATATATATATAGTCGACGTACCTTTAAATAAAAAAGCACTTAAACTCTTAATTTACCGATAGTACAAAATTTATATTGAATTCAGATATCGGACGTTAAATAAATTTAACATGAAAAATTGGTGTTTTCGGTATTTGTGATTTTAGAGGGGAAACAAATCTAAATATCAAGGTCGAACAAGCAAAAAACTACTTGTCGGCCAGTACGAGCAGAACTCGTACTATTATGTGTATAACAGAATAAAAGTTCAGTAAATGCTGTTAAAGTTGAAAATAATTTTAAGCATAAAACCTTTCGATGGCAAAAAGTCAAATTTACTTCGGACGAACTTTTTACAATTAACTGTTTATTAAGTGGCTGAACACCGCCTCTGTAATGTAAGTAATTTGGTACGAGGTCTCCCAGCTTTTTCAATCAAAGGAGAATAAAAGCTCGGTCCAACTTGTCCGACACCGCAAAAGCTTAATAAATTTGGAATCTGCTGTGTTGTTCCGGAAGAAATCGGCTCAACCCCTTCTCGTCACTTGTTTGAACTAAATTTTAGCGTACTTGGGATCAATATGTTCTTAGGGAATATTCCAATTACGTTACAGTTTATAGAACACGTTTACAAAAAGTCCACGATTGTTCCATTCAATCCCTTCCATTTTATACTTTTCCAAAAGTACCATATACCGTTCACAGGCTCTCCTTAAGTTTATGTATACAATAAGTTAATGAGTTGCATTCCACTTCTGTGCACATTTAGACACTTATATACATTTAAGGGCACATATTGTTTCCATTAAACTATACACAAATATTAATTTTTCACAAAGTAAATATATTGTCTACTGATCATCTACAGGCATAAAAACATGATATGTTCTTAAATGATAGTTAAGTACACACCATGTTTTTATTCCTGTGTGTAAATTTTATTTCACATCATGTAAATATATTGCATAGTGTATCTTTCACAAGCATAATAAATATATATTTTAAAATATAACATAATATTTAGAGTTGATTTAAATTTCTTGTGTGAAGATTCTATAACTTTTTTTAAAGACATGCTAAAAAATTATCGTCTATTACCCGTAAACAAATATAGGCAACCAGCTTTTCCTTCTTAGCTTAGATTCTACTTAGATGTAAAACTATCCTTTCAATTCGTTATGTATACTAATATTGTGAATGCTTTCCATTTATTCCAAAAGAGCGCTTTAGCTAGTAGGGGTGGAGAATGTAACTGTAACAAAAATAACAAATCTATAACTAAATATTTTGTAAACGGATCCCTGCATTAAAAAAGGGTTTATTACATAGCCCCAATATTTTGAAAAGACCCATCCAAGGACATTCTATACAATAGGGTATATGAAACATTTTATTTAATAATTATTTCATAACTTTGTAGGCATTATAAATATGTTCAACTTTGACAAATTTCAGTTTTATAGCATTGCGAGTAAAACGTTTGTGACATACAGATGGACAGATAAACAGACGGAAAAGACGAAACTATAAGAGTATCAAGTTTGGTTATGGAACCGTAAAAATGGTGATCTCTATCATCAGCAAAAATTTTGCCCATACATACATAACGACATCCTTGTAAACTTTTAAGTAATGCATTTTTTTTGAGTTCTGGCATGCGTTACCAGAGTGAAATTTTCGAAAATTTTTAGACTTTGTAGCATTATTTCCATAAAGGAAATTGGCTAAAACTGCGACATCCGAACACTCAATTACTCTAATGGTTACGTAAAAATGAATAGAAAATAAAAATTCATTTAAACTTCTCCATCATAAATTTCCGTTGAGAGCGTTAATTTGATCGGAATTTCTGCTGCTCTATTAGCGCGTTCGATTGCAGCGTTGTTACATATAAAACAGTACAACTGTTATTTATCTTGCACCGAAAATTTGATTCAGCTAACAGATTCCATCAACCTAATTTTAAATAATATTCTTAGCAAACAAAAAAAATCTTATTTCAGTGGAGAATTTTAGAAGAGAATCTTCTTCTGTGGAGAATCTGAATGCATGCAGGATTGTACTGATGTAATAAAATTATAAACATATTCTAAATACTACAATATACTCACAATATCAAATCCTCAAATATAATATTTGAGTATATTGTAAGGATTATATAAACTAGTATCACAAATACAAACACCTAGTAATAAAATAGATTTATATATCTGTTTCAGAGATATTACTGCAAGATTATTAATAGAAAATTGTACAAATAATTCGATAGTCCCCTAACTTAGTCTTAAGCGCATTGTATGTAAAACATTTACAAATAAAGCTAAGACTGTGAACAAGTATTGCTTTATTAATTTTGATTATCAATTTGTAAATCTTGTCTCCCGTATGACAAAAATAGATAAATAATTTCAAATCAATTTACTTACGAGATATGCGTAATGCCTTTTAATACGAATTTCATAGTGAAATTAAAGACAATTCTAAATTAGTCAACTTTAAGCTTATAAAGTTTTTCGTAAGCACGCGACGCTGCCGTTTATTTTTTATTACGCACTTTGATTTAAACTAAAATTTGCGTTTAAATTTAACGGCAACCTGTTTTTACGTGTGTTCTAACTAGTAAAGTTTGAAACAATCGCGCGTATTGGCTTCGTAATGTCGTTGCGTGGTTATATTTGACATGTTTGAAAGTGGCTTCCGAATAATTCAGACTATTGATAAACTTAAAAATGTATATATTAGTAATTACTTTGCATGATATGTAATCCTCTTAATTTTCACAAAATTATTATTTATCTTCCATTAATGTTACTATTATTATCATTTATAATATAATAATGCTTTTACGGCATAATAGATATATCGGCTGTAAATTAAGAGAGAAAAAAGGTAACTTCGAATAATGTGGCTTAAATATATTGATAAATTTAATTTTTTTAATAATTTTTTATAACATTACTATATAACCTAGTAGCTTGCCATAATTTATAATTAAGATATAATTCCATTCAATACAAGACTTGAATTGAAATGAATTTCCAATCTTAGTCTTAAGATTTTCTAATTCTAATGATGTGAGGAGTTTATTAAACGTAATAAAAAATATTCCGACAGATTAAAAACGAAATTAATATATGACGCCCAGGCAGTAGCTAACCAGGTTGCCAGATGACCAACAAAAATAGATGTAAAGACTAACGGAATTTTTATATCCAATTAATGGCTTTGACGAGCTGAAGGAAATTATAACAGTTCTATTTAATAATTCAAACTCTTATGTTATTCCAAATGCGGCCTAGTTGAACTTACTTGTATACACGTCTGGATATAATTCGCTAGAACCATGAAACAATTAAAAAATGAATAATTATTTTTGCTAAAGTTATGTGCTGATAAGGAACCGCGAGCGTAAAAATAGAATTAATGCTATACATATACAATATTCTGAACATATACAATATACAATATTATGAACTTAATACAATTTCCTATTTAGCTGGCAATAATTTCTTTAGAAATTCGAAATATTATCTTTGAAATACTAAATGTGAATTTCTTAGAGACTAAAAGTGTAATTAGTTTCTAAAAGTACTTTATTTCCGACACATCGTAAGATATTTGAATCTAGATCATTTACAGTTTAAATAAATGTCGTAAGTTCTATATATGCCACAAGAATACAAAGGTATGGAAAATACGGTAAAGGATAAGTAATAAAGTAAACGTGAAGATAACGGTAGTTCAATAAAGTTTAAGAATCAACTTCGATACCCTCAAACAACGAGATTGGTTTGAAAAGAGTTCATAGCTATTCATAGTTCATAGTCTTTTAGAATAGTCTTCCGATGACGGAGGTAGTCCAAACTGATGAGCACAGCTGATCTCGTGCGACCTCGTCCAGTTCGTATACTGCAAGGAACATATTTTGGTACTAAATGGAACTGAAAACCAGTTTCGATTTTGAAGTGTAAACTAATTACTTCTTTTACGAAGGCATTGAATTTTGACGAGGTAACTTAATTATTTGACGTATATACCTTCAAACTTCATCTTCATCAAACTTTGGATGTGCAGAAAATAATGCATTCTGAGCAGTAAGATCTACAACATATTAATTGACATCAGCATAATCGAATATGTCTTCAAAAGTTTTGGGAAATATTAAAATTTCTATTTCTTATTTCATTATCTAAGTTCTTTTCGAACATATGATCCTCCCACCTCACTATTTGTGAGGTGGGAGGATCATATGTTCGAAAAGAACTTTCTGAAAGAAGAGTTCGGAACATAACGCGGAGTGACTATTCCTGAAAATGTTAAATGAGGTCAATTTCTACCTTTTCATTTACTGAAAAATCAATGTTTTATCTGGAAAATTATTATTGACCTATTATCTTTATTATGTAGATATTTTAATGGTACAAAAATGAAGTATGTCTATATGTAAATATAACAACAGTCCGTTAGCGGGATCTCACTGCATTGTCTGCATGAGGTCATTCAATTAGAAGTTCGATTTAATTCGCGATTGATATTTCGTGGGCACATAACGGACGTAACGAAAGAATAATTTTGAAAGATAGGTTTCGTTTCACATACAGAATGGCATTTAGAAGATTTTCAATGCATATAATAAATTCACTTGTTGCGCACTTTATTAGTATGTAGCCGATTAGAGTTCGACACCATCATTTGGAGCCCACACGAAGCCAAATATTGCTTGTCCATTGAACATGTACCAAAAACGTTCTTACGATTTCTCTACATGAGGCAGTATGGTTGCTTTCTTTTTCTATTTCCTACCGGTTTCTTTCCGGGATTTCTTTCGCCCTTGCAGTTATCTTCCAAAGGTAAAAAAGGAAAAATTCTGTCCCATATTATTGAGTAAACTTTAATTCTTTGTGTCCGATAATTTCCTGCGCTCATGCAATCATTAACTTTTTGCTATATCATCCTCTAAAGTCATATTATCATGGAACTCTTCAGTTTCCTATGGCATTCAACTGCTCAATCACGTGATTGCGGTTGTACCAGAGTGTAATTTGTTTATGATGAGTGAAAGTAAACTTGTAGAAATGCGTCGTCATTATCTTTAATAATTCTTTTGTAATTTTGTATGAATCCATTGATTTTTTACCATTAACCATTAACTATAGGTATCTATGCATTAGCATAGATAAATTAGTGTAATAATTAAATAAATAAAAGCATAATTTTTATTATTCCAAATTTTTCTAACCAAATTACCAGAAATTAACAGAAAAAAATTTAAAATAGTCTTGGTCTTGAAAGCTTTAAACTGTTAAATTAGAGCTATCTAGAGTTATTTTCGAAACCAGATGTTAGAATCATGTATAAAAAAACATAATTGGTGGAATTTCGTCAGAGCAATTTGTTACATTCTTACTGTTTCTATAAGTACAGATGAATCCATAAAATATTTTATTAATATTCAGGTGGGAATATCTAATAATAAGCAGCAAAATTAATAAAAGGAACTTTCAGCGCATGGGTAGATACCATACGCATAAAATGGGGGCAAAAACCTTTTTAAATTTCGGCGCATAAAATTGTATAGATTTGTTGCAATTAAATTTCGATTCCTTTCAATATTGTATTTAGAAACTTGTTTTTGATAAGTTACAAAGCGCTATTCAACTCGTAAATTTCAAATCGTTTTTACCATACTATGTTAATAGCATGTTGAATGAAATGACTCAACCTGTGTTGCGAAATACACTTGGCTGTTTTTTTAAATATCTATGGGCTTATTTCTATAACTGGACTATATTCATTATTTGTACTATTTTCATATATTAACTATTGTTTTATTTATTTCCATCAATATTTACAAAATTTGAAGTAATATGTGGATATTTTTCGAGACTAGTTTAATAGTCTAGACTATGGAAAAGCGTATTCATACTATAACCTTGAACTAAGAACCTATTTTCATTGAAGCCAATTGGAATATATTCCACGTATTAAGTTTTATTATTTTACAGATGTCATCTATATATATAAAAGATAAAAGCCACTCACTGATACATCACGAAATTTCTCGAACTACAAACCTATAAATTTGAAATTTAGCACGCATACTTCTTTGGTTTCTACGTAAGAACGGGAGGTTCCATGCGAGTTTCGAAATAATTAAAGTTGGAGACATGAAAATTTGTATTTATACTCTCAGTTTGATATATATTTCAACGATTTTAACTAACGATAAATATTTTTTAGACAAAAAATCATATAAAACAATACGACCATGGTCCATTTTTGCCCAGAAAAATTTTGCCGATGTGGGTAGCTAGTATGATATAAAAGTTAAATACAAAACTTCTATCAGTTTCACTATGAAAAAGAGATCAATTTTAAATCAAATAAATCGGTATACTGGGGGCTCTCTATATATAATCATACAACTAAATCGATACCATAATATTGTTGCAGGATTATAAAATTAATAATCAATTTACATTACATAATTTATATCACATGTTAATTATAAGATGCAACCCCTTTACGAATTAATTTAATTTATACTCCTCACCTCTCTAATTTCATATACGACAATGCGACAATGTAACACTTACAGTTAAAAAGATAGTGTCGTATAAGATACAACCCCTTTACGAATTTGTTTAATTTATACTCCTCGCCTCTCTGATTTCATGTATGACAATGCGACAATGTAACACTTACAGTTAACAAGCTAGTGTCGTATAAGATACAACCCCTTTACGAATTCATTTAATTTATACTCCTCGCCTCTCTAATTTCATGTACGACAATGCGACAATGTAACAATTAAAATTAAAAAGATAGTGTCGTATAAGATACAACCCCTTTACGAATTCATTTAATTTATACTCCTCGCCTCTCTAATTTCATGTACGACAATGTGACAATATAACACTTACAATTAAAAAGATAGTGTCGTATAAGATACAACCCCTTTACGAAATCGTTTAATTTATACTCCTCGCCTCTCTAATTTCATGTACGACAATGCGACAATGTAACAATTAAAATTAAAAAGATAGTGTCGTATAAGATACAACCCCTTTCCGAATTCATTTAATTTATACTCCTCGCCTCTCTAATTTCATGTACGACAATGCGACAATGTAACAATTAAAATTAAAAAGATAGTGTCGTATAAGATACAACCCCTTTACGAATTCATTTAATTTATACTCCTCGCCTCTCTAATTTCATGTACGACAATGTGACAATATAACACTTACAATTAAAAAGATAGTGTCGTATAAGATACAACCCCTTTACGAAATCGTTTAATTTATACTCCTCGCCTCTCTAATTTCATGTACGACAATGCGACAATGTAACAATTACAATTAAAAAGATAGTGTCGTATAAGATACAACCCCTTTACGAATTCATTTAATTTATACTCCTCGCCTCTCTAATTTCATGTACGACAAGGCAACAATATAACATAATTAAAAAGATAGTGCCGTATAAAATTTAGCAGTATTTGGCAGTTATTTGGAAAATAATGGTAAAATAATAAGTATATATGTATCATGGTGATTCTAAAAAAAATGAAAAGTATGCTATCAGTATATTTATTGTTTAGTCGTTGAATCTCTTCAGTCTGATAATTTGTTTTAATGTTAAGCATAGAGAAAAAAAATCGTTTGTGTCCTTTTTCACTTGTCACCAAACAGCCAGTTGTGAAATGTTGCGCACAAATTGTACCCTTTCTTGTTGATAGCCAATTATTAGTATTACATCTCAAAACATTTGTCCATTTTTCTCTGAGTCACTTATTTGGAAACCTTATTATAAAAATGAATAAATCATATAAAAAAATGTTAGAAAATAACTTAAAAAATATCGAAATATCAATATAATTTACATATCATATGAAAAATTATTTAATGCTAGCGTCTTTAAAAAAAAACTAGTTGTCTGTAAAGTCGGTTTACGGACGATAGTTTTACGTGATAACGTCATAAAGAAACATTGATGAAACATTGCATACTTTTATGAATTAAATTGAATTATTATCACTGAATTATTATTATTTTGTATAATGCAAGGAAGGAGTTAATTGAAAATTAAATTTTTTTCGATAAATTAACATTTATTTACACTCGTTAATTCAAATATTTTTTTACTTAAATTACACAGATTAATTACAAGTAACAATGTGTTATTAACAATTTATTTACAACTTATATACATGTTGTTACATTTAAGCTCTTTCTATCTGCGTTATTCTGTTAAGGATAGGACGATGATAGGAAAAGTACAAAATCAAGGGGAGTGTTTCAAGTTTAATGTGTCTTGAAAAAGTCAAATCAATGATTGTCGAACTGCTAGCTCTGACGTCACGCGAGAAGAGAGATAAATTCCGACGCTTGGGCCGATCGTGCCTCTCTATCACTACTTCCGCGCTCTCGCTTGCACGCTCAGGCTCAGGCGGAACGTGATACTTTTTCGTGCGTGCAGCCGGTGTTAATCAATTTATAAGACGTTATCACGTCAAAAGAAAAGTTGAAAATTGACAATTATAAAAAAATAAACTTGTTAATAGCATGGTGTATTTTGTATATTTTCGATTACTATTTTATTTATCGTAACTTACGCCATTAAATATCAAAATATTGTCCACAAAACAAATATAAACATAATTGCTTCTTTTGAATTGAAACTCTTTTTACCGCAGTGATTTCGAGTTCGTGTGTTAAGAAATTAGATCATAACGAGAAGTAAACAACATGGATAGTGAGGAGAGTGATCTTTTAAAAGGGCTTTCCTCTTCGCGCATAGTCACTCACTGTCTCAAAGAATAATAAACCGCTCGATATATTTGTATCTGTTTTCTTTATATACGTCTTTAATGCGTTCCCCGAAAGATAGTGACAACATTTTGTCAATATGTACACATCAATGATTTAATATAATTTATTATCTAAAAAAAAATTATTTTAATTTACTCGCGTGAACTGCAATTAAAGATAAATGTTTCATGAAGGTGCAAAATATGCAAGTGTAAAAGGTTTAACATTCCTATTTCTTTAGGAATAAGAAACACCTTTCACTCGCTCATGTCATCAGATGCACTATTCAGGTCTTTCTGTAGAGTAAACAAATTTATAGCTGTTTAAACTTTCAAATATTTGCTTTATTACTAGAATGAATGAATTCAGCCATATATTTATGAATGTTCTTCAATGTTTGAAAACATTCCCATAACATGACTTGCTTTAAGTTCAAGTTTTCAGCTTCACTTACGAATAGGCTTGGACGACAATCCGAAATAACTTCTACTAACTAATTCTCCCTCATCTTCTTTATCTACTCATGGAATGTTTAGGATGATTAGTTAGTTAAAAATCCAAAATTAGGGCAGTCGAAATAGGCTAGAGTTGTATGCTACAATTATTAGCAACCAAGTTACGCTATCGATTTTACCGCACACCGAGCTTTATTTATATGAAAATAAATGTATTTTCTAACTATTCGAACATTTGTTATCACTTCAAAATCTCAAAAATTAAAAACAATTTATCGTGCACCCAAACTTTTTTCAAGAAAAACTACACCATGTTAAATACGCGTTGAAATCTTTCCAGTGGTCCTAGTCGTTTGAACTCACTATAATAAGTCACCCTCACACTCGATTTATCAAGACCACTCGATCGACCTACACACCAAGTACAACCCCACCCTCTGTAACTCACGTCGCCACCCCTTCCGCCGTCAGTCAGTCGAGGCCGTACCGCCGTCGCGGTCAACGGTTCAAAACGCGCGGTCCAACTATACGCCACCAAATAATTATCTTATAAATATATAAGTATACAAGCTTACAAATATATAAGTATAATTTATATACAGCATATTAGTATTAAGAATTACAGTCAAGTTCGTGCAAATCAATATCCTCGAGACTTCCTTTGTTCACCTTTGAATGTGTCGTTTATTGAGACTGATCGTGAACACGTGACTACTATTGTTTCAATTAGTTAATTTGTCCAAATTTTAAGCTAGGTTTTCTACAACTCTGGGTAATATTTAAATAATTAAACGATATGTAAAAAGTACAATATGTACATACAGTAATAATAATACAATATAAAACATCCCAAGAAAATCACAATATTATAGTTTTAAATCGATTATATTTCTTGTAAGTTTATATGTATTTATACAACCTTACGATCTTTTCCATTATCACCATGAAGGAATAGCCAAGTTTGTCCTTTTTATTTACCTACAAATTCTATATACGCACCCTTATTTTCTATACTTTTTACATCTCATCCAAGCATGTGTTTAACAGCATGCAGTATTTTCATTTATGAAATATTAGGTTTTGGTCAAAGAAAAATTGTGTTTTGCATGGCTATATACATACGAACACCCGTACGTCCGTTCTCTGAGGTACATATAAATATATAAAAAAATTTTGGAAAAAACAATACTTTTCAGACGAAAACAACCTTTGAATGGATAAAGTTAAGCATTTGGTATCTTAAAACGTTACGATAATAACAATAAAAATAAATTCAAAATATGAGATCACTATTCAAGATGT
The DNA here is from genome assembly GCA_039881145.1 of Druceiella hillmani. Taxonomy (NCBI): domain Eukaryota; kingdom Metazoa; phylum Arthropoda; class Insecta; order Lepidoptera; family Hepialidae; genus Druceiella; species Druceiella hillmani. Next base: position 28,151,207 of record JAYKKI010000013.1, on the reverse strand, counting down.
AACAAGAAGTGAAATTTAGAAAGGATATTTTAAATATTAATATGGTTAGCATTTAGATAGGCAATATTGACAATGAAAAATTTCCCCAAATCGCTTTTAGCAAAGTTTTTTCTGCAATCAGTTCATTCTAAAATTTCATCCTTTGTACAGTAAATAACTATCATAAAACGTAATGGTTAATTTGAAAATAAAATGTGAATAACAAAACAATACATTTATTATCTTGAAATTAGGAAAATAAATGATCTACCGAACTCATAAACCTGAACAGAGATGAAAAGAAAAACTGGTTTAAGATGCAAATGTAAAAGATGCTTAAAAAACTTTTATCCGACATCTTGCGTATTTATTGTATTTACATAGAATCTTATATATTTATTATGTGTTAATGTTTATTGCAATAGGTCAATAATTGTATGTAATTGTAACCATCAAACCAACTGTAATATGTGGTATTCTAGTATTTAGCAATGTTTTGCCCTATAGTTATTTCTTTATCGAAGTAAGTATTTCTACTTCTTTATAATTATTTCTGTTAATTCAATATCACTATATAAATATGGCTTTAAATAAATTATTTTTTTATATAATTTTGCAATTTTATACGTGACTATTTTTCATTACGTATCTTTATTTAGTTCGAATATGGCAAGCAGGAAATCTTTTTAATTTATCGATATGAACCTAAATTTTTTGACACTAAAAATGAAATCACTTAATATTGTATTTTGAGCAAAATTGAGCAAACTTCTACGATGTGATGAAAAATATAAAATATAGAGTACTTTTTGAATTTTCTGAAAAATATTAATGTCCAAAAAAAAATTGGGAAAAGTTCGATACTATATTTCGCTGCGATACTAATTCCATTCCTGTATTTAAAGTAGAAATTAAAAAAAAGTTTTGTAACTATAGCAGCAAACTTTTTCACTTACATTTTTTTATTTTTTACGTTTTCTTATTACGTTACGTTATTTTATGCCATGAATAGTAATGCCATTGTCGCATTGTTTCTTTCTCTCCACTTTTCATAAACTTAATATGAAAACGCTTTTGATGCCGCTTTCTTATCGTTTCGCTATATGTGCTATATTTTAAAACTACGCATGTTTTGCAATTTTTATAAATTTTTTTCAATAGTAAAAAAATAAGCCGAAATTAACGTTTTTCGCCTAATTTCTCAGTTGTATTTTTAAATTAAATTTTAATTTTATTCAATAATTCCCTTTTTTGAGAAGCCCGTGCATTTCACGGATCAACACATGCGAAATAACTATATTTTTACCAGTAATTAACGTATAATTACCTCTTAATTCATATATATACATATTGATTCAGAAGACAGATTGATAAATCACTTTTTATTAACAATATTACTGTAGTTTGGAATGTTAAAACTTATATCTGATTGTTTAGTAATTTAAATTTGATCTTATCTGTTTTCATTATTGTTCGATATTTTTTAAATTATTTTACAATGCAGAATGACTCAATGTCTAATGCAAGATTTTAATTGTATCATAAATATAAAATACCTTTAGAACATATTCATATGGAAGGTCTGTAATTAAGTAAGTAGAACTTTTTGCGATCCGGCATAATAGCTTCAGAGTTATTAAAACCATTGAGTCACTAAAATTTGGAACAAATGTATGGAATGAGTTTGCAAATTTTTATACAATATTAAAGAAATGAATCTTGCTAATAAAAAAAAATCTACTAATCTAAGTAAACTCTTCTTTTCTGGACTTTTGGGAGGCTGTTTAAAAAAAAGATATATTATAATCAAAGAACACATTGCAACTCCAAAAACAAATGAACTAATTATAGAAAAAAACAATTTTCTCGTTAATCTTTCTCACCCAACTAATAAAACCACTTCATTAAAAAAATACGCACCTCATTTGCTTCGGGAGTACTGCATTTAAAAATAGCTTTATCGAATAGAAAAGACAAAGTACAAATCTTTAAATAAAAAGTATTTCAAAATTTTATAGTCAAACATTTCTAGATGCTTGCTGAAGATTTCTTGACCTATACCTAAGTTTATGCCCTTTCATTCAATTTTATATGAATTTGTAAAATTTCCAGTATTCATACGTTCTTAATAACGAAATTATTTCTGAATACCTTAGTAACGAGATTTATTTTCAATTTAAAAAACGAAAACAAAACTGTCATTAATTAACAAAAATTAATAGAAACCGAGCTTAACCTTGGGTTTTCATAAAACCAACGGACTCAATCGCATGGTCCAACTGTAAGTCGGCAAATAATTAGCCCGTAATTATATTCACGCACGCATCCATTATGAGCGTTAGAAATTATAACGGCCCTTATGAAAATCGATACTAGTGTTAAATGTTTTGATACAGCGCAATTTCTTTTTTCTTATGTACTTTGTTTACGTGACCTTAGAATAAGTAAAATTATAGTACTTTCGCATATAATATTTTCGCAAGTTCAGTATGTTTATTTTAATTCTCTTTATTATATTATTTGTTAATAACATTGAAATTAGTAAAAAAATTCGTACTTTTTCTACATGGTTCAGAGACTGATATGTCCACGAGATCTCCTTTCACTCTGTTCTCGTTTATGTACATTTGGTTTTCTCTAAATTTTTTAAGTTTTTACCCGCGGTTGTCCTCATTATAATTAAAACTTGCCTATTATTTTTTTGTCCTTATTTACATTTGTAGTAAACAAAATATGTTATTAAATTAAATTAAAAACATATATTCAAAATAAAACAGACCACGCCATAAAACAAACCACGCCGCAATCTAGGGCATAATTATAAAAGAAGACATCTACAACGGTTGCTTATAAAGTAAACACATGTCACTGTCAATTAATAAAGTAATAAAACTGTTATTTAATTAAGCAGTTGACATTCACAATAATTTTATTACAATCTGTCCGCCAATGGTTTACGCGTTTTGGACGCATAGACGCGGTTTGTTATCATTTTGTGATTTATATATTTATAATTTTACGTGATAATAAATAAATAGATCAATTAAAAAATTTTGTAAAATATATATATATATATATATATATATACATATATATATATATGTACACACATACACACACATATATATATATGAATCACAAAATGATAACAAACCGTGTCTGAGCGTCCAACATGCGTAAAGATAGACACGCGGACAGATTGTAATGCAATTTTCAATTTTTACATCTTTGAGGGTTTGTACCTGTAGTAAACATTTATTGTGAATGTGAACTGCTTAATTAAATAACATTTTTATTACTTTATTAATTGACAGTGACGTGTGTTTACTTTATAAGCAACCGTTGTAAATGTCTTCTTTTATAATTATGCAATATTAATTCTAAGAAATTTATAAGTCCAAAATATTTTGTTATTTTACTTTAACTTGACAAAAATTAAAAATATATGTATTTCAAACGTAACGCCAGATTATTATATTAAATTCTAATTAGGGGACAATACTAGCTCTTCGCTTAATGAATGTCTTGTAGTTAGTGTTATTTGTGTAATATACTCTGTCCTATATTCATAATCGAATGTTAGTATAGTAGGTCACAAATTGCAGTTAATCTGAAAAAATATCGTATATTTATTTTGTTTTGTGCAGTAAAGAGGTAATCGGCATCAGCGGTATCGATATCGAAATATTCTGATAAATCGTCGATTTTTTACGGGCATAAGGGTTTGGACCGTTCAACCCATCCTTGATATAATTTGGTTATGCTTTTAGCAATCATTACCATTCTAATCAAATTACTACTTTCGTTATCCATCCATTCCAACAAATTACTCAATCTTATTTTTCATCCCAATCCCTAATTCAATCACTGACAGCTTTACTTCATACTATAAATATGTATATTGTCGAAGGTGTTAAACTAACTGAATATAGAGTAATGTTAATAATGATAAAAAAATATAAAAAATGACCACCTCAACTTGAATGAATTATGAAAATCTTCCACCATTAATTGTTAGATTATATATAATAGTTTAGTTCGGCTAAACAATGTTGCACAACAGAACTGTGTACGTCGTTCCGGATGAATTCCTCCCGACAATCAAGGAAAAGAAAGTGAGGTGAGTTGCAAAGTAACCTTTAGTTTAGACTATCTTTAAACAACATCGAATAAAACGAGCAAAGCAAACTCAACATTTGTATACATTGTATGTTTGTTTCCATACCGATGTTGAAAGAACGCATGAATTTTAATGCATTTATGGAACATTTTTACAGGGTACTTTTGTTCTCACTGCCATCAAGATATATTATATACAAAATAGATAAAATTTTTCTTTAAGCGCCCTGTTATCATTACTTTTTATAAATTTATGTCATACAGAACCCGAGTCTCTATTTTTTCCTTTTCAATTTCTTTTCCACATACGAATGAAGACTCATCTTGAGCCACCAAAAAATTAAATAATTTGTTTATTTTAAATGCTGGTAATATAATACTTGTCAAAATTCTCGTTAATTCCGCAGTACATAAATATATATATATATATATATATATATATATATATATATATATATATATATATGCTCATATTATGTCGTTTTATTTACTCATTACAAAAAAAAACGAAAAGAAAAATCTTTCAAATCTCTTTAGCAGTTTGTATTGTTTTTGGTAAACAAAAAACTTTAAAAAATATGAGTGCAATATTTAAAAAAGGTCGATTTTATATTTTTTTTAATAATTTTGGAGAAAAAATATTGTAAATAAATGGGAAATAATTCAAAATAAAATTTAAAAACTTTTGAACTCCCTAAACACTATTAGCAACTTCAATAATTCGGAACACGTGAAAATTTGGCTTAAAAATAACATAAAAACAAAAAACATATTTTATTTTATTTCGATTTATAATATTAGGTTCTAATTAATAAAGACGCCTCTTTTTCCAGCGATTTCTGAAATGTTGTAGAAACTTCTCCAAAATATCTGGTAGAGCATACGTAGAATGTAATATTCGATCTTTGGTTCAGTTAAAAACTGAGTTTCAGCCAGTAAGGGGAAAACAAAATAAGAAAATTTCACGAAAAGAATTCGGAGTGCTCTTAAACAACGAATGAATTAACGTACAAAATAAGCTTAACGATGGATGAAAGCGTCTGTCTGTTATGATCTGTCAGCCAACAATCGATTTCTAAGATTTAAAGAAGGAAAGCCATCCTATTTTACATTTCGATCCTATTTTACATTTCGAAAAATTTAACGCCATTATATAGTTAAGTTCGCATTATCTCATGCTCTCATACTACAACGGAAAAACCACTTCACACTTTGCGGAAATACCATTTGATTACATGTACTATCACTGATAAACTACGATCGTATATTAGTTACTAGTATAATATTAAGTATTTTGCTCTTACGTAATATAGAAATAACATTGAATTTAAAAAAATAATAATAACTTTTAAATATTAATGGGCCTAAATGATAAAACGGCAAATGAATTTAAATTTTCTTTTTCCGTAAAAATTTATATCCTTACAGATCGAAAGCAATTTTAAGTTTAATAATTATCTAATTTTTTGATTGAAAAAGGTCATCACATGTTACTTGAAGGAATTATTGTAACATATCACTATTATTCAGCGGTTATAATTTTCATTTTTATTCTATTTGTTTATTTAAATATTTCAAGAAATTTTATTGATAGCCTTAGTAAAAAACACAAAACGTCATAGCCTATATAATTAATATATAAAGATTCTATAAATAAAAATAAAATTAAAATGTCTTTCTATGGTTTTAAAATAATTACGCACTTGAAAAATTATTTGCTTCTTTACATAATATTTAAGCGTAAACAGTTTTTTCAACTCCCTCCATACATATCCAAGCTAATCTCAGAAACGATTCTATCACAACATATATTAATATATCACAACATATATTAATGATCTATTAACAAACTTATAGAAATCAGCAATAGCTCTAACACGTTTTGAAGTTATTAATGATTTCTTTGTTTTATTCCATTATCTGCCGGAAAAAAATACTATGTAGTTTGTTTATATTCTGGAAAAGTAAATAGTAAAAGTATTTAGCATTGCACAGAAAGCAAACTTGCCACAAGAGGTTGATAGAATACAACTTATGGGATAATTTTGCAACAACCTGGAAACAAAATATCAATATAAGTCAAGCAAGCACTTGTATAGGATTTGACGATATCCCAAAGAACATTATGAAGCAGTGCCGCGTTCGGGTGAAACGCTTATAGGGTCACTCCAGGTGGAGAATTACGTATTAAAATCATTAAAAAAATTAATTTTTCTATAACGAAAATGGACAAAAAGAAGAATATATTATAATTATTACTTACCATAATTTATTTTGGCGTTAATTTTGTAGAAATTAATTATTCACAATTAAATGAAACTACGTGATGTAGTATCATTTCTACTTTCTTTAAGTTCTTTACCACGACCTAGGTTTCGTTGTATTGCAACATCTTCAAGTGGGCTATTAGCAAAGATCATCTTTGCTAATAGCCCACCTGACGATGATAAAGAAAGATAAAGAGAAGATAAAGAAAGTAGAAATAATACTGCATCACGTAGTTTCATTTAATTGTGAATAGTAATAATAATAAATCAATTGCTTCAGAAATTATTACACATTGACTTACAATATTTTTAGACTGGTAAACTCTAGAAAATTTAAAATAGATTGTTCTGTTTCTGTTTTTTTGGTTAACTCAAATTTTTATAATTGTATTCATGGACACAGCTATGGGATATTGACGAATAAAGTGTCAAGATTATATTATTTTTAGTAAGGATACGGTAAAAAACCTTGACTAATCATGTCCAACGCCCTTAAACAAAAGAAAAAATAATAAACAGAAAATAAAATTATAACTGTGAATAAAAAATAAAAAACGTAGCAAAAACGTGATGAAGATATACGTATCAAACAGGCTCCCATATTATCCTATTTAATTTTACCAGTTATTGATGAGATACTGTATTTAACATTTCTAAGTGTTATAATTAAGTGCCTTAGTACTGATAGCACAAAGCAACAAATCAAAGATGTTTCTTTTTATTATTTTTGCAATTTGTAAAAAAAATATCACTTGCGCTATCTACGTAGTACTTACGATAAAATTGTGAGTTTCACATCAAAAATTTATTTTTACGTACAGTTTTTCTTAGTGTTTATATTACGGCTGACATGTTGGAAAGGATAGAGCTAACATTTCCTTTAGTCGAAAATTTAAATATACTAGACATAACTCTACTAATTTAACACTGTAAGGAAATCGCAATTAGACAGCAAAACGAAACTAAATGCATTTAGTCTGTGTTAATTATTATTAGACGATAATGGATTAATCATTTTCATTAATTGGAGTACTTCTCTTTCGGAAATATTAAACGAGTTACTAGATGCTTACAAGATGTCTGGTGACTTTCGTATCTTGTTACAAAATTACAATTAATTATCAAACAAAATGAAACGGATGGATAATTGAATCAATTAACGTTTAGATGATAATGAATAAGTTAATTCGGTTTATTCAATACCTATCTTACGACAATATTGAATGAGTTTACTATAACTAAATTTTGCATACTCCAAATAATGATGAAGTAAGCCTGAATTATCACGTGAATTATGCCTCATTCGGTAGGTAAATAAACTAAAACTGCGTGATATACTCAAACCGTAAACCCCAATAATATTTTGATTTAAAGTGACTAGTAAGTATCAATGTTATATGCAATCCTTAAACGTGAAAAGCTTTCCTTATTTTTTACCCTTTTCATTATGAAATGAAATTAATTATTTCTAATAAAAAATTACTCAATAACCAAATAAATTTAACATGATGGTAAATTTTATTCTAGTCTACAATTTTAACCAAAATTAGTGCACGGATAAAACGAAAAATCAAGTAAATAAACTAAATAATACTTGTAATATTAGCGGAATACGAGAAGTCCGTAAACACTTTAAATACACTTATTATCACGACATTTTTTATTCTACTTTTAGAGACTTTTTCAGTGACAACTAACTGGATGGGATCTAAACCATGAATTTTGTTTATATATATATATATTTTGTTACACAAGTAAGATCTCTCTCACCGATTTGGGGTGGGTATCGTTTCTCGTAATATAGATTTAACCTTCAGTTTCTTTCATAAATTACCAATTAGTCTGTCAATGATTTAAAAAAATGGAAGGCCAAGGCTTGCATACTAAAGACAACACAGAACTACAAACAAATTTGGTAGACGATATGATTTGCAAACCATGCTTCCTCAAAATTCCAAACTCTACACATCATTTAGTTTCATTTGATTTATAATTACATTATTTTAAATATCAACGATAATGAGCGTGTCGTACGATACAAATTAAACGCAATACAAGCACTGTGATCATGTTAAGTGAAATTACTTACCCATTAACTTGTAAGATTTTAAGCATTCTATGGCTCAAAGTAAAACGTCCCATAAGCTGTTAACAGGTAATTTTTTCTGAAGATTTAGTAATTTTTGTCAAATTTAAAGTTTTCACCATAAACAAATTATTTTGATACAACACATGAGTGAAAAAACGTACAAGAAACATTCGGATTTTTGGGTACTGAGACTTTACAAAATGACAATAAAATATAAATTTTAAATATGTCTTCCACAAAATGAAATAATTAAAAAAAACCGTGCAAGAAACATTCGGATTCTTGGGTACTGAGACTTTAAGAAATGACAATAAAATATAAAGTTTAAATATGTCTTCCACAAAATGAAATAATTAAAAAAAAACGTGGAAGAGACATTCGGATATTAGGGTAGACTTTAAAAAATGACAATAAAATATAAATTTTAAATATGTCTTCCACAAAATGAAACAATCTAAAATGAGTCTAGTATCTGCTTACAAATATAAGGTAGTAAATATTATCTAAGATTTATTTACGATCGAAAAGACAAATATCCAAAAACTAATTACGTCTGTATCAATTTACAGACCTCTAAAACATTAGATCACGAAATCAATTAAACCTTCTCATTTTACAGACTTCCAAAAAGCACAAGTACAAAAGAGGGTGCCGCACGGACACCGATACCACCACCGCGTAATGGTTCGAACCAAAAGAATTCTCAACAATCAGCTTCCACAACTGTGTCTTCCAAAACGGATCTTACAACCAAAAAAGCAAGCCTAACACCCTCAACAGTGCAATCATCTAAAGACCAAGAAAAAGAGGCCAACAAGAAACCACCAAACATCTGCCAAAAACTGCTCTCCAATTGCGTAGGAAAATCGAAATCATGCATGGAATGTTGCAAAAAAAGTGAAAAGAAAGATGAGAAAGACAAGGAAAAAGAGAAAGAAAAGAAGGAAAACGAAGAAGAAAAAAAGAAGATGGAAAACCAAAAACAAAAGGAGGAAAACATAATAGAAACTGCAAAAGAAGAATCGATTAATGAGAATAAATCGATTCTAAACAAACTAAAATGTAAATGTTGCGACAAGAATGTAGACGGAGAAAAAAAAGAGAAAAAGGCAGAAGTCAAAGGAAGTTTGATGGAGAAGAATAATGATAGCCAAAATACTGGCTTATTTTCCTGTTGTAAGAAGAAAAACCGCATCGGAGATTCTAGTAGCAATGCTACGTTCAAATCAAATGAACAACCTGGGTGCTGCAGTCGGCTGAATTGCTGCAAAAGTCAAAAGCAAAAAGAGAAAGAATGGGCTCAAAGACGTGACAGCATTTTGAGTCAACCTCCGCCACCAAAGAGGTAAGGATTTTCTGTAATAATTTCTCTCTAACATTTTCTAAATGAAATAAAATATACAATCAGTTTCAAAAATAACGTTCAGTCTGCTTTCTATTTATTCGAAGACGTACATTAAAACCAAACGTGTTGTAAAAAACTTAACTTTTTGGACAATTAGTTGAATAGAGATAGAACAGAAGCTTTGTATTTTCCAAATTCGAAAATTAATTATTCTCATAATATTTCCATTCACAAACAAATTATTTCACGTAAAATTTTGTGAAAGAACAAAATTTTAATTACTAGTTCTGGAAATTACAAACTCCATGAGCTAATTTAAAAAAAAATGTATATAGAATCAAAATTATTTTAATATAAGTTCTATCCTTATCTGTTTCTCTGATGATTGAAAAACACTAAAAATTATATTTATTACAAAATTTTCAAAGTTTCATTATTTTTTCTGTACATTTTGTTATTTTCACTGTCTGTAATATAGCAAAATAATATACGAAATATATGCGCATGAACTTTTTCTTTTCTTTTGTTATTCAAATTTCAACTCGACCATGTATAAAAAATTATTTATATATATATATATATATATATATATATATATATATATATATATATATATATATATATACACACATACATACATATCTAGAGAAATAGATAGACAAACGCCCATATTACTGAATATGTAATATACTATTATACTTTAAACTTTAAGCAAATTTACATTAACAATTTGATCGAATTTATAGGTGAAGCTTTGGAAGTCGAAATCAGAAATAAGATTGTTTAAGTAAATTGAATGTCTTTAAAATGCTCTAATAATGTTGTAATTCTAAATTAATATCATAAACTTATTATTCATAATTGTACTTATTACAACTTATTATTATATTGAAGTTCTATACTTCAAAATAAAATATTCACAAACGAACATGGTTACTGTAAAAGAGACATGAAAGACATAACAACATACTGAAGGCTCAGGTTACTTTTGTCTCAGCCATCAATTGACAGAAGTAGCGTCTAATTTACATATTTTTTCTTCAATTATCTCCCTGATATCTTAACTATTTTTCATCTAATTTTATTATAAGCCCAATTGCAGTTAAAATTATTTCACAATCATTTGGAGGACCGAACAACATAACTAACACGGTAAAAAGAATATATATTAAAAAGCTAACCTAAAAATTTAAAAAGCAACCCAACTACATTTGTAACGCTCTAAAATAAGCAAAGTTGGGAATCTATGTCTACAAAAGTATACAAAGGAAAAAGCAAACAATTTGGGTAAAATGACCTAAATTCATTACAAGCTACCGGTCTTTTTTTCCACAAAAGATGGTGTGCCTGTCTTCCATGCTGCAAACCACGTCAAGTTGAAGAGCCTTCACCGAGTCGAAGAGCCAGCTTATTTTCCAAGAATAAGAGCATGTCACCAACCCTGCCGCCTGAGGTAATATATTTCAATATTAATTATATACTAATAAAGATATAAAGAATATTTTTTCCTATACAGATTCAACCAGAGATTTGTGTGTTTATATACATTTTATTAAGAAAGTGTCTAACATTAAGGAAAAAATTAAAAAAAGTAATAAAAAATAATAATGTGTAGTCCCAAATACCACTTCATTTCGGAAAGTGTTTCTTATATTATTTATTAATTATAATAATCAATTCTTGAAACAATAAATAATGTAAGAAAAACTTTCCGAAATTAATTGTACCCTCACACTGCGTCGTCATTTTTAAATATTTTCACGATTTGTCTGAAAAGTCCTTCCTCTAATAATTGCTAACGCCTGTCGCTCCTTAATTTAGTCTTGATACCTTTATCTGTGTCAATATTGAAAGAAGTTTCTGTTTTTAGTTTTATTATCCTATAATTTTGTAAATATTTTAGTTAAATCACACTAAAATATTCTATGATCTTTCACAAAACTCTATTTTCACAATTAACCTTTAGGCTTATTTGGAAGAGATTGTTCCCTCAGCAATAGTTCTACCAAAATTTATGCGTGTATACATATATAACAGTGTTTTCATTACACTGTGAAGTAACTATTATCAAACTGAAACATATTTCTTGGAATTATGTTAAAAAGAAATAATGAACATATTCAACATCCATTAATGCAAGTCACGTGGTATAATTGTAATTATTTACTGATTAAATTTTGGAAAAGTTTCTATTTCGAAAACGATTTGAGTTTAGTTTGCCAAAGTTGGTATATGAAATTCCGTTGATCTCTAATTGTAAATATCGAGAAATCAGTAACCAGAAATAAGCTGATATTTGATTTCTGGAGGTGCGTAGCTTAGAAAACGAGATAATTTAAAAGAAATAAAATTCATAAAAACAAAAAAATTCTTAATTTTATGATTAACAGTATAACTGAACCAACGTTAAATAACTGTTGTATAAACAATTAACCAGAGGGCAGCACAAGTTCTCCCGTCAGTTGGCTGACATGTTAGGTGAGACTTTTATGACTGTGTTGGCACAATAAAACGTGTTTATCAATTAAAGTATTTAAGCGTATCAATTAATTACATACAAAGAGATACGATATAATACTTAACAACATAATGAAATTAATTTATAAAAATCTAAATTTTCATAAGAAAATATTCTATGATTAATTTAAACATATTATTTAACTTACAGGATACGCGACCAAAACTTGATGTATCCTTGGTTGAGCATTCTTCCATTATGAGAGGGGCAATCCCAGTGCTCCCGATATCGCTTGCCTATTTCTGTCTCATATGCAACGTTTTGGTGCCAGGATTAGGTGAGTAATACTATACGTCACAAGCAAAGATATAACTAATGACACATAGATCCTACCAACACATTAAGCGCACAAGAACGTGCACAGTAGATTGTGCTCAGCGACACATATACTAGAAAGCATTAATTACTTGCGGTGGTCGTTACAAGGAATCGTGCGTCAACAAAAAATTATTTTAAAAAAACGTAGTTCGTAGAAACCAATATATCTGAATGAAAAATAATATTATTTTTCATTAAAATTATATTTTCATCATGAAAGTACTAAAACACCAATCGTAACGTAGATAAGATCAAAGGTGTAACGGACGTATAAGTTCAACATATTAAATAAAACCTAAGTATTTTGAATTAATTGCTTAATTTTAATTTTGACAAAATGGTGTCAATACAATACGACATGTCCCGGGTGTGAGAGAGACGAACATATTTAAACGCGTACACATTTTTTAATGTGAATGATGATGCATACATAGTGTCTAGCTACAATGTTTAAATCAATGGTTGCTTTTAGTAATTTATCTCAAAAAATAAATTATTTTTTAAGAGAAAATTCACAAAAATCACATCTTAAAAAGTTTATCCACAATTGTAGGGTAGACTGGGTACGGTTGAAACAATTTTATTTATATCGTCCATAGTTTTGTTTTTTATAATCCGAGCCACGAAGAAGATATATCAAATAAAAGAGCATGTTTCTATCTACCAATGGGCAATACGATTTTAGTTTCAGGTGTGTTATTTTTAACAGTAGATCAAATTAAACAAAATATCCGATTTGTTTCAACTGATTTGGCGGTTGAAACAGTGATTGGGGTCAGATGAAACATATGCGAATAATACAAAATATAATATTATAACATGTTTTATTAATTGTTTATTTTAACTCTAAGAATAACTAAGGACTTATTTGAAAATAATAATTAGTCTTCAATGTTTTAAATACTTATAAAAATATTTTTAATCAGCCTTTAACATATTTAGACCACGCTAGTTAAAATCTATGTATATTATAAAGCATCTGTAACTATAGATTACTTAATATTAATATATAATTTACGTAAATTAACAAACAACAAAACAAAAATCAACTGTTTGTTTTTTTAAATATAACAAACTAAACGAAAATATGTAATTTTAAAATAAACGAAATGAAAACTCTCTTTGACTTTCATTAGCAAATCAGTCGTTAGTCAAATATAAAGACCAATCTGAGTCGCAATTATGGCAAACATAGCTAAGACTACCTTCTGTGCATTCTTCGCGATTCCATAGTTTACAAGTAGTGCATTGGATCCACTTTTCTTCAGATCTGCTCTCTCAATATGGTGACATACAAACAAGACAGAAACACTCTTTTTCTTCTGATGGTACTTCCTGTTGTACATTTTTCTTTTTTTCTTTTATGGTATTTGTTTTACTTTTTTCTCCCTCCAATTGCTTCTTAATTTTCTTAGCACTTGTTCATTTCAATCTTGTTTCTTACTCCTTTCTTATCTCTTCCCTGAGGTCTTGAGGCTCAAATTTATGACGGTCCATGACAATGGTCAAATTGTCATAGAAGGAACCTACAGTAGTTTTGTAAAAGCTGATCGCCCTGGAGAGGCTTGTCGCTTACGCTGTGCGTAGAGACAGTTCGGGGTTTTTTCTCATAAACATGCGAAACCATTCCTCATTGCTAGCTCGTTGTCTTATTACATTATATTTAACTGTAAATTCGTAGGCCAATTTTCTTACCACCTTCTTAGGTAGGCCTAAATATATATCCGCACATCGAAATAAATACTTTGAAAGCTCAAGCTCTTGTTCATTATTCAAAAATCGGTTGTGTGCTTTATATCCCATGTCTTGATTGTCTTTCTCGCCAGATACATCTCGCTTTTGAATACATTTTAGGAGTGAACAGTGGTTTACTCCGTGGTTCTCTGCCGCTTTTCGCAATGAATCTCCTGTATTCGTCTCCTCATAAGCGTCTTTGTGCTTCGACAAGACTATTTTCTTCTCGAAGTCTTTCTTACGCGTGCTTTCGGCGTAAAGAAAACAAGAAAAAATAAATAAATACAATGTTTCAACCGTACCCACGAAACATATTTCAACCATCCCCAACTCCTACTTTAGGTAAAAAGCAGTTATAGTAATTATGACAACAATGATACATAATAACTAGTCACAGTGCCATACTCTACAAGCTTCATTTCAAACAAAAAAACACACTCAACACTCTTACTTAAATAGAAACCACAATAATTGGAAAATTCTCCAAGCAAAAATACTTACTTTTGATTAACAAAACACAATAGGGTCTTCTAAAAAGATCTAAAGCGCGCGGAGAGCGATGCAACTCTGAGGTTCCTGTTCAGATCGGTCGTCCCCTTCATTCTCCCCTTGAACTCATCACCGTCCCGTAAACAGTTTGCGAGATATACGTGTTGTTTCAACTGTCCTTTGTTTCAATCGTACCCAGTCTATCCTATACCATCTTCTTATATGTATATATATATATATATATATATATATATATATATATATATATATATATATATATATGTATATATATATATATAAACTGTCAATGAAGCCATGTCTGCACTTGCACCACGCAAAGGTCAACAGACGAATTTTTAAGAAACTACAATTTTATAATTTAGAGATATCGATCTATATCAATCAATGAGGGCGAAGAGCAGGAAACATTGCCAGTCAATAAATAAATAGAACTATCTCTGTGTTTCTCTTTTTAAAATATCGTAAAAAAGGGGAGGAGACTTGAAAATATGCGTCGCTTTAGCGTTTACATATTTTCGGTCGGTGAAACAGTACCTACATTTTTTCTGAAAATCCTTGTTAACAGCAACAAAATAAACGTAACGTATGACTTTTTGCTCTAAAATTGTGAAAATTATTTATTTTAATTATTTTTTTCTTCAGCCATGAAGCTGTCCCAATTCCACAACATTCCTCCCCAGATGCTCAAATCTTTACTTAATAGGAGCGTCTATTATCGTTAAATGTACACGAATCATTTTTGTATATATTCACATTAGTCGTAATATAAAATACCTGTTAGAGACGAGAAGAACTCGCACTACACGCTTGGGCATTTATAAAAAATTAAGTATAAATGTATAATATTTCTGTTAATATATTTACAGATATCAATATTAGTTTCACAATGTGATTATGTTGCCTTATATATTATTCATAGGCGTGAAAATATTGAGAATTTCTCAAAAACTATTAAATAAGAATCATTGCTATAGTTTTTGATAAATTTTAAGCAAACTTCTAATAACGCTTTTTTTCTATAATTTTGACTTTAGCAGTTTCGGAGATACGTACACGCATGTTTTTGTGGACATTTCCAAGAAAATCTTTGGAACTTTGTTATATCATATTACGAAAAAAATTATTTTGAAATTCTTATAACACACATACGCGCGCGCGCGTGCGCACTCACATGCACGCACGCACGCACAGACGCACGCACGCATGCACGAACACGCACGCTTACACACGCACGCACGCTCACACCCACACACGCACGCACATACGCACACACACACACACGCACGCATGCATGCACACATGCACGCATGGAAGCACGCACGCAAGAGCGCGCGGTTGCGCACACACGCACGCACGAACACCCGCCAGCCCTTACGCCCGCACGAGCGCCACTCGCCCGCCCTCCCGCCTGCACGCACCCACGCACGTACGCACACACGCACACATTTACACTCATACACACATGCGCACACACGCACGCACATACGCACTCACGCACGCACACACGTACGCATATACGCACGTATACGCACGCACACATGCACGCACACACACACACACTCTTTCACACAATACTTGAATTTAAAAAATAATTCGATTACTTCATTTGTTTCTTTTAAAATTGTCATGTAAATATTTTTAGGTTATTATACAATTAAAAAATATTTGATCACTATGCCAAGTTTCGACTTTCTACGTCAAACAATTTCAAACAAATACGATTGTGACAAACAGACCGACGATTTGTTTTGCAAGGAAACACAAAAAAAAATTAGATATTTTTTATCCTAGCGTTTAATTTTCACTATTGAACTTTATAGGTAGAAGCTTCAATATGTAATGAATTATATATATTTAAGAACTGCCATATGTGAAAATCGGAAAATCGGTTATTTTTTCATCAATGATAAAGTAAAAATGTCTCAGACTTCGATTGAAATTGCTCTTTTAGCACCGCGTTTTCAGTTACTTTTCACACCGTGAGTTATCTTTCACGTCATGACATTACATGATATTTCTTGAGCATCTATAGTACGTGAAAGATTGTATGCATAGAAGTAGTTGTACGTAATGACAGTGTTTATCAAGATTCGCATTAAAAGCCTCATTAATCGCACCATTAACCTGCTTTCGCCAAAGGTATCTTAAGCAAATTTCTAGATATCTCGTAACGTCTACCATAAATCTGATTTTAATTGTCATGCATAAACCATTTTCTCCAGTTCGTATTATTATTAGCTTTTTCATTTCATACGTCTCATCTTGATACGAAACTACTTCTTTAAATTTTCAACCTGCTACCGAGACGTCTTAACTTTCGGATTTTTGTTTCACTTTTTGCATGTCTAAACACTTCTTAGATTAGCATACTTTTACTTTCATTGTTAGATTAGCATACTTTTAAATTGCTAGAAATGATCCAATAATATATGCGACAGAGAAATTCATTTCGGACCTAATATTTATGACTGATTTATTCTGGGAAATAGAAACTTTTCACATTTAGAGAAATACCATACTATTTATAGATGATGCACAAAGACAGCGGTAACATTTGTTTTTTCCGTATGTCGTTTTTGCTTCGATTTAAACCAAAACCTGTTCTATTTATTTATTTGTATCTTTCTTAAAATTCATTCCATTGCATCGGAATAGGTAAGCTTGTTGTCATGATGGCCCAATAATTTTTTAGGCAAAAAAAACCGAATACCACAGTCACCAAGGAGGTAAGTCTTGGAAAAAAAATTTCAATCATCATACGTAATTTATCATATAAAAGATTACAGCAATTTTTTGTAAAAATACTTAAATATAGAAAATAGAATTTGGTTGAATTTAGTATTTCTAGCATAAATTAGGTCACGCATACGAGATAGATACATAAAGTATTGATATTATTCATCTACAAATTTAGCTCTTTAGACAATTTTTTTTAGAACTGTTCGTTTTTGGCCCAAATTCCTAATAAATTTGAAAAAGGTTCTCATTACAACCGGGTAACAGTTATTGACTAGTTAACAGTTATTGCTACTAACTATCCATAAACCTCCATCAGCGGTTCCATAAAATTTCTGTGTGCGCAGCGGCTAAAAACTGATAACCACGTCAATCCTCGAGTTAAACCCTATTAGAGAGAACTACCACCGTATTAGATGGAATCTTAGCTAAACTTACGAAATACAAAGGTCCCATCACAATAGAATGGTAGTAATGAAAATTCGAATGACGGTGTATCCTGTTTTTGCTGTCACTACACGTAGGCGATCAGATGTGAGTGGCCGCTCCTGAAATCGTCTAAGATAAATAACGAGGAATAGCGGGTTTGGCAGTGTATCCGAAAACATAGCAGCCGCATTATATATAGAATACCAAATAATCACAACCAGAAAGTAGATCTTTGAACTTCGCGACATAAATTGTTCGAATACTAAAGTAAAATACTATTAACTTGGAGAACAGAAAATCACTCTTATTGTAAAGAAATGGTCTAAACCTACAAAAGTCTAGAAAATGAGGTATCTTAAGCAAAACACATTTAGCGGGTAACAGAAAGCTTTGAATGTATCGTGAAGTGTACACTTGTTTTGAATAACGAACCTGCTAACGAGAGGGTACGTAATTGAATCGGTATTACCATCAGAAATTATATAGCGATATTGCTTCTCGACTTATATAATAAAAATATCTTGACTTATATAATAACCTAAGGATCTCAATGATAGGCTCATGATTCTTGTACTTCATATAAACACCAATAAATATCTCTGTCATCTAAGTGTTTACGTTCCAATAATTACATACTTACGATGATGACAAATTACAGTTTTATGACGATATTTAAAAATTTCTGCAAATTATCCGACGATAAATCGTTCTCCTGAGAGTCTCTGAGAGATAATACTCATGTGTTCTCCGACCGTTATGTCTGGAAAGAGATTCTCGGTCAGAACGGAGTGAGTAAATTAAATTTAATGACGAAATATCGAGCCGGCTGTATATGTCACTCGATGCAGTGTCTCCGATCAATAATGATTGGCGTATTCCAGCGCAATTATTTCATGAAGTTCCTGGACGTGTAGTCGAAAAAGCGGAGATGAAAAACCAAAACTAGTTTAACGGTTTCGATACTAAAATTATTAGACCTGTTAGCGACTCTAAACGCCTACTTCAAGACTTTTCAGGTGATGTATAAAGAAGATCCATTCAAAGTGAGCTCTAATTAAAAGTATGCGAACTTGATTCAGTGATGGTGAATAATAAAACACTGAAGTTACAACATCTGGCTAGTATGAAGCAAACTGCAAAGTTTTTGAATGATTAGATTTGAATGTCTTACGACCATTTGTGGGCCTCGGCTTAAAAATATTTTCCCTATTTATTCCAGCAACATATTAAGATAAGAGCTAAAATATGATGAGGTGGAAAATCCTATGTAGAGTTCATATCGTGGAAAATCCCATACGGCGTTCGTTCAGCCAGGACTAGCTAAATGCTCCGTACCCAAAATTCAATCGAGTTAGAGTACTTCGACACAGAGAGGAAAGTGGTGCGATTCAGTAACAAGGTAGGGAGAACTTTCGAAGAAAAACGACTACGAGTCCTTGACTCAAAAATCCTTCAAACGAACGGCCCATAGCTTTTTGTGTAGGTCAATTGCATTGTGCGCATTTACGAGGGCATTCAAAACAAAATTTTAGTCATCTACGCTCTCATTTCCATAGTTCATAATACATTCACGGATCCGTCAAAAAAGACATCTTCATTAAGTTATTAAATATTGTATTGAAGGTGAAATTGCTATTTTAGTTGCATGCATCTGTCCATTTATCGTCATCATTTTAAAAAAAAACTACATTGCCTGAGGTAAATTTTAGCAAATGTCTATAAAGTGAAATTTCGGTAAAAAACAATACATTAATAATAGGTCTATAAAAATCATCTTATATAACAAACGATTTGCATAAAAAAGGATTTTTTGCAAAAAAAATCATGCTACGCAGTTAATATTTAAGAATTACAAAATACATACGATAAATAACTTAAAACTAAATTTTAGAAAACTAATGCCCGGGAAAAGACTGAATTTTGAAGAAATAAAATTTTTTTTAAAAACTTTTAAGTCATGTTTTCTTTCCCTATACTGAAAAAAGAAGTACAAGTATCCACATGAAATTTGTGATCAGCTATGAATATAATATTCTCAATAACTTTGCAGTTCTTAATAATCAGTTACCGGAATGCTGATTTGTATTGATAAATAAGATTATGTTACAATACTCCCAATATGAAAGGGAAAAAAACTTAAATAGAGGTGAAACACTAGGCATAACCATGTGAATTCTTCGTATCCGTTTTTCTCCCTTGATCGCTGACTACTTAAATAATGGGAATCTCAAAACTACATTACTAATTTAGAGAGGTCAACACTCTTGCGATTTATTTACATAAATGTGTATCATAATTTTGATATAAGTTTAATTACAATATTTCAGGTACCATTTTCAGCGGAATATTGTGTCTCTGCTTTGGCAAGCCAAGGTTTAGTGTACATGATGGCCCCAAGCAGAGAATAGGTGAGTAATTAATAATTTCACACCTGCATATCCATTACATTTTTTATTACAGATCATGCTGCCATAAGTCGGAACACTGGTTGCAACTTTAATAAATAAAAGACGCCAGTTGTACATTTTACGCTTTTTTTTACAATATTTGAACCTAACTTGAGTATAACTCCAACATTTTCATTTTCTTCTATGTTAATTATTATTAAAATACCTGATTAAATATACGATTATGTTATTTAAAATGAAAATAATTTTACCATAAAGAATCAAGACCGTAACAAATACAATTTTTTTTCTCAATGAATTCGTTAAATAATATTTTGCAAAACCGAGAATAATTTTTAACCCCAACTGTTCTCTCCAAAATTATTCTTAATGTATAGTTAAAAAAATATTCATTTGTGAATATCGATAACACGAAAACCAGATATAGCTTCATCAACTCCTCTTTAACAAAATGTTTTTTTCAAATGGTAAATTATGATTTGTATATTATATATGAATCATAATTTACCATTAGAAAAAAAACATTAGCTTATAGTGGCCGACTAATATTTTTCCAAAATATATTTATTATGGATTTGGAGAAAGCAAAATAAAGGATATAAAATGTACTTATATTATTTTCCTCGTATTAAATACAAAGAATATCAAAAATGAAGTGATACATTTGCTATAATTCGAGCAATAACTTATTGAATACACTCTTCAGGAGAACAATGTCTAATACTTTTTAAAAATGCCTTGCATTGTATCTCCACTCCTTTAATAACGTCAAACTCTGGCTTACATATAGGACTTCATTTGAGCTTCTTTTCGACTTGCGAAAGAAAGCCAAAAGTTGCATAGGATCAGATCTGTGCTGAATGAAGTATGACGAACCATATTTTTTCATAAAAAAATTTGCTAACAGACAATGTGCGAGTGTACATGATCGTAATGAAATAGCTCACTAGAAAATGTTTTAGAATAAATAGTTTCTTTTATGTGTAATACCAGTTTGGATTGTTTTATGACTATTTCCTTTTCTAATGTTCAGGCGCATTCATCATAAATCTATTCATTGGAGCCGGTCAACTCTTTACAGTCCTCTTCTGCCTCGTCGGCTGGGGCTGGAGTATATGGTGGGGTACAATCATGTTGAAAATAGCCAGTGAGCATGTTTTCTTTTATTTTTTTGTATTTGTATGTAAAATAGATAAGACCAATAATACCCACCTTATTATATTATTTTCTAATTTATAAAAAACTTTCAAAAATTAATTTTTCGTATCATATAATGAAAAAGAGATAATACTTTTAGAGAGATAAAACTTATTAGAGAGATAATTATTTTAGGTTACTGGTACAATTAGTTACTAATTAAAATACCTAATTTTATTATTTACTTTTTATTAGTTACTAATAAAAAGTAAATAATAAAATTAACTGGAAACAAAGCTTCAATTAAATAAAATAGATATAGTATGGTCTTCACAGTTGGTACGCTTAAATTGCAGGTATTTTGGTGTCAAATTATCACTTTCGCCGTGATGACGAATTTGATACCTAACGTTCTAGCGTAATTCTGGTGATAACTTCAAAACGCTGTCTTTTTTTTAAATAAACGTTTTTCGGTTTTACCCTCGTAATTTAAAGATTTACTTAACTACTTGGGTGTGGAATTTTTTTTTGCTAGGCAAGGCAAACATTGTTTCAAATAAAGTTGAAGGGTTCCGGTTTTTCAGAAATTCTATTTAAAAACGATCATTATCTAATTCATATTCTGAAGATTGTTTAGAAATATTTTGTATGAAAGTAGTTTATGACAACCTATCTACATCGGTAGACTCTTCATTGCGATTTGCTATCATTCATGACTGAGTGATCTTTGTCGATAATGCCTACGTAGGCCTGATGATCTCCGAATAGGAGACGTCACCATGTAGTTAATGTGTAAATCTACGGCGAATCCAATGGCGCCTCAAACATTAAATCACTGCAGCCATTCAAGGTTTACAATTGTTTAGTACGTTACACATAAAAATATATATGTCTCCTTCCTTCATGCAGTTGGGTAAAAATATATTAAAATTTAAATTGTGTTAAGCTGATAAATGGTTACCCGATAAATGGCGTCTCATTCCAGCTCTCAATATCTATAAAAATAATTATTTACAATATCGCGAAGTATATTTAAAATAACGGCAAAACCTTAATTTAAAACTGAAAGAAACATTTCTATTCTCAAATACACACAATAAGTATAATATAACTGGTGTGCGTTCAATGTCACCATAGATATATAATGTTTCTATGTTAGAGATAGATATATAATGTGACATGTTCAATATCATAGACATATTCAGTAACGGTGCTATTATGTATATAATATAGTTAATTGCAATTTTTCATTTATTACAATAATTTCTTACCTTGAAGCAATATCGAATAATACAACCATTTGCGCTCTAATTTAACACCATATTTAGAAATAACATTTCTTCAAAAATTATCTGTGGCCACAGTTTTTAAATAGTGTCCTTTTTCAAACTTGATCATTTAATACTTTAAAATTATTTGTTCCTAGTCAAATAACAACACTACACTTTGATTTAGTGCATTTATACTCCAAATCAAAGTTAAGTGTCCAAATTATTTGTCCTGGAACGAATACATAATTACTGTGGACAAACACTATGATCGTTCATTGCAATACTGGTACTTTCAGTCACATTAATATTTTTACTCTTGCCGGACTGTTAATTTGACACTTTATCGAAGTCATCAAGTCTTAAACAACTCATCTATTTGGCAGATTTTAATTTTTTTCCTCAACTTCTTTCTTTTTCTTGCGTCTTTCACTACAACTCAGATACGTTCTCTTAGATATTTTGTTTAATTACGAATTTGCAGTCTATTATACCACAAGTACTACGACAATACGTAAAATAGACGAGGGAAAATAATATGTTTAACAATTATTATAATAAAACAATTACAATTATAATAAAACAATTTTGAAGTACTCATTAAATTCAATTAACATGCGCTTAATAGGTTTTACATATTTTTGCTGTATAATATGACACAGAAAGGACGCAGGGAATCCCCTTTCTCTGTAACCAAGTATTATCAGATCCTAGCCGTTAACCAGGGATGATCATTTTTTTTAAGAATGTGTTTATGTATTTCAGAATATTAAAATTTTGGTAATACATTATGGCTTCATGCATCACAAATAATAATGTATACGAAAACCCGAATCGTGCTTAGACATCTTAAAACAGTTTTTGAAAATATTAAAGGGTCGGGGTACTCGGAGTTCTCTCTGGCCCGGAACCCCTCGTATTTTGCCAGCCTTGCCACCCCATTGTTACGCCAGTGTACTAAATAGACTTTACCCATACATTAAGAATGTTTTAACAAAACTATATTTACTGGTCGTGAAATTACAACCTAATACACGCGTAACGATGCCGCTTGATTACTTACATCATAACTAAAATGACAATTCATTACAATACATTCATTAAAATCTTTTATACCACAAGTTCCAAGGAAACTATAATCGATTGAAACCTAAGGTAGCTTTCAATCGATTGTAGTTTCTTCTCTGTAGATTGTAGTTTAGTCTCGTGATCCCTGCAAAATACATCTTAATCAAATTAAAAAAAACACAAAAAGACGTTATATATGAGATTACTATTTAATAAAAATTACGAAATATATTATTTGTTAGTTATACCCTGTTTCCTCGTAAATTTTATTCTTATGCGCCATCACATTGGAATCTCATATTCAGCTCTCAAGCTAGTAGAGATTGCATCAATTCCTCAC
The DNA here is from genome assembly GCA_039881145.1 of Druceiella hillmani. Lineage (NCBI taxonomy): Eukaryota > Metazoa > Arthropoda > Insecta > Lepidoptera > Hepialidae > Druceiella > Druceiella hillmani. The sequence continues at coordinate 28,126,942 of JAYKKI010000013.1, read as the reverse complement.
AATTACTTGCCTCATAAAAAGTGAAAATTTCTACCTTACTTTCAAAAAACTTTGTTTTATATTTGTATTCATTTGTAACAATAAAATCTTTGCATTTAGTACTCACTTCAGTTAAGGAATTATTGTTTTTTTTTTTCATTTTGCAAATATAAATTGTGAGATGAGATTGCTATAAACGTTGGTAGTCTTGGGGCTCTGACATAATAAACTTTTATTCTGATCATTTTTAGTTTTTCACTTTTAAAATCTAAGCACTAATGGAAAGTGTCAAGTATCTGCCAAATTAGAAAGCAAGCACTTTTGATAATATTTCACTAAATGTGAAACGGAAATTAACGTAAGGTGTGGCTTCTAGAAAAGAAAATTCATTATCAATTAATAAACTGCACTGATGTAGTATTATTTCTACTTAATGAAGTAGAAATAATACTATACCACGTAGTTTCATTTACTCGTTATAATACAAATTAAGTGATAATGAGTTTTTACAAATCTAACACCAAGTATATTCAATATTTCAACACTGCCCTCCTCAATGTTAATAAGTAAAAATGTGCTAACTTCTGAATGCAGTCTATTTATAGTTTCTTACATGTTTTATTAATAGTACATCTTCTAAATCATTCCCGTATAAAATCTGTTTAATTAATGAAATTCAATTCGTATTTGTATGTTTCTTACACACTTTAACAAAACCAAGAAGCTGTTAATAACTGCCGCCTACGCTCTAACTAACGTAGTCTAGCATTTTGTTGGACTGTATTGCGCTCTATATAATCCCGCTGATCAGAGCTCAATACTAATTCTTTCAGAAACTTTTTTCCATCTTTTTATATTCCGTTAATCATATACGGTTCGTGGCAGCTCTCACCACAATAAGAGACTTTTTATTTTTTTCAGGCGTCATTAAGACTGTTATGAAATTATTCTAATTTCTTTATTTCGGAACTAGTGTCTGTTTTAGAAATAAATTAATGCACAAAAGATTGTGAACAGCCTGTATTAAAAGACACCACTGCAGCTGCACGTTGCCCACTATAAGACCCTCGCCGGTAAAAGTTAATTCTCTTCCATATACTTGTGAATGTGCGAATTAAAGCTTTCTTTTAAATTATTCCTTTGATTGTGGACTAAATTTTAATTTATAATAGTGCATCACCTTGTTATTTATTTTCTAAAAATCCGGGTTTTTATAAAACTTTCTGATGACTTTCACTTTAGCTCTAATAAAATTTTCAGACTTAGTACACCGACTTTGAAGAAAGTAGTGGTTGTTTAGAATGTTATTTTGGTTTGAAATTCAAATTAAAGTAATAAAAAGAATGGACAAAATAAGAAAGAATGGCATGTTAATTTTACTTATCAACATAACTTACTGAAACGAATAAGTGAAATGCATTAATATTTGTATGAAATGCATTAATACATTATAGTTGAATAAGTGGAAAGAAATCGAAACTAGTTATAATTAGATGGAGATTAATTTGACTATCAATATAACGCTTCAATGATTACGGGTAGACACTGTAAAATCATAACACGTACACCTACGTGTAAAGAAATGTATAGAGACGAATGTGTATGAATCAATGAAGTCGAAAAGCGTACCCATGTATACAGCGCCACCTATGTGAAGTTGTTACACTAAAGGTGCCATCTTGCTCTGGCCGCAATACATACGTATTTTGTTATCTTGCTCGCACTCCACGCCATTATATATATATATATATATATATATATATATATATATATATATATATATATATATACATATATACATATATACATATATACATATATGCATATATACATATATACATATATACATATACACATATACACATATACACATATACAGTAATGAAACTACGTGGGTATAGTATTATTTCTACTTCATTAAGTAGAAATAATACTACATCAGTGCAGTTTATTAATTGATAATGAATTTTCTTTTCTAGAAGCCACACCTTACGTCAATTTCCGTTTCACATTTAGTGAAATATTAACAAAAGTGCTTGCTTTCTAATTTGGCGGATACTTGACACTTTCCATTAGTGCTTAGATTTTAAAAGTGAAAAACTAAAAATGGATCAGAATAAAAGTTTATTATGTCAGAGCCCCAAGACTACCAACGTTTATAGCAATCTCATCTCACAATTTATATTTGCAAAATGAAAAAAAAAACAATAATTCCTTAACTGAAGTGAGTACTAAATGCAAAGATTTTATTGTTACAAATGAATACAAATATAAAACAAAGTTTTTTGAAAGTAAGGTAGAAATTTTCACTTTTTATGAGGCAAGTAATTGTGAGGAATTGATGCAATCTCTACTAGCTTGAGAGCTGAATATGAGATTCCAATGTGATGGCGCATAAGAATAAAATTTACGAGGAAACAGGGTATAACTAACAAATAATATATTTCGTAATTTTTATTAAATAGTAATCTCATATATAACGTCTTTTTGTGTTTTTTTTAATTTGATTAAGATGTATTTTGCAGGGATCACGAGACTAAACTACAATCTACAGAGAAGAAACTACAATCGATTGAAAGCTACCTTAGGTTTCAATCGATTATAGTTTCCTTGGAACTTGTGGTATAAAAGATTTTAATGAATGTATTGTAATGAATTGTCATTTTAGTTATGATGTAAGTAATCAAGCGGCATCGTTACGCGTGTATTAGGTTGTAATTTCACGACCAGTAAATATAGTTTTGTTAAAACATTCTTAATGTATGGGTAAAGTCTATTTAGTACACTGGCGTAACAATGGGGTGGCAAGGCTGGCAAAATACGAGGGGTTCCGGGCCAGAGAGAACTCCGAGTACCCCGACCCTTTAATATTTTCAAAAACTGTTTTAAGATGTCTAAGCACGATTCGGGTTTTCGTATACATTATTATTTGTGATGCATGAAGCCATAATGTATTACCAAAATTTTAATATTCTGAAATACATAAACACATTCTTAAAAAAAATGATCATCCCTGGTTAACGGCTAGGATCTGATAATACTTGGTTACAGAGAAAGGGGATTCCCTGCGTCCTTTCTGTGTCATATTATACAGCAAAAATATGTAAAACCTATTAAGCGCATGTTAATTGAATTTAATGAGTACTTCAAAATTGTTTTATTATAATTGTAATTGTTTTATTATAATAATTGTTAAACATATTATTTTCCCTCGTCTATTTTACGTATTGTCGTAGTACTTGTGGTATAATAGACTGCAAATTCGTAATTAAACAAAATATCTAAGAGAACGTATCTGAGTTGTAGTGAAAGACGCAAGAAAAAGAAAGAAGTTGAGGAAAAAAATTAAAATCTGCCAAATAGATGAGTTGTTTAAGACTTGATGACTTCGATAAAGTGTCAAATTAACAGTCCGGCAAGAGTAAAAATATTAATGTGACTGAAAGTACCAGTATTGCAATGAACGATCATAGTGTTTGTCCACAGTAATTATGTATTCGTTCCAGGACAAATAATTTGGACACTTAACTTTGATTTGGAGTATAAATGCACTAAATCAAAGTGTAGTGTTGTTATTTGACTAGGAACAAATAATTTTAAAGTATTAAATGATCAAGTTTGAAAAAGGACACTATTTAAAAACTGTGGCCACAGATAATTTTTGAAGAAATGTTATTTCTAAATATGGTGTTAAATTAGAGCGCAAATGATTGTATTATTCGATATTGCTTCAAAAGGCTTATTGTGAGTCATGCTGGTTTTTTACATCATCAAAACACTTACAAAATATTTGGATATAGTGACTGGAGCACATTGTGAAAGCTTTATAAAATAAGAAACCTCTAAACGCATTTACACTCGTGTCTCGTATACAAACAGTCGCGAATCATAATATTCTAGATGAAGAAAAAGAATCCATACTTAAAAAAGAAAAACTTTTGGCGTCAAGTATTGAACAGTTTTTTTGATGTAACTCTAACTATTTCAATGAGTAATTCAACTTTCCATGTACATAAAAAAAATAAACAGCAAAGAACCAAGTGGCAGTTATCTAAATATTATTGAGTTATTAGCGACATACGATTCTGTTTTACAAGAGTTATTAAACAATCCAAAATGTCAAATAAAATATTTAAGTCCAAAAAATAAAAAAGGAGCGTATTGTATTTCTTTCACAAAATGTGGAATCTGTATTAATAAAAGTAATATTGGATACACCATTTTATTCAATTATATTTGATACAACTCAAAATATGTCAAAAATAGACCCACAGTGTGAACTCTAATTGAAAATGATGACAATGGAGCACTAAAATCTCTCAATACCAGTCATTTGTAGGTTATAAAATCTATAAATGAAAAAAAAACATTCCCCTCAGCAATGTACGACAAGGATATGACAGTGATAATACTGTGAAAGGTATTTATGGTGGAGTTCAAAAACTTAACAAAAATGTTAAGCCAAATGCAGTGTATGTACATTTTGCTGCTCATAATTTAGATCTCATGGTTAATGAAGCTGTAGAAGATATGTTAGAGATGCAAACGTTTCTTGAAATTGTTCAACGAGTTTAGGTATATATATATTTTAGCCATAGCATTAAAAGAAGAAATATTTTATCCATTTTTATTTTTAGTGCATAAGATAAATCTTCACCTCTTGTAACATTAAACAAATTGAATCTATCATGGTGGTCAGGACGACATCTTTCTGTTTTTGCTCATAAAGCCTGGTTTATAGAAATTAAAAAAACACTAACGAAAACTATTCTATTAAGTTCCAAAGCATATTAGCAAAAAGAAGCTATAACACTAAAGAAGAATATTGAAAATTATAATTTTATTATATTACTGGTTTTCTACTGCAAAATTTTATAAACAGTCGACGTAGTCTCCGAAGCACTTCAGTCTAAAATAACAGATTTATCACAAGCATCAAACCGTTCAGCAAGTCTGCGAAAAGATTAAAAAGTATCATCTTGAATTTCTCCTGAAATTCGTCAAAACGCAAGCCTATGGCCTAATAAAAAAATGGAGCGTAACTTCCGAGTTTTCTAAAACTCCCCAAAGGAAGGTGAAACGCTATTTTGATTAAATTTGTTAGTATGATTGTTTGCAAGACCCTGAAAGTTTGTTTCGAATGAACATATTTTATAGTGTACTAAATCAGTTAACTATTAGACAAGGTACTAAATCAGTTAACTATTAGACTGATAAGACAAGGCTACAAAGATTATTGATTTGTATAAAAAAGATATATCTTTTACATTCCCAAAATAAATTTTCAACCTTAGGTCAACTTTTAGACATTATATCGAAAAAATAAACTCTGTAAAGGAACTCGCAGATTTATTAATTTTAAAAAACTATCTTGTGTCTTCAAACTTTCCTGAAGTATGTACCGCTTTAATGTTATTTTTGACAATTCCCGTCACTACTGCTAGTGCCGATCGATTGTTCTCAAAATTAATAAATACTTATTTAAATAATTCTATGGGACAAGAAAGGTTGCACAATTTAGCAACACTATCAATCAAACGTTCTTTGGCCCGAAAATTGGACTTTGATGAAGTAATTGACTATTTTGCCGAAATGAACGCCCGAAAGAAACATTTTAATATTTGTTGAGTATTTCATTTTATGACAGTATTAATAAAAACGAATTCTAAAATGTATTATTGTACCAAATATTTATTATGTTCTAATTCTACTTGATTGCACAGATGCAGATTGAGCTATTAGTGAGATTCTACACATACTAAAAGTACCTATAATACAAATAATGACGGACTTAATTCTTTAAGGGCCCCAGTCTAAAAATTTGCCAATGGCCCCACATTGCATTATGTCATTACGCCACTGATAAATTAATAATACTAAATTTATATCTTTATATATTTATAAAGATATAAATTTAATATTATTAATTTATCAGTGGCGTAATGACATAATGCAATGTGGGGCCATTGGCAATTACTAAATTTATATCTTTAAGTCAAATAAATAAACAGACTAAATATTTAAGAATAGTTATTTTTAGGCCAAAGTATTGCATAACTAAGTAAATGGGTTTCGCTATAGGTTTATTTAATGAACAGACAAACTACTAAATGTCTTAATATTCATTGACATATCTGGTAATGTTTTTTGAAAAAAATCTAATGACTTACTTTATAATCCAGTTAAGCAGGTTAAGAACTGTAATAAATTTAAAACTGTATTTCCATTTACAGTTTACTTAACTTTATTTAATTCTAGGTACATTGATAAATTAAATAAGAGAACTTATATACATATACAAAATAGTTTATCAAAATAACAAGACAACTTATCAAAGTAAAATTATGCTCAATTTTGGTGTTAATACACTTACAGAAAAATATCGCAAATTAAAAGAAATGGAGACAGTGGAAGACGTCGAGAGGGCGCCTGTAGTTACATCGCAAAATCATCATGGTCGCCCCGCAAATGGCACGAATGCGTAGCAGGAACTAAACTCTCTCGCCATTTTTAAACATCTGTATCAAGATATTTTGTACAATAATAATTATTTTAAGTATTACCGTTTTACATAATTGTAAGATAATATGTGTATTATAATAGTTTTTTTGGCATTATAATTAGAAAGGATGTCAGATTATTTGGAATTATTTTATTGGCAGCAAAACAATTATGAATATTTTTTGTACCTTGGTCATAGGACTTCTTACAGTTCTTCCAGTTAACTTATTTAATTAAATATGAAAATTGTAAAAAATTACTTATTTAACTAGAATTATGCCGATGCTATAACTTTTTTAATCTTGATGGACTATTCACTATTTACTTAAAATATAACTTGTCGAATATTTTAATTATTTGCTTAATTATTTATCTTAATTTCTGCAAAATTAACAATATTTCTAAAACACGAGAAAAATCTATTAATAGAGAATATACTCATTTATATAATTGGTGAATGGTCATAAACCAATTATATAAATGAGTATATTAAAGAAAATATACATGATTAGGATGTAAAGAGGATAGAATGCAAAAGTGCCTAACTAAAAGGTTTCCGGAATATCTGATGGTTCACACTAAAAATATATCTCTGAATACAAGGTTATTGATAAAATAACTTCGAGAAATCTAACAACTTTTTCTGCTTTTTCCCTATTAACTTCCAAATAATATATTCTCAAGATATTTTTCCATTCTTTTTTAACTTTTAATTTTCCTTTTTAAATTTCCTTAAGCCATAACTTTTCATTTTTATCGTTTTTGTATCTTAAAACAGATAAAAAAACGAATTTAAAAAAGCGCACAATAATACATTGCAAAATATTCCAAATAATCTGTTAAATTTGAAGATCACACTTTTAATAAATAAACCAGTTTATATAATGAAAAATGGACCACAATATTCAAATATAAATTTGCCTTCACATATCAAATTGTATAAAAATAAGGTACTGTCAAATCAGTTAACTCAAACCAACTTTATAATTTTTTTTTGCATACGGACAAATTTATTTTATCAGGTTTAAATGGTTCAATTGACTGTTAGTTATTGTTAACACTCACCATCCAAAATTTACGTTTTATGCTCAACATAAAATTTCAGACATTTTTTTGGCATATAAAAATTGATTATTTTTTGGAAGATCCAAGCGTTTTACTTTACTTATCATTGCTCAATCACAATATCATTCAGTATCGCTCAGTCAGTTTATTTGTAAACCTTATTTCCTCCGAATGTTTATTCCTTCTAAAAGAAGATAACATTGTATTTCAGAAGTTATCATTGTGGCTCAATTTATAATTATAAAGAGAGTCAGTAGATATGGTACTAGGATTCTTCTCTTTTGTTTGCTCTTTGACCTTATCTCCTTCTTATCTGAATTTATCTACGCCACAATTAACATTAAGGTAAAACAACTTATCAAAGGCGATTATTTTGTTCAAATCTGTCCTGAAACATGACAGTAATGAAAAATGACATGACAGAAACAAAACTCTGTTTGGGCCAATGTTAATCAATTCGACTTTATTGTTTATGCTCTTATAAAAACACAAAAGTATTGCGACATAAGCTGATTAGGAATAAACAAAATATAATTTATTCAAATGCTAATGTTCCAATATTTTATATAATTCAACTTCGTTGTTGAAGCATTGATCTTGTCAAGATTGATGATTTGATAAAATTACATCCCTAAGTCGTTCTGTCAAATAGATATTTTCTCCAAATTAGAATGTATTCAAATGCTACTCATAAAGGGTCTTTGAAGCAAATCCATGTTCTGAAGATGTTTTAAAAGAATATGTTATATGTATTATTATAAAATATCTTTTTATGAAAGTAATGTTTTGACAATATTTTTCTTTCATGCATTTCACAAGTCTATCACGAAAGGAAATTAAGTATTTTCGAAAACAACACTATCATTTAAAATTTATCCCTGACCAAACAAAAACCATAACCGATTTGTGTGTTTTCAAATTTATATCTTTCACGCTTTAGAAACCATATTTATTAACGTAATAAAATGGCACATGATTTAAAATTAATAAGCATTCAATGATAATGACAATGTTAAGAAACTCCAAAACAAATTCCATTGCCTTAAAAAATGTTTTTTTCAGCCTTTTTTTAATATTTATAACATTACTAAAATATGTCTACTTTAAAAAATGTACAGCAAAATACCATTTCTACTTTCTCAGGTACACAGACAAGTCTTTGTGGCATAAAATAAAAATCACCTTTTTGAAATTTCTACAAATGCAAAGATATTATTTTAACCATATCCTTAAATAGTTATTAATGTTTTGGATTGAACTGAATCAGATAATATGGCATGTCAAACCCATGGGTATAGCCAAGGTTTTTATTCCAGGTAAACCGCAGATTAATTGTTTTTCGCTGATTATATTTTCACAATCTCATAATAATAACAGTTTAAAGTGTAATATGTTGGCCATAATTTATATTTCTAAAAGAAAATTGATACAATATAAGATTTAAGTGAATGTGAAGTGTCTTGAATCTTTCAATGATAATTTTGAAATTGTATTTTAATTTTCAAGAACTCGAAAAAGACCAGACATACAAAGGTCTATATATCTCCAGTCATTGTAGATTTTCATCACAACATATATAAAGACTTTTCTATATGAGGTGACATACCTTAAGCATGATGAATAGTCATGTACCTTAAGTATAATGATACTTAAGGTACATGACTATTCGAGGGCTGCCGCTAAGGGAGAACTTCTGTTTGAATTAGGGAAAGAATGTTTCAACTCGCTACATTTTTACTAAATAAATAAATAATTTTAGTTTTTTAGTAGATTGTTTGGAAAAGTATCCTAAGTTTATTCAAATTTGTAAATCCACTACTTCATATATTAGAGAGAAAACTGAATTAATTTTTTAGAACTAAAAGATGCGCAAGTGCAAATGTATTTGCACCACCTTGGCTACGCCCATGTGCAACTTCGTGCTTGTGAAACCAGAAAGTCAAGACTTACAAAAATACTTGATTTGAACTTACGTTATGAAATTCAGACTATACAGGATTATTAATATAAACCTTTTATAATATATATATATGTATATATATCTTATGAAAAAAGTAAAAAGCTTCTTAATTCAAAATATATGTACTTTAAAATAATTTATTAAGGAAAGTAAAGTACCTTATTAAAATTTAATTAGTACTAATGAAACAATTTTGACATGTTTTTACTTACATTTTTATTAGAAAATTATTGTTATTAACATAGATTAACTAATACAAACGTATATTTATATATGCGTGTGTATATTTATGGTATTATTTGGTGGTGTTAATTGGTATAGCAAAAACTTTTTCAAAAACCTCTCAATACAAGACGAAAATAATCTTAAAGTTTTGTTAATTCAGGTCTTTATTACAGAGGAATAATTTATTTTCAGTAACAAAATTTTCTTTATTTTCAACATTTTCTCAATAATAATTATGTTTAAATATTTCACTATTATAAACAGAACCTCCATGTAAAAACATAAAGAAAACACTGGATTACCTTTATAATCAAACTAAATATAATAATATTCAGGACATTTGAGCCTCACAATAACATTGAAATGGTGTATTTGAAGAACGAGTTGAGATACAAAAACATTTTATTGATTATAATTGTCTTATTTTACACTCAGGAGTCCATAGAAGTCAGCTTACTGTACCGATTGAACACCACATATGTACACACTTGTAAAGTAATCTTTATTATAAAATTACAATGTAAAATTTTAATAAAATTATTTTTCTCCGTTAATGTCATTATTATTTTTTTTCTTTATAAAAAGTAATCATAGCTTACCACAATTTAAAAAAAATCTAACGGGCTGTCAGGAACTGGCACAGTATTTCATAATGCACATGTGTGAGGAATATTAATGAACATTACTTAATAGATTCTAGGTATAATCTACTTGTTAATTTTGTATTCGTACATTTAAATTTTTTAAATATGTTTATTTGTCTGTCTGTAACTACTTTCATCATACAAAAATTACTACGCAAATCCAGCTAGAGCAATACAGGGAATTTCAATATACCCATCGCGAAAAAAATTATGTACATTCTCATTTGTTATCGGAAAATCATATAGTGAATTTGGACAACAATGTGTGTCCAAAAATATTTTATATAATGATTTCATTTTTTGTTCAGTAATTAATAAGTTAATTTTATTTTATTCTTATTTGTTATTCGTCAATAAAATATAATATGATGAGTTAGTAAAAATCTAAACTGTTATGATGAGTTAGTAAAAAGCTAACAGCAACGAAACACAAGAGTGTAATGTTTTCACTATCATTGAAAACAGGATGACCTAGAAAATTATTTTCAAAGTTTGGACTAAATTTTAGAAATAAATGAAACATTTTTCGACAGACAGTTATAAGGTTTTATGTATAAGTATGCACATTCAAGATCCACATTTCTTCATCTAAATTTATTTTCAATTATACATTGTCCTTCATACTATATAAACACAACAGTTTGTGATACACATGCTATATACAAATCTACAAATTTTATTTGTATGTCATATGTAAGTATATTAAAAAAATGTTTAAGTCACATTCCATTCCTAAAAAGGTTCTCTATGGTCGACTTAATTCTAAACAGTTATATATACAACTTATTTCATGCATATTATGACACACAATTATAATAATCACTTATATTATTATACTAGCATATAAAAACAGATATTTACACAATTATCTATCACTACTCAAATTATTACAACATAACTGCTTTATCATTTTTATACCATCTATATTTTGTTCATTGTTGTGCCTGACACAAGAAAATCGTACAAGAATAAGAATCATTTTCAATAAACTAACATATGTATGCATCACAAAACTCCTTATAAAAAATGTTGTCCCTATCTGGGCCACATGGTGTAAAGTAATAAATGCTGTAACCTTTAATGATTATAGGTAATTCAGTGAGAAGAGCTGATTTTTATAAACTAACATATACGAAAAATGATTTACATGCGTTGTGATATACAGGCTGTCTAAATATTGAACCCATGTTTTATTGGTTTCTTCCCCAGAACTGTCAAATAAAATAAACATTCATTCTGTGATAGGGGTTCGTAAAACTGCCTAGCATATCTCAAATACTAGCATACCTAGCATATATCTAATAGTTAGCATATATCTAATAGTTAGCATATAGCATATATCTAATACCTAGCATATTTCTAATAGTTATTATGGAGATCCAATATCCAGCAATCCGAACTCTGACTCTGAGGATATTTCCTTCAACTAATACGTAATAATATAATTACTTGTTAACAGATGACAATCTAAATTTGGAATGTACCGGAAAAATAAAATAATATATGAAAAGCACATAATCAAATTTGTAATTTTAAGCTGTGTATGGAAATTATACATCAGCAAGTGTACCAAAAATATGGTGATAACTAAGATATAATTTCTTTTTACTGTGATCAAAACTGTGTCCATATCTTAAAGCAAAACATTAACTAATTCTTTACACAAAAACTTTTCCAATACTGTGTTTTTATTAGAGAATAGTCCAATCAAAATTGACAAAAAAGTTCACACATATCCAAAACACCAAAAAGGCATGAAACTTATCATAGACTTTTAAATCATAATTTTCAATGAAAAGTCCAGGTCAAAGGTCAAAAAAGTTTTTTCGTAAATGAGCTTACCATGTTCTATCGGAAAAATTATTTTTATAAAATTTGTAGATCGTACAATTTTCTACAAAACAGTTTCTGTATTTTTTTCCTATGAATGATTGTTCATGACATATCACAACTTTAAACATTATGGTCAGTTTTTATTTTTAAACTTCCTTATTAAAAAACTTAAATTGGAGTGTTAATAATATTAGTATTTACATATACATTTCATTTTTTTAATTATACTTTACAGTTTGTTAATATTATAGACCATCGTTCATATATAATTATTTGTATGTTTTCAGTCCATGCCATTCTATCTATGGCGCATAGACAGTCGTTTATTTCAGGGCTGTGTGAAAAATTAACAACTACTAAAAATTTGTGAAACAAGCCAATAATGACGCCGAAGTATTCATAATTGAAGCAGCTGTAGAAAAGTGCAATACAAATAAAACCATTGTTATTACACCCTTGAACATTAAGAGAATTTCCCTTGAACATTAACTAATTTCATTATTTATGAAAGATCTCAGTTTATCAAATACTTTCTGCTTTCCATAGATTCTTTGTTTGCTTCATGCTGAATGTAAAATAGAAAAGTTATTATACTGTTTGTCTAGTATAGTATCAGTTTCGGCTATATCATTCAGTGTATCATACAGTACAATTGATTATAAGCATGCCTCATTGTAAGAACCACTTTTATGATTCAGATAAAAGTTTTGGAAAAAAACCACTAGTGATTTTAGTGGAAACGATGGAATCTGATGGCAATTGAATTCATTTCCAGAAACTAGATACTAAAATTAGTAGAGTTTATAATTAAAAATTGTTAGGAAAACGTCCAAGTACTAGCAAAACACCAAAAGAAAAAATAATTATAATGAACAGATATTTTCATGGGCCAATCACATCTACAATGTAATAAGCTGCATTCAACTAAATTGTTCAAACTGGACCATTTTGCTTTAATTCGTGCAGCGATGTCTTAGGATAGATTCAGAATGTTGCTTCACTTCATACAATAAAGATACTTAAACCATAATAAAATTACTTATACCATAATAACATTACTTATACTTTGTCGACTAATAAAGCCGTTACGGTTAATGATATTTGTTTTATGTTGATTTCTTTGACGACTATATCTTGGGCGTACACACTTCACACAATACATGTCATGAAAACCTGAAAAATAAGGCCTAAAATATTCTAGGACTGTAATGCTACTAACTTAACTGCTAAATAGCCAAATCTATACTGGTAAGCCAAGCAAAATTGAACATCAAATCAATATAAATATGTACAGCACTATGTCCGTCAACTATTTGCAAAAATTTAGGAAAGACTGTCGTAACTGACAATTTCTTTATATCTATGCAGCTGGCTCATGTTTTGAGTTCAAGGAACTTGTCACTTGTCAGAGCTGTGAGAAAAGACATGCAAACAAACCAGTTCATTCTACTCATGTTGCATTTAATAAAGAACCAACTGTGTATTACCATATGCCAAAAAAACAAAAACATTGATAATGTTGTCCTCGAAGCCCATGTCATATGTAGTTAAACACTCGAAATAATTTCATATTATAGCATAACTAAATGTAGTGTAAACAACAAGGACAGGAAGCTGGGAGAATATACTATAAAATGGATAACAAATCTATGACCGTTAGCCCATTTTTACATTTTTTTATGTAGCGCCTTAATAGCTTACATTATTTACATGGAACGTAATCCTCCATTATTCAACTGACAAAAAAATTATATTTTCGGCAGAGTCAAGTTTGTGTTCCGTTGATTACAAGGCATACGGCCTTTGACGATGCGGCACACTGTGGCGACCTGGGTTCAAATCCCTTTCAAATGGCTGTAAGAAATTGCTCTCGTAGCAATAAATCCGCCATATGTATCAATTAGATACATCAGAGTAGATAAATAAAGTTTGCAGTTAAAATATAGACCAAGGAGCTAACAAGTCCATTGTGATTTCAAAATTACACATCATCTTATTCAGCTATTCAAGATATTCAAGACAAGTTAATCAAATAGCGAGAAGTTGCTACACTTGCAAATAACTCAAAAAAGAACAAAGAAAAACATAAAAAACTTGTACCATAACTGTGTTCCCTTCCTTTTCCTGGCCTTTTTGTGATAAATATTAGGCTGGAGCGCTGATGTATGGAGAAAAAAAGTTGTTTTCTCTAATGGGCCAGTACAGTTGAGATGCTCTATCAACTACGTATTAAGAATCTATATAGGTATGCAGGTATAGAATCTATATAGGTATGTAGGATAGATATAATGAAGTTGTGAACCATGAAATGTATGTCAAAAGTCCTTAGACTACCTTCGCATTGTGTTTCTATTAATATTTATAAGTTGCACTTTACACTACAATAACAAAACATAGCAATATACGACTTACAATTCACATAAGTTTAAAATTCATTTATTTCTCTAATTGCGCCTTATAAATGTTACAATAATAAAAGTGTTGGATTTTATTAGTTCTTTATAGTTTTAATAATAATGCAATCTTACAAATACAAAAGATTTAAGTACCATTCAGTTGTACTTATATGAAATGTGCCAAGCTATCAACGTTGGTTCTTATCCAGATAATTTAACGAAAAGAAATCTAGGTAAAATGGTCCATTCCAGGTGGCACACTACTACTAATAGGATTTTGAGATTATATGTCTGCACACCAACTCCCACAGATAATCTGTAAATTCTAATCAATTTTATTATCAAAAAAATGCCCTAAAGTGGTTTACAATAAACACCCAGCCGCTGTGCGTTTACGGTGCCCAAAACTTATATAAAACTGTTATACTTTCTCAATATTTACGAAATTATTTAAGGATGTCAGTTGATTCTGTAATACAAAGAAACAGGTATTTTGGTCACCCTGAAAATATTCTATTATCATTGCTGTCTACATCGGTGAGAATTTTAACTCTGATGAAAATACTTGAACTTAAAAACAATAAAAATACAGTCAATCACATACTGTCAAAATTTAATTTTGATCCTGATTTATATACCGATCTTATAGATTGGAAGAAAATCACTTTGACAAAGCCTCCATTAGTGAAACATGTAGATGCCGAAATCATTTCTCAATGCATAGAAACACCAGATATGATACCTGTAGATAGCCAAATTCTGATGCAAATTTAAAGTTTTCCTTGTCATACGCAGGCAACGGGAAGATGTCTAAAAATGTTTACTAAAGCTACTGCGGTGGTATGTAGACCAATCAGTAGAAACGGTTTCATCAAAACAAGGCTGAAATCGTGTAAAATAATGCCGTCTTTTAATAAAAAAGAAAATACAGACCCATCTGACTTCTTACGTCATACAATTTGTTAGGTTATTACATTTTTTTTCACAAGAAGTTCATAATTTCTTGGTTAATTTAAATATACCGTTACTTTAATGAATGAAAAACATAATCTACTCAGTTTGATTAATTTTTGTTTTTTGTTGATTAATTTTCAATTATAGTGAACATGGCAGTAAAAACCCCATTTATTTGGAAAATAATTACTGCATTTTTAATTACGCTGCTATGGAGGATGTTTACCCTAGAGACTCATTTCGGAAATCTGAAAAAAAACAAATTCACTCTACCCTAATGAACATTCAATATCCCGCTCAAAGGAAAACATTAATATTAGGTTCATTAATTTGGGTTTACGGAGTCCAACCTGATTCCCAAAACTAAGATAATTTGCCATTTTGCTTGTTAAGTAGACAACCAAGCTACTGCAGTACTCTGAAGGTAATGAATAAATTGTAAGAACACCAAACATAAGAAGATAAAGATCAACTTGCAAGAAAGCTGATCATTACATAAGTAGAATCAATGAGCTAATACCAAGTTGAGAAAAATTCAGTATAAATTTTGAAATTTTTAGTCTTTGTAGTAATAAAAGAATATAAAAGTGTTTGGAAGCTCAATCCAAGTTGAAAGGGGTTAAAAGCCATTTTGAGCCAAACATATCTTTGACGATGTCTGAAAAAAGTTTTTATTATTGCTCTTTTAAACTTTTCTTTTTAAAAATTCAAAATTAAACAGAATCCCAATAAAAGGTGGTATGTCAATATTTTATATATTTTTATTTTTGTGCTATATATCTAATGTGATAAAAATGATTCAAAGCATCTATGTCAACAGAAAAAAATACTACAGACTATGAAATTTACAAATATTTGAAAAATTTAAGAAAACTGTTTCCATTGTGGCATTTAAAAAAATAAATAAAACAACCTTAGGCCTTCAAACCCTAAACAATGCAAAACTCAATGGGCGTTTCAAGTTATGAAGGATGAAATCCAAATAAAAGTAACAACGAAATCGCGGTGCTCATTTTGAACATGAAAAATAAATAATTTTAGCAAAAATATTATTTTGTCTGTTTAAAAATTAAAATTTATCTCCCTCAATTTGGTTTGTACACCCTAATTCTAAGAATTGGTGCAATATATGCATGTTGTGGTGACATATACGTTACCTATTATACATTACACAAATCAAAAAATATAAAAATGTTACCAGCTTTTACTAGGACTCTATTAGGAATTAACAGTCAAATTTTGGATTTTACAAAGGAAAACATTAAAGTAGTAATTAAAAAAAAATTTTCAGACTTCGTCAAAGACATATATGGCTCAAAATATTTTAAATAGCTTACCTTTCAACTTTGCATCGAGCTTCGAAATACTGTATATTTTTGAGCTTTTACACCAATCATCACATAACTGGTGCAGTCATTAGGATCCACAGATACTACGACAAGAAGACATCACTCATGGGAAATATCATCCATGTATTACGCTATCACAAACTGCCCTATTACAGTTCGGGGTATCAACCCCTTACCGTCAAGCAACAAAAGAACTGTATTCCGACCGTCGAACTTTGGAAGCAGCATTGCAGTGCAGCAGACTCATTTTCAGGAAGAGAATGTAAATACTCTTGTAAGTGTTATAAAAATTTTGCACTTTGAAGAAAGTCATTCCATATCCATTCTGTTGTGTTAACGTTGTCATCCAGCATGATTGGATGACCCATATAATGAGATTCGAGTAATGCAGGATTTAATTAAAATGACAAAGAAGAAGTCGAAAAACATTTAGAGGAGCAACTATCTATATCCGTTAAAATAAATGGCCCCAACACTTTAGCATTGTCTTTTAATAAATATCCATAAACATACACACGCACCAAATTTAAAAAAATAGTGATTTCACAAATATTAATAATAGTATCAAAATTATATGTAGTGTTTTGCACCACAGCAAAATAACTTCTGAAATTCACACTTGCATAGATGATTTAGAGTGCCTCAAAAGATGCGAAAAATCAATTTGGACTACAATACGGTCAGCAGATAAACCACCCAAATGTACTTAGACATCTCAAGAACTATTTAATAATTACAGGAAGATAGTCCTGAAGAATACCAAGAGATGGATATCTACAATAAGGAATATTATCCCAATAGTGATCAAAACATTACATGGAACGAAATAAATGAATGGATCCCGAATAATTTTCAAGAAATCAAAATTTTACCCAACCTCAGCATTTGATCTCCAAAACGTAGTAAAATTTAATTAACCAATACTCTAAAGGTAGTTTACCCTTACTTTTATTAATATTGCCCAAATCTCAAGTTAAATTCCTAATAGATACAGGAGCTTCTCACTCAATAATTTCCTCCAGTGTCATCCAAAAACAAGTTTTCAGGAATATGCCAGTACACAACCACATAACACACTACTACATGTCATAAACATGTTGTATATCTTCTATCCCAGCATTTAATTCTGACCTAATTCATACATCTCTTCTGTTTTACTTTGACCAAATATACAAAGGATTAATAGGACAAGATTTACTTAAATTCTTGTCATCTAATATAGATTTCAAAAATAGAGTATTATATTCAACAAGTGAAAATATACCACTTTGTTCACCCATGGTGGACATTATTTACCGAAGTATCTTGTAAGAATTAATAAAATTAGGAACATATTATTTAAATGGTGAATACATTATTGACAACTGAATTGTATTACTAAAAAATGATATATTTTGAGCCTCGCATCATAAAATAAAGGCCTCTATCAAAAATAATTATAGAATTAGATTGATACCTTACTTTGAAACAGAATAGAATAGAAAACGGTCTTTTCAAGTTTCATGTAATATAAAACGCAAATTAATAAGTCATTATTATATTATTTTTTTCATAATTTTGATTATGGTTTCCAAAGATAAGGAACATATCTTTTTTGGTCATTTTTGGCAATATTTCTACCTTTCTTAAATAAAAAAGAAAAATGTTCTGAAATCCTTAATGCTCGTTCAATGAATACTCCACATATATGAAATTAAAAGAAATGTTTTTCTATTGCTTCTCTAAAATTTTTGTATAAAATATTTTATTGGAAGATATGTGGGTACATGCATCTTCAATATGCCAAATTTCAATTTTATATTTTAAAATATTTCTGAGACAAAGAGTTATGATAGGTAAATGGATAGACTGATACATGAGTATTCCTATAAAACACCGATTGATTTATTTTTGTTATACAGAACATCATTCCATCAGGTATTCTTTCTTCCAGGCTCAGGCAAAATCAGGACAGACAGCTAATCCTACTAGTCTTATAAATGCAAAATTTGGATGTTTGTATATTTACTACTCGATCACGTCTAAATCCCTAGGCAATTTCACATGAAAATCCATATAGACATGTTCATGAATCAAGTTAACATACAGATTTCTGACTTCAAAAATAGCATAATTCGTATTGGATAAAACTTGATGCTTTTTACTGACCAATAAAAATTTACAACTACAACATTGCAATAGATAGCACAATATATACATATGTTTATTAAAAATATAAACTTTTTTTACAGAGAGATATTTCAAGTCTCTTTGGGTAAGTAATAATTCCCGCTGCCCGGATCGAAAAATTAAGCTAATTTACTATAAGACAAAGTATATTTGATTTGAGTTCTTTTATGTACACAATCAAAACAAAGATAAACAAAAGGAGCAAAACTACATAATTGAAGAATTGTCAACAAATTGATTGTTGCCAATTGTCTTCCGGCTTTTATTGCACCATCAAGTGGCAAAATTCTCTTGTTGTTGTCAATATTATAATCATTCCACAGCATTTAAAAGAATGTGCCAAACAAGATAAATATATGGAGTAATACTTGCTATTTCACTTTATGTCAAGTATAAAGTGAGTAACCTCTGCTGAAGTGTTTAGTGAAATTTTGTGGCACATTTCTAAGTACAGTATAAAAAGTAAGAAAAAAATGTATTAAATGTAATATTGTAATTGGCGTTTGTATATTTATAATTTTTAATGTTTTAGTGTCATGAATTAAGCTTTATTAAAAAATAATTGTTGTTTTCCTTTTTTTATATTTTCATTTACATTTTTTAATTTTTTATTTATTTTCACATAGTTTCACATAGTGGCACATTTCTGAGTACAGTATAAAAAGTAAGAAAAAAATTTATGAAATGTAATAATGTAATTAGCATTTGTATATTTATAATTTTTAATATTTTAGTGTCATGAATTAAATATTGAATATATTTGGCGTTAATTTTGTAGAAATTCATTATTCGCAATTAAATGAAACTACGTGATGTAGTATTATTTCTACTATCTTTAATTTCTTTACCACGACCTAGGTTTCGCTGTATTACAACATCTTCAGGTGGGATATTAGCAAAGATCTTTGCTAATATCCCACCTGAAGATGTTGTAATACAACGAAACCTAGGTCGTGGTAAAGAAATTAAAGATAGTAGAAATAATACTACATCACGTAGTTTCATTTAATTGCGGAGTCATGAATTAAGCTTTATTAAAACATAATTGTTGTTTTCCTTTTTTATATTTTCATTTACACTTTTTAATTTTTCTGAAATTACAATGTATTTCTATATGCATAGATTAAGAGAAAATCTGTTGATCTCAACAATTACTCAACCATTTTCAAATGAGATAATAAGTTTATTGAATGACAATATTTAAAAATATCTTATCTTATTACAAAAAACTAACACGAAATTCCTATATTTTGATAAAACATATGAGCAAAGCTGAGACAGGAAAAAAAATCAATTCATTGTATTTTCTTAAATATGCTTTCAAGAATATGTCTACCAAAATTTAAGTTTATACCTCTGGGGAATCCCACAGAGCCTATTTTTTTATCAACCAACTTGTTGCTTTGCTTTAAGTCAAAATCTTATAAGATTTTATTTACTTTAATTAAATTTTTTTAAATAACTTCTTGGGAGAAAAAATTAGGACAGTAGTCCAATTAAAAAAACGGCTTTATTATTGCCTTTTTAAGAATATGTCCAATTTTTTTATCTCTCGATAAACCAAACATCTAGCACAAATCATGCCAGCGGCATTGATCCTCCACTTTTTTGCATACAAATGTTGCTTATAGTAAAAATTCACAACAAAGGCTTTTTTTTGGAACCATTAGTGGTGATCATTAGTTATGTTTAACATATTACTTTTGAGTATTTGTAACAATGATTGCATTATTTCAAGTGAATCTATCTTTTTTGTTGTTCTTTTCGATAATTACTATTATGCACATATATCGTATTATATTATATCTCTTGTATTGTTCTTAAAACAGTCTTATTTCCTGCTTTATATTATTTTAAAAATATATTGTTACGAGGTACTTATCCATTGTGTGTGTCTCTTTATTGACTTGACTATAGTCAATAGTTTGTTTGTACAGCCCCCGACAAAATCCTCCCCTTTTAATACTTTGCATAGTAGTAGAATATCTTACATAGAGAAGTGTTGTCAAGAAATTCAACGTTTCTTATTTATGGTAAATTACCTTAATTCCCAAAAATAATAAATCTTACCAAAAAATTCTTCAACACAAAATTCTTTCCCTGTTAATTACTGATGGCCAATTCAAGTGTCTATGTTTAAAAATCCAATAATTATTCAAAAAATTGGGTCAGATCTTTTATTCATATAACTTTATATATCAATTTTATTCATTCTCTTTGAAAATTCAATAATAAACCTAATTTATAAAATTTTATAAACATTGCTCAAAAACTCACCTCAGAAAAATCCATCACCTGATTTCTTTTTATTATAAGTAACATCTATTCCGATAAATTTTCCTTTAGAAAGTAAGTTTCTGTGTACTTACACACCATCTGCTCCAAGCGAGCGAGTCGCAACTTGTGCAGACAAGGTTACACCAAAATTCCGATTTGTGTTTTATGTTTAAAAAGTTAGAACACTATGTTTTTATAGTATAATGGAATCCAAATCTTTATTCTGTAGTTTTTACTAAATAAGGTGTAAATGGATAATTACCCATCATTAACAGTTATTATCAAAGTTGTAGAGCATTAAATTGACTACAAATTTCATGTGTACATTTTTTTCTAAAGTTTATGAACTATTATTTATGTTCATGAGATGCTCAAGAGAGGCGATGGACAGAAATTTTACAAACATCTTACAACCAATTCTAACTCTTCTGCCACCGGCACCAAATGATCTACTGAATGATACTTTGTAATTAAAAAGAAGTCTGAGGTGCAGTTACGGAAAGATTGCCCCTTTCCTTCTCCTCGCTCTACAGTACGCTGTCATTGCTGAGGTTAATCCTGTTTAAATATAGCATGAGAAAATATTAAAACTAAGAATATTGACCCTTATGAAGATGTTGCAATAGGATATGGAATGTGAGGACGAGTTAAAAAAAGTGACATCCCACAAAAATGATGAAGAGGTAGATGAAATAACGGTTGTTGGAAAGTAATAAAAAAACAGTAACTCAAAAATATCGCCTCATACTCTAGCCTAGTGGTGATATGAAAATGAACTCATATTTTTATGGTTGTCAAACTCCTGACTTTGTCATTCGATTTATTTGAAAGCAATGGATTTTACCAAAAATGTGAAGAGATCTTTTCTTGAGAAATTTTCAGAAATTACAATTTTATAATCATAATACTATAGGAGGTCGTAGTATGCGAGATAATTGTGACAAGAATGTTGAAGGAAATAACATATTTTTATGAAATATTTTTGAAAATAATTTTCCACAAATCAGTTTCCAAAAATTTGTACTTCTGATTGCTCTAGCTTTGAAAAATATATAGTAGTCCAATTTAATCATTTTCTTCTCAACCATAACAGAATTTTTCTGAATTATTTGACCAATTTTAATGCTATTATTAAAAAGGAACACCATGAAACTGATGACTTCTTCTGCTATAACGAAATTTGGGAACCTTATTTCGATTTCCTCATGTAAATTTTCCAACAGTTTATCGAAAATTGGGCGTTTGTGATTTGAGTTGTGAATACAATTTTCCGCCATGCTTTTGTATTTTATTCAATACAATTCTCCTTAGTTGGGATGAAGAAAAAATTCCAATTCATAAATTTCATCTTTAAATATCTTAATTAAACTTGTCATATCAGTGAAATATTTGTCTTATCCTGGCAGGTTAATGTTCAGTTCATTTAGCTTCTCAGTTATGCTGCAACAATAAGTTAGATTAATAATCCATTTTTCATTTTATAAGACAGTATGTCAGCTTTGATGCACCACTGGAGTTTACTCCTTAATTACGATTATCTTGGAACCTATAAAATAGGTAACAGTGTATATAAATATAAATATCAATATCATCTATTAATATATCTCTTACCATTAAAGCAGCATTCATAAGAAATGCATTTGTTCAACTGTTTTTTCATTGACTTGCGTTGCAAAACTGGTCTCCATGAATATTTTTTTTTAATGAGACAATATACAACATGTCCTTCCTGAAGGTCTTTCCTAAAAATATGTGAAATAATTTTTGAAAGCGGATGAGTAGTTTTGGAAATTACCTCCCCTAGATCGAAACTTACTAAATTTAAATTTTTTATAATATATGAATTATTTTTGTAACGGGATAATATACAACCTATGTCTATACTGAAGGTCTTTTCTAAATATTCGAGAAAGATTTTTTGAAATCTGATGAGTCCTACATCCAAATTTACAAACTTTTACACTTTTTTTAACACTCTGAACTTCTGATTTTACTCCTCATAAAATTTCATACCGGCTGCTATATATAAAAACCAATTCGTATGGAGTAAACTCCAATAAACTCCAAAAATATTTGTTTTTGAGAATTACACCTAGATATTCTACATGACACCAATTCACATTTTCTCCCTAGAAAATGTTTACCTGATATAAAAAATAGAAATCATTTTGAAATAATAAATAAAACAATAAACTAAATAAAATGTATAAAATTAAAGGATTAATTTATTATTATGAAAGAGCCCGAGTTTACAAGTGTGAGGTTTTTATTTTTATTTATTTCTTGAAAACCCCATGCCCAACTTACAGTATTACCCAAATGATAAAAATATATATGACAAATAGTTATAAAACAATGACGAATAGGACAATACATTCACAGAGCAATTCCATACAGTACAACACAAATACACAGTAATTTGGATAAATATCATCTAGTAATCAGTTGTGAACTACTAAACAAGTCTATGACCCCATTTTTGAAACGGCCAATAGAGTAGAAAAAAATATCTAGGCTGAGTGCATCTCGCAACTCTGCGTTGAGCAATGTGAGTGCACAAGACACAGGCGAATGCTATAGAATATTGGTAAGAGCTTTAGGCAGGTAAAATAAACAATGATATTGTCCCCTCATAACACTGAACAATATTAAAAAGAATATTGAGATATTTAAAAGCCAGGTGCATAAAGGGCCACTAAACTCAGGGGTTACTTTGGATAAGACAATTCTCTGAGTGCATTCATAAGGATAAATTTTGGAATAAATTAAAATAGGTAAAGTGTGATTTTCAGAAAATAACAGTATTGAGCATACTACAAGATAATTCTAGAAATGAATAAATTCAGTGCAAGCGAACAAACTGACAAAACTGACAAAAAATTAAAATTAAGCATTTATAAGCAATTTATTTGCACAACAAATAAATTTTGGAATAAATTAAACAGAGTCCTAAGGATAAATAGTTGTACAACTATTATATAAAGTTACAACTTATCTCAATTTGGAGTACCATAATTTTTCTTATAAATATGCATTTGTTACTTCCCTTTATAATCTCAGAGTTTTATTTATTTTCTCCACTTTTATGCCCAAATTTCTAAAAAAAAAGAGGACTATATTTTTATTTTCGTTAGGAATAAAACCATAGCTCAATAATGATCTGCAAGTATTAGCAAAGTGGTAATAACTCTCTTGTGACAATATTTTCAGATGCTGTTTAATCTATTTAGATGTTATAGAAACAAGCGAAGGCTTCTCTGGAAACTGACATTCGTGGTTATTCTTCTTCTTTTTTATCTGTCAGTTACCAATGACACTTTGGATCACAGTGTTGCCAGGAGGTAAATGCTTTATATTTCGAATTGACATCTCTAAAACTTTTGCTCCAACCCAATATTGTTCAAATTCGTTTTTGTAGACATTTTATAACAATAATTTTATACGTGACTATTTCTATAAAACTTATTTCATATAAACCTAAGTTGGCATTCTAGTACAAATCAACTTGAAAGAATATGACTTGAAACTATTTTCACTTATTTATTTTTTTATAAATTTTTTATAAATTGGCTGTTACTAAATAATATTTTACAACAATTTTGGGAACAAATAAATTAATTAGTAAAGTTTACACTTGCCAAAATGATTAATATACTTCTAAAAATCTAAAGGAAATATATTCAAAAATTTGTTTTTTTATGATTCCGTATTAGGAGGTTAGATGACAAAAGGATATTAAAGAGGACTTACAAACGGATGAAATACTTTTATTAAATTAATAAATGAGCATTTTCGAAACTGCACATACAAACTTCCAATCTTTTTTATTATTTGTCTGTAATTTCCCTTCCACTCATATACTTCTATCGATGCTAATTTGTTACATGTGCAATATTTTCATAAAACATCTTTGTATCCATCTGGCATAGATTTTTCGGTTGTTGCAATTACAAGAAAAGTACATTTTATCTTTTTCACGTGGCTTGATATTTTGATAGTCAGCCATTTTCCTAAAATTACCATCATACCAGTGTTTTTATTTTTTTCTGAACACTTATCAACCACTGTTTATAAGAGTATGTGTACTAACATTTTCACGAAGCTGTAATTTTTTAGGAAGTGGTAATTAACTTATATAATTTTATTGCTGCCCTCGAGATGTGTGGTTTCATTCTGGGAGTTTGAAAAAAAATTATTTTGATGAATGGCTACAACTTCTTCCAAATACTATCATAAAGTTACAGCAATTTGTCAGTTGACTACAGTAAGCTGACCAGCCAGGAATTTGAGAGAATCCTAGTTTTATACCTCAGTTGAAATTGAACATTAGTAAACCGTCATACACTTTCATAGTTGGAATCTTTGTACTTCAATAGATGACTTCTATTTCAGTATGTAATGTAAGTATTTTTCCTCTCTTTGAATTGGGTTCATATTTAATATTTTCCAAAAGTTGTGTGCATCTAGAACAGATGTTGGTCTTAAGCAATCCAAAAATATTCTGAAGAAATTCTATTTAACTTGTAAATATTCAAGGCAGACACTATATGTTTGTGACATCTTTTTAATATTAAGTTCTGCAGATAAACTACTACACACTACTTATGCATATGAGTCATACAAATTGTTCAGAGGGCTGCTTGAAAATTATTATTATTATTACTATTATATATTCATCCTTTCAGTATTAGAAAGTTCCGAAAGAGGTTCATTTCTTGTGAAAGAACATAGACTCAAAACTTCGATTGATCAATTAAATAGATTGAATTTAATGTATCAAATGAATGATTGAAACAATTGAAGACATTGATTGATCAATTGAAGACATCAAACGGAGCGGGAATTACAAGGAAAAGCCATACCACTTTCAGCCTATGCGAAATGTATTGAAGATTGGGTCAAGTGTTATCAAAATTGTATTGCAAACAATGGAGATTACTTTGAAAGTGACAAAAGAATTATGATGAATAAACTTAAATTTTTATGTTTTTTTTAAAGATTCCGAGTAGTTTTTACTGAAGGTATATATATATATATATATATATATATATATATATATATATACATATATGTACATATGTGAAAGTGATATAGCTTTACACGGTAGCTATTAAAGATAAATTAAATATCATAAAATAAAGAAAAAATATACCAATAAATTCAGTTTCAAAAAACGCTGTGGACTATGAACTACTGAATGAAGAACTAATTTGTGAGTTTGTTAAATAAATTTAATGCCTGATTTAACTCCCATCTCAGGAGTGAAATAATATAGGATAGCATTTAAATATCACCATGCCCAAATTAATTTGTATATGTAATTAATACTCTCATAAAATTGACAGTTTTATTCAAGATAGTCTAAGTAAAGCAGTTGAAGAAGACAGAGGTACAGGATGTACCATGCCCAATTTAGATCCATTTGAGCAGGAAATGATGGTTCCAAATGCCCCAGATGTCAAATGCAATCCACCAAATTGGGTTATTTGTAAGGTAAATTAGCACATAACTATTTTTATTTACATTTGATTTTATTAACTTTTGGAGCACAAATTTAGTTCAGCTACGTAGTATTAAAGCTCACAGACTACATTTTGTCCTTTATGCATGCTTGGTGGTTTCTTTAAGAAAATTATTTTCCGGACGCAACCAGGGTAGTAACAAGTTTTCTCCTAAATCTCATTTATATAGAGAAAAATTTACTTCAAAAAGTTTGGTTTATTTCAAAACTTGCACAATCTATGACCAATATAAAAAAGGCTTCAAAATAGCCACAGTTTTTTTCCTATAAAATTTCCTAAAATCAGTTAGTGAGATTTGTAATTACATGATTAAGTTATTTTTTTAAATATTATGCCAGTTTAAGATTATTTCGATTCATTCTTATTAGGAAAAAACCAAATGAATATCTTGCAATTAACTTAATATAAATGAAACTTTTAATTTTATTTGTGTACCTTCTCTGTAAGAATGTAATGTCTTTCCTAGTAACTAATTTTTAAGTATGAAATTCGGTTGAGTAATAAATAGTTTTGTTCATAATTATAAAATAACAAAAATGTTGAAAATGTTCTCATTACAATTCTAAAGAAAATAAATAAGATAATTACAATAATATTTTAAATATTACGCTGACTCAGCATTGTAAAAAGGAAGGTACAAATGAAAAAAACTTTTGACATTGTAAAAAGGAAAGTCCAAAAAAAAAACTTGACCTTCAATATATTCGTCATCTACTATCTACAATAGTAGATGTCGAATATATTAAGATACTACTAGACTACCTGCGATAAATTTAGAAAAATTTAAAAGCCCCATTGATAAAAGGTAAAGTTTGTATTATCTGGCAGAGCTACGCTCATACGCAGATTCTGCAAAATTTAATACCTTTGAGTAGAAGAGGAAATATTTTATTTGGCTCTCACATGAGTCAACACTGATCAATAACGGAAATCTTCGAAATTTAAGTAATTGAAAATTCTTGAACTACACATTCAATTTCATTTTAACAGACTTTGATGATGAACTTACAAATATCCAAGTATTTTTTCCCATTACGTAAGGACTCTTTGAAAAATAAGTTTGAAATTTTGCTGACTTTAATGAGAAAAAGTAACTTTAAAAAGAAATGGTTCTTTAAAAATTTACTATAATAAAAATTCAAAAAATTGTCCTTAATTATAACATGAAATGTTATTTTTATCTATTTTTCATAATGACAAAGGTAATTACCAATGGCTGAAGCGGAACTTTCTTGCGATGTACCAGACTTTTTTATTGATTTTTTTACTGTCTTGTTCTAACGTTTTTCTCATTTGACTATCTTTCTTTATCCAATTATGTTTTTGTTTACTATCCCACTCACACAAAAATTAGAGAAATTTGGAGTAGCCACCTTGCTGTCTTAGTAATATATCCATAGCTTTCAAATTTTCGCATACCATCCTCTATGTTTCAGATATTTATGTTTTGTAATAATCATGCCATGTGCTCGCAGCATTATTTTAGAAATGCAGAATAAACCAAGTGGGATTTAAAATCTAACAGAAAGGTTTTGTTAAAAAAAAAAGACTTGCACAACTATGCAATAATCCTTTCTTCATCACAACTTAAAGTTTTAGAGCTAGTTTCTGTTGTAAAGTTTGCGGAAGTGACAGCATATCAAATTCAAGAATAGGAAGGGGAAGCCATGTCAAGTCAGTAAAACAAAAAATTTTAGAAAATTAATCTTTTACCTCTCAGTTTCTTATTTTAATAATAAAACCTTTCACTGTTCTCCAAATATTAAAACGAAAACTTTATTCTTTTTCACCCTTTTCAAATTTTGTGTGGTATAATACAATGTTATTAAAATGGCATGTTTTTATACTTACAGCATAGTGAATGCAAGTTGGATAAACAGATTGCCAATCGTTATTTAGACATCGATTGTTGGTACGAGGATATAATCTACATCTCAGATCATAAGTTGGAAATGGCACCAGCAGTGAGAATCGGAATGAACGAAGTGTATCGTTTGAATCAATCAGATGGTGTTCAAGTATCCTGTAAAGGCGAACCTAAGGATTCTTTCTATGCAAGGTTTGTGTTTAAATTTTATTTTGTATTAAAACAATTTTTAATTTGGTTGATGATTTATTTAAATTATTTTTAGTATTCATTGCTGGGTGTTTTATCACCTCATGCCTATATCACAAAACATTTGGCATTTTTATAACTTAAGTATAAAAGTATAAAATATATTCATAAAAAAGTATAAAATGTTTTTTTTTGTTTTTGTATTCACTTATTTGGCGGTTGGCATTCCCTTATGTTATATTCCAACAGAGAACAGTGAATGCTTTAATAAAGTCAATAGATTTTCTTTTCATCACTAAAATTAACATTTTTTCTTTAATTTTCTTGTGTTTAAAAATATTATTTGAAATATAATTATTATATACAGTTATATTTTTCATTCTTTTATAAAAAAAGACAATGGAAAATAGAGCTCTTTGTTTATTAAACCATAAAGATGCTGCCAGCTTGATTGCGAATTTTATATTTAAGAGATGAAATACCCTTCAGAAGAACAATGTGGGTCAATTTATATTATTTTTTTAGTAAGTACAATTTGCTTGATATTTTTGAAACATAAGGTTTTATTTATTATCACATTCAAATATTTAAAAATACATTTTTTTGTACAAAATAAAGAAAATTACCGCGGCTCTGTCTAAAAGATGGTGGTGCGAAATGTAAATGTTTCTAACTACTGCTGTTTTTAATATTAGAAACAATAGGGAAATATTTTATTAACTACATTCATGTGATGTGTGTGAACTAAAAAATTGTTAAAAAAAAGAAATTTTAAAAATTGGCACCGCTCTATTATTTCAGAGAAAATTGAAATATTTTTTTTTAAATATTAGGTTTGAGTAAAAAATTACATTGTTATTAAAAATCACGCTTTTATTTAACCAATATTTTTTGAGTTATCGCTTATGTCAGTTTTGTTAAAAATGCATTTGAATTTTCGAAAAATTAAAATTCATGATTTTAATGACTTGCCAACTGACCTATAACTTCAGGTCTGTACAATAGTCCTTCAATTTCTTCATACAACTAAGAGTTTTCTCAAAAAGTTGCTTCTAATTTATTTTACAAGCCTGTTTCTTCATTAACAAGCCACACCATTCGTCTCGAATCGCATATTTCTCTTCACTGAATCACCATGTAAACATATATTTTATATTTCTTGCTAATGGTGAAGTCTAAAATATTAATTTATCATAAAATAAAAACACAAGCTACACATAGAAAAAACCCTGAATTGATATCTTTGTGATCATAGCGGCCTAATATTATTAAGATTTTAATACATTTGAAACCAAGATCTCAGTTTTCAAATTTTTTAAATATCAGTTTGATTACCTTTACAACAGGTAATAAGGTCGAATAGTGTAGTAGAAGTATTTAAAAAATCGATAAACCAATAGCCTTGCAAAGAATTGTTATGAATGTACTCATTGCCCATTGTGGAGGGTTTTTCTGCAGCTGCACGTTGTTCATTGCTATCACTTTTTTGTATATTGATTAACCTAAAATGTTTACTTACTTTGTGGTAGATATTTTAAGAGTCATCAGGTAAGGGAAAGTGGTCACCCTTCGTACATGGGGCACATTTGTACAGTAAGTATGACAGAAAAACGAAACGATGCAAAAACACACGTTTACTTATGGGTATAGACATACCAGCCGTCATGTTACTTGACGAACATCATGCCAGTCGCACCACTCTGTATGAACTGACAAGACGCAACGTGTTTTCGCACGCGTTGAGTAATTTTTTAACTGAAATTTACGATTGCATTGTAAGTATAATTTTTATGTTTTTTACAAAATAGTGACGCTGAGTTCATGTCAACATTGTTTATTTTGGGTTTTAATAACTAATATTTCTCATACTAAATTCAAATTTACATAAAGTTGTTCTAATTTTGTGTAAGGCTTGGGGTACATTCGGTACTACGGGGGCACATTCGTACGCGTATGAATGCTCCCATTTGATTTAGTTCAGTTTTTTTAGTTAACTTTTCTTTTATGAATCATATAGTTTTATTCTTGATTTTTTCTATTGATTAACGGAGCTATGACAAAAGTATTTGGTTGCAGAATCATGATGTGGAAATATAAAAAAACGCGTACGCACACCCAAGAAGTAGATGAAGATTCCGTAAATTCAGCAGTTGATGAAGTAGGAGAAGGACTGTTATAGATAAACCATGTTGAAATGCAACATTAAAACATCAACGTTGGAAAGTAGAGTGAAGAAATTTAGAGACGGTGTTAACAAAGATGGTCCCTCACATACTTTTCATACCAAATTCACTAGTCTGCAAGACTTCTTCTTGGGAGAAGAGGCCCGTTTAAATCAATATATTATTAATTGCTGCAAGATGCATTATGTGCTCACAAGAGTTCAAATTAGGAAACTTGCATATGAATATGCGAAAGGATTGAATTTAAGGTATCCAGAGAAATGGGATGAAAATGAAATGGCTGGCTTAGAGTGGAAGCATAAATACAGAAAACGAAACTCAAATCTCAGTTTGCAAAAGCCAAAAAACACCAGCGCTCACAATCATTCGCTTTTAATAAAACTGCAGTTGCAGAGTTCTATAATAATTTAGCTGAAGTTTTGCAGCAACATAATTTTACTGTAAACGAGATATTTATCTCTGATGAATATTGTATGTCCACTGTTTTAGACACTCTTAAAATTTTGACTCCTAAGTCACAGAAACAAGCAGGGCAAATCGTTTCATCAGAAAGAGGTGATCTTGTAACGTTTGGTGCTATTTTTTCAGCAAGTGGAAATATCCACATGTGCACTACAAAGACCATTTCCTTGAAGGTGCCCCTGGACGAAGCATCGGGGCTGCAATTAGAAGTGGCTGGATAAATACTGACATATTTGTTTCAGTATTAAAACAAATTCAGAAGTACACACTGAGCTCTAAAGATAATCCGATTTTATTATTATGAGATAATCTTGAATGCCACATCAATTTACAGGCTATAACATATGCTTGAGATAATGAAATAACTTTTGTGTCTTTTCCCCCACATACAAGCCACCGCCTGCAATCGTTATATATTGGAGTTTTTGAACCATTTAATCATCGTTGAAAATAGCTTTTAATAATTAGCATATGATGAATCCAGGAAAAACAGTCAGTATATGCAATATTCCCAACTGGTAAAACTTACATATTTTGAATTGTTTATAGCGAAAAATATTACAAATTGATTTACTAAGCCAGATATATGGCTATTTAATGAATCGGCCTTTAGCGATAAAGATTTTTATCCCACTAACGTGTATGCTTTAAATTATTCTGAAAATAATCCACCTAACCCGGCAACAACTTCTATCACCCTAGAACCACGGCCATCTACGAGTGTGCCATCGACTGATATGAATGAAAAGGATCTGCTAGTGTGTTCTGTTGATACTCGTGAGCTGTCACCATTTTCTTCAAATCTTCTTCAATTCTGGGTCATGACCGTGCTGCCAAATATATATATATATATATATATATATATGTGTCAGTCACATCTGGCTTCCTGCCTGTCCAGAGCTCAGAAGGCGTTTTATGGTTTAACCCTGAAGCTAACGATCTATTTCTTAGGTATACAACCATATGTACTGCTTCAGCCCAAAACTTTTTATCTAAATTAGCATCAAAAAGTAAACACTTCGTTCTTTCAACAACTGTTCACTTTAGCCGTTCACATAAACCATTTTGTTCTGGCGTATATGGATTTGTACGCTGATGTAAAATATCAGATTGCTTCCAAAAATTAGTCTTAGTAACTTAAACTCTTTAATACTTCACTTTTATTTTTCAAGAAATATACCATTGACATCCTACTGTAGTTATCCACAAAAAACAAGAAGTACCTGGATAGTCCGATAGACTTCACTTCCATTGGGCCGCATACATCTGCATGCACCACTTCCAACACTCTTTCACTTCTATTGCTGCTATGTGGAAAGGGGTAATCTTGGTTGTCTACCTTCGCAGCATACTGTACAGTTGAATTTACTGATATCAGCGTTATCTTTGCACGAAATCCCTTCTACTGCACCATTTTTCATTATATTTAGATCTCCACTGTTTATATGGCCTAGCCGTCTATGCCACACCATAGCGGAAATCGTTGCTGAAGCTGCTAACAAACCAATTTTATGTTTAATCTGGATATACAGGTTACTGTTAATCAACTTGGTTATGCCAATCAGCTTATTCTGCTTGTTTCTAATGTAACAAATTCCTTTCTGGAAACTCACTTTGTTACAACTTCACTTGTTGTAAAATACAGGTCTGGGGCCATAACCTAATGAAACGCGGTATGCGGTTTTTGAATCAACTGACATTTATCCTTTATTACATCCATAAGTTAATACATAGTTGTCAATAGATGACGCTACTTTTTATCTGGATATACATGATAGTCAGCAGATGGCGTTATTTGTTATCTTTATTTTAATACATTAATATATTTTGGTGAAATTTGAAAACTTCTGTTGTCTATAATATGGGAAAAGTCCTCAGCCATTATTCACGTATAGAGCTGAAAGTGTCTTCGGAAGAAACCGGGACCATCATAGTCATTCATTTTCCCTGTTGTAGAAGACATGCACACTTTGTACATCAGTGACGTCGTCATGATCTTTCCTGATCTTCAACCACTGTCACATTGTACAGCAAGAATGTCTAGATTTTTTACTTTTATTATTAATTTAAATAATTTGAATGTGCAATAACTTGTAAACAAAAATATAAAAGTTAGAATTACTAATAAGTAAACTAAATGTTAAAGATGTTTAACTTTTACTTTAACTTTAATTTGTTTATTAGAAGAATTTAACTATGTGTTAAATTCAATATTATTAAATTAGTTTCCAGATTAATACAAATTTTTGTGGTTTAATAAAAGTTAGTAAGTTTAATAGACTTTTTATTTACCCTGTATGACACTACCCCATGGTGGACAAAAGTACCCCCTTTCAATATGAATATACCCCATATGTTGGGTACGTTCGTATAAATATCTTTTCTTAGAAAAATCGCTAAAACTCTTTAATCTTTTACAATAATTGTTTCAGACTTTTTTTGTAATTAACCAAGATATATTTATTACACTTAGGTGCATAAATTAGAGAATTTAATCAGTTAATCATAAAGTAAAAACCAAAAATTTTAAAGTATATAAAGAGTAACCACTTTCCCATATATACCTCTACCTAACCCTTTCTACTAAAGAAAGCTTAACAATGTACAATGTTCTTTCTTAGAAATATTTGGAAACACTTCTGTTTTACCTAATCCAAAAATACAAGTTTTTGAAAGAAGGAAATTATATATAGTTGGATAATCCCTACTGCCAATAACTCTGTTACACTATATAAGAAATTCTTTAAATTTCGGTTTAAAACATTGCTATCATATTCTTGACGTTATATTATTTTGTGGATAAAAAATTAACATGTTTAATAATTCCAAATGTTAAATTTCCCTCCATAAATCAAAGAATCTTAGATAATTTGACAGATATTTTAAATCAAACGACAAAAAAGTATTTCAACTTTCCACTTTTTCTCAAGCCCTACACACATCATTGTCTGCCTCATAAATATGCCTGTAGCATTCTTTATTCAGTACAGCCTCATTCCACCTTTCTTTTGTAAAACATTTAAGTAACGCATAGGGGAGTAAGGGGAGAATGGATCTAACATCTTATCCGGTCCTACTGTCAACCTCACCTGCACACGTCAATAGACGGCGGCGTAGCTTCACCACCCCGCAGTGCTCCCTGCTAGATAACGGACGAGGCAATGGCGACCGAGTCACTGGCGGTATAACCACTCCTTAGGT
The DNA here is from genome assembly GCA_039881145.1 of Druceiella hillmani. Taxonomy (NCBI): domain Eukaryota; kingdom Metazoa; phylum Arthropoda; class Insecta; order Lepidoptera; family Hepialidae; genus Druceiella; species Druceiella hillmani. Next base: position 28,092,166 of record JAYKKI010000013.1, on the reverse strand, counting down.
TACCACAAACCTTGAGGATTAATACCCTCAAAAAGAGTGGCTACAGAGTATTGAGACAATGCCAAAATAATTAACTATGGAAGCGGGACTCAAAACGAAATTACCCCAGGAGGGTACCGGTATCACCGGAGAATCCCTCTCCGAGTTCAACTCGGGCAGCCCCTTCGAATCTGGGGGGGGCAAAATTTCGCTCTCTATAGTGGATGCAGACTGTAGGGGGGTGATACCCAGGCCTCCTCATCAGTGAATACTACTGGTCTAAATGAAAACAATAAGAGGCTTATCCAGCAAGCCTTCCATCCTGGTCTGTTTGTCACCAGACCTAGAAGTACGTCACTGAGCTCTGTGACCAACATCAATACGGAAAGTTCATCCCATGACATGCCGAAGCGCATAGATCAGAGAATAAAATATACTGAAAAAGAAATGAGAGACCATCCTTCATGGCAAAGAGTACCAAGCCAACGAAATCCTAAAAGAAAAAGACCCAAAAATAGTCCACCAAACATTAAAAGGCACATTAGTGCTGCACCAGTAGAAACTACCTCATCAAATAGATTCAGTGGGCTTTCAATAGACCTTTCAGAGGATCCTACCGAAAACCCAACAAAAAATAGCAGCCCAAAAATGAAGGTACACAAACCACCCCCAATTGTTCTCTTTGGTATAGAAGACCTATCAAAGCTAACTGAGTTGCTAAGTATGGCTGTGCCAAGTGGTACCTACTCTTATAAGATTATCAATAGAGATCAACTGAGAATTGTATCACAATCAACTGAGACCTATAAGGATTTGATTGATCATATACGAAAAAATGGTCTTATTGGTCATACATTTACACAGAAGGATAAGAAATGCTACAGAATAGTCGTAAAAAATTTGCACCACACAACTCCAAAAGCAGCAATTATAGAAGCTATTGAAAAAATTGGAAACTTAGTTAGAGGAGAAGTCATATGTGCAATATAAACAAAAAACAAAAAGCCATTAAATATCTTCTTTGTTAATGTGGAACCAAGTCCAAACAATCCTGAAATAAAAAACATTAAATTCATTTATCACACAAGAGTTAAGATAGAGGACCCTAGGAAATCAAATGAAATTCCTCAGTGCGCCAGGTGCCGTGGTCCAGTGTCAGTGCGCAATATGGCCATACAAAAAATAACTGCATGCGCCCCTATCGGTATGTAAAATGTGCAGAAGGACACAAAACTGTAGACTGTCCTAAAAAGGACATGAATACACCAGCTACCTGTACACTGTGCTTTGGGGACCACCCAGCCAATTACAAAGGTTGTCAGATATACAAAGAGATCAGAGCACGAAAAATTACCCAAATGATAAACTACAAAACTAAGCCAGCCTAAAGAAACTTCCACAAAAAACCTTTTCAGGCTGTGGTTGATACCCTCCACTAGATCCCCAAAACAACATCAAATTGGATGATATACACCACCAAATGACACCTCCTAATATTACGACATACTCCAGTGTAACTAGGGGTAGGGATAGAAAAACAGAGGATACACAGCCTCAGCCAACAAATTTGCTTGAACAAATTATAATAAAACAATCTGAGAAGATTAATATACTCATACAGTAAATACCCTTATGGGATTGCTAACGACACTCATAGCCCAGCAGCAAATATGAAATTCCTACGAATCGCAGCATGGAACATAAATGGCATAGCTCCTAATAAAGAAGAAGTCGAATTATTTCTTAATCACAATAGAATTGACATCCTATTAATTTCGGAGACGCATTTAACTGATGAAAGAGTGATCAAAATCAACAGATACAATGTCTACTACTCTAATCATCCTGATGGTACGTCTCACGCAGGGGCTGCAATCATAATCAAAGAAAATATAAAACAACATCTTCTCTTTGATCTAAAACATCCGTTCCTTCAATCTACAGCAGTAGCCATAGATGACTGGTATGGGACACTTGCTGCAGTGTACTGTCCACCTCATCACAGGATCGATGAGCTTATGTTTCTGATTTCTTCAGTAAACTTGGATGTAGATTTATCTCTGGAGGCGATTGGAATGCAAAAAATGTTTATTGGCGTTCCAGACTTACTACAACCCGAGGTAGAGAATTAAAAAAAGCAGTACACAAAAACGCTCTTGGTGTAATCTCAACAGGAGAACCAACCTACTGGCCTACAGATCCAAATAAAACTCCTGACTTGATTGATTTCTTCATCACAAAAGGAATGTCAGGAATGTACACAAAAACAGAATCTTGCTTGGATGGTACTTCAGACCACACACCAGTCATTTGCACCCTTAGTACTACTGTTATTTGGCGTGAACCACCTGTTACCCTGTATAACTGCAAAACCGATTGGGAATCTTTCCGTGGCTACATTGACATGAATGCAAACTTGTTTATACCCCTCAAAACAGAAGACAATATAGAGAGCTGTGCTTGGTATATCACTAACCTAATCCAAAAGGCAGCGTGGCTATCTACACCATACCTTGAGTCAAACGAAAAGTCTCAGGATACTACAGCGCAAATCCAAAAGATGATTGCCTCAAAAAGGAGACTAAGACGTCAGTGGCATACAAGTAGAAGTCGAAGGGACAAAAATGCACTCAATAGTGCACAGAAAGAGCTAAAGAGGATGCTGAAAGACAATGCAAACATTACCTTACAAGACAAGTTAATGACTCTGTCTCCATACAAAGCCGATGACTATTCCCTCTGAAAAATGACTAAGCCTCTGAAAAGACCAAAAGAGCATATTCCGCCAATAAGGCAACCAAATGGAAAATGGTCAAGGAAGCCATCGGATAAAGCAGAGTTATTTGCTCAATTCCTAAAGGATACATTTAAACCCAATGAGCCCAATCCTATGTATCCAGAAGAAGAGATTGATGATTTCCTAAACAGTGACCAACAAATGTCACTTCCGTTGAAACTAGTAACGCCAGCAGAAGTTAGAAAATCCATCTTTCAACTTAAATAAAAAAAGGTACCGGGATTTGATCTCATAACAGGAGAGATTCTCAGACAGCTGCCAAGAAAAGGAATAGTTGTCGTTACCATTCTGTTTAATGCAGTACTAAGGCTGCAGTACTTCCCACTATTATGGAAAATTTCCATCATACTATCATAACTCCAAAAACACCTTAAGAACATAGAAACATGGCTTAAAAAGTGGAGAATGAACGCAAGCGCTACAAAATCTGTACATATAACATTCACACTGAAGCGAGGAGACTGTCCCCCAGTGAGAATTGACGGAACCGTTTTACCACAACAGTTAAATACCTAGGTAGGCACCTAGATAGGAAACTTACTTGGAGAGAACATGTCAAGGCCAAGAGAGAACAAGCAAATAAAAAATTTTGGAGAAATGTACTGGCTAATAGGCAGACAATCCTCTCTAAGCTTGGAAAATAAACTGCTTATATACAAGAGTGTAATAAAACCAGTCTGGACGTATGGAATTGAGCTATGGGGAACGGCAAGCCACTCCAATGTTGAGATACTGCAGCGTTTTCAAAATAAAGCCCTAAAAACCTTGATAAATGCCCCATGGTTTACTAAAAATACAGAAATACACGAATATACTGAGATGCCCACTGTAAAAGAACAGGTTAACTTATCCTGCAAAGGCTGCAAAGAAAGACTGGAACATCACACAAACCAATTAGCTAAAGTACTTATGGATGCTGATCAAAGTATATTCCGATTGAGAAGGTCAAGACTAGCTCTGATCTGATTCTGAAGCTATACTAACATGGGAAATGTCACTTCATTGGATGTGCTCAATTTCTGAAATCGTTCACAAGATGTCAAAAAATTTAATTATAGCTATCTGGCTGATTGTAAATAGAAAAAAAAAAAATTTAAGTAACCCTCGAGCCTGTTTAATCATATCTTCTTGAACCCTGTAGTTTCTTACAAGTTGCTTTTAAATCATCTAAGCTCCTCCTAACTTTCTTAAGCTATTACTAATTATTGGGTAGATCTAATTACTCAGTACATAAATGGTTGTTTATGTAATTGATATAATTCGAAATTGAATCTAGGCCTCCATATCATACTCGATAAATTCCTGCAAAATAAATCTAATATATTTTCAATGATTTAATATCAAAGCTTTATAATTGAAAAGAACAAGAAATTTCAATATTCCAAAAGAGATAATTTAGTTTAAAAGGATAGTTTGAGATTCTCAATAATATACACAGATAGTTTGATTTTAATAGAGATTAGATGGGATTTTGATTGTTTCTGTGATCTGTGCAATCATTCGTTTTAATTCTATTATCAAATTTGAGGTTACTTTCCCTATTGATAAATACGAGATATTTAAACTGAATCAATTTGAAACAAATTCATTTTAAACGCGCCAATTACAATTAATTTTAAACGCTCCACCCCTGTTTAAAATGATCATGGAGGTGTTAAATTTGTTCTCATTTCCAAACACTTCAGTCACATATACTCATCTTGCTACAAATGTTCTAAAGTTTTAGTGTTGTTTACACATTTATTGACCGTACACAATGATATCAAGACTGAAGCAGTGTAACAATACAGATTACCTGCTATTTTTAAATTGAATTTTAATTAGGAAAAATAAATTTCAAATGGTTATATTTACACGTAAAAAATATTTATTATCTGCATTTTACACAAGAAAATAAAAATATATTCATATGGTTATAAGTCAAATAAAAAAATTAAGTAATAAAGTAAATATAAAAAAAAATTTAATGAAATACTATTTCCAAAGATTATCAGTTTCTAAGGTGTATCACATTTTCAAGCAAGTTAAGGTTCATATTGATCAAAATAATTTTAGTTTATAGTTACTCACAATGAGACACATTGACAAAATATTTCAGAAAATGTTTAACTTATTGTATGGCAAATCATGCATATTTATTAAGTAATTGAAGTTTTGTCAATTTAGTATTACAGTTTTTAATGAATAAAATAAGGTAACATTAATGTACTTCTTCCCTACCGCTTTCATTAAATCAATTACAAGATTACCTGAAGGAAAATCTTCATATTGAGAAAAACCAAGGCAATAAAATATCCTCGCAGTTACAACTTAATTTAAAGCCTTGATTATGGCCGTAACTAGAAATATAAGGGCTTCTTTACTTCTGCCAGATAGTCATCACTTAAACTGATGCATTATTCTATGTAACCATAAAAATGTTTCCATCCAATCAACGCAAAAACATATGGATGTTTCATCAATGATAGCTGGCAAAAATTTAGTAATGCTTTTGGGTACTTACAATAAATATACCTTTTAATATCAATGGTATTAAAAAACTTTTCAAATGTAATCAAAATTAAATTATGTCTGTTATGTTTCCTTTATACATATATGAAACCATCGATTGACTGAAAAACACTTCACACACTTTACCAAACTAAAGTCACTTTTGTCTTTTTTTTGGATGGTGACTATATAAAATATTTTGTAAAAATGTGTTTGGTACATAATTTTTGATCCTCTCCAAAATATTGTCATCATAGCATGAAACGGGAGACTTTTATTGTTTGGCTGATATTTAATCTAAGCTAATATCGGAGTTTTATTTCAGAGTCTCATAGTGTTCTGCTTCAGATGGGGGTTTAAATTTATATTTAGAAACACATTTTTCTTTCCTAAATTTCGTTTATGAGATAATAAACTTCAAACTTGCTACTTGTGTAACATGTACTCCTTTCTAATTGTCAACTGTGAATTATTTACATATTATATTGTAATAATAACAGAAATAACATGGTAACACAAATTATTTTATGCTATACCACTATTAGCTATAGCTAAGTCGTGCATAAAATAACAGGATTCATATTAATGTTTATAGATCACTAAGACTGAAAAAAAACATTGTTACTTATGTGACACTAAACTAGAGTCAGTTATATGTTAAAACAATATACAAATGAACTTACAGAATTTTAGTCCTGTATAATACACAAATATATAAAAAAAATTACTTCAATTTCATGCAAAAATATGAAATTTTCATTGGATGCAATATATCAAATCAGTTAAATTTTATCAGGAAAAATTTTCTAATACCAAAATTTAAGCTGTAGAGAATTTTAACCTGTAGAGCATTTCCATTCAACTGATCCTGTCCCATTCAATTTTAAAATTAATGTAAATTTTTATCAACCTAAAAGTTTCTTGACAAAAAATACTATTTTCTTCTTGATGAAATATACTTAATATGAAATTTTTCCCCAGCGAATGGAAAGGCTACGTAGGAGGTGTGAGAAAAGATAAGCCACGTGTCAGCAGCAAAATTACCCCAGGTCATAAGCAATTCAATATTCTCATTTTCGGTTTTAACTCTGTTGCTAAGAATGGCTTCATGAGGATGATGCCGCAGAGTTTCAAATTTCTTACCAAAGACTTGGGTGCTGTCATATTGAACAAGTATGTTTATTTTATCGAAACAATTTAAACAAAATCTAACTCTTAGTCTAATCTTTTGTTTTTATAATATTAAGTACTCATAACATTAAATGGTTCGTAACCATGAACATCAAAACATTCAATCACAGGTTTATTAGTTGATAACTCAAAGTGAGTCTATATATAAGAACCAAGCACAAACTTAAAATTTGGCACATATGTTTTGTCTCGGCTTTGAGGTGCTCGTTAAGAAAGGATTTTTCAAAATTCAACCACTAAAGGTGTGAAAATAGGAATGGAAGATTGTGTGGGAATTTCGAAATAATTAAAATTACAGACAAGAAAATTTGTATTTAAAATATCAAACACACTTAGTTCAGACTTTTTGGAAAATCAATGTAATAGTAGTAAATAACTATTATATAAAAAAAGACAAAATGCTGTCATAGCCCCTCTTTGCCCAGGCAAAACCAGGACTGCACCTAGTGATATAATATCTGTAAGGGGAAATGTATGCAAAAGGTTTTTTATTATACTATAACTGTAAATTTAAGTAATCTTATAATAGTATATTTAATGCCTGTTTGGGAATGGTAAAAAAGCCTTTGGCTTTTTTTAGACAATAACTATTAGATGTTAGTAAAAAACTTTTTTATTTTATAGTATGTTTTTAATTATATGTAGTGATTTGAATTTTGGCAAAGCATAAAAACCCATAAAACATATATTTCAATAGTTAATACTTAAAGTGGATGATGCAAGTGAAGTAATTAAAATTTGTTTTTTAAGCAATGTCATATGGAGTTTTCAGTAAAAGGATAAGTTATAAGGATTCTAAAAGTTTTACCCTTAAATGTTGATATCTGCCTAACTGTGTATATAACCCACAAAATGCACTTAGTAGCAGATTCAGAATCCTCACAGTAAAAGGTAATACCAAAGTATGAACTGGTGAAATCTTTCAATGAAACAAGTACATAGGTATTTAGGCCCAGAGAAGGGTATATTTTATACCCTGCCCTGGGTTCGGTGAATGAGCTGCTAATATGTTCAAATGTGTTATTCCTCCTATATAGGTGAACAAAAGTGAAATACTTTTGTAATAACCATAATTCACTATTACAGGATTAAATTTTGGTCAGTGACAGAATTTTAAGGATCGATTAAAAATTGGTAACTAAATCATAAAATGAAAAATAAAAGAAAATATTTAAGATAATAAAACACAGAATTGTATGGAAAAGTAATATTTTTAACAAAATAACAAAAAATTACATTTCTTCTTTTTTTCATTTTATAATTCATCCTGTGTATGTCAATTTAATCCTGTAATGTTATTCCTGTATACGTCCGGAAGTTAATAGATAAATATATTTATTGAAAATCTATTTAATCAAATTGAGCCTTTTCCGGCAAGTAAGCATTAACATGTAAAGCAAGCACAAGTAAGCACACAAGCACAACTTTTTTGATTTTAGACCCTTTAAATTAAAACAAGGAAAACACTGACCCTTCCTCCTAATAATTAGTTTTTGTTTTTTTTTTAGTCTGTAGGTCCTAGCACATGTTTTAGTATGTACAAAAACGTTGTGGTTAGACTTTGTTGATGCCTTTATTGACTTTGATTCACACATGATGTCCTGTAGAGTAGTGATAAAGGTCTCTGGATCTACCTTCGATATCAATGAGTCGAAAAACTCTCCAGATAGTCTCGTATATATATATTATATACCATTTGTGCTATGGAGTGACGGCTACTCTTAATCCAAGTAACACTGTTGGAAGCGTCACTGTCCATTTGATGTTTCCATGGGCTTTGATTGCACTTTTAATCGTTTGATGACAACGTTCCACCCTCCTATTGCACTGAGGATGGTATGGCGTTATGTGCAATACTTTAGCACCACAAATTGCAACAAGGCTCCTGAACAAGTGAGATTTGAATTGTCTTCCATAAACCGAATCTAGTTATCCAGTGTTCGTTAAATACTCTGGCCACTTTTTCAGCTGTGATATCCACCGGTGGTATTGCCTCCATCCAACAAGAAAAATGGTCAATGCATGTCAAGCAATAAGTCATTCCTTCCGAAAATGGTAAGGGCCCTATTAGGTCAACATGGGTCGTCATAAACTTTTTATCAGGAACTGGAAACTTTACAAGTTTGTTGACCTAAAGAGTTGAACATGTGCTAGCACCAAAAATACATTACTTTTAATAAACAATAACAAGTAAAACAGGAAAAGATCTTCAAATTAAACACCACACTAACCATTATCATTATTATTGAACTATCAAGCAATTTCATAATAGCATTCCTAAAGCGGCAATAGAACAGAAGAAAATTTTAAGAGAAGTACAAGAAGTCTCTCACAATACTGAGAAAAAAAACGTGAATGTTACAGAATGTTTGTCAACTTTCTAGGCTGGTGAAGTAAACTATGGCTACATCCAATTACACAACAGAAGTATAAAATGTTACCAATCACAAGACCGAGACATCATGAACACAATTATTTAATAATTTTCAAAAATGCATAATCAAAAGTAGATCCCATTGAAGTTAAAGAGAATTATACCTGATTATATTCATTATAAAAGCAGAAGTAAACAAATAAGAGTTGTAACTGTACATTTTTTGATATAATAATCTTTAGACATTTTATCCAACATGATTATATAAGTTTTTATATGTTGTTTGTGGCTCAACACGTGTGAAACTATTAGTTTTTCTCAAGGTATAACTATAAATATTCTATCCTGGGATAAAAAACAAAAAACAAAATCTTTAAACAAATTCTCTTTTACATTTAATACATTAGTTAAGTGAAACTACGTGATGTAGTATTATTTCTACTTTCTTTAAGTTCTTTACCGCTACCTAGGTTATATATATTATATATATATATATATATATATATATATATATATATATATATATATATATACATATATATTTATTTATTTATATGTATAAAATCACACTGAAGTTAAAATGTAAATGAAATGTGCGTATGATAACATAACCCCCACAAGCAAAAATTAATTTTAAAAAATTAAGCTTAGAGCTTAGTTTTTATTTCCATACTTTATAACGTTACAAGAAAATGTAAGAAAATTATTAACAAATCCTAATAATTTTATGAAATAAAATTTTCAATACAAATGTTAAGAAGTTGTTTTTTATTCACTTGACTGGATCTATCTATATTAACATTATAAACGTGTCTATTGGTTTCTTTGTAATAAATTAAATAAATTAAATTAAATATAAATAAAATTAAAAATGATTTCTTTGTAATAATTAAACATTATAACTAATTAGGAATAAATTTCACCTTAACCTTAAATTTGTAGAACCGTAACATAAGATTTTTTAAATTTACAATATGTAATACTAATATTTACGAAAAACCACCTAGAGAATACTAAATTTGGTCATAAATCAATTTTTACAAAGATAGCAATACTCACGAAATAACAGATGTTCGAAGTTTGTCATGTTCGAACTATTTCAACACCATTGCCTATATATTTTAGAACATTTAGTACTTCTCTTGATAGTTAACTTTAATATTCGATTCAGTAATCTGTTGACTAATGAATAATTTTTTTCATATTAGGTATAATATAGTGGGTGATGGAACTGCACAAGCATTGATACCCATACTAACAGGTCACAACGAAGTGGAACTTCCAGATGTCAGGAAGAGGTTGACGAATGCACCTTCACTGGACGAGCTTCCCTTCATATGGAAACTGCTGGAGAAAAACGGGTGAATAAATTTTTATCTACAGATACTTTTTAGAAATAATAGAAAGTTCATTTCTGCTCATTTTTTACGTCCTTATTAATGAATAATGTCATACCGTACTCTCAACTTTAGTACCAGCAAATTATTATTGTAGACATAGTTCATTTAAGTCTTCTATGTTTTGTGATATCAATAATATAACGGATATAAAATATTCAAATCATAAAAATCATAACATACACATACATATATACATATCGTTTTTACTTGAGATGTTTACAATTTATCTCATTACATTCCAAACCTTACCTATTACAATATTCTTCACTTCTGCCAAAACAGTCAACCACAAGTAATGCTTTGGATGACCACAGTTCCTTTTCCTTTGAGTGTTTATATCTAAAGACTATGCATGAATGTGGACAGATTCGCTTTGGAAAATATGGTCAATCTAACCCCAATATTTTTGCCCATCTATCCATATTTCAAATTCACTGAAAGTTTTTTAAAATAAAACTGTAGTTACATTTGCCATTTTTCGTTTTTAAATAATGAAAGAAGTTAAATATTACGCTTCAAAAAGTATTTTTAAGCAAGTATATATGATAGAATGTACTTATTTCATTTGCTAATATATTGTTTTAAGAAAACATAATGACAATGCAGTGATATAAAAATCATATACCAATATGATTTAGGACTAAAAGTATAGAAATTTTGTCTGTACATGTATGTGTCCATAAATCCATTACTAAAAATAAATGTGGCTACAATAAACTGTCTATTAAAATCGACACTGTATTTGACTATAATTGATTACGAATTTGAATGTCTAAATTTTTTAAACTAACTCCTTTTTTTCTAAATTTTATTTTCGGTCAAATTCAGATAATTTTATACAACTAACATTTACTTAACTTTGATCGACCTAGCTTTCAGTTCTCTTTTACCAGCCTCACGACCTATAACCGTTTTCAATTATATATTTCATTACTATCAAAAAAGGATAAATTTCATGACTCTATATTGTTGTTTAAAGCACACTTTTTGAAAATTTTGATTAAATTAACACCAATTGTTTCTTCGAAGTCTCAAACCAAATATCGAACATATATAACTGAACTTAACACACTGGAAAGAAAAATGATATTTGTAAAATTGAAAAAAAATTTGATTTCTTCCATATTTTGTAGCTTACCCCGTCTACACTTTTAGAAATATGTCAAATTCATTTTTAAAAATAAAAAAAATTATAGAATAATCAAATAATTATTTTGAAATTTTATTTAGCAATTTAAAACTAATGTTAAACTTGCTTTAGTTAAAGTCTATTTCTTATATAATCTTCTTAATATTTATTGAAGTCAATTGCTTATTTTGCTGGAATATCTAATGTATGTATAAATTGTGGTTAATAGTACGAGAATCTGATTTATGTATTATGACACATCATGAATAATTCTAACAGTAATATTAGTAATCCGAAATTAAATATACAATATAATAAAATAGAGGACATATGATAGCGTTGCGGTAAAGCACGATGTAGTTGAAGCAAACAGTAGGATTAACAGCAAGCATTGCAGCTTTAGGTTTGTATCACGCGTTTCGAACATGTAGGATACATGCAACATGTAGGACACATGTTACCCTTTTATTTTTCAACAAAATGTCTGATAAATTTGAAACATTTAAAATTTTTTTGAAATAAAATTATTTTAGTTAACTTGCCACATTAATTTCAATAGACATGGACAACTATGGGATCCTACTTTATGTGTTGAGCAAACCTGACTTCACTTGGTTAGTCAAAATTCGCAAGTTACCAGTGAATAATACAGAAGAGAATATAAACAGTTATTTCCTATGTGCAAAGATTTTTTTTTTAATTCATATATTTTGAGTTATTATGAAGATTATCAGCACATTCACTTTATTCTCCATCTCCTAGTTACAAAACCGGTTACTTGGAGGATATGCCCTGGATCGGAACATTTTCATGTCGCTTTACTGGTTTCCGCAAGCAACCCACCAATCTTTATTATCAAGCTCTATTCATGAAAAGCAGTGTAGATACTGACAGTGAAGCTTACTGCGTCAGTGGTTTAGCGACACACAAGATGCTAATGGATTTGACAGAACAGGTTTCATGATTAATTTACAATTTCTTAAATAATTCAAATAATTTTACTTTGCGACTTAAGTAATATAATGCTTGAATTGTAAGTACGAAATTTATCAAGGGGTATCATTCCTTAAGTTCTAATAAAATGGATGTAATGATATTTTATAGAATCAAAAGAAAGTTTTTATTTTGTTATTTATCTAAACCATTTAAAAACATAATTTCTTTAAAAAAACTTGCACAATCAGTAAATAACGAAATGGGATAGTGTTTGGCTAGGATCCTTGTCTTTTGAATTGATGCAAGTTCGATCAAAAATTGATTATATTCAGTTAAGAGGTGTTAAAACATAAAGGACAATACACAAAAACTTCTCCCAAAAATACCACCCCATAACCATTTACGTAGCATTATTTCTTTATATTATTGAATTTCTTATTTCTCCAGGTTTTATTCAGGTATAGTTATAGTATAATTATTTCACATCTGAAAAATATATCTCAGATTGCCAAATAAATATATCGAATTCATTACTTAATTTATATTTCTTTAATAGAAATTAATGGAAAACACTAAAAATGGTAAATCGATAGCTATTATTTAAAAAAAAAAGGAAATTAAAAAACATCTTCACGTTTTCATACACATCAAAGGGGAACGCCCTTTAATGGTACCAGTTATTTTTAAATTGAGACACCAACTAAAAATGTCAAAAATTCTGTTTTTATTTACATGTTTATAACTTGCTTCAACATTGCTCATACATTGCATAATTTGTAATTCAATATTCAAGAACTTGGAACTGTATAAATTATTCAAAATCTCACTTATAGTGTATATAAATAATTGCAAAATTTGATAAATCTTTTTATTAAAATAAGTTCATTTTTATTAATGTATAAATGGATAAATATCTTGAATCAAAATCTTTTCCTTGTTGATTTATGCAGCCAGTGTGAATATGTTCAAGTTGTAGTCAACTTGGACATTATTAAATTTTACAAAAGAATTTTAATTGAAGAAACTTTACTTATTTTTTAAAGATATTAAACATTCCCATCTCATGTGCATATTTCATACTTTACCCCCATAGGACATAAAATTTAAATCAGCAATACTATTCAATATCTGTTCTAAAAAGTTTTTTTAGGTGCAAATGGTGATACATATATTAATACAAAATAATAAAAAAAAGTGTTTTCTTGTTTTATTATACATTTAAAACAATGATAATAAATTCTTTTTTATTTTAAAAATAATTTATAATTTATATTAAATTTTGGTGAGATTAATTAAAAAAATGATAAAATTAATCATCATAAATGTCTGACCTTAGGTTTAGGTCCCTCAAATACTTTCATTATACCCTTTATAAATAAGATACACTGTGTGTATGGAACTATTATAGTGTGAGTTCTATCCATATTTGATAGGTTTATTGATTTTGGATGTACGGTCACTACAAGCACCATTTAGAAAATACAAGAAAAAAATGCCTGCTGTAATTATTGAAGGGCCAATTGGTCAGTTACCAAGAAGATTATGTAATAAAACAATGTTTATTTTTAAATAACGTATCATAAAATAAAACAATAGTTTATGATAAATATCTTATCTTTTTTGTTTAAAAAGAAACTGAAAATGGTTTTTTCCATTTCAAATGGACATGATCTCTTAATAAAACTTTACTGTTTAACAGGTTTATTTAAAAAATAAAGATTCAATTGACATACTCTTATAAGAGTGATTAATTTTGATGTGGATATCATTTATCTCAACAGTTCATGCAAGATAATTCAAGCCCGCATTTCATATTTACGTTCTGCGTCGAGCTCACGTACGATTCATTCGCTTCAATAGGAGCTGCAGACTGGGAGTTTACCTTCTGGTTGGAAGACATTCATCGGCAGGGACTGCTGAATGACACTGTTCTCATTGTGATGGGAGATCATGGACCTCGGTCAGTTTTATGTTTAGAATATGAAATAAAATAAAATATTTACACTAAATTTCACATCCGCTTTCACTTTATTTTCTAATAAATGTTAATATTATATTTACAAAAGTAGTTTGATACATCAAGTTTGAAATTTCATTTGTCTTAGTTTGTTATTGAATTGCAATGGCATACTATCAGAAAAATGTTGAAAGACATTTTGGATACTATAGACACAGATCAAAACATCATCCAGATCAAATCATCTAGCTCAAAACAATCTGATAATGATTCAGAAATATCATTTTTTTTAGTCCCAAGAGAAAATTTTGAAGTCATTTATTTTTTCTTAAACTGTTTGTGTAGGTTTGCAATTCCAAGCTAATCAAAATTGTCACAAACTGATGGCGGCAAATATTTTGTTGACTTCAGGTATCAAAACTTATTGTAATAAGCATAATGTATGATATAACTAAATTTGACTCTCTATCAAAAAGCAGATAAACTTGAACCACATATCTTTTTTGTTTAAACCATTTTATTGAGATTATTTCTGTTTCATGATTTTGTATATAAAATTCAGTAAAGATACTCACTCCTATGCAACTGTTGATTGCACTGTTAATAAAAAAATGGAAATTGAGAAAAACTATTTTGAATATTTTGAAATTGGTAATAAGAAAATATTACAAAACGCAACAACATTTGCATTTAAGTGAAAGATACAGTTAACAAACAAATCCACTCGCTTTACACTTGCGCATATAGTATGCATCAATTGTTTATACCTTCCCTGATAAACGACTAATGCATGTCTTTTCTCATTATTCAAATACAATATATTAATTTGGAGTAACATGTTGGCTATTAAAATATATATCCTGACTAGGCTTGTGAAGGTAGTACATTTCTTAAATACATAGTTTCATCTTATCAATGGTGTAACAACTATGTAGGGTCAAAGCGGAAACAGTGGCTATAGCGACAACAGTGGCACAGTGGCCGTTAGTTAAAAAGTATTAGAGATAACTATCTATCTCTGTCACTCTTCGGAAGGTCTCGAGATACGTACACGATAGAATTAGTTGGCGTGCATCTGCGGCATAAGTAGTGTGTGTAGTGACAAGTTTTTTATTTTAGTGTGTGAAAAAGTGAGTTTTAAGGTAAGATATATTTAATTTTATTTCACTATACTTTGGTTACATCTATAAATTAATATTAGTGATAAAAAATAACTTCAATTGGGATAGTTTTAGTGTATAGCGTCACTTGAGTACACTGTGGATCATGAGCCACTATGTACTATATTGATACCATCTATACTAATACTATACTAATTAATTCCGAATAATTTTATAAAATTACAATTTTTAGTTAATTTTCTTCAGGATGTCTTGTTGTCAAAAGCCCCGAAAAATCGGGCATCATACAGATGAAGATATGAGGCAAGCCTTAAAAAATATTAAAAATGGAATGAGTGTGAGAAAAGCGTCAGACGTTTCGAACATTTGATTTACCTCTCTGAGGCGCTATAATCTTAAAACAAAAAATTTAAATGTCAATGAAGCTCGTCTGACGCCAAACTACATTAATAAAATTTTTACTGCAGGAGAAGAAAAAGAGTATTTTAAATACAGTGCATTATTATTTTATGGATTGAATTCAAAGGAATATAGAAGAATAGCATATCAAATGGCACTTATCAATGAATTAAAAAGGCAGGCAAAGATTGGCTAATGAGTTTTAGGAAGAGAAATCCAGAACTTACTTTAAGAAAACCTGAAGCATGCAGTCTTGCTAGAGCAA
This sequence comes from Druceiella hillmani, assembly GCA_039881145.1. NCBI lineage: Eukaryota > Metazoa > Arthropoda > Insecta > Lepidoptera > Hepialidae > Druceiella > Druceiella hillmani. The sequence goes on along the minus strand of JAYKKI010000013.1, from coordinate 28,076,128 downwards.
CGGCATTCAATCGTACAAATGTAGATAGATTTTATGATAACTTGGAAAATTTGATGAAAAGAGACTCTGCATTTGCTGAAGGAACAAGAATATACAATCTTGATCAAACATCTACAACAACAATTCAAAAACTGCAAAAAGTTATCGCGCCAAAAGGTCGTAGAAATATAGGCAAAGTAACGAGTGGTGAAAGAGGAACATTAGTCACTACCTGCTGTATTATTAGTGCGGGTGGAGTAGCATTACCACCTGCGATGGTATTTCCGAGAAAAGATTTCAAAGATTTTATGATAAAGGGTACACCACCTGACACTCTACGACTTGGATCTATAGTCAAATTTTTCCAGAAGTTATGAAACATTTTATCAAGCATACTAATACAACACCAGAAAATCCGAATATACTAATCATGGATAATCATGATTCTCATTTGTCCTTAGAAGCCTTAGAAATGGCTAAAGCAGCAGGTGTTCATATACTTACTCTTCGTCCATGCACTTCTGGCAAATTACAGCCATTGGACGTAGAAATATATGGGCAGATATTCTATAATGCTGCAATATAATCTTGGATGCTGAGAAATCCTGGAAAACCAGTCACAATTTATGACATTGGTGAACTTGTTGGCACTGCTTTTTATAAGGTCATGATTCCAGTTAATGTAACAAAAGCATTTAAAGCATATAGTATCTTCCCATTCTATAAAAATATATTCGACGATGATGATTTCTTGCCATCATCAGTTACTGACGGACCATATCCTGATTATGTAACGTGTGAAGAAAGATCTACAGTGGTTCCAGTCGCAACTGCCCAAGACTGTATCGATTTAAATATGCCAGGTCCCTCTACAAGAAATACAACTCAATCTGCGACTATAACAGATTAGCTAACTTGCAATGTTCAAATGACTCTGATGTTACAATATATTTGAAGAAGAAATTCAATCTGTTTCAAATTTAGCAGATGAAGCTTCAGTTGCCATGCGACCTTGTTCAGAAAACCTTGTTCCACATTACAGACACGATTCCCCATCAATCATACAAGACTCAAATGATGTTTCCAATACACGACTGGAATCAATTTGTGAGACGTTACACCATCCTTCATTTGCGGCTCAAGTTGAAAACTTTGGTTCAATATCTCCAACTCTACAGTTAAACACTTCAATTGACATAGTATCGCCACCATTGAGGGAATTGACCTATAGAAATCCTCTAGTATCCGCGGAATCGGCTTCCTCTGTTGTTAATAAAAAATCAACCACATTTATATTCTGAGAATTTCAATTCTGAGAACTAATTAAGGCGGGACCCATAAAATCCAATCGAAAACCAAGCAAATTAGGAAGAAGTTTAATCACAACTGATACCCTAGAAAAACTGAAAACCGAAATAGATAAAAATTTGTCTAGGAAACGAAAAGAAGCTTAAAAAAAGAAAATAATAAAGAAGGTTCTTCAAAGTGATTCTGAAAAGGAAAATGAGGAGAGTGTTGAAGTTCGGTATCAAGAGTATGATGAGGATGAGGATTGGCTTGATGCAGAAATTGAAAATGATCCTATTATTATTACAGAAAATTACTTAAAAAAAACCTTTAACTCATATAATGCAAGAAGGTGAATATGTTCTAGTTGAGAGTTGCTACAAAGAAATCAAAAATATACGACGTTGGTAAAGTGCTAGAAAGTCATAACAGCAAAATAGAACACTACATTTGTTTTTTACGTCGCAAATCTATAAACAAATTTCACATGCCAAACGAGCCAGATCTCTTATATGTTAAAGAAAATGACATCAAATTGATATTGTCTACACCTAATGTAACTGGAAGTTCATCCAGACAGCAATCATTTTTCCATTTCGCTACAGTTTATCGTTGCTCAATATTCGCTAAATAGGTTTTTTCACATTTCTTATACTTCTTTAGAGTTTATTTTAGTTAGTGTTTAAATTAACAATTAATATCTAAATAATGATAAAAAGAGAGCCAAATGATCTGATTTATAAATTTTAGGATTAAAAATTTACTTTTTTTTAACTTACTTGTTGATTTAAGACTGAAAGAGTCATTGCTTTGTAATTTTCGAGACTGAATTAAAGTCAATTTTTATGTTTTATATTATTAAAAAATAATATTTTCTGTAAGTTACCCGTTGATTAATTTTAAGATTTAAGCAGTCATTTGTTTAATCTATCATTAAAAAAAGAGTAATATAATTTGTGAATACTGTTACGTTCATGCTACATAGAGGTTTTATTATTTTATATATTTTTAGGACTGAAAAATTACTGCTGTTGATTACTATTGAATAACTTTAAGACTGAGTCATTGTTTTTCATATATTTATCAACTAAAGTTAACATCGAACTTAAGTTATTAATTGAAGATTGTTAAACATAAAAAAACTGCATTTCTTTGAGTTAAATTATTTATGATTCAATGTGTACCTATCGATTCACTGTGTATTAAAGGCCGATTCACTGTATCCTACCCCCAGTACACAGTGGCTCAAAAGGTTTTTTTTTAAGCTTTATATCTACAAATTTATTGCTTTCTTGAACTAAATCAAATAAAATAATGAAAATACATTAGTTAAACTATGTACTGGTCCCTTTGACATTTTCCCAACACTATCACAAATCAAGTATAGGTCACTAAAAAAAAATGATCCACTGTTGCCGCCTTCACCCTACTTGATTAAATTTGTATATAAATCATAATTTCTTGGTAAAAGCCAACTTTTGTTTTACTTATTTCACTCCTCACTGCAACATTCTTTTTGCTGTTCGCCGAAGACCAGTAAAAAAATATTTGACAAATCTCAAAACTTGATTGAGTTATACAGATTAAAATTTAAGGTTTAGATAAAAATGGTAAAATTTAATAGTAGCAACACTTTTAATAATGTTCATTTTACTCTACGGGACCGAGCTAGATAGGGAGACATCACCACTCTATTCTTACCATTAAATTTAGAAACGCGTAACTCACTTACTTTTTTAATTTTTTCACTACTAGTGTTTAATTATATTTTCATGACATTTAACTAAATACAATAAATTTAAGAGTAATCAACGTGCTTATTTATTTTATATATAATTTTTATTTTTTGTATGTAAACATGATTCTATTTTAGTAGATTCTTTATAACCCATGTTAATAAGCAATAACATTGTTAATAACCCTGTATCAAACCTCTTGCGGATTATTTAAGACCATAAATGATACAATGTAATTTAAGTACCTTACCATAATTTCTTAGACCAACGAATTTCCATAGTTTATGTGTATAAATGACTTCTAGAGTTCTACATAATAAAATATAGATGTGTTGTATCTAACTCTAGCTGTACAAATAATAAAAATAACAATATAAATCTTGTATGTCTATGAACTGATAAAAAAGTGTCTTTATAATCTACGTTATGTTTCGCATGGAATTTTTGACCACAACAAGCATTTCATGAAAAGGAACATTATTCTCACTACTATATTCCTTTTTTAAAACTCATTTGCACTGCATCACAGTATCACTTTTTGGCTTAATCATGGACTATCGCTTGGGAGTATGGTCTATCGCTTGGGCTATCAGTAAGGACTGCAAAATTGCATCATCCATATGTCAGAAACTTCATTTTAAAAATTTGTATTGGACCTGTTAATAGAAAAACTATGCCCTCTGAAATGGCTTTTAAGAGGGCACAGTATTTAATTGATCAAGTATTATTGTATATTTACAAGGTTTCCACATATATAAGGGTTCATTTTTATGTGTGGAACCCTTGCAATATAATTTCTACGCATACTTAATAGGTTAATTGTTTTGACGGTGGGAGTACTCTTTTCACCATTAATCTATTCCTTCAGAAGGTCTGAAACATTTTAATTTTTTAGAGTCATGCTCTACGTCATTCAATATTGTTACCTTATATTCTCATTTGTTATACTCCGTTTTCCAATATTTTCTTACTTATGTAGCATAACTCGATCCATACTTTATCAAAATCAGGCTTTTGAAGCTTCAGTAATGGAAATTTATACTGTTCCATAGATTTACACATGACAACATCCTGGTCCAAATAAAGCAAGAGGAACGATTACCGTTGATGGCGATTGTACTCCCAGAATCGCTCAAGGCCATGTATCCTCAGGCTGCTCACAATTTGGCTCACAATGCAAATGTTCTCACCACTCCTTATGATTTGCATGCTACATTATTACATATAGCAGGACTGCAGGAGAAGACTGTGAAGGTTAGAATTCCAGGGGCCAGTCTAACAAGATCTCTGTCACTTTTGGATCAGGTTAGTCTTTAGCAATTTAATTATGAACCTGATTTAGTTTTCTCTTACCTATTATTGTATTGTTTTCTAAATATTTTCTCATTAGAAATACTCTGTATTAGAGATGGGCCGAATATAGGGTCTGCTGAATACAAATATTCGGCTAAAGATTCGACACGGAACCGAATATTCAGCCAAATTATTGACTCTCTTTGCTTAAGGTAAAAGCACGCCGTGAGGTGTTCAGTGAGTAGAGGCATTGGCCTATACCCATTGATTAAAAACAAAAAATGGTTGAATATCCATATAACAAAATATTCATAAAAAAGTGGTGGTATTTTGTATGGAGCCCGTGCAATAGAAGCATCAGACGGCGCTCGTAGCATTATCAGCGCCTAGATTGTAGATGGCACTATGTAGGAGCATTGTGATCCATAAAAGGCATTATAACAGAACATTTGATTTATATTTATTAATTAATTTAAAAAAACTTATAAAATATGTTAAAAATATTTTTATTTTCATAATATTTTAATAAAATATTAAATGGCATTAACATTTCAAAAAACGTAAGTGCATGTGAGGTTTAAAAATTAAATCAAAATATATCTTCAAGATTTCAATATAGTTATATTATGTTTTGTGCTGATTTTTTAATACCTAATATATATATATATAAATTACTTTTAAAGAATTAGCTAGAGGGGAGAAGACAAAGGACAAGACACGAGTGGTAGCAGGAGAAGTACATCTATTTACTCAGGATCTCCAATCTGTAAAGATGTGTCCTTAGTTAGATGCTAGTGCTTTATATTATAAAACAAATTTGTGTGTACGCAATTTTACTATGTTTAATCTGACATAATGCAGGTTTGGTAGCCTCGGTTTTTGTATCATTGATTGTCTGAAAAAAACATCTTCAAGAAAAGCTAATGCCGATTATCTTATTTCCTGATGGGTGTACGGCACAAAATAGAAACGCTATAATATCCAATGCTCCTTAGAACTAGCTATGCAATACAAAGTCGTAATAACGCAGAAGTTCCTAGAGAAAGGTCTGACTCTTGTTACAGTACAATAGAATGCAGAATAAAAAACAAGGAAATTTATTTACCCTCACCGTACGCGGCGATTTCTAAAGAAGCTAGACCTAAACAGCTTTTTCACATGAAATTTTTAAATTATGAATTTTTTGAAGATTACTCTAATAAGAAAGGAGTTTTGTGTATGAATCAATTCGTCCTGGCTAATGAGTCTATGGTGACAGACTTAAGAGCATTGGAAGATAGTCCCACTGGTATAATTAGATATAAGTTGAACTTTAGTGATGTGTACAAAGAATTACCTAGAAGATTGAAGTCAAACCAAAAGGGACAGGGCCCAAGGCCTAAGCTTTATAGTAGTAACCTGAAAATAACTGAATCCCTTTTGACTGTCACATCTTTTACGATACTCTACCTCATTAAGATTTCATACTTATCTTTATAAACTGATTATTTTCTAAGAACAATAATAATTATTATTTAAAGTTTAAGTAACAGCTTATTTTCTATATTATTTTGTTTATTTTGATGACACTCTTTTGATGTCACTTATAGTGATGACACTCTTAGACTGAATTCTAGTAATAACATGTTGGTGGTTGGTTGTTTTGTAGTAATTTAAAATTGTTTAACAATTTTATTGTTTTATTCTCAATGTTATTTTTATGTACAATTTGTGATTATACTATAAGATATAAAACTTGCGAAAAATGTTAAAATACTATTTAATTAAATTAATTTAATTAATATTGTTTCAATACTTTTGTCTAGCGTAATCATTTCATAAAAAAAATATGTAACACCGCATTAATTATAAAAAATAGGTATAAACTCAATTTATTTTAAAATTAGACTTGTCTACGTGAATTAAACTAAACAGTTGGTTGATGCAAAATGAAACGGGTTTTTTGCTCTCCTGAAAAGTTGCTTATTTTGACATCCGCCATGTTAGAACTTAAGCGACGATGTGTTACTTTTTGAAGTATATAGACTATAGTATCAAGACATAGTCTATCTTAAAAAAATCAAATGTCTCTAAGAAAATATTGTAAAAGTATTCTTGTCTTAATAATAACTCAATCATCACTGAAAAATTATCCTATTAACTGGTTTAACCGTATTGTATATCTTTGATAAGTTTTTTAAGCCAGATTCTTGATATTATAGATTGCTAAATACTCACTGAAAGTTATATATATATATACATATATATATATATATATATATATATATATATATACATATATATATATATATATATATATATATATACACATATATATATATATATATATATATATACATATATATATATATATATCAATGTAACATACATAGTCTATTTTCGAAAAACCAAATTACTGCAAGAAAATATTGTTAAGTATTCTTGTTTTAGTCAGAAAATGGCATCAACATGCAGCTCATTTTTAAATAAGAACAAATGACTCCTGATTATTAGCGGAACAGCATTCTTATAACTAATTAAACATGATTGTATATTTTAGATTGTCTTTTTAAGCCAACTTCTCAATGTTACAAATTGTTAAATGCTTACTGAAAGTCACATGTATGTCAATATAAAACACACAGTAATCATCATCCTCCCAAGTTTGTTTCATATTTATACAAAGCCGACTCAGCTGACTTCCAATTGCCTATTGAAGTAAATTGTATGTTAAATAGCAATATGAAGTAATAATTTGAAAATGGTTTTAAAAAAATTTAAATTCTTCGCGCAAACTATGACTATGAAATTACATCTATAAAGTAAGATGTTGATTATAAAGAAGAATACTTTATTATATTTATCTTTTCATTAATAACATTACTAGTATTATATTTCATAGCTAGAGTGATCCAATATGCAACTGAAGTTAGGTCAAACATACTATAATACATTTAGAGATTTTTGATAAAAACATAAATCTCTGATTGGTTCCCGTAACATCTTACAAAACTAAGAACGGAGCAATATGTGCATATACATACATAATACGACAACTGTAAAACCATGCGTCGTTGGTCCTAGCATACATTCCAAGTAGCTCTCGAGTCATACAGTCCAAGTTGCTCTCGAGTCATTACAGTCAAATGTTGAAAAACTGTCACCATCCAGCGGATACTTAATGCATTTTTACTAGGTTACTATGATAATAATAGTTCTTTGCATTTTTCACAATACCACCACAATAAATTATACAAGAAAAAGCATACAAAATTTGACAAATTTTTGCATATCCACTCTGCTCCACAAATAATAATATTATTGTGAAATTGTACCCCAAGTTTTTATATTTGTTATATTTTAAAGGTAAATAAATTTGTCACTATTTTGCAAGAAATTTATTTTCGAATAATTTTTTCCCCCAAGAATTATTGAATAAAATAACAATTCTCAAACTTTTCAAAAATAGTCCACCTTTTCTTGGATCATGATTAAAAAGCTTTTTTTCTTTCAGTCCGATTTTGGTTAGATCATGTAAGTATTATAAGGGTAAGTATAGTAAGGGACTAATAGATAGATATGCATTTATCAGAATAGAACAAAGAAGAAATTTCACAGAAGTTATATCCTTCTCTGATATAAAAAGTATTCATTTTTCTTAGACAAACTTTCGTCATAATTGATTATGAAGGGAAACTTTGAATAGATCAGAATCAAACAAAAAATAATAACTATGCATATATTGAATGTATGACACATTATAGTTTTTCGTGGAAATTGCCCAAAACAGATGATTTTCTTAACGATACGAAATTCAAAATAACGGCCCAAAACAAATTAAACACTAAGAAAACCTTGTACAGAGTTCCTGAACTTAAAGTAAGCAGGAAAACTAAATATTTTCTCTTATTACTTTTCTTGTGAGTGCTTTGTTCTTAGTCCTTACATATTTGATAAAAGATTTTTGGAAAGTCTATTGCTGATTTTGTTATTTTTATTTAGTATGATTTTGATAAAAAATTCCCACATAAATTAATATTTTCATTACTATTGGTTTTTTTATTCAATATTTTTACATATTATAGGTTTATTTTATATTCAAAGCTTCTATCTCTGATCTAAATTAAATAAATATACATTTTCCCTGTCATTATTCTCTCAGATTGTAATTGAATCCAATGTATAAAACAATGGTCATGATTTTAAAAAAAATAGAAAAATGTTCACCTTTAGAGAACAACGACACCACATCGTAATTATTACATCATAATTATCCTTAACTACTCACTAGGGTATGGTCCTTCTTTTTATTGCATACATACATATATATTTTATTTGCAATGCGACAAAGATTTTATTTTGGACCGTAGTTGCATGGTTTCACAGAATTTAAAATGAATGATGTGTGAAACCATGCAACTAGGGTCCAAATCGGCCATGGTCGGCCATGTATTTCTGGTAATTTGACCGTAATTTCTCAACATTTTAAAAAAATTCACAAAATTTGAAACTTTACATTAATGTGAAATATTTAAAAATTTAAGCTTAATATAAAAATTTGTATATCTATTTTTTTCAATTTAGAACCCACAGAGATAAAAGGCCTGAATATATTTTAATACATCTATTTCTCCACATAGGTAGAACCAAATATTTCGTGATTTTTAATATTTCATTTAGTTTAATAGTTTTATGTATCTTAGTTGCAATTGAGTGAGACAATTTCCACCCAGATAATACCAGACAATACACATCATTGAAATAATGCAATACGCAATAAAATACTATTCAGATTCCAGCAAACAGATCTTGTGCAGAAGCTGGTATAGAACTCCATTGGTGTGCTTGCTTGCGCTGGTTACCGATGGATGTCGGGGAACCTCTGGCCCGGCATGTAGCTGAAAGATTACTGAACTACATCAACTCACTCACAGATGATAAAAGGTTAGCACATTAGCATGTGAAAGCAATCTATATTTGCCATTAGCTAATACATTATCAACTGCTTAAGTGTAGTGGTACACTGTTATACTTAAGTAAACATTATTACAGTAAAAACTTACGAAATGAAAAAAGAGTACCGCGTGACCGTGTATTTAAAGTTTCCCACAGAAACGTGAAATTGCTTGCTTCGTGGTATTAGATTTTCTTCCCCTTCCCCGTCTCTTTACCATTCCCTTCGGCCTCGCGTTCGCCTTCACATTCGCCTTCCCCTTCACCTCCCCTTTCTCCTTATCCCTTCCCCTGGAATAGTATGTTTTACATATGCGAATGCCTTTAAGAACAAAAAAGAGCAGTGTTTTTATATATTTCCGAAAACTGTAGGACAACGAATCTCTATAATTTAAGTGAGCATCTATTCCTAGTCCTAAAAGCGATTATGACCTTATTAAAGAAGCCACCCTATGTAGTAAGAAATGAGATTATTAGCCCTATATTTTTTTCAATTTCTGAACTTATACTGTATGTTACCATTCTTTTGAAGTATTATATATGTTACGCTCAAAGATAGAAAACGCTCATTGAGCGAAAAAACAGCCCACAACGCGTTGTGGTCACCGTAAAACATCCAAATCGCGAAATACGTGTTATGGCTCTTATGAAAACGCTCACGACGCGTTGTGGGAATCACAAAAAGACCACATAGCGAAATTCGTGTCGTGGCTGTCATGTTATATAACCACAACGCATTGCGGTAATGAAGAAACCCCATGACACATTCTGAGGACTAGTTTGTGTAACCATATCATGGCGGACAGTTGTAGCTTGTCGGCTCGAGTACAACGGTGCATTAAAACATCAGTAGAGTTATTTATTCATTTGAGTGAGTTTGTGGAAATAAGCACTGATCGCAGTTTTATCATAGTATAATAAAATATGAAATGTTACTTAATGAAACTAAACTTCTTAAAAAAAACAACGAGTCTCTGTCTTCAAAGCAGTATCGTCGTTTTAGAACAGTACAGGCTACATGCTGTTTGTGTGATTTTATGTTATTATTTTATTACATTGGTTTTAGGTTGTTGGTTTATTTGGTATGGAGTTAGACATACTATACATGAAAGAAACATAATTATGCTTTCATAACATGACTGAAGTGCTTTATTATTTTTGCTGCATTATGGAAGCTGAATTGAAAAAACAATGCTGAAATATTATACGTACGATTATAAATTTAGATTTAAGTGTATGCGAATAACGTCAATTAAAAAAAAGATACCAAAACGCAGTTTAGTAGTGAAACCTATTCTATCCGACTGCATGAATTCCAGATGTCAAGTTGATTTAATTGACATGCAGTCGGAACCAGATAAAGATTATAGATTTATTAAGAATTATCAAGATCACTTGATTAAATTTACTATTCTTAGACCATTGAAAACAAAAACTGCTGAAGAAGTAGCATGTCAACTTTTAGATATATTTTGTTTGTTCGGCACTCTATGTATACTGCAGAGTAACAATGGTCATAAATTTGCAAATAAAGCCATTAAAAATTTAACTGAAATGTGGCCTGGGATGAAACTTGTTCATGGAAAATTCTCGACATTCTCAAAGTCAAGGTTTCAGTAGAGAGGTCGAATCAAGATGTTCGTAACATGGATGGCTGATAGTAATTCACAAAATTGGTCAGAAGGATTACGATTTATAGAGAGTAAAAAACCGTGCTCTTCATCATGCGCTTATGGCAAGTCCTTACGAAGCTATATTTGGATCACCACAAAAAATAGGTCTTTGAGATTCATCTATTCCTGGTCATGTGTATGCTTCCATAGAAACTGAAGAAGATTTACAAGACTTGGTTATATCTTCCATCAAAAGTGATGTTCAAAAAAATGAAAACAATATAGAAAATGACGGAACAGTTAAACAAAGTTGACAAATTACAGAATTCAAACGTGGAGAACAATACAGAAGTTATAGAAGAATCAAGAAGCATGAAACATGATGTAAATATGAAGGAAGGGGTCAATGCAAACGTTGATTTAGGAAAAGTTGAATGTTTAGAGTTATGTGATGTTTGTAAAAATGAGACATCAGAAGCTCGCAAGTGCTTAGACTGTAATGAATATGTATACGTTGTCTGTGGAGAAAGCAATGAGAATGAAGGAGCAAATGTAACTTGTAAACTCTGTTTAAGAAAGAACAGCATAAATATTGGAAGAGAATGTGCTAAATCAGGTCTACAGAAACTGGCAAACAAAATGGTTTTACTAATATTGAAATTGATTCTAACATTTTAGTAAGAGTTCCTGAAGTTGATAGAGGATGCGCAGCTCCCAAAATGTTTTGGGTATTGTTATGAGCATTAATCCATCAGGTCTCTATTAGTTAGAAAACAAAGAAGGTCTATTCTGCAGGCACGTAATGAGTTTACACTTTCTGAGACCAACTTTATTAACCTTTGTGATGTATCCCCAACTTCGTTAACACTTCGCTCAGCATCTATGTTATCATCTGGAAGTCAGCAAGGCTTTATAATGTGCCACTGCAAAAGATACTGTATTGATAAAAAGTGCAAGTGTCATAGTTCAACAGTAATAGTTCCTGTAAAAAAAATAGCAGTCAAATACTTATTTTTCACAACAAAATTGATTTCTGACATAAGTTATTAATTTAAGTACATTGTTGTTGTCTACTAGTGTTAATATCAACAAATACGTCGTGCAGCGGTTTTCAATGTTTAGCAGCAGCAAGAGCATTAAAGACATTGTCTGTCTGGTACCTGCTACAGGATAAAAAATATTTCCCAATACCAAACGTTTCGAGACTATTAGGACCCATGTCACAAATCACTGTGCGTTGTAATCTAATCTGTAATGGTTCTATACGCATCATGGCTTTTCTTCATTGCCACAATGCATTGTGGTCATATAACATGACAGCCACAACACGAATTTCGCTATGTGATTTTTTAGTGATTCCCACAACGTGTCGTGAGCGTTTTCATTAGAGCCATAACACGAATTATGCGATGTGGATGTTATACAGTGACCGCAATGCGTTATGAGCTGTTTTTTCGCTCAATAAGCGTTTTTCGTCTTTGAGAGTAACATATATACAGCATGTTTGCCATGACAAAGACGATTTGAAAGAAATGAGATTTGCTTTAGAGACAGAACTCAGACAGAGATTTAAAAGCAGAGATAATGACAAATACTATGCACTGGCAACATTGTTAGACCCGAAATTTGGATTGAATTTTTTCTCTCCAGCAATATCTTAAGAAATTACTGGAGATACTGGAGATATCCAGTATAAGATTAAGAAAAATACAATTGGAAAGTGGTAGCAGTGACAATGAAGAGGACAGACAATTATTTCCAAAAGTTACAAATCTTCATGAATTTTCTGCATCGTTTTGGACCTGCTATGGAGAGATTGCTTCCTATAAGCAGGCAGCAGTGTCCGAAGAAATTCCTAAAAGCCTGATTCCAATAAAATGTCAAAATTCTTCAAATGAAAAATTATGATAACGCAATCTCAATTTATTCGCATGGTAGACAAGAAAACGAAGAAAAATATTGCCCAGTTCAATTAATTTCTTTTTATCCTGCCCTGCTTTTTCTTTGTGCAATGGACATCTGTTTTTCCGAGAAATGTTTATGAAGAAAAACGTAACAGACTTTTTCGAGAGAGACCGGGGAGAGAGACCTACATTCTTTTGTGGTTTAAGCTATGCTATACGCTATTAATTATTTTAATATAACGTTAATTTTACAGTCGAAGTAAGTACCTTTTTAATTTTAAGTTTGTTATTTTATTCCTATTAAAGTTACTCTAACGTTCATATTATCAAGTCCCTCTGCCAATAATAGTGAATGTCGGTGTTATATTCCTTTTTGACTAAAATATTATTGTTTGAGATTTACGTCCATATTTAGTTCATTAATCGCATTTTATTGCATGACAACATTTTATGACAACATTTTATTGCCAAATAACCTATAATTTAAAAATGTAAAAAGACTTTTTAATATTTTTTAATAATTATTTCTTTAACCGAACAATAAAAGGCTTCTTTCTTAAGAAGTCTTTTTATATTTGGTGATAATTCGGCAATTGAACCGAATCCTAAATTCGAATAAAGTAAAATATGCCGAACATGCCTAATACCAAAAATTTACCCAATATTCGGCCCATCTGTATTATACAACTAGTCATTTTTATACATACTATAAATTCAATCACGTAGGTGGATGAACAATTCTACCCGAATATGTCACATAGTTATTACAATCGTTAGGTTTTTTATTTGAATTATTATTTTCTCAATTCTTGATCTCTTTTATCTGTTTATTCACCATCATCAGCAGATTCTTTAAAAGCAACCGTTTTAGGATAAATATGTCAACTATTGCACCTAGAAATATTTCCACAATCGTTTTTAATTTCATATGAGCGCAGACAAATAGCTTTTTAAATAATTTTTTCCGAGGTGCAAATATTACCACTAGGTTTCTTTTTAAACATAATATTCTGATCAGGCTGTGAAGTCTTTAAATCTTTTGCATGGCTATTATAATACTCTCTAATTTTTTCTTCTCTTCTATTATTCCCATCCTCATCTCTTTTATACATTTTTAATTGCAGGTAAGACGTAGATACTGATCTTGGTCATGTAAATGCCTATTAAATAATAAATTAGCGAGAGATGGATTTTCTTCTATTCCATTGGATTTTGGATAATAGGGCGATAAAGTAATATTATTAAATCCATATTTTTTTCGCAAACTTAAATGAATTACTCACAAATTGTGGCCCATTCTCCGTTAAGAATTCTAAAGGAATTCCAAGTCTCGCCATTATTACTTTAATATGTTTAATTACATTGAAAGAAATTATATTTTCTAACCTGCTTACTTCCACATATAATCCGCAATAATGAGATAACATTTTTTGTTGAATGAACCAGATCCGAATCATGTTATACCCAAGGTATGCCCAACATTTTGAAACATTATTTGTTCTTTTCAATTATTTACTTTATATATTTGGCATGTTTGGCAGTTAAAACAAATATCCTTAATTTGCGCTTGCATTCCCGGCCAAAACACAATTATTAAATCCAAAATGACCTTCATGAATAGAATGTAACACCATTTTTTCTACAAAATTTATCAATTTTACATTTACAGTTAGGCCAACCCTTAATTATACAAACTTTTAATTAGTTAAGTATAGAATCTCCATCAGTCTTTAATAATTTTTTTTCTGACTCAAATGTAACGCTAGCATGACATACTATTTCTTTATGTAATTCATTGTCTAACATCTCTAAAATCTCCTCGGTAGTATCATTTTCTGAAAGATATGGTCTACTGAAAAAATCCAAAATATCCGTCTTCTTACCGGGAACATATTTTATGCTTTGATCATATTCCTGAACTTTTAATATCATTCTTTGAATTATTCTATTGGTGCTTTGCACAAAGCTTACTTAAATTAAATTTGTAAAGCTGAATGATTAATCTCAAAAAATGTTCTTCCCTAGAATATATTCATGAAATTTAACACAATCAAATACTATTGCTAATATTTATTTTCCTATCTGAGCATAAGATTTTTGGCAGTCAGTGCTTTGAATCATAAGCTACTGATCTACCCTCCTGCATCAAACAGATATATATATATATATATATATATATATATATATATATATGTATATATATATATATATATATATATATGTATATATATATATATATATATATATGTGTGTATAAATGTGAAATATTTAGAATCTGCTAGTTTATCTGTGATGTCTTCAGCCGTATGTAAATATTTATGTTGACATACAATGAATTGACTTAGATGCTTAGGATTCCGACATATTCTTCACTTTCCATTACCTTTTTTAGGTATCATAATTGGGTTAATCCAATCTACTGGTTCATTCACTTTTTCTATTATATCTTGTGCTACCATTAAATTGAGTTTTTTTTGAGCGACTCCTGCAAAGGTAATGGAAAAGTTAATAGCACGAGGCAATTGACTGGCATTATTATGTAATTAAATATCATATGGTTTGTTAAAATATCCAATGCCGTGAAACACTTGTGAATACTTATCAATAATTGTTTGTAATATGTCCTTGTTTATACTTAGAACTTTTTAATGGAATTTTTAGTTATAAGATTAAAAGCAATGCACGATTTTAAACCTAATATTGTTATACAATCAGTGTTTATAATCACAAATTAAATATTATCACCTTTTCCATTTGATAAATAACACTTGATAACCAAGATACTTTTAACAGATATCAACTTATGAATTCCAACTCATCATCTTACAACAGTGGCGACACTTGAAGAATAGTTAAAAGATTTTAGTTTCAACATTTCTATAATAATATGGTGGACAGCATTTTTAAAATCAATCTTGTAAGTAAAGCGAGTCAGTCATCCAAAATCAACTTTCTGCAATTTACAGAAATGCTTAAAAAATGTTGCTCATACTTGAAAAATTACAGACAAACAGATTTGTAACAAGCTTTTACAACCGCAACTGAAATAATATCAGAACTTAATGTATAGCCATTTTTCAAACCCAAAACATGATTAAGACATATTAAACGTTGACTGGGTGAAGAAGCTGTTTAATAAACCAATAGATGTAGTAAAGAAAACATTTGAAGTGAAATTTTTAATGCCTTTCCAACAACATGCCTATGGCCATGAAAGATTTCAAGAGATGCAAGGTTTTAGCTAGCTTAAGTCGCGAAATTTCTAGTTCAACATTAAAACAATCAAAATAAAGTTCTGATTAACTATTGTTCTGCATTGCAACAAAAATTAACAAAGAAGTCTTAATCAGATATTGATGGAGATTTATTGTACGAAGAAATCTTGAGTCAGGCAACAGCTATAGAAATTATAGATTTTTACCGTAAAGCACAATCTTCAAGTGTTTTTCCCTAATATATGAATAACATTATATTCTGTTAATAATAACAATGACATAATATATTCTGTTAACAATAACAGTGACATAATATATTCTGTTAACAATAACAGTGACATAATATATTCTGTTAACAATAAAAGTGACATAATATATTCTGTTAACATTAACAGTGACTGTTGCAATTGGGGAATGCATCGAAAATGTCCCAAATAAAACCAATCTGAAATGGCAATCTGAAGCTGATACAGTATGCATTACAACAGACTGTTAAACGTCCAGTATCAATGAAAATTACATAACTGTTACCGCACAGTAGATAACTAAAAACTGTATTTTATTAGAATGCAAAGGATTTCCCGGAAGCCATACAAGTATACATCTTGCAGAACAGTGGAATTTATCAAACAAAATTAATTTTACAGTGTCTGATAATGCTTTTAGTATTTGCAATACTATTTAAATTGAACTAGTGTAGAAGCATTGTTATGCAGGCTCAAAGTTTAATTGTTAAGATGCCCTAATACTAGTTCAGATCTTATTAGACAAAGTAAAAAAATTGTTGAACATTTTGAGAAAAGTTCACAAGCATCTAAAAATTGATTGATTATCAAGTGACACATTTTGGATACGTACTAACAATCCTAAACGCTTAATTCAAGAGATAGCTACACGTTGAAACTCAACTTACTACATGTTAAAATGGATTGTTAAACTGTATGAACCTGTAAAAGCTTCCATGGTTTTTATTAATGTAAATCAAGATTGGTCAATTTTAATAGAAGAAAAGTGAGCCACTTGATTGCAGAGATGAAAATTGGTCTAAGCGGCAAAAATATATTACTATGCTATAACTATGCTATGGGGAACTAGCTATAGTTTTGACCAATTGTCTACTAGATATGTGCAATAACATGCTCCTTAATTGAGGAATATACAAATCCCAACACCACCCAAAATGTCACAATTAAGTTAAAGAAAACACGACTGCAAGACCTTGTTTATATAGTTAGCACCCTTGGTTTGTATACATTTTTAGATCCATTGTTGCTATTAATGAGTTTTAAAAATGATTATAATAAAAAAAAGGGTGCGTGTACTTATGTACGCGCTTGAAAAGTTATACTTCTTTGGCATCATTAAATAATACATACGGATAGATAACCTCAATTATATTGGAGCACTTGAAAAAGTCTATAAACACAATTTTTTCACTAATATTTACGAATAGTAAATATATTAATCAAAATATTGAATTTAAATCACTACTGAATATAATTTATCCGCACATATATAAATCGCACTTATATGAAACTAAAACACGTGTGTGAATGTAGACACTAGAAACATGTGGATAAATACTATGAATATGAAAACAGTGAACAGAGGCGACGATGGTGCCAATAGCTTTTGTTTCGAGACTGCAACCGCTGCAACTTCATACTGTAACTTTTGTGTGACGAATCTTAAAATTTTACTCTCATCATTTTTTCATAACGCGCCTAAAGAAGTATAACTTCAATTAAACAATGTTGTAAAGAATTACTATAATAAAATATTGAAAAAAGGCGACCATCAAGTCCTACTAAACATGGACAATCACAAACAAAAACGAGTTTATGGAATAAATTAAATAATTTAATAACGGAAAGAGAATCTCCTAGAACACCACTCTTACCAAAGCAATTTATGAGTTCCAATTATATGTTAATGAAGAGATGATACCTCAGCAACATAGAAAAAGGAAATCGAATAATCCCAACGAATGGTAGAAGCAGCATACAAATATGTATCCCAATTTGGTGAATATTTATAGAACTGAATGTAATATAATTATTACTTCTGTACCATGTGAAAGAATATTCTCCAAAACCGACTAAATAATTAACGACCGTCGAACGCAATCAAGTAGCAATTTAAAGAAGTTCATATTTTTAAATATTAATTTGTAACTTACAAATACATATATAAAAATAAATCTTTTCGTGTTTTAGAGTTTCATTGATTTATTAAGTTTATTAAAACCGGTGCGATGTCCAATAATGATGCCGATAACGGATGCCAATATTAAAATAACGATGCGTATCGATTCCAAAAATATCCAAAATGCCCATATCTATTGGGATAACTATCCTCGATAGAATTTCCACTTAAGTTATATTATAATACAAACATATTGTTCGAAAAAAAGATCCCATGAAAATTACGAGCATTTGCTGTCCATCAGCAAGTTATTTCAATAGTCAACAGTTGGGCTATTAAACTGTTAACAATAGGACTTTAAAAAATTTTCTGGAATTTCACCATAAAAGTTTTTAGTTAACTAAATTGTTGAAACTTAATTTTTTCATCAGGAAACACTCATAACATAAATTTTATTTTTAATTTTAGAAGTTTAAACAACGAGTTATAATGCAATTATTTTGTAATACAATTTGAAGTTCATCATTTATGAATGACTATTTTTGATTTTATACATTAGGCAGATTACTTTATACAGGCAGTCCTCTGGTTACACACTTCTTTGAGCCCTCTGAATTAGAGTTAGTATTTTTACATTCTAGGTGATACCTAGTATAATAATATTACGTGCCTAGTACACTGAGTACGTCCACGTGGGTATTCGGCTGACCGAGAAAGAGCGAGAGAGAAGGGCAAACCACGGTCTAAACCCCGCCCGCACCTCTTTCATGCGTGAGACTTTGCATACGCTACTCGTTCGAAAAAGTTTTTGTTATAAAGTAGTTCATTTTACTTACGTATTTTCTTGTCGAGTATTCGATTTATTCACTAGTTTGTGAGTAAGCGCCTAGTTTAACGAATGGTTTGAGCTTGAGGGAAGATTGCGAGATTGTTTTTGTTTATTTCATATATTACTTCTTTGTTTAATTATCCTTGTTCTGTTGGACGATTAAAAAAATTATCGGTTTTAATTTAAGTAATTTTGATTGACTCTGTGTGAATTGGCAGTAAAAGAACTTGTTAAGTGACACTTTGTTTAATTAATTCATATCATAAAAATTCCTCCAAAGGGAAATAATATTGCCTGGGACCATTTCGAAGACACATGGGAGTATCAAGCCGAGTGCAAAATATGCAAAACGAGACTATCTTATCGTCTCGTTTTGCATATTTATTAATTCAACTAAACATCTGAAGAGAAGACATCCATTAATTAATTTAGTAAGAAGGAACAAAGTACAGTTATTGCCGCATTCTCTCAATCATTCCCCACCGAAAAACCAAGACCGTCATCATCTTCGTGTCCATTTGCTGGACCATGATCCCTACTTGTGCCGACACCTACAACCGCAAGTTCATCAGTTCATGTATACCTTGGAGCCAGTATATCAAGAACAATCACTTCTTACATTTATAAAAAAATTCTCATAAATGCGAGTCCGAAATTGACAACCACATAATAGTCTTATTTATCTCTGATTTCCAGGCTTTCCGAATAGGGGAAGATAAAGGATTTCGAAAATTATTGGCGTTCGCATTTCCATTTTACAAAGTTCCGACACGAAAATATTAATCCAACAATTTGCTACCTAGTAGATATAAAAGTTTGTTCGTATTAAAAGTGAAAGAAGTTGAAGAAAATGTAAGATCAGTATATATAACAACCAATATTTGAACATAGTATACAAATGGCTCATATATAGCTGTCACTGGGCATTACATAGATGAATGAATGAATGATAATTTCGTTCTAAAATCTGTTTTGTTTGAACACATTCTTTTAGAAAGGAACGATATGGGAGAAAAGTTAGCTGCTAAATTACTACGGGTTACAGACGAGTGGAAACTAACAATGAATATAATAGCTAATATAAAGGAGCGAAAATAAAAAAGCCACCGAAAAAGATTTAGGTTGGAAGCATTTTGGTTGGTAGGCCCATTCTTTAAACATTGCTGTGCAAAATGCATTAACATCATAGGAAAATATTAAGAATCTTATTAATAATTACTTTAAACTAACTGCATTTTAATTTACAGTTAGTTTATTTAAAAGATCTGTTCAAGCATGGGAGAAATTTAAAAAATACCAGGAGCAAGCTTGCAAAACCCCTAAGATACCTCTGCAAGATGTAAGCACAGGATGGAATTCCACATATAATATACTTCTCCGATTTTTGGAAATAAAGGAAGACATTGTGCCAAGACATTGTGTATGAAGACACATGCTAATAGTTTATGTTTAGCAGCTTACGAGTGCGAATTATGTGAAAATGTGTGCACATTATTAAAGACATGCCAAGAGGTTACCAAAGGTCAAAATTATGTTTTGGGAAGTATTGTCATTCCAATTAACACGGTGAAAATTAGATTGGTGGAAAGAGCATATAAGCATTTATGCTCTATGAACCAATTTTCATTATTCAGTGTAAATAACATACACAACAATAACAGTTTATTATTGTAAATATTTATAATTTTAAAAACATTCTAATAACAACAAATAATTATTACTGTAAAAAAATGGAGATATAAAATAATCAACATGTACAGGTGTCCGGTGGCAGGATTAGGTTTTCAAATGTAAATAAAACAAACTGCGAAGGATATAAATTTATTTCAATTACTTTTACAGAGAAGAGAAGTGCGGGTTTTATTTCTTAAAATTTTTTTCGTCTAAATGTTGACCGTCACGTTGTATATATTCTTGGAATCTGGACACAGTATTCCGTGCCACTCGCTGAAGTAGTGACGTCGGGATGCCATTAACCTGGCGGACGATATTTTCTTTCAGTGTTGAGATGGCCGCTGCGTTTGTTTCATACACTTTGCTTTCACACAGAAGAAAGTCCATGGGGGTG
Organism: Druceiella hillmani; assembly: GCA_039881145.1. Classification (NCBI taxonomy): domain Eukaryota; kingdom Metazoa; phylum Arthropoda; class Insecta; order Lepidoptera; family Hepialidae; genus Druceiella; species Druceiella hillmani. Next base: position 28,055,127 of record JAYKKI010000013.1, on the reverse strand, counting down.
AGATCCGGCAACCTGGGTGCCCAGAGGATGTTACCGAAACGGCTTATTAATTTGGCAGAGAATAAATTACAAAGAGGCGCCATAGTCTCTCTACGGCGCCTGCCACCTTGGCGTGGTGCCACCTTGTTGAAACTATGTGTGTGAAGTGTAGGCAGGATGTTCTCTCGATATTGGTAGAAAATAATCATTAAGCATGCGCCGGTAAGAAACGCCGTTCACAGTAATGGCTTGCCCTAGACGATTTTCAACAAATAGGGTCCGATTATTCCACGGCTTGACAATACATACCAAACCGTCACTTTGGGACTGTGAAGTGGCTTTTGATGTTTCAAACGTGGGTTCTGTCCTTTAGGTGCCCAATAATGGTATTTCTGCTTATTGACATTTCCATTTAAATAAAAATGGGCTTCATCACTCCAAAAGATAGTGTTTACTGTACGAAATCGCTCTAACATTATTTCGCACAAATTTTTACGCAAACTGAAATCACTGGGCTGAAGCGCTTGCACAATTTGAATTTTAAAAGGATAACATTTAATATCCTTCTTCAATATTTCGTGCACAATAGTTTTTGAAAGCCCTAGAGCAGCCGCTCTCTTCTGGATGGACTGACGCAGGTTATCGTGCAAACCGCGACGAGTTAAATTTTTTTTTTCTCGAAGCTCGTTCTGGCGTTTCGGCTGGGACCCAGCCGCATGTCGAGAACGAGCTTCGAGAACGTCTTCAACGAGCAGCTGCACACGAATCATTGGCCTTGAAACATGCTTCGATTACGAACGCAAGTTATTCTACTGTTCACTGTGACTAAATAACCCGCACGAATGACAAAGCTAACTTGATCACCTCCCCGCTCCTCTGCTCAGCGGTTTTTAAAACCTAATCCTTCCACCGAACACCTAAACATAAAATGAGTGGACTACTTTTAAATATGCCAGCATTTCACTATCTTGATTATGCTGATCAGATCTAAGCCTGTCTAAAATATATTATGAAGGAAAGCTTTCAAACAAAAAAGGGAATAATTCATATTTATAAACAGAATAGGACGACGGTCGTGTACATATCTTAAGCAATAGCTCCGAAGCACATACATACATACCTAGAAGTAAATGCGCCTTACAATCTTTATGTTAAATTTGAAATTTTCAACGTACTTGCAAGTATTTCAAAAATAACGTGGTTAGAAACCACCATGATATTTTTTCACACTCATACTTAAAGAACTTAGAACTTAATTTTACAAGTATAACTCATCTCTATTACGCTCGTGCATACATACTAGGCATTATTTCAAGTATTTAGAACAGGTACGTCCACAAAACCATTCTAGGTGTACTTAGTGTCAAAATTACCTAGTACAACCCATCTCTAATCTGAATGTTCTTCAACCATAGATCAGCCTAAAATATATGAGATCAGAACAAATTGCTAGCACTAAAAAAGAATTTTCGTTAAAAAAACTTTCACAAATGTTTGCAAGTTTGGGGATTTTTGATCTCAATTTCGACAGAAGTCTTAATGTTAATAGCAAAATTAGTTTTATCAAGGCCTTTATAATAACAAGAAAAAAAAAGCAAAACAAATTAGAATTGATATGTTCTTCAAGCCAAAGGTCTAATTTATTGTGCTTCTTACTCGTAATATTTTTTTCAATTATCATGAAATCACTTAATCAAAAGCAATAATCTAACATAATGTACCATACAAAATAATTAATTTAATAAATATATTATATTATATATATATATATATATAATATAGTATATTTCTAATATATATATATATATATTATATACATATATATATATATATTAGAACCTAACTCCTGGATATTATATGGAAACGCATGAAAAAAACTTCTGGAACCTAACATACTTTAAATACGAGGACTGTCTGTAATGGACTTTTCATTAATGTTATTACTATTATTAGTTATTTGAAGAGAAATTAGCTGGTCTATATATTCTTCAAGTTACGCCGTGTATGTTACTGCTTTAATTAATAGATAACTATGCTTAATTCTATATCAAAATAGTTTTACAAGTCCATGTACATTTTCCAAACCCACTGAGCAATATATTGATACATACAAATTTCGTGAAACAGGGACAAGTGTTCGTTTCGAACTCTGGAGAAGATTGAGTGGGTTGTTGAGATTAGGCCCAATGAGCGTCTTCTCTCATATTCAGGCAATAAGGACCTAGATGGATACCTTGTCAAGTTTGGAGCCAAATCCAGGATATTGAGGACCAACTACCAGATCAAGGTATGAAATCATTATTATGATGAATTCACGCAGTTTTTATGGATGCGAAATCATCCAGGATCATATTTACACCTGTAAAGGACTTGCACCCAATAAGAACCGGTTCCTAATAAGGATCATGTGTGAAAACTCACACTTGGCATTTTCAAAACTACTTTGAAGTCCACGCGTAATATTTTAAGTCACCCATAGGCAAAATACAATCGCGTCATCTTGCTTGAGTGAAGCCTTGAATTTGTGTCAAGCAACGAATGGAGGGACCGCGTTTGTAAAATTGATACGCCTTCTTTTCTTTATTTTAGTGGAAAAAATAGTGTTTTGGTGATAGTTTTAAGAAAAATATTAACTTTTACGTTAGAAGAAAAAGAAAAGAAACGCAAAAGTAATTATCTTGTTTTAATATCAATTTTTGCTTTAAAATTAGTATGATACTGTAACCGTCGGCCAAATTCCCGCCGGTTCTTGTTAGGACAACTGACCGTATAAGGAATTGTGAATTTTGTGTATAACTTCAATAGTGATTTTTTTATTTCATTTTATTGTAAAAAAATCAAGTACTTGTATAATGTACTGATCGAACGCCAGTTCAGAGACTTTGTGGTGATAAAGTACTTACATAGGTTGACTAACATAGTGTTGTTTTTAGTTTTGACCTTCCTTAAAAGTTTACTGGTTCATAGGTAATTCGTAATGGAAGAGCCACCACCTAGGAAAAAACGAGGCAATTGGCCTGAGATTGCACTACAATATGCCATGGATGCTGTAAATAAAAAAAGGATGTCAGAACGAGTGACACATACAAAATTTCATGAAGACCATTAAAAATCATCTCGCTTACATAACAAGAAACTAGGTAGAACATGTACGTTGACTGAAGATCACGAAAAAGATTTAGTTGGACGAATACTGAAATTTTCACATATCGGCATGCCCTTGACTCCAAAAGTATTAAGGAAACAAGCATTTACATTCTGTAAAGTTCATAATATTCAAAATCAATTTAATGAAGCAGAGGGGTCAGCTGGTAAAAAGTGGTTACAGAAGTTCCTCAAACAACACTGAAATATCCAAACGTAAAGCATAAATAATGAAACCAGCGCGGGAACAGAAACTCAACAAACCAATCGTGAGTAAACATTTTGAAGCTATAAAAGAGATTTATGATGATCTGGACATTGTAAACCATCCTGAAAGGCCTTATAATGTTGATGAAAAGGGTTGTCGTTTGATACTGCATTACCAGTAACACAAAAAGGTACACGAAGGGTTTATTTAGTTGCCATGGACAATGCCGAAAATGTCACGGTAGCAGCATGTGACAACGCAACAGGTAACGCTGTACCGCCCATGATAATTTTAAAAGGGAAAAGACTACGAGACGAGTTCACAGAGAACCTGCCACCGGGAAGCTTAGTCAAAATGGCACCCAAGGGCAGTATGACTATAGAATTATTTATCAAGTTTATCGATCATTTAGCGAAATATAAATCCCCCGATAAATGTCCACTGGTGTTCGATGGCGCATCTTCACATTTAGATTACCAAATTGTCGTTGCAGCAGAAAAAAATTATATCATCCTTTACTGTTTGCCATCGAATACCACCTATGAGCTGCAACCACTGGATAAATCCGTTAACAAGTCCTTTGACCATCACTGGGACGAGGTGGTTCTTTTGGACACTTATCAAAATCCTGATAAGAAAATTACAAAGGCTCGTTTTAATAAAATAATATCAAAAGTTTGGCCAAAATGCATGACAATGTCTAATATTGTTAATGGATTTAAAGCGACGGGGCTCTTTCCATGAGATCCTAATGTGATTCTGGAAGAGGCTTACGCACCTTCAATACTTACAGAAAAATGCTTCTGATCTCAATTTAGTGTCAACTTCGTACTGTTCAGTTATTCGCCGCCGTGGCGATCATAATCAATCAGAAGCAGATACCACTGACAGCTTAATCTAAATGAATCATCAGCTCTTCTATCTTGTGAAAGTGATCAAATTTCAGTAAAACCTGTAAATAATAAAGATGAGATAAATAATCAACAACGTTCATCAAATGGTGAATAGCTGACGAACTCAAGTACTGGCAGATTGATTGACTATCGTTCTTCGAATAATTCAGACGAAGATATAATTCATGTTTCTCCACAACCTGGTGCTTCTGGTATATGTCGCCCGTCGATTGTAAACTCTCCATGTTCAGATATCTCAGATATTTATATGACAACATAAGTTTCAAAATATTATTCTTCGAAGCATTTTAGAATATACTCTTCCACGTCTGAATCTGATAATGAAAATCATAAACATCTAAATGAATAAAGAAGAAGACAGAGGAAAAAAAACGCCACCACAAGTCAGCAAAATAACTGCAAAAAGTTTTCAAACACGAGATCATACTACGACTAACAATTTGGCTATAGACGACCTAGATAAGTCTGATAGACTACGATAGGTGGAATTAAAAGAAAAAGAAAATTCCCTGAATATTTACAAAAAATTTCTGATAGATACAAAAAACACCGTTCCATCAAATGTTTCCAACTCCGAATATTGTTACTATTAAATCAAACCACCAGAGCAAGCCTTTGAATTTTATAGGACAATGTGTAACTAAAGACTTATTTAAAGATAGAAAAGATCAGACAGATAAAAAGATAAACAAAAAAGGAGCAAAGCCGATACCAAAGAAGCAATCTGAAACCAAGCCGAACGATAGTAAAAAAATTGCCGAAAAGATAAATAGTAAGGAACAGTACTCGAAAAAACAAAACCAAAACAAAGCAAAAAGACAAGAAAAATGGAAAGTGTAAGACTATGGACAAAAAATCTAAATCTGAAAATTGGTACTGCCATACCTGCCATTCCGATCATACTTCTGACATACGACAATGTATTAAATGTTGCAAATGTTCCATGAAGAACGTGTTGGTTTGACAAAAGAAGATAATGAGGATGTTGTATGCTCTTTTTGTATGTAATGGTTTTTTTACTTAACTTTTATTGTCTTGAGAAGAGAAGAAGCAGAATGTTGAGTAGACGTTTTGGTTCCTTTATGTTCCTAATGTTCATGTTACTCAGTTATTATATTTTTGGTATCCTTTATTCAAGAAATTTATGGTAGTTTCTTAAAAATTATGTTAATTCGTAAAATATTGTACGTTTTTTTTGCTTTTTGAAATTTATCGTTGAAATAAGTACTAATGTTATTCATTTGTTTCAACTTGTATAACTAGTTTTAATTCATAATAGTGTATAATAAGTTCCTAAGCCCTTAAAATATTAATACATTGTTAGTTTGTGGATCAAGATTGAATAATTTAAAAAATGCACCTATGATGTTTTGAGGTTAAAACGAGTTAAATCGATTTATGTGTACGATGAACCGAGTTAGCGGCTGCCTCGTTCAATCACATGAGCTCCGTTCATATATAACTCACATGCTCGTATTAAACCGTATGTACTCGATTACCACGTATTCCGTTCGTATACCACTCGCTTGCTCGAATTAAACCGAACGTACCCGATTACCATCTATAATTTAATAACTCATTCGGACAAATTGTATTATGTTATTCTACGAGTATATTTCTTACTCGCAGTTTTTAATAAATTATTTTCGTTGGTTTGTTCAAGTTGTGTTTTTTTTTGTTAGAAACGTTTTATTTTAAGTCTTTAATTATTTATTTTACATATTTAAAATTACGACGCGATAAAAAGTCTAAGGTGAGTTGGGGGAAAAACGAATTTGGGGTAATAACAATTAATTCGATTATATCAGAATTTTGCCAACATTTTATGTTGAACGTACTTGTATTTGATCAAAATTTCATCACGTACCTCACCTCAGTTAGCGTTTGGTGCTTAGAGAAAATAGACGTATGTGACAGATTAATTTTCTAAACGTCTCAACTTTTCGTAGTTTCTTAGAGAGATCCTATCTTATCCCTACATTGATAGATATTTATCCAGGTATGTTAAATAATTTTTAAATTAATAATTAAGCTTTTTGGATTCACTAACTAAATATTTTTAAGACAAAAGGGGCTAATCTGGCGCCAGTTCGGCTGTACCTAATTTTTCGAACTTACACATTGATTTTTCGATCTAACCCCCACACACAAATGATATAAATTCTATAGGTTCTCAAACTTTACCATTTAGGGAGCTTATGTTCAAAAAAATCATAAGTATATAAAATGAGAAATTCATATATAAGAAATCCATCTTTCAACAGCTCATAGGTAAGCAAAATGAGTTATGTAAATAATAGAAGTGACTTAATGCAATAAGTTCTTGAGTTTTTATTTCACAACACAGCGTTGATGGTAGATTCATCGAAATTATAAATTATTATTAATGCTAATAGTACCTACAAAATTCGATTTGTTTTAGTTTAATTAAATATTAATTTGACAAATGTATTTCATATTTATTTTTAGAGACACGATGCTGCGAATTTATCACCGGAAATCTTTACGTGCAACGTCTTATACTCCCGAAAATATGGTATTGGCATAGAAAGCGTGAAGAGCGGTAAACTAACCATCTATGCTGCAGCCATAAAATACAGAATATCTATGATCACTTTACACGACCGTGCAAATAGGAAATCAGGTGTGATTAGTAGAACTTTAAGTAGAAATACTGCAATACCTTTTGAAATAGAATTACAACTAGCAGATGGACTAAGAACTTTAGAGAAATGGGATTCGGTTTGTCACAACAAAGAAATCTTATGGATGGTAGCAGATTACATCTATGCAAAATCATACAAATAAAATCAAACAGATCATATACTATGCAAAAACTTACAGAAGATGGGAATGTCATCGAGAGTCATCAATGCCCAAAAATTCAAAATCAGTAGTACGTTTAAAAGAACTATGCCTGACAATCATTTATTTACTACACCTTTCAATGCAAAGGTTTCGGCTTCATCTAAAACATTGAATAAAGTAACTAATCTAATTAACATTTCGAAGTTTGATGTACAGAATTTATAATTTTTGGTGCATCATTACAAGGACATATTTAAATGTTGGAAACCTACTGTGTCATCCGAAAACTATAAAATGCAATCCAACAATTGTCCTGTTGTCATATTCTGAATATAAAAGTAGAGCACACTGTAGAATTTGCATCGTAATTCGCTTGATGAAGGTAAAGGTGGTTCGGCCAGCTCTCGATCGAGCTTTTCTGCAAGTAGAAAAATGCTCTAGAAATATTTGAAACTCATGCAAAATCAGGATATCACAAGCAAAATTGTAATGAAGTGTTTCAGCTGTGAGGGCAAGCAACCAAATTTTAATACTTCTAATGAAAATAACAATAATTCTACAACTTAATTATCAATATAAATTCTAAGTTTATCAATGAGACTAAAAAAAATTATTAGGGAGACTGATGTCAAATATAATATAATACCTAAGTAGTTTTTTAAGTCATTGAAAATATTGCAAAGTTTACTTTCTTATTTATATACTTTCTGTATTACGATGAATAAATAACAAAATATTTGTTTTACTTAAAGGAAGAAATAACTTTTCTACAGGTGTTACAACCCATTTGAAATTGACTCGTATTTTCAAGTCTGTTTCTATGTACACGAGTATATAATCAAAAGTTGTTATAGTCATTCTTGTCTACTCTATAATACGAGACGTGAATCTTAAACAAATCTTAGGATATCATTGAAGAGTAAGCCTTCGATTCATTTGGTAATTTGGAGACCACAATTGACATCTTGAATTTACCCATTTTGAATATTAGTGATGACAATCAGAGTTAATAAATGAGTATACAATAATGAAAATATAGAACCTGGCATTGCATTTGAAAAAACAAAATAAGCAACTGGCTGCAATGAATTCCTCAACAGCTGCAATGAATTCCTCGAAAGCTTAAATGAATTCCTCACAAGCAGAACTAAATCAGATTTAGTAAGAAAAGGACGTAAATTTGTATTAAATCCAATTAAATGACAGAGTAAAAAATAACAATTAATACAAAATAAACACCAAGTCCTTCCTGAATGTAGAAAAAGTTGCAAAAGAAAATGTAAAAATATTTCTGAAAAACATAATTTCATCACTAAAGATTTTGATGAAAAGAATTTTACAGAAAAAAAATCTTTTATTTTATTCAGTACTAAACGAACAATTAAAAAATATATGGCGTGTTCAGAATCAAGACGTAGCAATTCATTGGCTTATTTTTTTTTAACGGAAAATGGTGATATTCAACAAATGTTTAAATGTTTCTTACTTACCACACTTAGAAATATAACAAATAACGATAGAATTATACAAAATTTTGAAAAGAACCACACAACGAAAAATGGAATGATTAGATCATTTAATTTTTTATTATGTGGTTCTATTTCTCTTCTTAAGACTAGATCATTAGGACTAGATCGGAAAACCGACTAACATTTTTGAAAGATATAGGCTTCATTAGGACTAGACCACTTCCTTTTTTTAGAAGTGTAATTCTAAAATGAAGCACTTTCTTCATTTAGTTATTAACCATATTAATTCTTATAGAAACGTACCCCATTATGGAAGAAGCCATGAGCGTTGCAAAATGTATGACGATATTAACATTAAATATCCAAATATGTGTACATGTGATTATTATCAGAAGACAATTTGTAACCTCAGCATTTCTTTTGCGCAACTTGGTCGTGAAGAATGCGAGTGTCGCCGAACGTCTTAAGATGACTGTGGAGTCATTCTGATAATATTATACGAGGAGACTGTGATGAAGAACTTATGGATAATGCACAAAGAAACAGCTATAAATGGTCGAGAAGAGTATGATGTAGATTCAAAATTATAAGGTGAAAATGACAGTTGTATCTATTCTGTTGAGTTTTGGAAAGTTATTATGTTATCACGCTGTGATATGTTTGAGAGTGTTCTTTTTATTAGACGTTTAACAACTTATAATGAAAGCTTCTGGCCAGTTGGTAAATCCAGTAAGGTAGCACAAGTGAATAGCACAGTTACGGCGTTACGGTATAAGGCTATTAGTGGGATGAAAAAGCAGACATTATCAGTACATATTACAAATTTTTCATGCTACATCGTAATAATAAGAGTATTACATTGTAAGGTGATTATTGGACACAACAAAATATAAATTAGCCATTTTTTAGTTTTCTAGTTTGTCTAGTACAAGTTTTCATTCATGTCAGCCGTTTAGTTTCACCATATGATGGAATAAAAACTTAAGAAAAAAGAGACGTATACGACTTTGATGATTTTAAAGAATGCGTCTCAAATGCAGCTAAAGAAATTGATATTCTTGAGAAGTCGAAAAGTTTTGTTTGGCAGGATTATAAAAAAAAGGATGAGGATAAGAAAAAGAACGAGGAAAATAGACATTATTGTATAAAAATTCATTTAAAGCCAGAGATTATAAATTACTTTTCTAAAAGCTACATTGAACAAAAAAGTGATTTCAGGTCGTCATTAAAAAGAAAAAAGCTAGTGGGATTCCAAAAAATAAAAAGGAAGTTTTTTTAAAAAAAATTATTTTTAATTCTACTAATAGTACGTATATTATTCCGGTAAGCCGACAAAATATTTGAAAAGATTTAGACTACATCTGATAAGGACAATGATAGAGAGGATTTAAATACTGAGAAGTATTTTTTTCTTTTTAATAAATTATTTAATAACAAACCTTTATTGTTTCCTTTATTGCTTTTTTTCCTTTATTGTAACCCTTTATTGTTTTATGTGTTGAAATTACTTTTTTATTTATTAATGAGTATAATCAAAATATTAGCGAATAATGTCATAAATACTATTTTCATTCCTTTTGTGTAACTCAGATTTGTGTAATTTGATAAAGTTTCTTTCAATAAAAATATCAAGAAAACAAAAAAATACGGCAATATGGTATAGTTTTGTATAGTGAAAACAATAAGGTAATAAGTGGTAAATAAAAAAAGTTATTATTTATATGTCTAATCTTTATAAACTTTAAATTAACCTAAAAAAGAAAGGTATTATTTTCAAAAATAAAAACAAAACTATTAATAATAGTACTTTTAATTAGGCAATATCGATTTTCAAATTTGCATACTGAAATCTCTCAATTTCTCAAATTATTGTTGAAGATAGTTACCACCTTTGTGCTTAGCACGGCAGTGCAGGCACTCCCAAAAAAAATCTATGAATATATAAACAACACCCCTGGCCCTATGACGAGAACCCACTAACTTAAATAATACTCTGATAATATTATTTGTTATCAGAGTATTATTATTATTACTTCACCAAGACAATTATTACAAATCGTAGAAATCGAATTAAATTGTAGACCTAACTCCAATTCAATATTCGATTATTCTAGATCGTTGCCGGTCCTGGACGAGCCATTTACCAAGCGACTCTGACTCACTATTGGGACAAAGAAACCATTACTGTGCGAGCGGAAGACATATTCCGTACAAACCGGTAAATCTTACTTTTTGATACTGCTATGATACATCTTAACACATTTCCAATTAACTTAAGGTTAAGTGGCAAAATATTTACATTGCACTTATATATTTAGGAATAAGTATATAATTTACTTAAAATGAGTAAGCCGCATAGTTTTTAACTTATGCATAAAAATGTTCAAACAAAGTTAATTGAAAAAAATGAACATCTCATTATTCCCTTTCCGACTTCTTAAATTCATTTTCACTACTTAATGAATGTGAAGTTTCCTATAGAAACACTTTAGTCTTATTATAATAAGCTATAGCGATAAATTCCAGACCCAGACTAATATGTATATATACTTCCTGGATTTCTTTGTTGGTAGCGGAATGGGTAGCCGATAAATTACTATTGAGAGCAGTCTTGATGGAATGTTAGATCACTGTGATTCTTAATTTCAGCAACAGAGTTAGCATCCGAGAAAACCCTGAGGCTCTTTACGAAGAGAGAACTGACTAGAATGGTTTCCAGAACGTAGAAAGTATTTTAAACCTAAAATGTCCCTTGAAGACTCAGGATAACGTTGGAGAATCATGCAAAGACGTCACCAATTTAATTCAAGTGGCCTTGTAAACCAACACCAGAACTAAATAACTCTTAAAACCTACATTTTCAACTCCTCAATATATATTCTAGCTTGCCTATTTAATGCAGCACTCAGACAAAGATGCGTACCAGCTTTATGAAAGGTCTCTCAGATAATTATAATTCATAAACCTGGTAAAGCTGAATATGAGACTTCATACCGACCCCCTTTCGTGCCGACCTATTGATCTTAATGCCGATACTGATTCACGGTGACAAGCCCCGAGAACACCCGACAAACCTGAATGTACATCACATTCACGTCATTTGTCGTCTTCTCGTTTTCGCGCTCGGCTGTTCTCCGTTCGGTGTGGGTTTTTTTTTGCCGGCTTCAAAGCGATTTCACGGGCGAGAAAGAGAACGCTATTATATTCTCGCTTGGGTTTGGTGCGTCATGAGCGGTAATAGACGCATGTTTGTACGTAATATTTTACTTCACGCCTTTTTTGGAGTTTTTCTTTCATTTGAAAACTGTGGAATAATGAATTAGAATTAAAATTAATTGAACGCTTTCAAGTTGAACCCATTTTATGAGATCCTAAACATCGGAATTATAAAGACAAGAGTTTTAACCACGATTCCAGGAGTAGAATAGAGCAGTTAATGAAAATGCCGGTGCCAGAAGTAAGAAAGAAAAAAGAATCACTTTTTGCCAGCTACCAAAAATACAGAAAGATGGTCAAAGATTCAGTTCAATGTGATAAATATAAACCAATATGGTTAGCCTACGATGTCTTGGATTCTTTTCGGGGTGACGGGCTTACTCTGAGGATAACAATAAATAAAACATCAAGTGTAAGTAATATTAATTTGTTGAATATTGAATATATTTGGCGTTAATTTTGTAGAAATTCATTATTCACAATTAAATGAAACTACGTGATGTAGTATTACTTCTACTTTCTTTAAGTTCTTTATAACGACCTAGGTTTTGTTGTATTACATCTTCAGGTGGGCTATTAACAAAGAAATATCTTTGCTAATAGCCCACCTGGAGATGTTGTAATACAACGAAACCTAGGTCGTGGTAAAGAACTTAAAGAAAGTAGAAATAATACTACATCACGTAGTTTCATTTAATTGTAATATTTATTTATTTATTCAATATTTTATAGATAACGTAGGTATAGCTATAAAGATATAACGCTCTGCTTTAAGCTGTTATTACAGGTTAAATAAAGTGGTTAAATGTACGGTAAAACATGTGACATTCAGCCAGTTGATGAAATGCAGTTTACCTTTTTATTACTATACTTAACCCAAAGCTACATTGATAATCAATAGTATTAAAAAAATCGTTTTTAAATTCGTTCCGTACTTGGTTAGCTTCAGCAGTTGCTCGGCGTGCTATTTGTGGCGGATTTTGAATGGAACTTGACCTTGTGATTGCTCCACTCCATGAACCAGGTTGAACTAGAGTATCATTATTATCGTAAATATCAACAGTGCCTCGTAAAGAATATATTTGCCAAGATGTATTGCAACTTATTAAGTAATTATGCAATAAGATATAAGTCATGATAATAAGAGAAGCTTTTTCGGGGCAAAAATCTATTGGGCTGTGAAATATGCGAAATCTTAATGCCAGTATTCGAAATGTATTTTCAACAATCACCCGCGATCCAGATAGTTTTTTATTAAATATGCGTTCAGTAGTATTTGCGTCATGGTTTCCAGGATACCGTTTCATAATGTTTGGGTGTAGTGCAAATGCACCATCTTCCAAAAATATTTATTTTATTTATTTATTGACTTTTATGTATAGTATATGTGGCGGACTTATTGCTACATGAGCAATCTCTTCCAGTCAACCATAACATATGGTATATCGATATTTGAGTCTGGTAAAGGATGAGATACTGGTATAATACAGTATTTCGAAAAATTCCACAATCACTTATTCTTCCTCGACCACCAACATCAGCAAAAATTAAATTATAATTACTATCAACTGCTACCTAGAGCACAATACTAAAAGTTTTTTTTGTAGTTAAAATATTCTGAGCCTGAATTAGGAGGACATATCAGATTAATATGTTTTCCATCTATTGCGCCGACAACTCCAGGAAATTTGGGTTTAAATCCTTTTTCAATCTCCAGCCATTCTTTTGCAGATGATGGCATCTGAAAATGAAATATATAAATGAAAAAAAATCTAAGCAGAAAAGTAAAGTGTGTGTGTGTGTATGTGTATTTGTTTATATGTGTTGTATTATTAGTAATGAATTAGAATTCCCGCAAGACAGGCAGCCCAGTGCCGGACTCATAGATACGAGTATGTACGAAATACCTGCTCAAATTTTTCTAGAAATCTGTAAATCATTTTTATTTATTTGTATGCGCATATGTGTGGATGTGAATATTCAAACTTATATTATAGTTACAACCATTTATTGTATGCTGACTTCCATTTTTTTCAGAATAGGGAGCCAAATACTTCTTCAACTACTAATAAAGAGGGAATAAACACCGAAATTAGTGAAAGCCAAGAAACTAGAGAAACGCCAGAAACTAGAAATGAAATAAGAACAACACTGAATCATTCTCGATGTCTTTAGTGTGAAGTGAATAATGCTGAGAAATATTTACAAAAAGCAATAAGTATTTCTGAAAAAAAGCATTAAGGAAAGGGGAGCTCAAGCTCCTCCTGACGATAGTGAAATATACTCCATAGGATTGGCGAAGAAATTGAGCCATGTGGGCCATATATTTTATATCTCTCACTCATTACGTTTGAATCAACGAGTTACGCATCTCTATGCCATACATTAGTTTGTTGTTTGCCGAGACGTCAGAAAGTGCTCCTTTATTTCTGGGCAAAGAAACAAAAAATATGCCTTACTGTGCAATTGCATCATGTAATAATGAAAACCGTACACAAAACCTTACTAAAGGAGGTATTTTTTACCACAGATATGACGATTTTTCAATTTATTTCGATGTGTGAAAATTAACCTAACATTTATTTCGATGCCGCCGATGTTCAAAGACGATGCACTGTAGGGCTGCACCATGTCATCTTAGATGCGACTATCGATATTTTTGCTACTAGATTATTGTATATCCATGTAAAAATTTTGTATATTTCTTAGTGATTTTTAGTGATTTTATTAGTCAATTTCGATATTTATGCGCTGTGTTATAAATTCTTTAAATGAGACCTAGTCACTTTTCTTATCTTATATTAGTAATAATTTAATTGTATTTATTCGAATTAAAGAATATTTTTATTTCATAAAATATTTCTTTTTAGATTTCCAAAAGAAAGTGATGTTAAAGAAAAATGCGTTGAAGCTACAGATCGCAAAAATTTACTTCCTGTAAAGTTAAACACAATTTGTTCGGAACGTTTTAAAGATGATGAAATAATTAAAAAAAAACCTCAGAAGAAGTTTCTATATCCTGAAGTAATACCAACAATAAATATTTGGCACGTGTTAAGGTGAGTGAGTTAGAAAAGTGGATGTTAAGCTAAAAAGGAGTGAGCATATTTATGAAATGAAACACATTTTGTTTGAGAATATTTTTAGGAATTCCTTTAAAAACTATTTATACCTCACAACAATTTCGACGATTAGGTAAGTATTTATTCGAGGTGTTACACTCTTTGCCAACTATTAAAAGACGTAGTGTTAAAGTTTTTGCTTTAAATTAGTACAATCGCTGTTTTCTCATAAAGAATTTATTTTGTATAAAGTATCAAATGTAAAAAAATGTTTTTTTTTTATTTTCAGCTTGAAGTGATTTTACATCACTTATTACCTCAGAGAAGCATGACACTAAATATCGCCTAAGATTCGTTATCACCACGTAAGCGGAAATTACATGCGGTGATAAATCATAAGGATAATTAAAAGACAAACGCTCAAATAAAAACAAATTCACGCACAAAATAGGCGATTCAAAGAAAAATTGAACCCAGAATATCTACAGAAAAATCAAATATAATTTTTTCCCATCCTGTTACTAAAGATCCCGTCGCAACAATATGGGATCGTGCAAATATACTCAAACTTATAAGAAATGCATTTCATGTGAATCAAAAATTTGTAAATAATTATGGAAATCAGGTTAACTGGAAATATTTAGAGAAATATAATAGTATTCAAGAAACAAAAAAGTTTCACTTAGCCAATAAACTTCGTTGAATACACATTGACTTTCAAAATCAAGTAATGAAAGTTAAGCTGGCTAGTCAATTATTCAGCAGTAGTGTAGCTGACGCACTTTTATCTTGCGAAAATGAATCACATTTCTTTAAATTTTAAAGTAGTTTTTTGCGGATAATTAATAATCTTTTTGACATATTTAATTAAAAAAGTATGTGTAGATTTTGTTTTAAGAAACCGTTATGTGACGGAAATTATAATATCATACTGCCTTTTTTGGAAGTGCTGGATATTTAAACCCAAGAAAGTATGATGACGGAAAACTTGTAAATGAAAGTTCTGGAAAAATGTTTTTTTTTGGGTTTTGGAGGTTGAACTCGAAATGAACTTGAAATGAAAAATATTTCAGACATGTACATTCAGTACATGTCTGAAATATTTTTCATTATTGAGACATAAAAGCATAACAAGTTTGAGACATAAAAGCATAACAAGTTACAGAGCATCTGTTTTCAGTATTGTTGACATGATCTACATCGCTGTGGGACTCGCCTTTAAATAATATTTCAAATTAATTATTTCACTATATTCGACACAATTCCACAATTCTTCGTGCTGAAGGTATTTTTACGGCAAACCTCCACGTGGAATAATTATCGCGGCCTATTAATTTCTCAAATAATATTATTGAATTATTTAAAGACATTTTACCTTGTTTTCGATATCGGTAGTTTGACAATTTGCACATTCGTAGGTTATAACGTTCTGACAGCTTACTTCTTTTTTTAATGTGGCACTATTTCGATGCTAAGGCTACTGGGCCCATAATCGATTGAATTGTTTTTTTACGCCACGCTGGTGAAACTGCGTGAGTGATTGATGAGATATTCTTTGATGAGGAATTCGGACGAATAACCATCGCAACTCTCGATGTCACCGAAAAGAGAAAAGGGGAAATGCAATGATGGAAAAATATTCAACAAAAACTTTGGGAAAAGGTCTTTCTGAATAAATTAAAAGTCTTTATGGACGATTGTGACTTTATCCCAGCACATCAATTTGGTTTCAGAGAGTCTTATTCAACAAATGAGAAGCTCCACCGTATATACCATATTATTCGCTAGCAGGGCTTCAAGAAGGCACAGCTGCAGCTTTTACTAATTATCCAATAGGCCTACAACCGCATATGTTATGAAGATCTACTATATAAAATCAAGGAAAAGTTTCCACACTGAATGTACTTAATTATTCTATCTATAACTTACACTGATGCTTGATTTAAATATCTACAGCTTCCATCTGGATAGAAAACTAATTAAAAAATTCACATTAAGTGTGACTAACTAAATATCAGGTACAAAGACTTGTACTGGCTGATGAATCGTAACTCGGTGCTATCGGTCGACAATAAACTACTATTATACAACTCTTCTCAAACCGTTACGGACGTATGGCGTGGCTAGCAACAGTACAATAATATATCTGAAAAGAACTCAAAATGCAATCCTGACAAATATTGTCAACGCGAAATTAATAAAATGCAAGAATATATATATTCAAGAGTGAAATAAAAGATTCAGAAAAGATACGCAAAAGCCTGGCTATCTATTCAAACCCTCTGCTATAGAATTGCTATTGAATGGCTACTGAATTACTGGGCTATCCCAAATTAGTCAACATGTTAAAAAGACGTTAAATGTTCTGATTGTGCAGAAGTAGCACTGACTCTTATATTCTAAAAGCCAAATTTTGCTCCAAACAAAAATGTTAATAATCCAAAGGAAATAGATCGCAGTTACATAAAGCAGAAAAAAAAGAAGACGTTACCTCTTCTATTCTCGCTCCCTATAACCACTTATTTATAATTAGTCCAGCAGCAGTGAAGAGGGTCTAGCAATGGAATATTCGTAGTGCCATTTTCAATGTAGCAGAACCTATCCATCTCCTTGTCAAGTGGTCACCATTCATGACTGCCATGTTAGAGACTCGGTTAGTTACTTGAAGCCGGGATACCATTTTAAGATCCATGACATGCATTTTAAGATCCATGGCCTGTCTGCGGAATGATAAATGAAACATAACAAACATTCCCCCTCATTAAAAATATAATCTGCGTAGGGTAGATTGGATGGAATTTCACTATTAACTTAAGATAGAATTGGAGTCTCTCTCCAGTGAACCCCGATAACATTGACTCTGCTATGGCCAATATGTAAAGATTATAGACATGACCATTGGATGCTTTATCCCACTGAAAAGAAATAATCACCGTTACAGATCCCCTCTCCTTGATAGTATGAAGAGTACTCTGAGCCGGTTAAGAGTATAAACAGACTGAAGAGATATATAAATAGCCACCTTCCTCTGTTTCCAAAGACTCAAATCTAGGCAAAACCAATTCTCCTTAAAAAAAAAGGAAAGCTGAAAAAATTGCTCAAAAAGAAAATCAAAATTTTTTCGATCTGTTTTTCAGCCTGATCTACCATAACCCGGCTACGGGAATTGAGTGGATAAATATTTAAATAAATGTTGTTCCCCATCCGTCCAAGATCTTGACGAAATGGCTACCAGATATAAATCCACAAATGTCAACCACTTTCTAAAAGATTCATCTGTTAATGAATTGGCTTCATCCTTGCACCATCTTAGGAACCCATCTCCTGTTATTGATGGAATCTCATATTGAATAGTGATAATCTTCTACCCCTCATCAATATTATGTTGCACTTAGACTATATACAGAGTCATGGAAATCCCAAATATTTATTCCCAACCTTAAATCACATAAATATCCTAATTTAGGTTGACCCTAAATTAGGATCTTACAGACAGACTCAAAAACCTATTTTGAAGAAAATGTTCAAATACGTGATTAAGAATCGATTGAAGAAGTTTTCAGAACATTGTTTCATTGTCTCAAGAAACTAATTTGGCTTCAGGGAAGTTAAAATTACTATGAAAAACCGCAGCATTCTGACCACTGACATCCGATTTGCTCTCTCTCGTCAACAGGTCCTCGTTGCTGCATTCTTAAATCTTTCCTCGGCCTACAATAACTTAAATCTTCCAATCAACTTAAAAAAAATTCAGGATGTTGGGATTCCGTACAATATTACAAATTTCCTCCTCAATTTTCTTTGAAGAAAATCTGCATTCTTAGAACTCCAGGGTCTTGGAAGTTCCTTAACAAGATCTGTATGGGAGATCTACCCCAAAGTTTTGTTCTAAATTCCGTACTTTTCAATATATACTCTTATATGACCCACTCATCGATCACTTCCTTCTGTCGTGTGTTGCAATACGCTGATGATTTGATTTTATATATGCTAATATCGATTGCTGACAATGCTTGAAACTTGAGCACATGGATAAGCTGTCATGGTCTTTTCCTCGATTTCCATTCTTTTCAATATCAAATTCTTAGTTATGTTCCTAGACTCAAGATTATCCTGGAACACTCACACTGCACATGTCATTTCCCGATGCCAGGGCTATTCCTCATGCCTATTTGAATATTCCCCGCGTGGTTACTGAGATGTGATTGGATTCACACCCTACCATATTAAAATTAATCTATAATGCTCTAGTAGACTAGCGTCATTCCTTCTTGTTGTATTTACATCCAAAACCAATTACGTTGAATTGACTAGCGTTCAGTCTCAACCACTGAGGACCAAGTTCAACATATTACACCTTCAAAACCTTGGTTCCGAAATACATATTTTCGCAAAGAAAAACCTCGGTGGTATCTCATATGCGTTTGGCTCAATGCTCTATTCCTACTCATTTTCGATCTAAATAATCTCATTTTATCCTTTAAATAATAAATGTTTTAAAAGATGAAACATTACATCCCTTTTAGTAGCTGTCGATAAACTCATTCAAGAATTAATCATAAAATATAAAAGAAAAAATACCAAAATCTATGATTTTGCATGTATACACATATTTCCATTTTTATATTTGTTTCCATATGTGTAGATGCTTCTTTTCTTCTTCTCGGCATATTATTGTATTATCTTTCAATATATTTGTTTATTTATATTTTCACTTTATTTATTCGCTTTCATCTTATTTCTTATTTAATTTTCGTTTTGCTACATAGTTTATTATGTTTGTTTGTAAGGAAGCAACAATGATAGGTATCCAAGAAATTATATAGTCAGTTTTGCCTACCCACCTGTTCTTGGCAAATGTTCTCTATTTAAAATAGAATGCACGACAGAAAGTAAAAATAATAATAACTTCTCGTAAATGGAAGCCACCATTCTTCAATAACTTGTTTTCAACTTTTGATTGATTCTTATAGAAGTGCTAGATTTTTATTATATTAATAACATAATATATTTTGACTTAAAGTGAGTTAAGTAAGCATAACCGTGCACTCCATTAGCAATGTCACAACATCCGATGAATAATGGCGAACTACTAAGAAATAAATCAGCATAAACATCACCTAAAGTAATTTATAAGAACGCTCTTTAAGTCATAACATCCGATGGATGATGGCGAACTACTAAGGAGCAACTCAGCATGAACATCGGATAAAAAACTTACAAAAATGCTAGTTAAGTCACAACATCCCATGGATAACAACAAATTACGAAGAAGTAACTCAGCATAAACATCAGATAATTTAATTTAAAAGAACGCTCGTTAAGTCACAATATCCGATAATAACGACAAACTACTAAAAAGCAACGCAGTATAATCATCAGCTAAAGTAATTTAATAAAGTAATATACAAAAACTCTAATTAAGCCACGACATTCGACGGATAAAAGCGAAATACTGACGAGTAATTTAGCATAAACATCTGATAAAGCCAAGCTTTTCAGAATCAGCAGAGGAGAGCGAATAAAATAGAGCCCGAGCAACTGACAAAAAGAATCTATTAGCCATCGCTCAGAGTTGTAAAACTTAGTTTTAATTTTAATAATTGTTGTTTTATCAATTTTAACTCTTAATAAAATGAATTTATAAGTAGTTACTACATACAAACGTTTATTTTGAGTACCCGTGGGTTGCGACACATAAATTGTGTCATATATATATATATGTATATGTATATGTATATGTATATGTATATGTATATGTATATGTATATGTATATATATATATATGTAGATATATATATATATATATATATATATATATATATATATATATATATATATATATATAGATGGCACCCCCACATGAGTTGAATGACATACAAATGGAAACGCGCAAAAACACGCGTAAAATTTTGGTCGCTCGGTACAAAAGGAAGTTGTTTTTGCATAGTATAGTAACAGGTGATGAGAAGTGGACTTATTTTGAAAATACTAAGCGTTAAATATCATGGGTAGACCCAGGCTCACCATCCACATCGACCGTCAGAGCGAATCGTTTTGGCAGAAAAACGACGATCTGTGTTTGATGGGACAAGAGGGGCGTGGTCTGTTATGAGTTGTAGAAACCTAGGGAGACGGTTAATACTAAACGTTACCAATAACAATTAACCAATGTGAACCGTTCGCTGCTTAAAAAAGACCAGAATATTGAAAAAGGCAACACAAACTTATTTTTTTTCATGACAGTGCTTCGTCAGATACAGCAAAACCGGTTCGCGGCATGTTAGACTTTCCATCCCATGCGGCTAACTCACCAGACTTATCGCTTACCACTTATTTGCATCGATGGGTCACGCACTTGCTGAGCAGCGCTTTAGTTTGTACGAAGATGTCCTTGCCCGAAATTTTGCCGAAAGATGGGGAAAATTGCCCGAAAGATGGGGAAAAGGTATAACAAGCGATGGAGCATACTTTCAGAACTAAAAAACGATGTTTTTTAAGAGTTGTGATTTCCATTTAGGAGTGCGATGTATTAGTAGATAAATAAAATCTTCCTCACCATCTTAGCTCCGTTGGCTGTACCTTGTACGAAATGTGTTTAATTTAAAAATATATTATCAATCCTAGCTTAGTCTAATGAAGTACAATACTAAATATCTTCTTACAGATACGGTGCCGAATCGAGTTGTGTGAGTAAGACCCGACCTGATCTCAATAAGTTCTGCTTTTGTTTATCAAGATCACCAAACGTGCTAAAAAAAAATAAAACTGAAAAAAAGACTTGAACAAGATGCAAGATTTATTTATTTTTATCAGCACAAAGTCTTCAAAGTAGTACCGTAAGCATGTTCTGAGAAAATGTACATTATATATATATTTTATGGAGTTTTTAAATGAAAGTTTAATTTCAATAAACGATCTTTTTTATTTCTTAGTTTTGCATATAGTCTTTCCCAGTGTATTATTTTATATTACATTTTAAACAAGACAAATAAGTACTTCAATTCTTTCCATATTAATAATTTTTTGGTTTCCATACCAAAATTTTTTAAAAAATGTTACCCTTACAGGAACACACTATTGTCCTTCTGCCTGTCTTTCGAGATCCTTATTATAAAGAATGGCTAGAGATCAAAATATGAAATTATTATCAAAAATTCTAAGGTCTACATAGTCCTGTAAAAATGCAAGCTTCTAATTCGAGACAATAAAGACAAGGCCTTTTAAATATCATACATTGTTGTTGACTCACTCATACTCAACTCATATTCACTCACTCAACTACTAAGAGTACTACGGTAAAGGTACGTAAATTTAGGACACTAACAACAAAATTGTTAGCGAGTCCATTCAGAATTAACCTTTTGACAATTATATAATTGTTACTATCTGCTGTACTGATCGTGATACTAATGCATTTCCGAGGGTGTGAATTGAGGCCGTCCAAGTAGGGGAAGACACCTATGAAATCTACACAAAAATAATTCTAAATAAAATACACATAAAAACCTTTTGGAATTATTTTTGTACATATTCTAAAAACAAAATGTACGAAAATCATTCTAAAAAAATATACAAATTTACTAATATGGGAGTTATACCATCAAAACTTCCAAACTTACTTTATCAATTCGGCTGAATTGTCAATCTAGACAAATTTCCAAACAACCTGACTCAATGTTTAATATACCTAGGGATTTTAATAATACTGTTAATAATATAAAATCTCTTCCAGAGAAAATTATCGCCTTATGAAAATATTTATCACAAGCCCTTGAAAGAAGAAGAGCTGCCAATCGGTAAAGAGCTTATAGAAAACAATAAACTTTGCATCTTTTGTAATACCGCATAGTAGATTTAACGACAGGGAAAAGAAAAAGGCAGACCACATCTTACCGAAGTATTTGAAAAGGAAAACATTTTAAATTCTAACTTCTTCTTCAGCAATGCGCTTGGTGGTAACAAAACCTATAGAAAATATGGACCCTCGTTCAATATTTTGAAACCGTACTGATATAGAATATACATAAGAAACGACGTATTTAAAAAAAAATAGGGCTCAAAAATACTATTTCTATGAAGTTCTTGTCTTCCATAGAAAGAGTATTTTTGAAATAATAAAAAATTGACTTCAAAAATATTCTTTCTGTGGAGAAACGGTTGTCAATTGGCTGTCAATTAAATTTTATAACCTCACTTTATGCGATCTACTTTGCGCATTTTCATATTTTTTTTTGTGTTTGTTTTTTTTATATAAATTCTTCTTTGTATTTGCAAAGTTTGTGTTTAGTGTTGCTAAGAATGGCAGTTAAGTTGAAACAATTATAACTAATGCCTCCTTGATAAAGTGCACTTAATTTACAAATCACTTTCTATAATAAAATAATTGCGACCGAGTCCTACTTTTGGTTATTTGGAAGATTATTAAACCACCTTTATTTTATTATATTCAGTTCTGAATAATATACAAGGCCAGTAAAATCTTTTATTAAAAATGCAACTCCCTTTTAGCTACCAACACTAATCGTAAATATTATGTGAAAATGCTCTAATATTAGATTTACTAGGAACGTTTAGTTTGAAAATTGGCTTCGATCTATGATTCTCAAATATACTATTTTTTTCACTGAAGGATAAATTGAACATTCCTACCTTAATGTTTCCTACCGAAACTTGTGTATTACGAAGAGACTAAAATAGAATTAGAGTGAAATTTACAGGTTTCAGAAAAAAGAAACATGAATCATCGATATTTCAAAATTAAATAAATAATTTTACGATCGGTTAATTCGATAAAAAAATAATTTTACGACAGGTAAAAAAATTTAGTAAGCTTACAAATAATACTGCTACTCAAGTAAAACCGCCATTATTCTTGGAGAAGCATGAAAATAAGCATATTTTACTTCTAGGAGGACACATGTTTGGATTGACATAAATTGAGTTGATTCTGAACATGTAGTTATATATGTAGCATAATTGGATCATGGAAAAAATGGGTAAAATATAAATGGGCATAACTTAATTTGCATACTTACGAGATTTATTAGAAGGGGTTCAAGACACGTAATGTTCGTAAATATACACCTTACAAATGGTCAACCGTATCTCCGCCTACACAACGAATATTTGATCGCAATACTGTAATCAAAGACCAGGACACAAGCTTGAAACTCTCTCGACGAACTTTTTCAACGATAAAATGTTGAAAGCTCTATTGATTTACACAAATGTTAAACTATCAATTCTGAAATCTTCATATTGCCAAGATCACATGTATACCAATGCTTTAACAAAACTTGAACTTAAAGAGTATATAAGTTTACTTTATCTCGTGGTTGTAAAAAAAGGATACTTGAGCTTCAACAATTTTTTTCTGGAGTATTTGTGGACGTGTATTATACGAGTACAATGCAGTCATCTTTAAAGAATAATTCTGATTTATAACATCTAAAATTTGATTATTGTATTACTAGATAAAAAAGATTCCATAAATTGTGTAGTTTATGCAATCATGTTCCCTTTACTATCAACCCTCTCCTGAGTGCACAAGTAGGTTATTGGTTTTGGAGGATGATTCAATATCCGCACCAGTTATTAATTGTAAAAGAATATTGTTTTATTTCATGTACAATTAGTTTAAATTTCAATAAATTTGGGTATATGTTGGAAGGTTAGTTTAATTAATATATAGACACATACGAGTATACAAATTCATGCTGGCGACCCCAGCGAAAAGTTGAACATCATGGAGGACGTTGCGTATGTGCTCAGTGGAGCGCTAAATAGCGACACAGCTACGAAATAATCGGTGGACGTTCAGCGTTGATGTTCGGTTACTTCCATTTTGGCCAATAAACACAGCAAGGCTGTTTCCTCAACAGCGTTGGGCATTAGTCAATGAAATTTTCAATCATTTAATTAATTTATTGAAAAAATAATTGCAATTAAAATGTTAACTGCACATTGCAATTAATTTAATAGGATTAATACGTATTAATTGTAACTTTCAATTAAATTAATCACAGTTAACTTTTTCAATTGTTCTTATAAAACAATCACAACTAACGATTAATTATCCATTCAATTAATGTGTACTATTATAATTTAATTTCATTTATTTACAATTACAAATCGCAACTTGTTCATGGTCCTACGCATCTACCCGTCCGGTCAGTCGCCTTTCCCCACAGCCCTTCCGTACTACTGTTAATTATTTGTGTGGTTACTTACCTACAAGTACATCAGTTCAGTTTTGCCAATTTAGCGACTTTGTCGTTAGAAATGACGAATTTTTTTAATTACTTTTATTATTTAATTGATAAAGCAAATCGAGAGCAATTTTTTAACCCAAAAAAATGAATAAATTAGAATATTTTTCAATTTATAGGAAAATTACTTTTTTGGTAAACGATTTTTAAATTTTTTTTATTAATTTACTAATAATTATAGAATTGGAGCAATGCGGATTCTGAAAGAGTATTTAAGGAGCAATTAATTGGTATCCCTTGATTTTTCATTCTAATTTTTTTATTGATCAATTATATATAAAAATTGATTAGTTATATCTCTGATACGAAAATCCAGGGTGAAAATATTTGATGACAATAGATGTTTTTATGGTAAAAATATAATATATATATATATATATATATATGTATATATATATATATATATTTATATATATATATATATATATATATATATATATATACATATATATATATATATCTATATATATATATATATATATATATATATATATATATATATATATATATATATATATATATATATATATATGTATCATATGATTCGCCCCCTGGCGGAGTTGGTAGAATCCGTTTTAGCGACTTTCTAGTGACTTTTAATATTGAGCCTAGCGACTTGGATTTATTGGAGTTGACAACACTGCATTAGTTGCGACTTGCGTTGCATTGCGGGCTGTTGTAGCGTTTGCGCTGATTCGTCGGCCTTGTCGCCGCGTTCCGTGTTTTACTATTATTACGTTATTGAATATTACCGTGCATAGCAATAAGGAAGTGATGGTGTTCGCTCGCAATATGTTGTTTTGTTCTTTAATAACAAAGTTCGCTATTTTCGTTTGTGCTGTTATGTTATACAATAGCAACGATAGACAATTTTAATAAAGATATCAGTAATTTGTCGGTGATTGTTTTGAACACCATTGAATCGGACCCGGGATCAACTTACATCCCCTCCGAAACCTCTGCCGCTGTATGTTCCCAGAGTCTTCGCAACTGCGTCTTAATTTACTCGGCGGAACTTTTTTCAAGTACTTACCAGAAGAATCTACAAGTAATAAGGTAACGGCTTTGTGTATGAGATGTCCAAAAGATCAAAAAACTAAAGTCAAAGGATATAACAACTGTACATCGAACTTTCTAAGTCAATTGAAGCGGAAACACGGAAATGAATGCAACATAAAAAAAGAGAACAGGCGAAAAGAACACACACGACAGTGTTAAGGTGACCAAAACGAGTAAAAAAAATAAACCTGATAGGGCAAAACTTACCCAAAAATAATTCGATGAAAACATTGTGAAATATTTTATCCACTCTGTGATCCCATTAAAAGCTGTGGAAGATCCACAATTTGCAACAATTTTCTCGGACGTAAAATGCAGCCCTTGGACCTCATATTTCATGGTCCCTTAAAAACAGCATACAACCGAGAATGTCAAACACTTGTAGTTAATAATCTTGGGACCACTTTTTCCAACTTGGTGCATAGTGACACGGTACCACAATCAACCCCAGCATCAGGACTTGTACCCCAAATTTGAATAAATCTTGTACATACAACGAACTAGAAGTCCCTAATTTAAATGAGCAAATGATTCCCCTCCCCAAACGCAAATCACAAATCCCGGTGAATTCAAGTTATTAGCCATGCAAATGCAGATGAATCTGTGAATGACACAAGTCACCCAGACGTTTCGAGAAGGTAACATGAGAGCCCACCACCTTATGTATCACTACAGGACATAATTAATATATGAAATTAAACAAGAAAACAAATCAGAAAAGGAAACATTCCATAAATTTACCAATAATCCAGAAAAAATTTAATTAGAGAAGAAGGAACTAAAGAAGGTAGAAAAAAGAATGAATCTAGAAGGTGCAGAAAAAAAAGGAAAAGCGATATCTTAACACAAAAGAATTGCAAAACAGAAGAAAAAGTCGCAAAAAGGTGTAGAAAATCTTGGAATTTTTTAAAACAATGCAAAATGACAAAGAATATTTCTGTATATTTGGTATTGAAAAATACCATTCGCCCCCAATTCGACCTTACCTCTTTGGTAGGACCTTCAATATTAGAACTGATCACAAACGGCTACGACGGTTTATATCGCTTAAGGATCCTAACTCTAAACTTCTACGCTGGAGAGTTCGAGTATAAAATCGTTTACAAAAAAGGCAAACGCAACACTAATGTTGATCGACTCTCCCAAACAGAAATAAATAATAATGATTTATCTATATTTTGGACACCAATTCTTCAGACGAAGCGTATTACATTTTAATTATCGCAAATGCGTATGAAATTCTGCAAATCACAACTCGAAGACGTAATCGACACTAAACAACGAAATGAGATTATTAAAGCCTCCCATGAAATCAGAACAAACCACCGCGGCAAACTTGAAACCGAGCAAGAAATAAAAAGACGCTATTATTGGCCCAACATAACTAAGGCATATTTGTCAATTGTTTATATAAGTGTATCCGAATATATAAACAATTGTCAAATATGTCAAATTAATAAATACGAAAGGCACCCCAATAAACAGCAGTTACAGTTAATAGACGCTTCGGGGTAAAAGGACGCAGCGGGTAAAAGTACGCAGACCCCTTTCTCAGAGGGGGATAAGCAGATGAAGGAGCTTGGTTGCCTAGGATAACGGCGCGCGGACAGTCATCTTGTACCCAGACTTGCTAAGCGGTACGCGTCACATGTTGCAAATTACTAACAAAAAAAATTAAAAGTAAGGTATAGTTCAAAGTTTTTGTGTATCAGGGAAAAGTTTGTGGCACTCTGGTTTAAATTATATTTGAGGTAAGTTTGTTTTGTTGATTTTATATATTTACTGAATGATTTACTCCGAAAAAATACACTAACTTAATACTGCTCATAGTAACACTAGTGAGTATCGTTTTGTTTTTAAACCAAACGGGGTAAAAGTACGGGGGTAATAGTACGCACGGATACTTTTACCCACGTCCGCGGACTTTTACCCCTTTGTGCCGACCAACAATTTAATATGAATAGGCAACGTTTTATCAATTGCCAAAATTTGTAAAACCAAAGTTGTTATTTTAATCAATACTTTTTGGGGTGTATAGTTTAACAAAAGTTGTTATATTTAATCAATAATTGACCCTGTATTCTTTTGTTATAGATTACAATGCCACGAAATAATAAAAAAAACACCGGGGAGAATTTTAATCTCCGAAGAAGTGATCAATACAGCTAAAAAACTCATAGAAAAAGGCAAAAGATACTTAGCTGAGTTTGTGGGAATTATTAAAGCCTCTCTTAAAAATTGGCTGAAATTGAATTATATTCCTGAAGCACTGAGTCGGTTCAAACCAACCTTTCAAAAGACCAAGAAGCATAATTTGCGATTTACTGTCAAGATATAGATGAGAGATTTTTTGGCATTACAATTAATGATTTTTTGGCTTTACAATAACGTTTAGCATACGAATTAGCTGATGCTAACAATATTCAACATCGTTTTGACAAATCCTCACAAATGGTTGGTCGCGACTAGGTACAGTGTTTACTTATAAAACGCCCGTCCTTATAAAATCCCCGAAACGAAAATCTACATTTGCGACAATCTGCTCCAATTAGTTTGGCTAGGGCTAACGGGATCAACAAAACATAGGTCTAAAAATGTTACTACAATCTTTTATTTATACGAAAAACATAAATTTCTACCTCATCGAATCTACAAGATGGATGAGACCGGTATGCAAACAGTTCCTAAAAAACGTCCAAAGTTATTTCCCTGAAAAATAAAAAAGTAGTGAGAAAGGTAGGGTCAGCTGAGAGAGTGATAACCGTTACTGCTGTGACGTGCATGAGTGCAACAGGACACTTTGTGCCCCCAGCATTGATATTCCCGAGAAAAAGACCACAAGCTAATCTACAAGATGGTGGCCCAACTGATTATGTTTGCATAGTTTCTGATACCGGGTATATAATTAAAATTCTCTATGTCAATTAGTTACACCATTTTAATGATTTCGTCCATCCAACTCAAGAAGATCCTGTCCTTTTTATTTTGGACAACCATTCTTCACACATAAGTTTAATATCTTATGCCAAAAAACACCACATTATAATGATGACAATTCCACCTCAGGGCAGCCATAAAATTCAACCGTTCACAGTTCGTTAAAAACTAAATATTCTATAGAATGGGAAAAATGGATAAACCGGCATCCTGCTCAAGGTATAACCCAGTTCCAAGTAGCTGGTCTTTTCAATACTGCCTTTAAGCATTTTGCTACTATTTCCAATGCCGAGTCTGGTGTCAGAAAGACTGGTATATATCCATACGCAGATAACTGAGTCGATGAAACTGATTTCGCACCTTCAACGGTCACTGATCAAAATTAGAATCAACCAAAACCACACCGATGAAACTTTAGCTAGTAACAGTGCGGCTACCAACGATAACTAAAATGAAAAGGTTAGTCTAAGCCAAAAACCAAAGATTTAGACCAAAATACCAAGAATAAACACAAAAGTGAACATGCTTCCGGCAATGATATACCTTCACCTTTAAGTCCCTCAATTCTTGATGCAGTTTTTATAGGGCGTTGCCGCGAGAATAGTGATTCTGATATAAGGGTACTAAAAGAAAATATATTGACAAAGATATAGTGACCAATGAAGGTAATAAAACTGCATGTGTTTAGTAGAAAGATGATTCGTCAGAAAATACATCTTCAAATGCTCAAACACTTACGGTTACATAATTCATTTCATCCGACCATGACAAAGATTCAGATATAAGGACACCTGGTGAAGATGATGTCGACGAGACTATATTGTCCCAAGAAAGTAATAAAACTGCATGCGTTGAAGAGAAAAGTATTTCGTCAGAAAAAAAAGAGATCGTCAACCGTTCAAATAGTAATGGTTGCTCAATTGAGTCCACCCCCACATATGACTGATAGATAGAAAAGAACAAGAAAGAATTTAAAGTAAAAAATTATTACATCTAGCCCTTACAAGAAACAATTAGAAGAAAAAGAAAAAGTGAAGAGTTCAAAAAAGGTTGTAAAGCAAGTGAAGTTTGATGGTCGAATTGATACTCAAAAGGGAAAAAAACTCAAGCGCATTGATACTGAACCTACACCTTGGCCATCTGGTCTGAAACCTCAAAAAATTACAACACGAAAATAAACAAAAAAAAATACCAAGAAAGAAGAAATAATTTGTCCAGTTTGTGGTGAAATATATTAGGACCCACCCAGGGAAGACTGAATACAGGGCATTGTTTGTCTAAGATGGTTCCATGAATATTGCACGGCGTACGAAATGGGAATATTTACGTGTGATTTTTGTAAAGGATAATAACAAATATTTTATACTTCTGCCAGCTTGACATTTCCAATATCTTTTTAATGACTTTGTGATGTCTGATTAACACATTAGTGCTATTGTAATGTTATTTTCTCTGACAGATTTGACCTGTTATAATTTTGATATTTCTTATACATTTAAGATCTGTTTGTAAAGTCTGATTGACACATTAGTGGCATTGTAATGTTATTATGTTATTTTTATAACAGATTTTATGAGGTATAATTTTGATATTTCTTATACATTTAAGATCTGTTTGTAATGTCTGATTGACACATTAGTGCCATTGTAATGTTATTATGTTATTTTTATAACAGATTTTATGAGGTATAACTTTGATATTTCTCATATATTTAAGATCTGTTTGTGATGTCTAATTAACATATTAAGTGTCATTGCAATGTTATTTGTTATGACTAATTTTAAGAAAATGTTATAAATTAGAACACCAAAAATAAGATTTTTTAGTAGTTCAATTCTTAATTCAAAATCAAGTGATTTTTTCCCATGCTGAATGCGAGCTTTTACCCTAACGATTGCATACTTTTACCCCTATGTCAGTGTAAATGTACGCAATCCGACTTTATTACGTTACATTTAGCTCATTGAGTCTAAATATTTTAATTGCCCATTAAAAGTGCTATGGAAAGCACATAAATGGGTTCTAATATCATAGTAGTTTCTGTGTAATTGTGCAAAGAAGGTGAAAGTGCGTCCTTTTACTCCGAATGAATCTACCTATTCCGAAAAAAACTTTCGAAGTTCTACATATCGACACGTTCACAGTTAAAAGAAAAAAATCTACACATTTTTCAAATATACTTAGGCGTATTCGCTGGATAGTATAATAGCTATAAGTATCGTAAACGCGCTCCTTATATTCATGACTCACCGCGGCCTAGGAACGACCAGAGAATAGAATTTAAATTAAATTTTCCAATAAAATAATTTGTCCGGCTACACAAAATTAATCTTCACTACACTAATATTATAATCCACAGTCGAATGGTTCGATCGAACAATTTCACTCGACTTTTCTAGAGTACATACTGACTTTAGGTCAAGAAAAGCATAGAACAGCCACGAATAAATTCATGCTTTACGCCGTATAGTCTATATAAGAATTCTGTACATTCCGTAACAAATAAAAACCAATAGAAATAATAAACGGAAACTTAGATAATAGAGATCCTCTTGATATTGAAATTAAAAACACTTGATTACAAATTTCCTAGAAACACATAAACAATTCACACAAAACCAGTATAATATATTAAATTCAGATTTACAGAAAAACCAACTACAACTTTATGCGACATAATAAATTCCGCGTAATCCGACATAAGTAATATCTACAAAGAAATATCATTATTTTATTCTAAAAATCCTTTGGCCGTAAGACACAAAACAAAACGCCATTATATAACCCAAAAAGTAATTAAAGATTTACGGGGTTAAAATTGGTAGGCTAGACAAACCAACAATTTCATAAAATAAATGTACGCAGACCCTTGAATAAACAAAAAACTCCCTCTTAATTTTTAAACCTTAACAGACCATATACTTTTGTATTACTTCAACCTAGATGAACAAAAAGAAAATATATTAGCAAATGGAAATCAAATTTGAATCCTTACAAAGACCGATCGCTATATGTTGTAAACTTCTAATACCCATTAATTTTAATAGATTTAAAAATAAATAGCCCGCACGATTTAACAAAAATTCCGCTCTCATTATAATGCATAAAAAATGCTACCGCCCTCTTGCTTACGCACCACAGCATCTTATCACTATACGATATTATTAACATAATACAGACCCTTAAAATTTAACATTAAGTAAAATTTAACATATAATTGAATATATTTGGCGTTAATTTTGTAGAAATTCATTATTCACAATTAAATGAAACTACGTGATGTAGCATTATTTCTACTTTCTTTAAGTTCTTTACCACCACATATGTTTCGTTGTATTACACCATCTTCAGGTGGGATATTAGCAAAGATTCTACTGCAACTATTAGCAAAGCTTCTATCTGAATACTAATATCTTTGCTAATAGCCCACCTGAAGATGTTGTAATACAACGAAACCTAGGTCGTGGTAAATAACTTAAAGAAAGTAGAAATAATTCTACATCGCGTAGTTTCATTTAATTGCGAAACATATAATTAGCGATCAAACACAAAATTATTTTTTAATCAAAATGGTATCATATTACATAGCCGACACCAAAAATTTGGCATAGAATTCCCCGTACATCCTCCTACTTCCAGTCCTACAATAACGAACCTATCGTAATTCCTCCAAAATCTTTCCTAACTGTGAATGCAATATCGTACCAATATCTAGAAGATGATGGGATTCCTGAATACTAATATCTAATTCCTATACTCGCATGAAACCACCTAGAAGAGTCTTAGAAAAATATTCAAGTCGAAACGAAGAAATGTACTTGCTAGCATTTTCTGTTCAGCATAAATAAAAGGCCAGCATTCCATGAGAGACATGTTATGAACATATCATATTAAGGTAAACGGCTCCTGGTTCGTGCTAATAAGTTATTTCGTTAGTTTTGTTTCTGGCGCAAAAAATAAGTAATTTATATATTATTTACTCAAATTATACACGTGTATAAAATCTTTATCATTTAAACTGTGTAAGAAATCAAGTACCAACATTTTGGCGTCTAAACTGAGAGCATTGCGATGTTCGAAACTCTCAGTCGGCCACGAACAGCTTGTGTATTTATATAATAATTAAGATAATTTAAATTAAAAACTAATAATGTATTTAATTAAGTTTCTTACGATCTAAATTTGGTATATGTTTTGTGCACTAGAATTCTTATAATAAGAGTTTGAAGGTGACCTGAATTTACATTTTAAGGTAAATTCGTATAGGTACTACCAGCATAATTTTGTTCGCTATTCGATTTTTTTTATATATTTTTATATACTTTTATTATATATAGGGTAGTTAATGGTTAATTTATATAATTTGAAAAGGATCTCCAAACTTGAGTGTGGGAATTTCCAAAAATCAATAACACGAAACAAGGAACTCTATTAGTTTATTTTATTTGTTACTTTTCCCCAACTTCGTGACAGATAAATCTATGATGGTGGGTAAAGGACAGACCACTTACGTAATACTTAGACGTGAAATCGGTATATTTATTTCTCTGTGTTCATTACGTAGGTGGTTACCTTAGCTGCTTAAGAATTTTCTTAAAGATCGGTTCTTTTTATCTTCCAGGGATATGCAACGTACAAAATGCCGTACAAAAGTTATGGTACCGAAAATTTAAACCGTGCTTTGGTATGAGTTAGGACTGGCGAAAAGACGACTTACAAGGCTTCAAAGTTGTATAAAGTGCCTTACCAAACGTTATTGGACAAATTGAAAAATAGACATACAAATCCTTCTGAGCATACAACAGTTCTTACGAAGGAGGAAGAAGAATTAATAGCCAAATAGATTCACCACTTAGCAGAGTGGAATTGAATTTTCCGTCACAAAGGAGCAGTTACTACATACTGTTGGTAAATTAGTTAAAGAACTGAATAGGCCCAATCCACTTAAGGATGGAATTCCAGAAAGACACTGGTACAAACATTTTTGAAAAGTAACCCAGATGTGAGTTCAAGGGTATGTCAAGCATTAACTACAGCACGAGTCGATGCAACAGAAGACAAAATACAACACTGGTTCGACACTGTTTATAAGTACTTGGAAGAGAACTGTTTACAAGTTCTCGAAATTCTGAAAGATCCGTCTTGAATTTTCAATTGTGATGAGTCGGTTTTTTTCTTGTGCCCTAAAGGTCAAACTGTATTGGCAAAGAGAGGCCAGAAAAGTATCTACTATCGATCCGGCAATGACGAAAAAGAAAATTTAACATTTTCCCTTAGGGCTTCAGTTGATAGAAAACTAATGGCAATACTGTCTCTCTTTCCTTATAAGTGGATTCGTATGAATAATTTTAAAAAATATCCCAAAACATGGGTAATTGGCAAGTTTGATAATGGGTGGATGACGTGCCAAGCATTTTACAAGTACATCGCAAATTCGTTCAATGGTTTCTTATTGAAAGAGAACATTAAAAGACCCGTGTTGCTCTTTCTTGATGGACACGTTTCACATCTCTCTCTGCCGTTAACGATGTTCTGTAAAGAAAATGGCATCATTTTCGTGGCACTCCGACCCAATTCAACTCACGCATTGCAACTCATGGAACGTAGCGGTGTTTCATGCTTTGAAGAATTCGTGGGATAAAAGTGTCTACGACTCGCGGATGGCTAATAATACAAAAAAGTTGAGAAGAGCAGATTTCGGCCCTATTTTAGAAGAGTGCATTCAAAAGACTCTCAAGCCTGAAATGTTATAAAATGAATTCCGACATGCTGGTTTATTTCCTTTTGATAAAAATGCCGTTAACTATGATAAAGTCCTTAAATTAAGCAAGTCTAGTGATGCAGGATCTTCAAGTGATTCTTGCTCTGCTGTGAGAACCCCTTTTGATGATGAAAAACTAAACATGAACAATCTTCACAACAACTGGAAAAAACTTCTTTATGTCCAGCTGTTACTGAACAATTTGTTGCTGAATTTGAAAAGTTGTTGGGCATAGAAAAGCTTTAGCTACTTAAAGACTGCGATGGAACTTGGCAAGGAGACATTAAAGATATGAACTTATTTTATTTTTGGAAAAAGGTAAATGGTTGCATTGACGACGAAGTTGAAATCGGTGACTCTACTTTGAAAGCAAACGACTGCACGCTAAACAATATAGAAGATGATATTTAGAATTATAATAACTATAATATATTAGAAGGTGTTGT
The DNA here is from genome assembly GCA_039881145.1 of Druceiella hillmani. Classification (NCBI taxonomy): domain Eukaryota; kingdom Metazoa; phylum Arthropoda; class Insecta; order Lepidoptera; family Hepialidae; genus Druceiella; species Druceiella hillmani. Next base: position 28,019,853 of record JAYKKI010000013.1, on the reverse strand, counting down.
TGAGGATGATGGAACTGTGACATTAACCCCCCATTTAACCTTGAGTTCACCAACTCCAGAAACTGTCCAGTGAAACAAGTCCTGTGAAACAAACGAGAATGTACTTTCTGAAAGGAATGTATCGTGTTTATATACAGACTCACAAAGGAAAGCAGTTAGTAATAGACTCGAATGCTGAAGCCATTAATATTACAGAAATTTATGATGATTGCGCTCCTAGTAACCTAAAGGGATCACAGTTCCCAACTTCTTTCAAAAACCCTTTACTATGGCCTGAAACAGACATCACTAAAAAAACAAAGAAAAAAGTCAAGAAGTCATTGATTCCAATAAGTGTTACTTCTACAGAGTACATGGATTATCAGCGACGCCTAGACTAAGACAAAAAAGAAAAAATAGATGAAGCTGAGGTTCAAAAGAAAGAACGTGAGGAGAAGGCTAAAGCTAAATTAACGGCTAAAACTAAATTAAATAAAGATATAGATTCTGAAGCTGATAAAAAGGTGAAAACAAAAAGAAAGAGACGCGCCATTCTGAACCAGCACAAACATTAGAGTCTGAAAATATTACCGTAGATAAAAGAGAACAAAATACCGTCTAACGAGATATCTTTCAAAACTGGGGAATACGTAGTTATAACATACGAGGGCGAAAATTTTCTAGGTTTTATCACTAAAGTATCTGAAGGCAATTCGAAAACTTATGATGTGAAGACCATGACTATGAGTGGCATATGTGTGACAATTATTGGTCGTGTAAATTAACGTTGGCCAGAAAAAAACGACATCCTAACGTACGACAGTAAAGATGTTACGAGGAAAATAAAGGCCCCGATATTAATCAATAAAAGAGACGTTTATTATGTAGCAGATATGTGGTGAAATTTTTTAATAGTTATTGGATACAATTACAATGATTTATCTTTCTTCAGTTTTCATTTTATTAATGTTATTGTTTTGTCTATGAAAGAGAGGATTTATATTTTTTTTGAAATGATTATTATTCAAATTTTAATTATTTAAATATATAAAAGTTCATTTAAGTTTATTTTTATTATGTAAGTTCGTAATTTTATTTCTTAATCTACCAAAGAAATAACAGTCAGACATAATATTTATTATATCCAACATTTCAAAGAAAAGAAATATTAAGTTTTGTTTTAATTTTTAGTTTGTAAGTAAATAAAAGCTTTCTCATTCCCACATCTTTTTTATTTAAAAAATATCTTTACCCTTTGTTCTTAATTATTATACCCTTTCAACATTTATGTTTTTTTATCAATCAATTAACATAACTCACTGTTAAAAACTTTATCCCGAAACAGCCATACCGAAACGGCCACGAGCTCACGAACTTAGAAGCAGAGACAAATTTTATCACGAAATAGGGTTCAAACAAGATATCCAAATAATTAATTTAAAAAAAATCGAACTGAAACTACATAAATCGTACATTAAATTACTGGCAAAATACCAATATTCTTCACACAAAAGCTTTCAAACTCATATCATGTTTAGTAATATATTAAATAAAAATGAAGTCTTAATAGTCTTAAGATGCCGAAATAGGGGACATTTACCTTACCTCTTGAAGGACCTGCATGCTTACGTATGAGGAAAGATTTACTGCTCGCTCGCCCACCCTGTACATGCTGGTTACAACGGATACAAAGGACTCCTTTCATTATGTTCAAGTAAGTCCCATTGCAAAGTTGAATATTCAAATATCCAGAGTAGATTTATTGGCCATTCACGTAGCACTTCCTGGTTACAAAGCGTTCCGTTCATCAAATTGAAGTGTTCTACATTCCGACTCCGCACATCGTAGGATATAAAAGCTGTCCTTATCAAGCTTAAGTTCGTTATTATACAAAACTTTCTTAAGTTAACACTTTTGTATTAAACTTTACAATAATTGTATATATACAGGAGTCCCGTAAGGAGTGGACCATTGATAGAGGGGTTTATTACACATACGAATTTTTTGTTTATTCTAGGCCTAATAGCTTTAGAGATCCGATTTTTAAAATGTTTGTTATGTATATTTATTTTTATTAATTATATATATATATATATATGTATATATATATATATATATATACATATATATATATGTGTGTGTGTGTACATATATATATACATATGTCACCAAAAAATCATAAATACCGTTAGATTATAATCTATCGAAGTCAAACCGCCAAATTGTGAAATGGCATGCGACTGAACGCACCTCGCGCGCTGATTGGTTGAACGTCATGTGCCCCGCGCTGCCATATTTGGTTGTCATTTCGTTGCTTGTCGAATATCCACAACAAACAGTGTTTTGATGATTTTAAATCGATTTCGTGTTGAAAATATCCGCAAAGCCAAGGAAGAAAAAAATATCTTTAGATAGTAAGGAAGCCGGTACCCCAGATCAGGCCAATAATGACCTATTTTCTAAAAACTACGAAAGTCTTGTAATAAATTCAGAAATAAACATTGAAAATAAAAAACAAGGAAAACTACATTAAAATATTGACAAAGAAGTCATCACTCTAGAAAAAGCCATCGTACCTAACAATTCAAACGTACTGCCTAATGTAGGTTATATTATTGTTATAATTGATAAAATGAATAATTTGGTATGTCACATATGCAACAAAGAAGCATCTGGAGCTCATACATGTACAAAATGCAGGAAAATCTTTTACGCCATATGTGGAGTAATTTCTGAGGAAAATGATCGCAATTGCTTTGCAATTTGTGTGTGAATAAACGTAACATCGTATAAGAAAAAACACAATCGCACATAAATTTAAAAAGAGTGGGAGATAAAATGATTAACTAAGAAGTTTAAAAATATCAGTATTGGTTCGTCTGTTTATTATTAGTTGAAGTACCGCCTATTGTAGGTTAGTATTAAGTGTATTAGTTGAAGTCCCAAAAGTTGGCATGGGACATTTGGACAGTAACAATCTGATTGGAAAAGTTTTAGAGTACAAAAAAACTAATTATATCAAGTTGGCACTGTAATGAAAGATTGGATGCCTCGAAATGCTGCTCATTCCTCTCCAAAAGCAGAACTACTCAGTAACATTCCAGAGGTCAGTACTAATTTACTTTTCAATATCACCTTAAAATACTTCTTTCTTTTCATATTTGCTGGCTACCTTGCCCTTCAAACCGGAACACAGCACTACAAATATTGCTGCTAGGCGGCAGAGATAGGTAAGCCGATAGTGTCCATAGTACCGATCGGGACTTTGCACAAAGTCCTGGGACTTTGTGCACGCAATATGAGTGATTGTTTTACTATATTTTTTACCTCAATTTTTTTTCAGGTCGCATTGCCATTAAGAAATTTAGCATCAATGTCTTCGTCATTTGGCGGGCAAGGAATGAAACAATGCAATGGTAAAAAAATAAAAAATGACAATGCCAAAAAAATAAAAAAGGACAATCCGTTTCCAATAAGTGTAATTGCAAGAAAGCCAATGTTCTTTGTAACTCCAGGTGCCACAGTTCTTTGACATGTAACAACAAGTGAACATTTTTATTGATGCATTTTTTTAAACTATTTTTTTAATTACTCTTACAATAAGTAAAGCTTTTGTTTTGTTCAATTTTTTTCTAAGAGTTAGATTTTAATTTTGGTTTACTCATACTATTAAAACAGGGAAAATATAACTCTGGTTATATTCGGTGACTAACACTTATTTATCGTTTAAACTGCACTTCTTTGGTTAATAAAAGATTCATTTTACTTCCTCAACAATTTTATATAACTAATTCTAAAACTTTGAGTTATTTTCAACACGTAATAAATTTAAACTTACCAACACATTGTTTGTTGAACGTCATGCGGGGCCCATGACGTCCAACCAATCAGCACGCGAGTTGCGTTCCGTCCGTCGCATTCCGTCCTTCACAATTTGACGTTTTGACTTCGATAGATTTATTCTACCAAAAAATAATGCGTTAAATTATAAGCAGTATGTATTTTACGGTGACATATATAGGGGAGAGCGGGGCTAAAAATTCCCGGGGTAATTTGTTCCGAACGAAATAGCTCCGTGACGAAAAGAGATAAATATATTTAGTTCATACGTCCTGAAGTGGAATATTATAGCACACCGACGTCAGCCATCTTAGTCTAGCCAGTGGCGTCCCGTACGACGGAACGTAACCCTATAACCGTGCATCGCTGATCCACGTAAGTAAATATTTTCATCTTTGTTGTTTTTGGTATATCTCACGAATTTTAAGTAGTGTTTAGTTTTTTGATATTGTATACAAAACAGCATTGATAAACTGGTTTACTACGCTAAAACCGTGTACCTTTCATTACCTAACCTATTATTTGTTCTTTTTCGAACATGTGCCCTTGGGGCTGGATATTCCTTTTTTCAGGGGCATGTTGTGACCTCGGAACAACTTGTCCCAATTTTTTTGAATAAGCGATATAGTAAAAATCGTATTTTTCTTTTGCGGTATGCGGACTTATACTCGAAAAACTACACGAGGTTCCTGGAGTTGATGCAAGGGCTACAGACGCAGGAGGCCGGAAAATAAAAATTGTGGAAATTTGTTATATGATATTATACAGATTTGTAAAAAACATAAAATCTGGAGTAGAAAACGTTGCAGTTAGATATAAACAAGTAAGATTGATCTTTACTGAATAACAGGAAAACCAATTAGCAGATTATTTGTTAAAATGTGCAAGTATTTTCTTTGGTCTTTTACCAGGGGAAGTTCACATTCCACTATCTTGGCATAAGAATGAAGAAGCTCAGAAATCTCATCTCCCCATTAGAGCCCCGAAATCGACAAGTGCCAGCAGAGCAACGTCTTTTCATAAACGCAATGTTAACGATTTTTTTACAAAGTTGAGCGCAATATTAGACAAATACAAATTACCACCCTTGAAAATATATAATTTACATGAAACCGGCTTTACAACTGTGCTGAAGCCAAGGAAAATAATAGCTAGAAAACGAACTAAACAAGTAGGAGCTATAGTGTCTTTAGAACGACAACTTCAGAAAAAACATACGTAGAATAACTCAAAAAACCTTCTTAACCGTTAGAGTGCGTACTAACTAAATTTGCCACGAGCGCGATGGCGCTCGCGAAATCAGTTGCTGTTTCAGTTGCATCGCTATTTTTTTATCTTTCTACGTGTTACATAAAGTTCAAATTATAATATTATTAGTAATTACAATATAAAAAGGATCCAGGAAAAGAAACAATTTAACCCATAATGTCGGAATACGAAAATAATTCGAGTGAAAATGATCGTTTTTCAAGTTGTGAAGAAAGTGGTGCGCTCACAATTTGACGTAATGCAAATTTTGAGTTATAGTGATAATAGTGACGATAACAATTATTTTGCTGATACGAAGGATGTACTGTACTGCGAAAATGACGATGTGAACCTTGATTTCAGTTTTTGTTATAATTTTTGTTCACAATATATATTTCCATAATATTCTTTGTATTTTATTATCCTTGTACAAGTTTTTATTAAGAAAACACCGAAAAAATTATTAAAATTGGATAATTTTTGGAAGAGATACAGTTTTTTTCGAGACAAGGGTAAACATCAAAAACAAAAGATTTCTTTGGCATTTTTAAGTAGATATGAGTAAAAAACAATGACACTGAAACGGTTAATATCAAATTTACATGTTATTACATTTCACCCTCATAATACTAGTACTAGTGTAATTTTAAAAAATTGAAGTTAACTAAAAAACAGAACTTTTAGCCCCGCTCTCCCCTATATATTAATATATAAAAAATGTTATTTCTATTTTTTAAAAAATAATGTCGAAACATAATTCGCGTGCACTCACCACGCGACGATTCTAATCGGCTTGCTGACTCGCTCGGTCCAACAGGGATCGATTCATTCGATATTATATAGTGTATATAATATGAATCGATCGAATATAAAATGAATCGATCTCTGTTCGAATATATTCGAACACAAATATTCGTAATCGCCCATCACTAAACTCGATGATCTTGATCAAATATAATACAGACCCAACGTTATATTGTACCTTGTACAAAACAATGACACTAGATATTTTAATACAGTTCAGAAAGTAAATATCCACAAAAGACTATAAATATCTCAGATGGCCCCACATGCAAATCCACACAAAAACTAAAGAAGAGAATAAACTAGTAAAATTGAACATTTTTTTCTCTGAGTATTTTAAAATATTAATATTTTAACAAAGCTTTAAAAATATTTTAGTTGTTTTATTTTTATTAGTTATTAATGAAAAATATTGCCTTCAAATACCTGGCCAAATACAACACAGGTCCTTATCAATAGATGAACATGTATCCTATATATAAATCGATGAACAATTACATAGTTTCATGTATTTAAAAGGAAAAGAGTTTGCCTGATCAAATACAACACAGGTCAACTCTATGCAAGTCCTTTAAAAAACTGAAGAAACGGACTAGCGAATTGAATTCAGAAAAATAAATATTCAAAAAAGACTCAAAAGTTGAATAAATATTGGAGAACATCAAATATGCAAATCCGTATTGAGGATGAGACAAAAAATTATGACTACCAATAGAAGATAGCAAAACTTTGAAAATCATAATAAAATTTTCTACGGGGCTTTATTTTGTTAATGATTAATTTTTATGTTATCCATGCAAAAATGAATGCAGTGACTTCTAGTTCAACTTCAGTTGACTTCTACCTGTTAATCCGCGGAAGGTATTTTATTTCCCTTCTACCACCCACTGAAAGAACCAGTGGAAGTATCCCCCTAACCACCTGGGGACGCGCCCTCAGGGGTTACAGGCTCCCCCAAGAGATGTACACATTCATGAAAACCATTATAATAAAAATAAAAATCATTCAACAAATGCCCGAATAAATTTTCAGACGAGTTAAAGTAATTATACATTAACTGAAAGTTTACAATTATAAAAAGGAATATTCACATTATTTCACTCGATAAGAAAATTAAAAAATAAAGTTTGTACGTAGATGAGATAGATTACACTATAGTCCATTCAATTTCAAGATAGATTTTTTGAAAACAATGGAATTTGACAGTTAAAATATGGTTGGCACAAATATATATTCGATTAGCTGACGCCAACTTATAAAATTCAATATGTTATATCCAGAGTATTATAAAACTGCATACGTAATCAAAATATTAACTTCAGAAAGTTTCACTGTAAAAGAATGTTATAAGTTCAAATAATACGCCATTATTTTACTGATACGAATTGCAAAATTTTACAAATAAAAATGGATAACCCTCCATTTTCTTTGCGAAATAGTCAGGCGTTTCAAACATTTCGTGAAAATATTCGAAATCTCGATGCTGAAAAAGCCTAGACCATTTATGCTATTCATTAATTTTATAGGGCGTTAGAGTGAGATAGCTACAACGTGTCAGCTTACGCTGCTATATTTCTATACTCAATTCAAACTGAAAAAAGAATGTTTATAAGCAATGAAATTTAACAGTTCAGGTATTGTAAACCTTTTTCTTACATTCACGTTAGTAATTTAATGTGGATTTATTTAGTATTAAAAAATAGTAGTGATTAAAAAATATATTTTTATTAGTGTGCATATTTACACTGTATATATACGTAACTTATATTATATAGGTCATAGAGTAACAAATATAGGTTATATTTTATATTTATGAGAAATTCAGATAAGCAAGATGAAGTGGTTCGAACAATTTAAAAGTTACATAAAAAAGACATATAATAAAATAATACCAAAAATTTCGATAGAAATAGTAGTTTAATTAAATGTTAAACTATACAGAAAATTATTACAAAGTAATCGCAAATACTTAATTTTTAGTAATCCTTAAAATATTTTTTTAAACGAACTAATCTATAAAAATAAACGAAATACAATATCATTTCACAAAAAAAATACACTGCATACATATACAATTACATCACAATGCATCTGGGCTTCACACGATATCCAACGATGGTTGTGCCTAATGCTAGACACATTTAACATAACGAATTTAACATTATAAAACACGTAATAATATAATAAACTTAATATAATTCAAAATATTATTTGAAACCCCAAAAATTTAGAGAGCAATATTGGAAAATGAGACGTACGGACATCTCCCGCGATTTGTAATCGCCATTACGTTAAGTTGTAAGTTGCTATAACAGTACATATACAGTAAACAAAAAAATATAATTGATCTCCTGAATCTATATACATTTGGACAAGAAGTGTGTCCCTTGTCAACATATAAATAATGAATGTCGCAAATAATTATACTAACTGTGCGCTCGGATTAATCAAGATTTTTTAGTCATACGTAAATTTATATATGGCTATTTCAAAACAATTGTTAGGTTTCGTGTTTGTGCAACAGGCGGACAAATAGATAATCATACGAACCCGCATTGGTTGTCCTCAAACCAAAGACTAATAAGATAGTTTTACTAGATATACATATACGAATGAAGAATAAAAGTTTAGTGCCTCGCAAAATTCATAAGCACAAATCGGCATTTTTGTCTGATAAATAGATGATTGCATGAAAGTCTAACGAAAGTACGGTTTCAAAATAATATTATTAACTAAGTATATTTGTAAGACTATTAAAATGCGTCTTAAGGAATCACTACGAAAGGCTGCGTTTCCGGGTATTAGCGTAGGGTAATTCAATGTGATATGACCTGTTCGACGAAACGACCAACCGAAATATTTTACTGCTGCTCTAGTGTTGCTCTAAATGTCGTGAGCTAAGATTAGAGCGATTGTTACTCGCACACAACGTTGCTGTCTACATTTTTTTATTGAAAAAAAATTAAAAAGTAAGTGTTTTTAAACTTCAAAGTTTCAATTTACCTCAGATTTTTAGTACGTTGATATTTGATGTTGTAATGTTAATATTTTTAAAATTTATTGTGTTCTTACTGGTTTTTCGTTGAATACAATAACATGTCGATAACGTAATCTCAAATCGAATAACAAATTCATAAATGACACCAAATTTAGATTTCGGATTATTCTTTCCAAATTATACTTATATATCTGATAATCTGAGAAATGACAGAGTTATTGAATTTCAATTATACTTGAGGATCCTACGTCTGAACGGGTTCAAGAAGAACTACCACCAACAGCGCCTTTAGCATAAAGATCTAATGAGGATGCTCACAAAAACACGCCTTCAAAGTACCTGACTGATATATGTACCCAGTTGTAGAAATGCTTAATAGTGTTCGGAAACTGTTCAAGCAAGTAGCAAAGGTACTCGCATCCCTAGATTATATTAGTGAAAAAAAGGAAGGAGAAAGTAAAAATAATAAGATTATGAAGAAAATCTTAAGAGGAAGAAGAAACGATAGAATTAGCCGGTGAAAATTCCGGTACCGAAAATAATATATATGATGCATGGAATGCGGTGAAAATTACTACGAGACTGAAAAAATAGAAGATTAGCTGCAATGAATTGTTTGTAAGTTATGGCCGTATGTAAATTGCACTCCATTCAACAATTCTTACAATCCTTGTGGCAAGAAAATTAAGATATTATTACGTTAAGTTGTAAGTTGTTATAACAGTACATATACAGTAAACAAAAAATATAATTGATCTCCTGAATCTATGTACATTTGGACAAGAAGTGTGTCCCTTGTGAACATATAAATAATGAATGTCGCAAATAATTATAATAACTGTGCGCTCGGATTGATCAAGATTTTTTTGTTGTTATAATATTTCAGTTGGTCGTTTCGTCGAACAGATCATATCACATTGAATTACCCTACGCTAATACCCGGAAACGCAGCCTTTCGTAGTGATTCCTTAAGACGCATTTTAATAGTCTTACAAATATACTTAGTTAATAATATTATCTCGACACCGTACTTTCATTCGACTTTCAAAAAATCATCAATTTATCAGATAAAAATTCCGATTTGTACTTATGAATTTTGCCGGACAATAAACTTTTATTCTCCATTCGAATATGTATATCTGGTAAAACTAACTTATTAGTCTTTGGTTTGAGGACAACCAATGCGGGTTCGTATGATTATCTATCTGTCCGCCTGTTGCACAAACACGAAATCTAACAATTGTATTGAACTGGCCATATATAAATTTACTTAGGACAAAAAAATATATACCCTATATGCTAATTAATAACCAACCGCTGCGGTGTGCATGCTAAAGTAATAACAGCATTTATGAAAGCAATTTGATAAATGTTTAATAAAGGGCAGCATAAATTAATACTTTAAAATCAATAAGATAGGAGAACATTTTACTTGAAAAAAAAAATGTGTTATTTTAAATATCATTCTCGTATATGCTCTGGTCCAATAAGACAGCTAGTCGGAATATTTCAATATTGTTTCAGTTCATGTCTATATTAATGTCTATAAATTGCAATTAATAATGCCCGCTAGTTGTTTCAAATGTGTTTTTTTTTTGTAAAAAATAACAAAGTAACGATTTTTTAAATTCCAAAATTAGAACCGCTTCCACATTTTTTAAGAATTCATATTAATCTGATAGTTGTATTAATATTTTTTCCGTTAACCATGAGTATCGCAAAATAACTTCAAAGTGAATCCAAATTAATAAGTTATGTCAGATTTTTGTGATGTCAATCCTATAAATGCTACACCATTTGAAGGATAAGATGGCCAATTATTTCGTAAAGTAATGTAGCTATGTTTATATATATATATATATATATATATATATATATATATATATGTGTGTGTGTGTGTGTGTGTGTGTGTGTGTGTATGTGTGTGTGGGTGACTGTATGTATATCCGTGTTTTTTTTATATAAAAACAATAAATTAATGTGATTGAAATTCACGACGCATGTCTCTCATTATTGGCATACGTCAGAGAAAAAATATAAGTAAAACGAAGATTCCAAAAGGAATACCAAATCCAGGCTTCTTGATACACTTGAGCACGCTCAGCAAAAAGTCGAACAAGTAGCCAAACTACTGACAATTTGACTTTCGTTCAATGGCCAGCTTATCTGCATATATGCAATAAGACGTCGACAGTACACTATTTAATTTATATTTCATAAATTAATATCTTTGTAGTTACGAAATATCTCCACTAGCCTAAATAATGAAAATAGCTTTAATAAAAAATTAAAACATCTGGATGTAACAAAATATTTTATGCTTCAAAATGGCTTTCTAAAATATTACTATATCTTGATTTATTTTAAACAAGCATTAATGCATAGCTATTGTAAGAATAGTATCGTTAATGGATGTTTATGTGTCGATTTTATTTATTAAACTATTTACGTTTGATAGGAACAATTACAAAAAAATTTAAATTCCGTGTTACAGTTCAATTTTGTATTACATATTACTTTAATAGTCTATCACATTAACATTTACAACAATTTTTTTAGGTATTATTAAAAAGCATTAGGTAAACATTGGTCTTAATGCGGTAGAGAATATTGGTTATAGGTAGTCCGAAAAATAGATAAGTTTTCTAAAATTAATTTCCGATGATTCCACATTCCTATCAAAATATGCCTTTAAAGAAATCCGTAATTTGAAACAATATATCCGTCCGGTTGAAAAATGTATGGTTGTTTAAATAACTTGATGATATCATGCCTTTGTTCTGTGATCACAGACATGTTAACATATTTTACCTGTGCATTTCTCCACAGAACAGAGACAAATATTGTACCCGCCTCTATTGAGAAAAAACCTTATAGCACATAGTTCGATTTTTAAATGGTAAGTCAACAAATGTCAAACGAAATAGTGTAATAATTAAGTCTGTGATACAAAATATAAATAGGAAAATCCGTTCATGTGGAATTTGTTTATTGTTAAAATGATGACGAGATTTTTTTGCCGCAAAGTATGTATTTTTCAAATATTTATTTCAAAATATACCTAATTATTTATCATTTATTTACGTACCGCATTGGCCTTTGCACATAACGTCTGAAATATACCTCTGACTAATAATTTACCAAATATTTATAAAGATAAATAAAAAACGGCCATTTAAAGGAGTTAAAGTGAATACCTTTGACTATGCTATAACACGACATTCATGTTCATTCTATATTTTGATTACATATAGGATTATATGTAATGAAAATGTAGATATAAATTGTTTGACCTTTTTGGGTAAAAAGAAATTACACTCATTAACATAAATATATCAGTAATTACGTAAGAAGTTATATTTTAAATTATATTTTATTTTAAAAAGGACAATTAATAGTAGGTATTCCGGTAATTATTCTTAGGCTTCTGTTTAGTTATAAATTAGGGTCTCACTTTATTATTAAACAAGCTTATGGTTTTCTAAATTTCTTGCAAGAAGTAATTTCTTGAAAATTATATTTATGATTAAAGAAAAATTCAATGTTTAGAATTAATTGATATTATACCTTGTTATCTCATGGACCATTTTATGAGATGGAATTTAGTCTTTTCTCCCTTATTCTTTTTGCGACTAGCAATTCATGGTAATATTGTGAGACATGCACTCAAAGTAAGTAACTCTTATAGGTAATTCGATCTACTGAGTAAAACAGAGTATAAAACTAACATCTAACACTAGAATTTATAAGCAAATAAATTAAACAAATGATATTAACATTTTGTAAGGAAAAATAAACAAATATACATTTGTGCTGTTTGTTTTCGAAGGATGGAATATCAAATAATGAAAAACAGGAAAGAATAAATGGCAACTGGTGCCAATAAATTTCAATGAAAATTTTTTAGTAAAAGCTTTGAGGTTTGGATTGTAAAAAAAAGCCGGTGGTAGTAATTTTGAAATTAAGTAAACTTGAGAGACAGTTTTTGGTAATAGACCAATTCAGCTAGATGTTATAATAGTATAACATATATTTTAAAGATTACAGTTATAGTAATTTGGCCAAGTGCAGTTTAGTTTGTACATTGTCTGTGCTTTACATATATTTGTTCCCTAATCAAAAAGTTGTATTATCTATTTTATGGTTGTTAATGGCAAATTTGTTTAGAATAATTACTTTTACTGTACCAGAAATGCCTCCTTGACTGTTCATTTATGATTTGTGTTTGTTGGAATAATGTTTGAAAGTACCAAACACGTTTTTTAAATAGAACCTAACTTGGTACGAAATATGAGGATCGTCTCAGAAGTATCCGACCTGACATATGTGTTGATGTTATTGTCTGGAAAATATTACTAAAGCTTAACTTTTAATACGCTACATTGTTCAGTATTTTTTGACAGCCATCAATAGCGAATGCTCCCAGTGAATTTGTAAACATGGAAAAAATTAGCCCTTCTGTCATACAATACTTTCAATTGAAAGGTCTCACTTCAATCAATATCAAAGCTAAATTAGATTCTACTCTGGGGAGTCTGCTCCCTCATTTACAACAATAAAATATTGAGAGGCAGAGTTTAAACAAGGCTAGACGAGCTACCAAGACTAACATCACAGTGGTCAACCATGAATGAGGCTAACATGCCAGAAATGGTGAAGAACTGTGATGACTGTCGACTGAAAGTGCAAGAGCTTACAGATGTGGTACGTACTTCAAAAAGTGCCGCATATTGACTGAAAATTTGGAGACGAGAAAGCTATGCACAAGATGGGTTTTGCGTTTGATCACAATGGATCAAAAACAGTGTCGTGAGGATATTTCTGTCAAGTTTGGTGATGTTTTGTAGCAGCAAAGCTGATTTTTAGCGTCAATTCATAACCACGGATAAAACCTGGGTTCATCATTTCACACACGAGACGAAAGAACAGTTGAAACAGTAAAGTGAAAGGGGAGAATCAGATCCGAAGAAGGTGAAGACAATTCCATCTACCGGTATGGTGTCAGTTTTTTGGGATGCGTGTGGGATAATTTTTATTGATTATCTTAAAAAAGGAAAACTATTAACAGGAAGTATTGTGCGTAGCATTCGAGTGATGAAATAAAGTGAAACCGGCCACATATGGCAAAAAAATGTCATTTCATCAAGACAAGGCACAATCGCAGTGGCCAAAAACAATGAGCTGATGTGCAAATTGCTTCCTCACACACCCTATTCGCCAGATTGGGACCTCTTGGATTATTTTCTCATTCCACACTTGAAAAAATGGCTCGGTGGTAAAAGATTTGCCAACAACAAGGATCTAGAGTCTGCGGTTGATCGCTATTTTGAAGAGCTTGATGGTTCTTACTATATATAGGGTATCAAAACTGTTGAACATTACCAGAAAAATTGTATCAAGTTAAAAGGATTCAGTATTTTCTTTGTTAGGTCAGGTACTTCTTGGACTGCCTACATTAGACTGCATATTTGTATCGAGGTTCGCATTTAAATTCAGTCTTTTGCTAAATTGCACTGTGTGGTCTCAATAATTTTTATATTCATTCGTAGTAATATTTATTATCCATATATGTTATAACCCAATGCACACCTCACTATATGTTAGGTTTTGATTTTTAAACTTATTTGTTAGTTGGTGTTACATGAAGGTATAAACTTTACAGACGCTGTTCAAAGGTGTACGATGTTGCAATTCAAGAAAGTCACAATTATTTGGAACATTGCTCTTGATAGTACTAGGAATGTATTTCTTAGCCCTGAGCAACGATACACCAGAGCATAAAGTCACACGAGGGTATGTTTCATTATCTTTTATTTATATGTGTAGTAAGTGCTTAATATTGTTCCCTATGTTTTCAAATCTTTAAGAAATTGACTTACAATGATGTACACTAACATGTTGATTGTATAGATCTGGGTATCTGCTGGTGCAAGGTATAATTATAAGGATATACTTGCCATTAATTGTTAGGTAATATTTTCTAATTACGTTATCGTTTAAATCGAAGCAACACATTAATTTTAATACGTGCAAATGTACTATGGACCTATTTTGTAAATACCTATAGTGACCTGCAAGGTGCTATCTTTGCCATCTGGTGATAATTTAATAAACTTGTTTACACTGCTGTCGTTATTTCGTGTTAAGTCGCCATAGCATACATATAGTAATGCCTAAATATGGTGTGGAGTGTAGAATAAAAGCATTTTAACAATTCATAAAAACAATACAGTGTTTAGTATTTTAAAAATCTAAGCTCACATTAATTGTTTGTAACATAACCTCCTTGGACTCAATGGCATTTACTATTTTCTTTTGTTCACATACAAGTCATTCATATCCATGTCTGCATTTCAATGTTTTCTTTCAGAATAAATTTTTTTCGTCAAATTTGAAATAACTAACATTTGTTTGGCAATTTTTAAAATCTATAATGACTTTGTCTCAGCGTTTCATTTAAATAATGTGTTTATCCTTTACATTAACAACTTTTGGCAAATTTTTAATTTCACTCATACTTTTTTGTATTTAGCTGATATGTGGCTGAAAACTGTATTTTATCCATGTTTTAAAAACAAAAATATTGCATTGTTATTGACCATTGATTTACAATATAGAAGTATTGTAAATCTGTGGTATTAACTACAGATATATGATATAAAGAAGCAGATGACACGTATATAATTGGACAATATCTAGTGAAAATCGTAATGACTAATATACGTTCATTTCTTTCTTTTTGTCTTCGCCTGTAAGAGATCAAGTGAGATCACATACATTCCGCATGTTTTAATTCGAAACTATCATAACGCCTTAATTTGTCGTGTGGCCTGGACGCCATGTTGACATATAGAATTATCCTTAAAAATGGTTAAATGTAGTGCTCACAAGTGTGATAGCGTCTCACACAGAAAATTGTCAGGCATTAATATTCTAAAATATGTAACGTATGACGTTGATTGATTTACTTTAAAATTTCCTCATGATTTGTTGTGAAAGATGTGTTGTAATTCTTTAGATATTTCAGGTTTAAAACTTTATCTTTTTTTTTGTCTCTAATTAAACTGCAATCTGTCATCACACTGGGACAATGAGCTGTAAGTTTGTCTGTTGTTGCTTGGACAGGTTTAGGAGGACGACCTATGTTGCATCCCAAATTTAATATTTATGTGCTTTTATTGTGGCACATGTTGGGGAATTCTATATTTTAACCGTCCGGTCAATGACCAAACTTTCACCATTCATTCAATAACCGGGTACCCACGTATAGCGTGACAGATGTACAAGTCATTAGTAAGGTGGCTACGTGGCATATGAAATAGCTATGGAGACTATACACAGTTTATATTCCCCATAGAAATAACAATACCAAAACCGTAAGGTCATTGGATATTTAGGTACCTGGGATGCCACCCCCCCCCCCCCCTTTCATCTCGAACAGGAAAGACGAAAAGGATCAGTTGGAATTCTACAAGTGTAGTGAACAGACGTTGTACAAAATATACAGTGAAAGTGAAAAAATATATACAAAATTAATTAATACAATTAATATTATCAATAAATAATCGTATTCACTCTAAATACGATGGATGATTCTAGTTTTCAACGGTAAGGCGAGATTTACTTGTTTTATTTTCAAGTAAATTATTTTATGTTTTCAATATTAAAAAAAATTGTTATTAATAAAGTGAAAACTATTTCCAATAGAATCACCCGCTCTCAGAGAAGAAAGCATTTCGAGGAAACATTCGAAGCAGAAGAATCTGATGATGACCACGTGTCGCATAGCAGTGATGATGAATATTGTCCACCGAGCAAGGCGGCAGCTTCGAATTGTGATGATACAGGTAAGTAACATTTCTATTTTCTATTGTGTATGTCAATAATTATGATGTATTATGTTATATAAATTGTGTAATTTTTTCAGTATAGATGATGAAATTGCACTCAATGATGAAGATGAAGATGAAGAAAGGGAAGATGGAGAAGATGAAGATGAAGGAAGTGAAGTAGAAGCTACAGGGTCAGGAATGACAGCAAAAGATGGTACTCGGTGGGCTGCAACACCACCAAGTGAATATCAAGTTGAAAGGCGTAATATTGTGCGAGAGAGATGTGGACCAATAGAAACACCAACATGCTGTCAAATCTCGACACATTCAAATTATTATTCACACCAGAAATGGCTGATATCATTATACGCCATACTAATAAAAAGGCAAGCTCAATATATACAGCATATAATAGTAATTATGCTATCATCAATGCATCATAAAGCAAAAATTAGTGATAGTGCAAAGAAAAAACCTGAAATTATTGAGTTTTATAACTGGTCAAAAGCTGGAGTGGACACGATGGATAAGATGCTTGGTAGATATACTACTAAAAGATCAACTCAAAGGTGGCTTCTAGCATTTTTCTACAATATTCTTGATGTTATCTGGCTTGCAGTATATATTCTGTATTATGAGAACAATAAAATGCTTTTTAAAAAATCGTATAAACGATGATTATTTTATCGGCAATTCCGCAGAGAGCTGTGTACTCCATTAGTTGAAAGTTGTTTGCATAATGCACAAATTATGAGGCATTTCTCAACGAAAGTGGTGATTGAATCTGTTCTTGGTCGAGTTATCAATCCGTATGCGCAGCCAACAACATCTGTATCATCGAGACCTCAGACGCAGCTCGATTCACGTCGCAAAACTAGAAAAATATGTTAAGTATGTGAGAACCCTATTTGTGATGAACACTGTATTACAACCACGACATGTGAAGGGTGTAAGAATTAATTAAATTTACTTTAATTTTTATATGGCACTGGCAAAATATAAATAATTAAAGAATGGAAAAAAAATATTACTAAAATAAATAAAAACGGAATTATGTTTTTCTTACTTACTATCTTTGCTATTGTTTATAATAAGACTTGTTTAAATAAAAGAAATTACAAAGTATATTGTCTATTATCTATTTAAAAGTCAAACTACCTGAATACTTTAATAAACAGTTTCTTTAGTGTGTATAAACCCGGCATTCATATATAATAACCTTAGTTGGTACCCGGGAACCTGGTTATTGAACAGAGGAAGTATAAAGTTTGATAGTTAATAACTGTTATTAACTAATTGATTTTAAAAAAAATTTACGAAAAATGGGTGTCAAACTACTTCAATTTTGGGGGGTCATAAAATTTTTTTGAGGACAAGTTAATAAATTCTACCTGCGAAACTGAAATGGATACCCATGTACCCGGTCATTGACCAGACGGTTTCATCGGCTTTTGGTTCGGGTATTATTCATCAGTTTTTGTGCAAGTTTATGATTCTGCTTTGTATGACTTTGTGTGTCTATCATTTCCTCTCTAACTGTAGGTATTTGTAGGTCCTTATGCAATTGTTGGTTGGTTACTATGGAGCATTTGTAATTATCTGCAGCATTTTATTCTGGTGTCTTTGGCTTATCTCAATATTGGAGTGGGAAGCTGTACCCCACAGCTGAATGCCGTAGTTCCAAACTGGTTTAAGTGTTGCTTTATAGAGTAGCAGCTTATTTCCCAGTGATAGTCGGGACTTACTCCCTATGAGCCAATAGACTTTTCTGAGCTGAAGACCAAGTTGTTTCCGTTTGGTGAATACATGCTTTTGCCAAGTTATTCTTTTGTCCAGGTACATGATCTGCTTGGGGTACTTCAACAGTTTTTAGTTTAACTGGTGAACAGATGTCTCGTCTGAGCGTGAATGTGACGTTGACTGATTTGTTTTCATTCACCTCAATCTGCCACTTTAACCAAATAGCTACAGTATCTAGCCAATCTTGTAGCATTTTCCCTGCAGTTTTTGACTTGTTGTGTGAGGCCAAAAATGATTGTAGTGTCTGCGAATGTTCTGGTGGTGATTGTTGGGCATGTGGGCAAATCTGAGGTGTAGAGTAGGTAGAGAATTGGGCTGAGTACACTTCGCTGCGTGAACACCTGCTGATATTGTACACAGGTTTGTCACTTCATTTCCTCACTGAACCACGAAGTGTCTTTCTGTTAGGAAGGCTTTGATGGTCACCTATAAATATGGGGGCATGCTTGCATTTAATCTTGTATAGTAATCCTTCATATGCGGTCAAAAGCTTGAGATATATCTAAAAATGTGACTGCCCAGTACTTTTTAGCTTCGAAGCATTTTACTATCTCGTCTGTGAATCTGTGAACTTGATCTATAGTGGCATGTTTGTGCTGGAATCCAAACGGATGACCGGGTATAAGGTATTTATCTCTTATCACTGGCATCATGCGAGTCAATAGAAATGCTTCATACACTTTAGAAGTTATAGGTGATAGGCTAATGGAATAGTATGATTTGGGGTCGTCTGGTTTGTCAGGTTTTTGAATCATTATTATCGTTGCTACCTTCTATTGAAGTGGAAAGAATTTTAGTGTAAGCATACCTTAATAAATGAATGAAAGTAATTTTATTTCAGATGGTTGTAGTTCAGCCAGGATGCGGCTTGTGATGAGGTCGTAACCGGGAGATTTCTTATCGTGGATTTTTTTAATTGCACTTATTACTTCATTCTTTGTGAATTTGGATATGTTTCTTTCCACCTCAGCGGGAGTAGGTCCTTCTGCCAGGTAGTCACAGACTTTTTTTTCATGCTCAGGTGCTCTAGTCACTTGAAGGTATTCTTGGGAGAAGGGGGTCAACTGATAATGTTTTAATGTTAGTCTTGATAAGAATTGCTAATCCACCATGAGTTTTCCATCCAGCTGCATTGTGTGGTTTAGTGAGTAATCGGGTATTTTAAAGTGGCTTCTGCTGGTGAAGTGGGTTTCGAAAATAAGTATTATGTAAATTTTTTGTGTTTTCAGAAATAGTTTCAACACTTCAGAGTGGTTTGACAGGCCATTAGCATTCCATACACAAATGTTTAGTAGCTTAAGTGTGAGGTCATCTTGTAATTTTGTTAGGACTTGCATTTGTTTCATCAAGGCTTGCATTGTTTCATTTAATGTTAGTACTGCATCTTCAGTGTTTTCTTTGCATTGAGTTGTATTAGGGTGTTTTGATGACAGGTTTTGCTGTAATACCTCAGCATAACTCTGACTGACGTCTATCTGATGATTTGTATGACGTGTATAGTGGATCCTTTGTAATTTCTTATAGACAATGCAGCCTTTGATCAGATATTTCTAACTTCATAATGAAGATCACCCAAAGCTGAGTTTATGTCTTCAGCATCAGAGGGATGAATATTTTTAAGGACGACTCTGAAGTTCCACTCTTCTTTGGGCTGATAGGTGAAGAATTCAGTGTTTCTTTTCATAAATTCCCTGTATACAGTTGTATATGATTTTGCATTTTTCACCTGTATTTTGACCCGCTCTGATTGGAGGATCTTAATTTCAAATTCTCTTGGTATTATTTCTTCTAATATTTTAGTTATTGGTCGAATATTGCTGACTTTATCTACAAATATTTGTGGAGGTTTAGTGGCTTTTGGTAGTTAGGGAGGTTTAGTGGCTTTTGGTGGATCATTATCAAGCTATGCAAAACTATTCGGTGTCTTCTGGCACACCAGTAGTTTAGCTTACTTTGTTTCTGAGCTCTAGTGGTAGCATCTGGGCTATTTCTAGTTCTTTTCCTACATTTGACTTCAATCCAGGCTTGGTCCTGGTTTCGGTAATTTACGTACGTGTCTTCATTTATATCTATATATCTTATATTCTATTGTCTGTGTCAATCGATAAACTGCTAAGGGAGGTTGATCTTGGTCTGTTGAAGACCATCCATCTCCTTGCTGAAAATTTGTGGATACAATGTTTTATGAGTGTTTGCATTTTGATTCTTCTTATCCACATCATTCAGTCGAAATTTGTCCCGTCTGTCGAAAATTGATTCCATGGGACAGCCTGGACTCGGCAGTCGGAAACTACTTAGTTGAGAGAGGGATTCTCTGCTGTTAGCGGTACCCTCCTTGTGTAGTTCTGTGTTTAATTCGGCTATTCATAAGTTTTTGCTACAGCTTTGGGTAAAACTTTATCTAATTGTTAAAATATTTACAAATCGCAAATACATTTTGGACTTATTTTTTTATTTTAATAAAATGTCGTTTGTCGTTTAAATATACTCAGAGGTGTGGAGTAAATTTTTACCATAAAAATAAAATTATTTATTTGAAACTTTTGCTTGCAATTTGACATGATATGGAAATACATTGTCTTTAGTTGTGTTGGAAAGAAATTTATATAAGTTTTTGAAAGACCAATAAAAATAAACAAATTTCTATTGGCAATAGATTGTGAACTATCTACGAGGGGGGATCCAAAAATAACAAGATTTTCCTTATAATTTTTTTATTTTTCAATATTTTTACACTAAAATTTGGTCACCTTT
This sequence comes from Druceiella hillmani, assembly GCA_039881145.1. Classification (NCBI taxonomy): domain Eukaryota; kingdom Metazoa; phylum Arthropoda; class Insecta; order Lepidoptera; family Hepialidae; genus Druceiella; species Druceiella hillmani. Next base: position 27,998,598 of record JAYKKI010000013.1, on the reverse strand, counting down.
AAAGTATTCACCATTAGAGAGAATGCACTTGTCCAATCTTTTTTCCATTGTTCAAAACAGTTTTTGAAACTCACTGATTGAAATGTCTTTTATGGCCTCCAGTGATTTTTTTTCACTTCTACAGTATGAAAACGTTTTCCTTCCAAAGTCCCTTTTCATCCTAGGGAATAGAAAGAAGTTAGAAGAACTTTGATCCTCAGAGAGAAGACGAGGCATAAATTTAAAATGAGAAAATGTTGATTGAAAACCAACACGTGGTCTCACAGTTACACAAGCAACTTCACACATTGACTAAGAAAGTGTTGCTGTACAACAGCCAAGCACACAAAACTCGTTCCCTCTGCTTCTCCCCTCCACCGCCCGAGTCTCGTTACTTTTGGATTCCCCCCTCATATTGTCAGCAAAAAAATAGTTCAAAAAATTTCACAAATGTCTTACTGTAAGAGTGCCATGCCTATTTATATTAATTTTACGTTTGGCATATATAATAACAGTTTCTCTTTCCACAAAGATTTTTCAGCTCTGCTATATGAAACAGGCAAATAAAATTGAAGTCAATTTGTAGTTTTGAAATATTTGAATTAAATTTGTCTGTGCATTTATTTAAGATGACATCAAAACACAAAACATCATTTTAAAAATTTAACAAAAAAATATTAGTAATTGACGTAGCGAATGGAATGTGGTAGCTCTTAATGTGCACCTAGTTATTGTGTGATTACCATGTCTAATTTGGAATTGCTTTAAGTTCAAATGAAGGTTTTGGAAAGTTTAATCAATGTTTATGTTTAAATGGTTATACTTACTCATATTTGTGTTATCACTGCATAAGCCACACCCTTAAATATTAGACTCCGCATTTTGGTTACGGTTGTTGTGCTGTAATGTGTCATCTGCTTCTAGTATTAGAAATCTGTGATATTGACAAACATATAATCAAAATTTCTCATTTCTATCACTTATTACACTGCGAACATGTTTAAGCAACTTCTATGTTTTTTTGCACAGTCCCTATGCAATGCCTAATGCAACTTTACTTTTCATGACCACATTATGAATACTTATAAGTTTTTGATAGTATTCATAGATATATATTCATGCATTCTCTTGTTTGAAATATACTGAAAATAGATATATGGATATTTCAAATTCATTGGATCTTAATGTTCTATCTCTCTATCTATCTCTATAGATTTCCGTAAATCATTGACAATGTAGGATAATATGTGTATGTAAAATATATATATTTGTGTGCGTGCGTTCATACGTGCATGCGTGTGAGCGTGCATGCATGCGTGCTGGTATGTGTGCATGCATACATGCTTGCGTGCCTTCGTGGATATATTCCGTAATTTACTTCCTTAATTCTGTAATTAAGGAGTGTCGGAAAGGTTTTTTATTTTTTTTTATTATTGCGCTATGCAAACTAGTCACAACTTGTTTGCTAACTTGAACAATTTTGTTTTGTATTGTGATTAATTTGTATTGTATTGTTTTCATTTTATTTCAAGTCCTTGCATTTGAAACAATGTTCAGTGTTGTATCCATAGTTGCTACTACTTATATCTATAGTTGCTACCTTAGATTACTAAACTATCCTGCGAGTGACGTTGTTACTAAACATTCTTGAAAATACCACGTGGTAATAAAACAGAATAAATTTATGAATCGTAAACTTTAATTATTTTGGAAATTACAGTTACATTCTTTGGGTTTAAGAGATCACATAATAATGAAAATAGTATAATTTTTTTTACTTTACACAGTTTGAACACATTCATTTTGTGTGTCCTTCATATGGCTCTTTTACATTTCATGCAAATGTTAGTTGTCATTTTTCTGGCCTTAGACGGGTACAAGGCACATGTTTTTCTAGAATTTGATTCTTGCATAATTGCTGCTTCAGGAATAGTTTCAATACCTAAGATACCATTTATTTATGTAGAATCCTTTACTTAATTTGGTATTTCTCGTTTACTACTATTTAAGGTCATTGTACGGAGCGTCAAATTGAACGGAGCATTTGAGAAGTTTTAAAGCAAGTGGTACCGATGTGAACCAATTGTCCATCATGATATTTCAATTGGTGCCATAAATTGGTGAAGTTAAATTTTTTACATAATGATCAGCTAGTAGTGGCGCATTTCTTGGTGTATTTTCTTTACCCAAGTCAGGTCTAGCATTCAATACATATTTGATTTTCGTATCAACTACCATTACAATTTTGATGCCATATTTGTTTGGCTTATTAGGCAGATATATACTAACAGGGCAGCAACCTCTGAATCCAATTAATTGCTAATCAATAGTCACATAAGCCATTTCTTGCAGTGAACGTTTCTCATATACCCCGAAATGCTGCAAACGTGTCGTCAATTCTTCTTGATGAACATGAATTTTTATCATCGAATCTCAGGCTGTTTATTAGAAATTCAAATCTATCTACAGACATACAAGCTTTGAAGGGAGAAGCACTATATGATGTATTGAATAAAAGTTTTGAGAGCAGATGCAGCAGACACAAGTAACAGCCCGAGCAAAGCTTTCAATTGACACTTATCACTATTGGTTATTGTATTTGTTTTTTGAGAGTAGTTTGACTTTTTTGACTCGGTTTCTACATTGGTATATTTGACTACTTCAAGCAACTTACCCTAAGAAATAAGAACATCTCACACGGTTTCACAATATTATGTGCTTTACCTTGAGGCCCCTGAACAAAATGTACAATATTTTTGGAAGTAGCTCACGTTCTTAGCTGTCTGGTCTTTGTGGTCCATTTATGTCCATTTTTGGCTCGAATGATTTTTTTTCTTGGTATAATAACCCTGGGGTCATATATAATACTCCATATCTTGTTTGTAAGTTACACACACAAAACTAATAAACTTAGAACGCTGAGAATTACGTATATTGCCAGTGATATGCATCTTATGTCAGTCACAAAGCAATGTGAAAGAGGAGAGAGAAATGGCAGCGTCTCTGCTTTATATTCCTCAAAAATGCAGCATCCATATGTGGTTTGCTGTAAATCAGTATGACTTTAGTGCAGTCATTTATATGTATACAATATACTGTGATGTTTAGTTGTATAACAGTTGTATTGGGAAATTTTGTGGTCGCTACTAATCTAATCTTATAAACAAACTAGTGAATTGTTATGTAAACAATCACACCTGTTTAATCATCACCTGTTTAATCATCGTTTGTATCTATATATTCATAATTATGAATAATCTCTATTATATTTATTGACAATCTATTAATAAACTGGTTTTGAAATTGATTTGAATTGTACGGCTCGTTTTTTATCATTACCATTATTACATCCGCAAATAAAGCTTTTCTTTAGAGGAAAAACAAAAATTTGTCAACTTATAAAATAGTTTTGTCAATAGAAAACAAAATACAATTTATTATATAATTATTTTTAAAATAATTGCACTTATCGGATGAATGTAATATTTTTTATTCTTTAAATATATTTCAGAGGTTATGTATGTATAAATGGACATATACAATTTGAGTAATATATACTATTCCACCCAATTTTAGAGAGTACTATGGTAATATACGATGAAATAAAAAATTTCTATGCTTTTTCTTGAATAATTTATCAATTTATTTTCACAAAAATTGCACTAGTTTCTAGAATTTTATACCGAATTCAACAAAGTGAGTTGTAAAATTAAAACTTAATTAGTTTCACGGTAACAATTTTTTTTTCATGCGCAGTTAATGGTCAATAGATTCGACATATTGCTTTTTTCACAAAGTCTAACATTTGTTTTGGAAATTTGTTTGAGACTATTTGCTTTTTATCTGCCATAGTTCTTTTTGTTCTAAAAATTTTATAACATTTTAGGTTTTCACTTATTTGTAAATAAAAATTTTTTGTTATTATTTAGGAAATTTCTCACTCTTCAAAAATGTATGGTATTCTATAGAAGTAATTTCTGCAATAAGCTGATAAGCAAATTTTGGCAGTGTAGGTGTCGCGGATTTCACTTCTTTGAGTTATTCTGCTAAATTTGCAAATTACTGTGCGAGCCTTTGTAGGGTTGATTACCAACAAAAGGAAAAAACTTTCTTGTAGTCTTTATATATGTACAATATTTCAAGCGAAAATGAAAATCATCTTGACGGCACATCTAATGTATTGGTTTATTGTATATTATCAGGTACATCGAACGTGCTTTAAGGCAAGCGATGGAAGAGGACAGAGGAACTGGTTGTGTAATGCCCAAATTGGATGCATTCTCTCCAGAAATCATGGAATTTGATAAAGAAGCTTCACCTATTAATTGTAAAAGGAAAAATTGGGTTAATTGTAAGGTACGTTTTTATTGTCATATTTAAATTGATGACATAGAAAATTAATAATATTTAGAATGACGTAGAAAATTTTAAAAGTTTATGCTAGTGCGAGACCAAAGAGGAATAAGAAGGAATAAGTCCTTTATACTATAATTATTTTGTTGTGATGTGCTGTTAGTCACATTTTTTATGTATTTGCTGACATAAATTCATAAATTTTGTGTATCGGAGTCGTAAGTGATGACAAATGACGACCATAGTTATCTTTTTGCTAATTCCAGAAAAAAATTAAAAATAAAGAAATCTGTATTTGGACTAATATCATTGTCTTCTATCTCAATCTATTGAGAGACTGTCTTAACAGTTTATTAGCATAAATAGTGATTCCAGTTTTTTTGGAAGTTTTGTTTACAACGATTTTACTCTTTAAAATGATTTGACATATGCTTCTCCATACATACCTAAAACATATGTACCATATTGTCTATATAGACAATGCTAGTTTTTGCCTGTGGCTTCGGTTACGTAACATAGGGAAATATAAATAACTTTTTTTATCAAAGGAATAGGTATAGATTTCAATCAGATCACTTACATAGTTATGAGTTATGTATTATTTTGAATATAATTTACCAGGCCTGACTTTTAACAGTCAAGGGTTAACCAAGCAAGTCAAAGTGAAGCAGAGCTGTGCGCCGGATGTATTGCATCAAAGAATTAACCCATGAATTTGGCATATTTAGTAGAACATGTTCCACTACTTTTAAAAATTAAATTATTAGCAGCGTTTTCGGTTTTTCATATGCGAGCATAATTTTTTAAGCGTTTATGATTGCCGTGCTCCTGTGAATAATAGTACGTTTGTATATATTCTATCTTTGAATCTAGCATATATATATATATATTTTCGTTGGGCCTTTGAGCGTGAAAGGAGGACAAAGAAAAAAATAAACAGACATTTCATTTTAATAAGAGGGGCCGTTTTTAAGTTCGCGGAATGGAAAGGTAGGCCATTAGTAAAGGTGATTAACGGAATGATAGCTAGTTAAGTAACTCATTATTAGTTTAAATACCAAGTTTTATCATAATCAGATCACTAGTCTTTGAACTATCGTCGAACAAACAACTTAATCTGAAAGAAAGTCTGAACTATGGAAAGAATCGAGTACTGCACCGTTAAAAGTTCCTTACCAAGCAAGGAAAGTCGGTTCAAACCATACTGAAAGAGATGGCATCCTTTTACGGGGACTCTTCCCTGGATAAAATCATGGTTTACAAGTGGCATAGTCTCTTTAAACAGGGTAGAGACTCACTTAAAGACGAACCACACCCCGGTTGGCCGATCAAAACGACTCCTCCAGAAATTATTGAAAAAGTTGAAAAATTTGTATTGGAAAATGCCAGACTAAAGAAGAAACAGCTTGCAGATATGGTTACAACAATTTTTAAAATTCTCCACGATCATTTTGGCATGACAAAGGTCAGCGCAAGATGGGTGCCGAGAATGCTCACACCGCCTCAAACACAAAGCTGCATGGAGTGTTCTTGCGCGTTTTTGGACCTCTGTAGTGAAGACAAGGATGGACTACTGAGTCGAATTGTTACTGGAGGCGAAACTTTTATTCATCATTATGAACCTAAGTTCAAACAAGACTCAATGCAATGGCACAAAAAAGACACACAACCACCCAAGAAGTTTAAGGTGTCACAGTCGGCTGGAAAAATTATGGCGATAGTCTTTTAGGATTCAGAAGGGATCCTGTTGACGGATTATAAAGATAAAGGTGTTTCCATAACCGGAGAATACTTTGCGTCAATTCTAGAGAGGTTGAAAGAAGCAATTAAAGAAAAAAGAAGGGGAAAATTGACCAAAAGATGTCCTGCTTTTGTACGACAACACGCCCGTTTACACAAGCCGCGTTGCGCTGGCCGCCCTGCACAAGGTGGGCTTCGATATTTTGGAACTATCACCCTACAGTCCTGACCTGGCTTCCAGTGATTATTATTTGTTCCTAAACCTTAAAAAAAGAACTTCGTGGAAAGAAGTTTTCAAGCGATGAAGAAGTGAAGCACGCAGTTTCAGCTTATTTTTCGGGCAAAGACGAAACATTTTTTTAAGAAGGTATACATAAGCTAATTGAAAGATGTGAAAAATGTATTAGGGTAGCAGGTGAATATATTGAAAAAGAAAAATAATTTCATATTTTTATTCTCGCTCCTAACTTAAAAACACCCCCTCATATATTAGTAGGCATTAAAATGTCATAGCTACAGAAGTAAGAACAATAAAAAGTGGAATAGCTTTTGCAATAAAAACATTTTTAAAATTTAAGGTTTAGTTTCTCCAATTTTTCTAGATAGACCATGTTTGTGACCATCGAGACTGCTTGCGGTAAATAAAATTTTTGTTTCAAATGCTTCTTTCGACTGCCCTCTATTCATTGCACAAATGGCGGACCTAGAATTTGTGTGTGCAGCATTCCTTCTTATAAGAAACTGTTATTACAAGAAAAGAAAAAAATGCATATGGATTGTTATGACCTTATGCAAAATGAGACACTAAAGTGGTGGTTTGGCTTTACTAAAAAATTGAGAATTCACAGGTCAATGTAGAAACTTTGCGAGAATGTCATAGATGGGTTTCGAACATTTAATTAATTTAATTAGACAGTTGAAAAAGACACTTATTTTAGAAAGCTATAACAATCATGCAATGAATAACCTGGTTATATTGTGTATTTATGATTCTGGTGATTCGTTTACTAGCTTGTGGTATCTTTTTAAAATTTCCAGACAATGAATAGTATTTATAGCAAAAGAAGTTAGTGTAACAATTGTTCAATTATTGAAAGATTAACAGTCATTAAGGCAAGAAAATGTTATTAGTTAGGGTGGAGGTGGAGGTTGAGGTAGCGGTGGGTTATTATAGGTAGTTTCTTGGGAAAGCATTGGTTGCAGAACAGTGGAGCAGCCATAGTTGTAGGTGTACCCTTCATATTCACCCTGATCAGTATTAAACATAATTTTCACCATATGTTGTACATTTATTCTGGTTTGCTGTTTATCAGTCCTAAACTTATTAGCAATAAATGTACTGAAGGAATTGCACTCATCCATATTTTTTGTTAAAGGTACTTTATTCCTTTTTGAGCTCTTTTTTGAAATGTTGATCGCCGATGTCATTATATTGACTGTTTTCGGTATCGATGTCTGGATTGACTTGTTTTCTTTTTTGGCTCTTTATTTATCACTTGGTGTTGGTGATTGCACTGAGTGAAGTGTGAGCCTGTGTCGTACTTGGCATGTCAGTATTTTCGGTGTGTAGGTGAAAAAACTAAATATATTACTTGTGTGTTACATGTCCCCATACACAAAACGAATGGCTAACTTTAGTGGAGCAATGTGAAACTTTTACCATTGCTGAGGCGCTGCAGATGGAAAACACGTAGTGTTGTAACCGGCTATGAACAGAGGAAGTGATTATTATAAGTACAAAAATTTCTTTAGTGTTGTACTATTTGCTGTTGTGGATGCACAATATAATTTTTTATATATTAAAGCATGCTGCCAAGGAAGAATTACAGGTAGAGAAGCCTCTAAAAACTGTGAAATATATAAGCAAATTGAAGGTAAATCATTGAATATTCCGGAACCAAAACCACTGCTGATGCGAACTGAAAACATTCCATATCACTTTGTGAGTGACGAAGCTTTAGCTCCATCAGCAAATATGATGAAGGTCTATTCTGTATTTTAGACTAAAAGCTCTTAAAAGAGAATATTTTACTACAGATTTTGCAGAGCCAGAAGCTTCGTAGAAAATGTCTTTGGTACAAAAACAACAGTTCTTAGAGTGTTAAGAAAACCAATGTTATTGGAACCGGAAAAACCTTCTTTGATGTTATTGGCAGTAGTAGCATACCTCCACAATTTTAATAAAGTAATAGTGAGACTTGTAATATCTATACATCTCTAGAGACTTTTGATACTGACAATGAAGGAGATGTGAGACCGGGAAGTTGGAGATATGATATTGAATCGAACACGGGTCTGTTACGTCTGGAAAATAGATATTGATGAACTACCAGAACATTGCAACAAATACATGATTAAATTGCTGATTATTGTGTACAAGAGGGGGCAGTGAGCTGACAATACAGATATGCTTAAGACTTTAAGACTCTAATTTTTTTGAACCACGGACAACAGACTTGTTGTCCGTGGTTCAAAAAAATTAGAAATCAAATGCAAAAGAAAAAAAAGAAAAAGTATTGTTAAGTACACAATTTTTTCAGAGAATCAAAAACTTGCTTCCAGAATGATTGGCAATTATAGAATACAATATTAGTTAGTGAAGAATAATGTGAAATAAATATTACTATAATACAAACATGCTGACAGATTACGGTGGGAAGTTAAAGTGAGGCACGCTACATAACGATATCAAAAGTTGTGTTGAAGCACAAAAAATTAACATGACTTTATGTTACGAGATGTTAGGAATATTTTTTTAATTAACAGTTAGAGGTTTTAGTCAGTGGTTTGAGACCTTTACATGAAGCCACTGTAATTATGTTTCAAGAGCTTACACAGCGGCGACACATACTTCCACAATCTCGTGCCTATGTACGCTGTGGATCTATGTGTTTTCTTACATCATTTGCTAAATCTATATATTGCATAAAAAAGGTTTTATTTCCATCTAATAAATATAATTTCAAAAATTGCAGAAGGGACAATGTAGTGTAGACACTTCTATACTGAATGAAATGAGTGAGATTTCATGCTATTACGAGGATATTATCTACTTGGCTGATCACGATATACAGTTGGGGCCTGCACAAGTGGTACAAGATGAAGATGTTTATCAGATGAATAAATCAAATTTTGTAAAGGTGCGGTGCAAAGGGAAGAATAAGGAAGGAGGATGGAGGTGAGTGGTGAACATTGTTTTAACTCGCTGTCTGTTTAAATCTTAATATTATCTCCGGGTGAGTTATTGTGGAGAGTCATATTACGTTTGTTACAAACTCACTTGAATAACGAGAGCAATAAATACTATGCTCCAGAAGTTTATTACCATTGTAAAAGAATTATTTGGAGAATTGCCCTTGATGTTATGACCATGCTCAAAATGGTATCATATTCATTTTGCCGCGTAAATTGGAAAGTAAGTTTAATTTTGAAAATAGTGCAGTGATTTTAGTTGTAAATTAAAAATACAGAGACTTTGTGAATTACACTGATGTGGAGAATATCAAAAGGAGATAAAAGTAATTCAAAAAAACTGAATTAAATACATAATAGTTCGACTATATTTATATAGCAACTCGAAAATGAAATAAGCTCCTTAATATTCTTACCAGATAAAGGAAATTATCAAGAAATTGTCCATTACACTGACTGGTATAATAAGCTGCAAGAATATTTATTTAAGCATGTTAATAGTCATTTCGTTTTTAGTTACCGTAGCTGAAATTGGCCACAATCACGAAATAAATTTCTATCCAAGGCTATGTAGGGAGTTGACAATTTTTTATGGGATCAGTAGTTCATTCAAGAGTTTTAATACAGCTTTCCCAGTCTTAATTGATCCTAAGCTACAGCAGGGTAAGGATGCTGATCCCTTACTTATGTTACTTTTTCTTGGTTTATATGTAATGTTATAAATATATGACTATAGGTGTAATTGGAACTCAATGTTTGATGCTGGTGCATGGTTTATGATTTGGGTACTACCTTCGATGAGTTTTTGCCAGAAAGACCTTGAATTACTCTAATTCCAATCTCAAAGATTCGAATAGCAAAATGTCTTCATATTATTTCTCATTATTGGTTTGTTAGTGTACGTTTGTACAAATGATTAGCTGCAGTGTACCTACACACAAAATTTGATCTCAAAAAAGGATGCGTATCTGTGATAATTTCTTTGTAGTGATTTGTATTATAATATCTAATGTTTATAAATTTGTTATGGGCATGTTTCAGTTGTTAAAAAGTTCATAATCAATAATCCAATGTTGTTTAATATTAGCAGTTTTAGGTAATATCAGTTCTGACATTTCCCATATAGTTAAAATCTCAGTTAAAATGACCAATTTTGGGAACTAATTATACAAGATTTACTAGGTCCAAACACTTTCTTTTAAAACATTATCCTTTCCACAATGTATTGTACTTTTTTAAGTTGTTCAACCTCGTTATTCTCGATACCACATATATCTCTAAAGATCTCTGGAAAGGAATGACAGATCTAAAATCCTCGCTAAATTCAATTTGACCCAAAAAATTTTGGAAGCCTACTTTTAAAAACAATTATATCTTTCAAAATTTGCAAAGGAGTTGCCTTCTTGTTGGCAATGGGTGATTTTCTCAAATAAGAGCTAGTTTGAAGGGCTAAAACTGGTTCAATGTTATAACATCTCATTAATTTATCTATGATTGCGTTTTTTTAGGGAGTTATTGGGCTAACACATAGATTTGATGGACTCATTGATAGATATTTGTAGTTTAAAAATGTTTGAATTGTTGAAAAATACTTTGTCATTTGCATTTATACTAAGATCTAGCTTTAGAACACCAATAGAAACAGCGGTATTTTTCTCAAGTAGGTTTTTAATACCTTGTTTCACAATATAGAAGGTTGGATTTTTGATTTGAAGTTTTTAATTTTAGGTTAAAAAGAACTGTCAATGAACTTTAACTACTATAATTTTTGATCATTGCTTTAAAGGATACCGACAAAAATGGGGCTGCCGATATTGAAATAGTATTTTGAAAAAAACTGGTATTTTTAGAATACAGGAACCAAACAATTCAGCGATTGACAATCAGGAAAGAGCAAAAATAAAATGCAATTTGTGATCATAACAGAAAACAGAAAAAAACTATCTTCATAAATGCATATGTATTATATATGTAAAATATCAAGAATTGTAAATGAGAAGTCAAAATAATAAAGAAACCTAATGAAATTCATAACAACTTTTTAAAAAATAATCAATACAATTTGCTTCTTATAATGTGTGGCCATTGCCTAAATTAATTAAAAAATAATCTGGTGACTGACATCGACAATGGTTTTTCTTACTCTTTTGAGTTTTATGTGAGTACAAAGTATTGCGGAAAAAAAACATAATTTTTCTTAAAAAATACAAAATTTCTCATTTGTCTGACGATTTAGATTAAAAACTTTTAAAGAGGTTATTTTTTCATTTTCGCTATATCATGTTTATTGTAACACTTAGATCCGACACTATATGAACTTCTGCCAGTCTTCTTTGGTTGCAAACCCGAACAATGTGATTCTTCAGACATTCCAGGTTGAATCATTAATAATGTTGCCTTTACTTCTCAGTCTTTCTCTTCGAGTCAATATAAATGTCTATATTGACACCTCCAATGTTACAAATAATGTCCATATTATCTATGTGGAAAGGAAGGTGACACGCCCCCCGTGTTGAAAAATTAATGAGAATAATTCGCTTTTTGAGTGTGAACATATTTATTTTTATCAATAGTAAAAGTTTGTTTCAATTGAGGGTGCTTACAAAAAATTATATCTAATGTTCACAAACAAATAAGTGGCAAGCAGTTGTTTTTAATATTCTCTCAAATGATAGAAAAAACAATGTGAGATCCGGGATTAAGTATATCTGAAAAAGTTAACGAATCAGGAGATTCAATGTGATTTGGAGAGGCATTAGAGGAGTACTGCCGTATTCCACTGCTGTCAGGTGGGCTTCTAAATTTTGATCTGGTAATACATCAACATACGGAAGGCAAATTCTGCTCCGGTCTGCCTTCACTGTTGATCATCCAAAAAAATTGTATTGAATGATTGACGAGTTACCGTGCATTATTTTCGTTAAGAATGAGTATTTTACATGTGAGTATTAAATTCATATTGAAAAATTATTTAAATAAGAGAAGGCTATGTGAGATGGATGACGAGAATGTTAACTGGCAAGAAAAAAAAGAAACTTGTGTCTATTCAAGTGCACGGTGGGTAAATTTCACGAAGATCCTGATTATATTTTGGCACTGTGGTTATACAGTTGATGAAATACATGTCCACCACTTCGATCCCAATGATTATGAAGTAATGAAAACCGTAGAAGATTTTTTAGAGAGCCAGGACAAAATAAAGTGATCGAAGTCTTGGTAAAAACAGAGACAGTAGAGACAAAGCGACTATGTAAAAAAGTAAATTTTTGAAACCTTAATATCCATTAATTTTGTGTTTTATTGTCATAACTCTTTGATCACTAATCGTATATATTATTTATGGTTCCAACTGTGCCATGTTTTCCTTTTTCACGTCACTAGTTTTGCCTTTCGTTGCCCTTGTTTTAAACTGATTTTCAAAATACCTAAACACATTTTCTTTTTTGTGCTTTACATATTTTGCCAATAACGTTTTTCATAACTGTTTTATATGTTTTTCGTTACTGCATAAATATCTAGGCTTTTATTACTTGACCGATTTTGAACCGTTAAAACAAAATTGTTTAGCTGCCTTTACATTGACTAAGTAATATTGGCTTTGAAAATTATTTTGACCAAGATTAATTTCTAGATTAATCTTTTTCGTAACTCAACACAAATCTTTTTAATAATTTGGTCTGTTATATTGTGGTCTAAAAGATGCAGATATCCATAATGAAATGTGATAAGCATAATGAAGTGACTCCTTAGGAATATTTTCAAAATGTTTATTTGTAGATATGAGGGCTTATTATGAGAAAACAGCACACAGACCTGCAACTTGAGCTGTTCTAGAGATAATTTAAAAGTCTGTTTAATTAAATATTGTCCTGCAACAAGAAAGCGAAGCTCACACTTATATATGCTTTCCACCACGTTCACGGGTCCACATTATTTTCCATACGTTTTTCTGCTGAATATTTTGCAATAATATTTTATTGTAATTTTTGCTTTATAATATTTGTATTAGCACTTTAGTTGGGTAGGTTTTCATTTACTCCTTTGCTTTAGCTAAAATCCAACAGTGTAGCCATTGGGTTTCTTATATTAACAAACCCAATGACTCATTGATTAAAAGCCTTGGGATCTAGAGTATTCATTATCTTTAGTCGTTCTGGCGCCTTTAACTTGCAGACTCCATGATGAATTTGAAATTAGGTAAAATTCATTGTCTTTGATCAAATCCTCTTTCAAAAATACTTCTCTTTGGTAGAAGTATTTTTGAAAAACTTTACTTAGTTTCTCAGGTTTATGAAATTAACCACGGGAAGCAATCTTCATTTTTCAAATGTGAAAATCTGCAAAAAAGTTCTTATTTTAAAATGAGAATCATATCTCTAATGTATTGATAATATATAACAAATTAATTACTTTTTCTAAAGTTGCAATTGACGGAATCACCAATAATAGTGAAATATTAACTGCACTTCGCTCTTTGATCATTTCTTCAAATGGTTTGTGCAAACAAATCAGGTTTTCCACAATTGCCCCCTCTTCTAAAATCAGTTGTGGAATTTTATTACTGGTCGACATGTAAACACGTAATGCGTTTCCACCTTGTAGTGCATTCTTGTAAAAACTCGAAATGTCAACCACATTTCTAAGTTTATGTTGTAGGGTTCCAAGTTTATTTTGATCTTTATTAGAGTTGTGAAAATATGTCGCCACTTTTCACATGTTGCGATGATGGTTATGACATTTGCGATTATGGTTATTACTTTTACATTTTGTGATTATGGTTTTCACATTTCGTTCTATATTCTTAAAAACATCTTTTGCAATCACTTGAATTTTGTTTGAAATAAAGTCAATGTCTTGAACATACAATAAAGATACACCTTTTTTCATATTTTTGTACATCTCTAGAATCTCAAGAAAAAGTGCAATGCACTATGTATTGCACTTTTTCTTAAGGTATTTACTATAATGGCAAAATATTTTCGATTATTGCAGCGACATCTAATTAAAACGACTTTATTGTTAGATTTTAGGATATCTGTTTTTAATACCATAACTTTTCTTCAAAATTAATCAGTAATCTCAATCTCAAATTAGCAGTAATATTCCAGTATGTGTATATATGTATATATATATATGTATTTATATATATATATATATATATATATAAATGGGTGATTTTTGGCCAACTTCTTCCTTTAATAATAGAAATAATATAGCTAACGAAAAACTCCACCTTTCTGACCCCTGCTTCCCATCAGCTTTATTTATTTCAAAATAAATTCAGTACAATAACTAAGAATTACATAGAAACAAAAATTCTTTTCCAGACGAATGTTACAATGTAAGTTTTTAGGTTATGTATAGAATTTTCAAAGACTTGTATTGTCAACTTAAATTAAGAATAAATAGTATAATTAAAATCATCTATTAGAAAAAAGTATTAGACATATGACTCCACCATATGCAGGCACGAATGTATCTCTTCTAACACTTTCTAAATAGACTAGGTATTTTAGGATAATTTTTTAATTTTAAAACTGCTCACTCTTGTTACACTTTTACTAAATATATTAATCTATCTGTATTTTCGTTTTGAAATAATATTATTGATTTTGATAAAATAAGTTAAAGTTTCACATTTCGAAAAATATGTTATTTTTTTCAGCAATTGGAAGGGTCATTTGGCTAGTGTAAGGCGGCTTACACGACGTATGGAGAGTGAGGCATCTTCATCAAGGGTCCATTTTAACATTCTTATGTTTGGCTTTGATTCAACAGCCAAGAATGGTTTCATTAGGAAGATGCCCCGCAGCTACAAGGTATTGACAGAAGAGATGGGCTCTGTTGTTTTAGAGAAGTAAGTGCAATATTAATACCAGCATGTGAATTTTAAAATTTCTTTATTTGTTTATTTTTTTTGTTTTGCTGAACTAACTGAGGGGGCAGATGAAAAGTTCTCAGCCTAGGGTACTAAAAACCAAGAGAAGATTTTCAGTATAATTTATTTTTCAATATAGTCCTTTTCAAGTTCAATAAATTTTTCACACCTTTTATAGTACCTTATAACCCACAGAAAAAATAATTTGTATCTTTGTACTCAAAATGTTCTACGGCAAATTTTCCGCCTAAAATCTTAGGTCACGTAAATCCTTTTTTAATTTACTTAACAGGAAGTGATCGCCAGGAGCCAAATCTGAACTTACAGTGGATGGTTGTTTTCTTGGAAGCCAGTATCTCTTGCATCTAATGTTGCAAAAACAAAAACCCTTTGCTGATTTTGCCTCTAATTTTCTTCACTAAAGCTTGATTTTTTCAAAAGTGCAGCATAATACTCTGTATTCATTGTAGTATTTTTGGGAGATAATCAATGATAATTGTTCCATCGAAATCCCAAAAGATAATGGCCAAGAGTTTGGTAGCCGACTTCTTGACTTTTAAACCGAGTCAGCAGCTTTTCTTCTTTTTCTGTTTATGCATCGACTCTTGCTTTGACTCCTGATCATACTGTCAAATATAGATTTCATCCTATGGTGAAGATATGGGAACAGATTTCCTCAAAACTACCCTTACACAAGTCTAAACAGTTTGTTCTTTACTGACCTTATTCTTCAGCTATCTCTCATTTGACTAAAGTCAAAAAGTTGGTATAGGAGACCGGAGGATAAAAATGTGATAATTTTTATCCTAGAATCCTGCAATACCAGTTTCTTGAATTCGGTGATATATTTTTCAGCATTGAAAGCCGTGTTTGGACGACCTTCTGGAAAAAACGTGCCTGATATTTGACCATAGCAGACGATGGAGCAGATTCACCAATAAATTTCGGACATTTCTTCAAAAATTTCTTTCGCTGTTTTCCTCATTTTTTCAAGAAGCTTATTGACGGTACAATGCAGTTTCCATAAATTTGATGATAACACATGTGTGATGATGTTTTTGGTTCAATTTCTTGAAGCATAATGAAGCTAATGACATGAAACTTTTTTTATATATTAATTAGATGTCGCTCAGTTAGTGACCTGTCAGGGGAGCATTTGGCACGGATGCCAATATAGTAGGCTCAGAACTTTTCAGCCACCTCTCATGCATTATATTTGTAATGTAATCACTTATATTGAAATTTGAGGAAGGCTAGAATCAATATATTAAGAATATTGTTATTATAAACTCTATACATTCTTTATACAGTTTTTAAACATACTTTTACAGTTTCATTTGAATCTATTATATCCATAAATCCCAGAATATTCAAAATTGGGACCAGTTCCAGCAACTCATAAAATTTGTAATCTCGTTCTTTAAAATATTTGTTTTGTCCTCCCAGTTACAATATAGTTGGAGATGGAACACCTCAAGCTTTGTTCCCAATATTCACAGGCTACAATGAGTTGGAATTACCAGATATAAGGAAGCGTGTTGAGACACCCCACTATGTGGATGAAATACCTTTTTTGTGGTACCTTCTAGAGAAGAATGGGTGAGTCTGATAATGAAAATACTGTATCATCATCATCTGTAATTATGATTACTTTATGCAACATTAGGTCAAATAAAACATGGATACCATGGTACTAAAATGTGATATTAAATTAAGATCCTAAAACGAATTTAAAAAATATTTTAAGTTTATTAAAAAATATTTTAAGTTCCTCTTTATTGTAACCCGATTTTAGTGAGTGCCTAAAAACATATTAGGAGTTAACTTTAAAACTATGGATAATTGCACCTTTATTTATTTCTTAGCCTTTATTTGACTGACAAATCAAGTCATTGAAAAGGTATCCTACATATTGTGAGTTCTCCATTTATATTGATGAATTTTTACACAATTACGTTAGCTTATTGTATCTCATATTAATAAATACAAATTGACATCAATTACACACACACACACACACACATATATATATATATATATATATATATATATATATATATATATATATATATATATATATATATATATGCATGTATGCACACACACACACGCACACACATACATACATACATATGTATACTATGATATAACACTTAATTAAGAGGTTATGACTTAAATATGTGAGGTTCATCTCATGTTTAATTATATGTTTCATTTATAAAGGAGTGTGACAGGTTGTTTTTAACTTTGTAATTTATTAGTAATCTCAAGTATTCCACTTTTTGGCGTGTTTCTCTTTGCTGTCTATAGGATAGTTTGTTGGGGCATCAAATACCAAATGCGATTTATTTTGTGTGAAAGAAATTTTATTTTGCCATTGTGATATTGAAGCTGGTGCTAGTCAATATCCTATGCAAAGATTGTAGTATCAAAGGTTGGATAACATACTATATGTGTGTATAATATATTTTTATTCTCGTTACAAAACATTAACATAGGATTATAATATTATGTGACAAAAACATTTAAATCTTATTGATGCACAAAATGGGGTCAATAATCAATAAAAAGAATAATACAATCAGACCAATCTTAATGCCACAATCTGTAATATTAATGGAAATTATACTACGAGGGGAGGTCCAAAATTCCGCAGAATGAAGGGGAAAGGAGATGACGAACTTACGCTGATTTTGAAGAGAATTGTGTCTGGAAATGAAACTTGGTCCATCACTTTGAGCCTGATTCCAAGAAAGAGTGGATGCAATGGCAAAAAAAGACAGGAAAAAAAAGGGAATCGTCTGGAAAATTTATGTTCACCATTTTTTGGGATTATGAAGGGATTTTATAGACTGACTAAAGAAAAAGGTACTACTATCACTGGAGAGTACTACGCTACCATATTGGATGAACTGAAGGAAGCTACCAAGGAAAAGAAACGTGGAAAACTGGCTATGGTTGTGTTGCTTTTGCAAGACAATGTGCCGGTTCACAAAAGCAAAATTGCGATGGATGCTGTCCAGAGACTCTTCTTCAAATTGTTGATTCACCCACCCTGTAGCCCCAACCTAGCCTCCAGCAATTTTTACTTGTTCCCAGTCCTAAAAGAAGAGCTCAGAGGAAGAAAATTTAAGGATGAAAGTGAGGTGATGGAGCCAATTTCAGTTCATTTTCAGGGGACAGTCAAAAAATATTTTTTTGATGGTTTAGAAAAATTAATTTCAATATCTAGAGATATTGAACTTAAGGGAGATTATATTGAGAACCAAAAATAGTTTCATTATTTTATTTAACCTACAACCCTTCGTATATAAAGAAGTTAATATAAAGTTGTTGTCTATCAAAGGACAATTTTAAAAATATAAATTTTTTCCTCACTATTCTATTTTAGAGAGTGGATAAAATCTATTGTACATTATTTAAATTGACATTGACATATTCTACATAAATTTTATGTTTAGATAGAAATTAACAATGAGTAAGGTGTACGCTCAAAACTATTGTCATTGACGCATATGGATATGCCTCTCTTCACTCTCGACCAGTTCTGATGTTGGCAGTGTTAACACTATCGTATACAACATACTTGGTAATAATAAACCGAGTACATAGTTTGTTCCTTGTACGTTGACATCAGAGCAATGCAATTTTGTTTTAAGATATTGTTACCAACGCCTCCTATAATTTTGTTGGGCAGGCTGATAACTATTAGGATTTTTCTTAACAAGATAACAAGATTTGGTATTTTCATTATGACATGTGCATTAAACGCCAAGCAGCCGGATGGCACGACTGTGGTGAAATTTTGAAATAAAATCAAAATTTAAACTGGGTAGAATATAATCAGAAATTTCTACAAAAAATTGGCAAAGAGAGTGAGAAGGTCATAGACCTGAATGTGGAGATAGCTTTCTGCTGCACGACAAGGCTATATCTTAATGGTTATTTGCTAGATCTGACAGCTCTAACCGACTTTAATTTTTTTTTTCGAAGGGTCAATGTTGTGTTAAAAAGTGAACAATTTAATGATATGGAGAACATTTAAAATGTTTTAAAAAATTATTCGTTCTGGATGAATTTTTATAACCTTGCAGTGGCTCTAGAATAATGTAATAAATTTATGTAAACTGCTGTGTATGTAAACTCCTATAAATTTTTTGAGAAAGAATCACCTTTTTATATAAAAAACCTAGAAAATTTTTGAATATACCATGTTTGTAACAATTCACATTTTTTTGGTCTAAATCCAGCTACAAAACGGGCTACATGGAGGATATGCCATGGATTGGAACATTCACCTATCGTTTTACTGGCTTCCGCAAGCAACCAACAGATCTTTACAACCGAGCGCTTCTAGTTCAAGCTAGTTCAGATGGTGGCAGCGAGCCATATTGTATTAGTGGAATTCCGACTCATCAGCTACTTATGGATCTTACTGAGGAGGTATGTGTTATTGCATTCATGCAGTGTATATTTGAGACCATATTTATATGTACTTACAATACAAAACAGTTCTGTGCCATTATAATCAAATAAAAATAAATTCAGTAAAATAATAGTAAATCACAATTTAAAAACCTTAATCAATGATATGAAAAAAAATTATATTTCAATTAAAAATCAAGCTTAAACTAATTAAAAGAACTTATTAATAATACAAAAATGGACTTTTTGAAAAATAATTAATTCCAATTTTGATTTCTGTATGTTATTCTCACAAAAAATTAATGGAATGATTAAAAAATTAATTTGGATTTTAAATTTAAATGCGATTTGAATCAATTTATACGTAAAACTCTATAAACAATATTCTTTGTAAAAATTCTATTATTATTGAGTAAGTTTACCTTGACCATTGTCATTAGAAATACAAAATTTTAAACTATCGAATGAACGAACTCTACTTGCAGCAACATATAACTGTCCATGTGAAAACACTGGACGTAGCAATAATACACCAATTTTATCAAAAGTCTGACCTTGCGAATTGTTTATGGTCATTAAAAACAAGTATTACCGGGAATTGTGTTTTTTGAAATTTAAATGGAAGATCTGAGAAAATGTTCAATTAACTCTTGAAAGATTTTTTATTTATAGCAGTTCCCATTAATATTTCACAGTCAATTGTATTGCAATGCAAGCGTTTCACTCTCATTCATGTTCGATTAACTAAAGGTTGTGTAGTATTTAAGTTGCGAATAATCATAACTATAGCATTGACTTTTAACTTCAATTTATGAGATGGCATTCCGCTAACATTCAATGAATTTAAAAATTTAATAGGATAATCATACTCACATTTAAATAATTTTGATCAGAGTTAATTTTATCAAAGCTATAGTAAACTTATAGTGATAATATATATATTGTTCTTATGATAAACGATTAAGTATATCGTCATTAATTAAATCACAATCATCATTTGTTGGTGCTAAAATAACTGTTTGAAGAATTTGTTTGGACAATATAGTTTCACGAATATTACCATAAATGTATTATAGAATTGTAATTATAGAATGTAATTATAGAATTGCCACAAATGAATGTATTACCACAATTCTATAATATCTTTTAACTAACTCAGGATAATTTCTTAATTCACCATTCCTGAGTTTTTTAAAAAATTTTATAAATTCTATTTCATTTAGTGTAGCTTTCATATTTTGCGTTAAACTAACATGATGAAATGAATTAAATTGATTTCATCTAACTGCACAATTTTCAATCAAAGTAGAGTGTGTCCCGTGTAGAACAACTGGTAAAATTTGTCTAAATCTCCATTCAATAAAATGGTTTTACCACCAAATTTCAAACACATATTTTGGGCACATGTCATATTAATATTTCATATATCGAAATTACTGAATTGATATAATGTCCTTTAGAACTATTTGGCTTAATATTTGGAATTGGCAATTTGAATGCATTATGTATTGTTCTACAAGCAAAGCAGTGAATATACATCGAAGGTTCAATGAATTTAATTTATGTATGATAGTAGTTTGAACAAATGTTTTACAGCAATACGCATGTGCAGTTAAACAGAAAACATTCGACCCGTATCATGATATTGCTCTTCACGTATAACACGATCAATCAAATTTTTTTGTTCAACATTTGCACCTGTTGAAACAATCGCATTATCTGTATGATTCAGTGGCAATTCAGTCAGAACTGGTAGATCAAATGTTTCACAATTAAAATTGTGAACAATTAAAATATCTTCAATTTCTAAGAGAGTATGATTAAATGCCGTATTAATGTCATAATTCATTGCAATATTTTCACTTAAATATGTATTAAATTCTAATAGCCAAGTAACGCAGTATTAATAATAATAATGAATTGTGTCAGCTTACGCTGCTATATTTCTAGATAGCCTTTTACCTTATATATAGCCTATTACCTTGTATACAGATATAGTTGTGGTAAATTTGGTGTATAGATAATTAAACAAACATTGTGACATATCCCATTTTCTCTTCAAGTAAGTGTTGGTACTAAAATATTTTCCATTAATATTTTCCATTTTACAAATTGTAGCAACTTCAGGATAATGTTGTAATTATTATTATATGTCTTTTTTATGTAATACTTTAGGATAATGTTTTTATAATAACTGGGCTTTTACTCTTATTTCGATGTATATTACCGATGATTATTCTTAATATTAGACATATTTATATCGAAAACATTTAAAAATCTTTTAATGTTAATATCCGTTATAAGTTGGCCGCTCATATAAGGATAAGATGGCCACTTAATTTCTGGGTAATTTTTTATCTTCCTTTGCATTTTTCATTACTTTTTTCTTTTTTCTCGTGTAAGTTTTTGTTTTCCGTTTCTTGTTTCTTCATTTTCTTCCCACAAGGATTGCAAGAATTTTACAAACAATTCATTGTAGCTAATCTTCTATTTTTTCAGTCTCGTAGTAATTTTCACCGCATTCCACGCATCATATATATTATCTTCGGGACTGGAATTTCCACAGGCTATCTTTTCTTCTTCCTCAGAACTTGAATGTAATTTCATTTTTAGCTTTTTAATATTAAGATTTTTCTTCATAATCTTCCTTTTTGTTCAATAATATAATCTAGAGATGCGAGTACCTTTGCTATTTGCTTGGACAGTTTCGGAACGCTAGTAAGCAGTTCTACAACAGGGTACATATCAGTCAGGTACTTTGAAGGCGGGTCTTTTTGTGAGCATCCTCATTAGATCTTTATGTTAAAGGCCCGGTTGGTGGTAGTTCTTTTTGAACCCGTTCAGACGTAGCATCCTCAAGTATCATTGAGATCTCTTCAATAATTTTGTCATTTTTAAGATTATCAGATATGTAAGCATAATCTGGAAAGATTAATCCGGAATCTAAATTTAGCCCCATTTATGAATTTGTTATTCGATTTGAGGTTATGTTATTGACAGGTTATTATATTCAACGAAAAAACAGTATAAATAGTAAAAAAAATCTCAGGTAAATAGAAACTTTGAAGGCACTCACCAATCTTAGCTCACGACATAAAATTTTTCGGTTGGTCGTTTCAATCGAACAGGCCATATAATATTGAATTACCCTAAGCTAATACCCGGAAACTCATATCATATTATAGTGCATTCGCAGTGATTCCTTATGACACATTTTAATAGTCGTACAAAAAGAAAACGCATTATGAGCGGCATAGTGTACTAAGCGGAAAATAATATAATAATTGAAATATTATTCTGAAAAGAAAAGATATATCTACGTTTGTGTTTCGTACAAATAGTTTAAAAAATAATATATTTATGTCAATGGCTGCGGAAAATGTAATGTTTATCTCATCTCAAAATCTTCGACAAATAATTATTATTATTATATTTATTTCATACTGACATACCTATATTAATTTTTATACTACTCGAATAGTCTGAAAAAAATTTTAATATATATTAGAAAGAGAAGAAATGTAATACCCATTTATATGGGCAATACACCTTGAGACTTAGTCAATAATATTATTTTGACACCGTACTTTCATTCGACTTTCAAAAAATCATCAGTTTATCAGATAAAAATGATAATAAACTTTAATCTCCATTTGGATATGTATATCTGGTAAAACTAACTTATTAGTCTTTGGTTTGCGGACAACCAATGCGGATTCGTATGATTATCTATCTATTCGCCTGTTGCACAAACACGAAACCTAACAATTGTATTGAAATGGCCATATATAAATTTACGTAGACCTAAAAAATCTTAATTAATCCGAGCGCACAGCTAGTATAATTATTTGCGACATTCATAATTTATATGTTCACAAGTGACACACTTCTTGTCCAAAGGTATTTAGATTCAGGACATCAATTATATTTTTTTGTTTAAAGTATCAATTATATTTTTTTATTTGTGGTCACACGTATGGCAACTTATTTATACAACGTATATTCAATGCTTGCTTGCAACACTTATCAAGGTAATGGTGGGGGATGTCTCAGTTTCCAATATTGCTCTCTAAATTTTTGGTGTTTCATAAAAATATTTTGTATTATATTAAGTTTACTATATTATTATAGATCTGGACACAAAGAAATGATATGTGGTGAAAGAAAACACTACTTTTAAATTAAACAATGTCAAAAGATTTCTTCTTGGAGCAATGTCATTTAATAAGCACCGCGGCATGGCTGAACAAACATTGTTATTGTTGATATACGATGTAATTACTGTTGATATACGATGTAATAGATAAATTTATGATGAATAAATTCTGCTAATATGTCGTGTAATAGATATGATATGTTCTGTAATACTATTTCTCAGTGATATCGGCAAAAGGCCGACCTTGCCGACACTAGCATTAGGCACAACCGTCTTTGGATATCGGTGTGAAGCCCAGATGCATTGTGATGTAATTATATATGTATGCAGTGTATTTTGTCTGAAATGTTATTGTATTTCGTGTATTTTTATACATTAGTTCGTTTTAAAAAAAATATTTTAATTATTACTCAAAAATTCAGTATTTGCGATTACTTTGTAATAATTTTCTGTATAGTTTAACATTTAATTAAACTACTATCTCTATCGAAATTTTTGGTATTATTTTATTATATGTCTTTTATGTAAATTGTATGTTTAAATACTTTTAATTGTTCTTAACATTTCACCTGACTTATCTGAATTTCTCATAAATATAAAATATCTGTATAATGTAAGTTACGTATGTACACAGTGTAAATGTGCACACTATTAAAAAAATATTTTTAATCACAAATAGCAAATAAATCCACATTCAATTACTAACGTGAATCTAAGAAAAAGGTTTGCAATACCTGAACTGAACTTCTTGTTTTTGCATTTTGTTTTTGCCCTGGTCTAAATATAACATTTTGTCTATTTGGCAAATGTACACCTAACCTATAAATTGTATGAGACTGTTAGTGCATTTCATATTCAAATAAACGCCATATAGCCTCGGTAGATCCTACATAACGTCCACTTACAAAATTTCTAACTTCATCAATTGAAACATTTACATTTGTATCATTCAATTCAATGCTTGCACTATCATATGCTTTATAGACATACTTATAAATATATTTTATGCTTCTAACAGTAATACAAACTTCAACGTTAATATGACAGTTTAATTTTGTAAGAAGATATCGGTTATAAGGAACAACATATTTACTGTTAAGAGTTTCACCTCTAACATCTACGATTCCACTATTATCATGTATTATCATGTCTTTGAACATTTTCCATCTCAAACTTACGTGTATTTGAATTAATGTTACTGTTATTATTTCGCAAAAGGTAATGATTCCTGTTTTTGTCGCCTTTCGGTTCAACCAGTTAAGAGTTGGGTTGCCACCTGTACTATATTATATAGTATCGTGCTATATTTCAGTCAGTTGTACTATATGTTATAGAATATCAGATTCAGAATAAGCTAGTAAACTTTGTTTTGGAATGTTTAAAGGATGGAATGTTTAAAGCAATTAGAAGTTCCTTAACTGAACATAACATTTCTTTAGACAAAATATCAGGATTAAGTGCTGATAATTGTAATGCCAATTTCGGTATCCATCATTCATTATTCACTAATATGCAAACAGTTGTTCCTGATATTATCAAAGGTAACTGTCATGCACATATTGTGCATAACATAGTGAAATTTTCTATGAATTGTTTAATGCATGATGTAGAAAATATTATTTTAAAGATTTATAGTCATTTTTCACCCCAGCGGTGAGGCGGGAAGAATTAAAAAAAATTGTAGCGAGTGTCATCGACCGGGAATGGCATGAACTAAAAAGACATGTAGGCACAACATGGCTTTCTTTATTACCTTTTATTGATAACATACTGCTGAATTGGTTACCCGTAAGAAACTATTTTGTTAGTCTACAGAATGACTGCCCATCAATCTTGCAAAATATTCTTTTGCTGCATGAAACAGAAGGGCAAACTATCATTGAAATTTATTTTCATTTAGTCAGTCATATTTTGCATGTATTCAACAAAACTGTGAAGTTGCTAGAAGGAAATAATATCACCATTTTAGATGTCTAGAATATTATGAAAAACTTAAAGAATGAATAGAGCAGCGCGAAACCGACCATTTCTTTGGATATGACACAAATAGAAAAATTAATAAAATAAAGAAAAATCTCCCGAACTTTCAAGTAGGATTCATAGTAACGTTTTGTTGTTTATTGAAAAAAGTTTAATATATTTAAATAAATGGTTTGATTTTAACCCAACTTATTGGCTCAACCAATGCCAATTTCTGAATTTAAACACTAAAATTGAATTTAAACAAATCGAGAGGATATTGGATTCTTTAAATTTAGTTACTAAATTAAATATTAATGTCAACAATTTGTATTCAGAAATAATTGTGGTTAATGAAATTATTTCAAAAATAAGCAACGAACAAGCGTTTAAATCTAAAAGTACTTCTGAAAAATGGCAAATGTTTTTTAAAAACTCGGATACAAATTTAACAAATATATTTAAAATTATTTCCTTTTTACTTTCCATACCTGCAACTTCCGCTTTTACGGAAAGAATTTTTTCCGTAATGAATATAAAATGGCGAGAAGAAAGGAATAGGGTCTCTATTCACTTAAATAAAAACAAATTGTTAATTTATTTTAATATGGATCTAAATTGTTCAGATTCCTATAATTACTTTAAAAATAATAAGACTTTGTTAACCAAAGCAAAGACTAATAACAAATACACACAGAAAAATAAATAATTACTAAAAATAAATGTGCAATATTTTTTACCTTGAATTTCCCTATATTACTATATTTTTTTACAATGTTTTGAAAAATATACTATTTTACCTTCAAAAAAAGGTGGCAACCCTAGTTAAGAGTCGGATGTATGCGGTGAAATATTTCGTTTCTAACTATATAACATATAATACCATACTAATTTACAAAAGGATTATACATAAAAAATAGTTACACAAAATATGTGCAACATTTTTTCATTTTGGAATTCCCCAAATTCAGTTAAAAACCAACTTAAACTATATCCAAGGTTGAATCGTATACCGTATCAAGAGATTTATAAAGACATTATAACAGAGAAATCATGCTCATGCATTTACTTTAATAATTAGTCTAAAAACCATCTCATCGATCCCATTGTGCCGAGCGTGTTCGTGGAACGCTATTAAGAGTCTCACAGCATGGCCGGGCCGGCGTGCGTGCGTGTGTATATTAGTAAGAAATGAAATATTTCACCGCATACATCCAACCCTTAGCTGGTCGAACCGAAAGGCGACAAAAACAGAAATCATTACTTTTACGAAATAATAACAGTAACAATAATTCAAATACACGTACATATAATGAAAACACTTCAAGTAGGCACAGAAGCAACAACACAGAATATCAGGAAAATGATAACGAATGTAATGTAAATAATTTGGATATTTTCCCCGATAATTATATATGTGCTTTGAATATTGTTCCAAGGAATTTTATTAGTCATACTTGTAGATCAATGGTTTTAGTACGTCGTTTTTGTAACGCTAAACATTTCCACTCTAAAATAACACAATGATTCAACTTCTTTCACATTGTGTTGTCATAAAGGGAAAGTTTCTCTGCTGTCATTGTCTGAAAATAGTGTTTTTAATAATTTGTTCAGTCGATTAAATTAAAATAATTCTTTTAAGAAACGAAAATCAAAAAACTTTTTTAAAATATTCGTGCTTATAACTTAGCATTTGCAACGGTTAGTTCAGAAGCAAAAATTAATACAAATTCTATGCAAGAAGTCTATCATTTCAAAACTCACGATGTGTTTTTACATCGTGCGCGTAATTTAGTAACTGAATGTAGTAGGAGTCCACGCTATGTGTAGTTATATTTTTATGGTGTTGATACTGTGGCTAATTTCAGATTATGTGAGAATGCAAATATACATTATGATAATCAATTAACGCAAGAAATTGCAATTGAATTAGATACAGTAAATCCATTTGTACGATCTTTTAAATCGATGCGTGAATTTTGCAATAGGACTGTTAACATTTATAAGGAGGTGTCCATCTTTTGAAAGAAATACTGTTGCATTCTACCGTCCGTAACATTTCTATTTTAGATAGTTCATTAGATCCTTTGGCATATCCTATTTTATTCCCTAATATACTGGAGGGTATAATACGATAAAATGATAAAAAGATACTGGAGGGCATAATAACATAATTCATAACATAGCAAGTACATAAAATGTTGTTGTGCCGAGAAATCGAGTTACAATGCTACAATATGTTGCATATCAACTTGCTGTTAGAGATAATTTAGTTATTTACATCATTGCCAAAAATTGTTTTCGCAGTTGATGTGTATGTCCATATTGAGGGCTCACGTTTGCATTTCATTAAACAAAATCAAACTAATTGAAGATCTGAATTGTATAACAATCTCACTGATTATTTAAATTTGAATTCTAACTTAAATTATGATGTTTCAAATGTTGGACGTCGAATTATTCTTTTATCATCATTTGTTGGCTCACCACCTAACGTGGACCAAAACTATTTGGATGCTATGTGTATAGTTTGGCATTATGGTAAACCAAGTTTATTGACTACGATGACATGTAACCCTAATTGGCCTGAAATTGTGAATAACATATAATGATGCTTCAAATTTTAGGCCTGAACCTCGAGTTTTCAAATCTGAATTAAAAGAATTATTGAGTGCATAATTACAAACGACATATTTGGTAAAGTTGTTGCATTAATTTATACAATAGAATTTCAAAAGCACAGTTTACCACAAGCACATATTTTAATTTCTCTGTCCCATAATGACAAAACTGTGACAATTGAAGATAATAAGATTGTTTGTTGTGAAGTTCCCAATAGACAAATATATGTTATATATGTTAAAAAACATATGATGCAATGTCCATGTCGTTTGTTAAAAACAAACACGGTTTGAGATGGAAAATGTTCAAAGACATGAGACATGATAATAGTTGAATCGTAGATGTTAGAGGTGAAACTCTTAACAATAAATATGTTGTTCCTTATAACCCGTATCTTCTAACCAAATTAAACTGTCATATTAACGTTGAAGTTTGTACTACTGTTAGAAGCATAAAATATATTTATAAGTATGTCTATAAAGCATATGATAGTGCAAGCATTGAATTGAATGATACGAATGCAAATGTTTCCATTGATGAAGTTAGAAATTTTGTAAGTGGACGTTATGTAGGATCTACCAAGGCTGTATGGTGTTTATTTGAATATGAAATGAATATCAGTCTCATTCAATTTATAGTTTATTTGAATATCAGTCTCATACAATTTATAGGTTAGGTGTACATTTGCCAAATAGACAAAATGTTATATTTAGACCGGGGCAAGAACAAAATGCAGAAACAAGAACATAATAACATTAGAAATACTAAGTTATTAGCACTTTGAACTAAATATCAAATCATGATAGGGAAAGAAATGGAAAATATGATCATGTGGTGTAGATAAAATAATTTCGTGTATGTATGTAGTATCTCCTATAGTCCATTCAATTTCAAGATGGAATGTTTATAAACAATCACTTTTGACAGTTCAGGTATTGCAAAACTTTTTCTTACATTCACGTTAGTAATTTAATGTGGATTTATTTGCTATTTGTGATTAAAAATATTGTTTTCAATAGTGTGCACATTTACACTGTGTACATACGTAACTTATATTATATAGATATTTTATATTTATGAGAAATTCAGATAAGTAAGGTGAAGTGTTTCGAACAATTTAAAAGTATTACATAAAAAAGATATAAGAAAATAATACCAAACATTTCGATAGAAATAGTCGTTTAATTAAATGTTAAGTTACACAGAAAATTATTACAAAGTAATCGCAAATACTGAATTTTTGAGTAATCATTAAAATATTTTTTTTAAAACGAACTAATGTATAAAAATACACGAAATACAATAACATTTCACAGACAAAATACACTGCATACATATGCAATTACATCACAATGCATCTGGGCTTCAAACCAATATCCAAAGACGGTTGTGCGTATTGCTAACGCCGGTGAGGCCGGTCTTTTGCCGATATCACTGAGGAATAGTATTACAGAACATATATCTATTACACAACATATTAGCAGAATTTATTCATCATAATCTATCTATTACATTGTATACCAGCAGTAATTACATCGTATATCAACAATAACAATGTTCGTTCAGCCATGCCGCGGTGCTTATTAAATGACATTGCTCCAAGTAGAAATATTTTGACATTGTTTAATTTAAAAGTAGTGTTTTCTTTCGCCACATATCATTTCTTTTGTGTCCAGATCTATAATAATATAGTCAACTTAATATAATACAAAATATTTTTATGAAACACCGAAAATTTAGAGAGCAATATTGGAAAATGAGATGTACGGACATCTCCCGCCATTACGTTGATAAGTGTTGCAAGCAAGCATTGAATAAACATTGTATAAATAAGTTGCTATACGTGGGCATACAATATAAAGTGCTAAATCTAGAATATTTTATAATTACATACAACAGACACATTACAAAGTCGGAATTACGGCCAAAATATCAAACACAGAAATAGCGCGCGCACACGCACACACACACACACATATGTGTGTGTGTGTTTGTGTGTAGATATTTATATATATATATATATATATATATATATATATATATATTTGCAAATTAACACACAAGATTATCCTTTGATTCACTATGCGCTGACTAGACCTGGAACTATCATATGAAATTAATAGGCTTAAACAGATTGGTGGTGAAATGTAACACGCAAACATTATAAGTTAACTCCGGAGTATTATATCAGACGTACATTTTCTGCCATAGTACATTCCCCTTCTCTTTCAACATTACCTCCTGCAACATTATTTTGAATTTCATCTAAAGCACGGTTCTTGCAACTATTATTTTCTTTTAATGATAAAAAAAGTTGCATCACACAAATTTGCAACTCAATGTCAATAATACAAACTAATAAAAAATTACAAAATTAGAGATAGTTAGAATAATTTTCTAGTGGTTGATTAATAATTTCTATGACTTTTTAACAAAAATTTGGATGGGGTTAAAATCTTAATATTTTTGAACTCCTATTTTACAGACTTTCATTTTATATCCCACATAATGAGGAAGATAATAACAATTTTTGACCCTTCATTTGCCCCCGCTCTCTACAAATCAACCCGAATTATAGTTTTTATGTTTTATATCAACGTTCGCACAATAAATGGCTGTAAAATACAGACAGACGTACATAGAGTAACAAGTACTTTGTTTTTAAAATTATGGTAAAATACTAAAAGGGAATCATTACAATATTCAATTAAATACAATATTACATTTACAGATGCTTCTAAAAAACTTAAACCTTTAATATTTAAAAAAAATATACATCTTTACGTATACAATGAAATTATAAAATTTATCTCCGTACTATAATACTCAGTAATCTGTAATACCCAGTAAAAGCCAAATATCGATTTACTACTTCTAAAGTCAAGTATATTTAATAATTCTACATTACGCCTATTATAAAATTTCTACAAACCTTTTGTTTAGGACACGTAATAATTTTTTTTTTAAATTTTTGCTCCCAATATCTGATGTGTGTAAGAAATCTTACGCTTTCCCATTATTATCTGAAAATATACAAAATAACAACAAATTTTTCCACCAATTTACAAAGCGGTACAAAATATTATGCATTTCAAATGTATCATAGAAATATTATATTACAATCATTTATATGTAATTTGCATTTTATCGTAATATATAACATAAAACTTACACTGTCTACAAGCCGTGTACGCGTTATAAATCTATGGCACAAGCTGACGAAGAGCAACCAGATCACACATCCTCAGTGTTTGCAAGCGCAAACGGTACTGAATTCAAAATATACACGAGCGCCGGAGATAATAATCGTATTTATTTTCACAGAAGCTAATATTGCGCGTGGAATGCCGTAAAAATTCGGCAATTTTGACCTAATACCAAATGCTTCATATTTATGTCGTAGTTAAATCCATGTACAAGAATGTAGCTACATTAATTAAGAATAGACACAGTGAATTGAAAATCGATTTATCTTTATAATTTTGTTCTAATATGCGAAACAGCAAACAGCCTTTTTGGTAAAAGAGATTACTTTGAGATTTTTTTTAAGTTTGGAACATAATTTTGAAAAAAATATCGTACAACAATGTAGTACAAAGGCCATTCTATGCGCTAGTATTTTAATATAAAGTCTAATTTTGGTAGTTATTGAGTATTTTGCGAAACCAAACACCCATTTTCGCCTATTTGTGAAATCCGCCCCTTAATGTACGACGCTGAGGCATATTCAAAAACGAAATAACGTTTTGTTCCTAAAAAAAAAGAAAATATAAATAAAAATTTTGGTTTAAGTTCCGTTTAGTGAAAAAGAATACATATAAAAAACGACATATTAATAATGACGTGTAAATGCTCTTTGTATGAAGAAATGGACGTCAATTAGCTGTCAAACATAAATTTTATAACCTCGCTTTATGCGATCTACTTCACACATTTTCATATTTTTATTTTTGGGTTTGTTTTTTTTAAATTCCTCTCTATTTTTGCAAATTCTTTGTTTAGGTTCACTAAAAATGGCAATTAAGTCAAAAAACTTGTAACTAATATTTCCTTGACATTGTATGGTTTTGTATGGCAACTTTTTTCAAACCACTTTTAAAAGAAATAATCGCAACCGACTCCTAATTTTGGTTGATATTTCGTTTTTTATATATTTTCTTCCATTTGAAACCAAAAAAATGGAAAGTTTACATTTTCGCTAAACTGAACTTGTTCCAAAATTTTCATACCGCTACACATTATTGAATAAATTAGAAATATCAACACAAACTTTGAATTCAATTAGAAAACGTTGATTCGAAATACAATAACACTTGTAACTAACTTGTAACTCTTGTAACTAACACTAACACAATAACACTTTACTGCACTTATTATAATCTCATTTTACATCACATTAGACATTGTCTGTTTTACATTGACAATTAATATTATTTTATTTTATTTGAATTGGATTAACTGACACCTTGAAATGAATTAACTGACACCTTAATATTAATATTATTTTGCTTTGACACCTTAATATTAGTATTATTTTGCTTTGACATTCTTTGGTTTTATTTCTTAAAACATTTTTATAATATTTCGAACGTCAACTTCAGTTGCCAGAATAAGTATTTTTACACAATTCAGATACCACAGTAATAACAGAGTCACAAGTGGCAAATTGTGAGTTGTGTATTAAAGATTAATTTGTGGAAAACGTAAATGAATTTTTCTATTTTTTTTATTCTAAAGCTCGTCAATAGCTATGAAACAAAAAAAAAATTGGAGAAAAAAAAATTGGTTGATAACAGGCTGGTGATGATAATGGTAAAATTCAAATTTTAAAGGTTATGAACATAGGTATTAACTTTTTTTTATTTTGAACCTTTTTTTTTTATTTTCTTGGAGATTACTATGGAGTGCTTGTTTGGAAACGCAGTTGAAGCTGGTGGTATTGAGCTTTACAATTTCATGGATCTGTTAGTATGCTACTACTGAAAGGAAAAGCATGATAAAGAAGTCTCATGTCGATGATTTGAAAGCTGGAGGTATCATAAGTTTGGATGGTCAACCAGTTTCAGTTTCCAAAGCAACCATATGAAATATTTTATTACTGTGACACAATATTTTTATTTTTATATTGATTTTATTTTCGCATGTCAACCGCATCATTTCCTCACAAATTCTTTAAAAAAAATAGAAAAAACACAACTGGAATTGACTGCCAAAGGTTCTGTATCTCGACATATGTATGTATAATGAGAGCATGAGATACGATTAATGCTTATAATCTAAATTTAGTTAGTTCATTTACAGTAGGAACTTTATATCCTTAGATATTCAAACAATATCCTTGGATATACATTGCAATAAATAGAAATGTATACTAATATACTTTTAGTTCTATTAGGATCTGATACTGTAATGACAAGAAATTATTTAGTAAATACAAATTTCTCGCTAAAACTCAATAAATGATACTATATTTTTGTTACAATTCATTGTCTCTCTAAACTGTATTATAACTTAGTACTTTCAGTAATATCAGGTATACTTAAATGTGTGCTAAATATTAATTTATCTTGGTTGTTTTCGATTTTGCAGTTCATGCAAGACACATCGATGAAGCGTTTCATATTCACATTCTCTGCCGAGCTCTCCCATGATGACTTCAACAATATTGGTGCGGCTGATGAGGATTTTGCCAGATGGCTGCAGAAGATTAGAAGCCAGGGACTGCTCAATGACACAGTACTGATTGTGATGGGTGACCATGGTCCTAGGTGATATAAAATAATATTATTTGTTGTTCTATTAAGTAAATATTTATTGTTCTAGAAAGTGGCTATAAAAGCAGAAAGATTATGACTGTAACAAAATTATGCAAACCAAACTACACTTAATAATGTCATAATCATTTAATTTATTAAGTTTCTGTTTAGTTTTTGTTTTTTTTTTGTAAATCTGATTGTTTTTTAGAGCAATGTCTATTATACCAACAACTCTCTGATATTGCAACATAATAAGTTTCAAGCAATGAATTTAATTAAATACCTTGTTAAATATTTTTTAACTAATAATTCAGCGATTATTATTTGTAATAAAGACATTTAATGACAGCATAAATGAATGATACTTTTGTGTTATAGCATGTAGGTAATTAAATAACATATTAAGACGAAAAATTCCAATATAATTTGTTCTAGTTTTCTTAATGCAGAAACATATCAGGTGAAAAGAATGAGAGTCTTCAGTAATACAATGCATCAAAATCTTACCTTTGTAGAACATATTTATTATAAGATAATAAATTTCCCAGGTATTCCAACATTCGTGACACACTACAGGGTAAACAAGAAGAAAGATTGCCGCTAATGTCGATTCTACTTCCTGAATCACTCAAGACCGCATATCCTCAGGCAGCTCTCAACCTGGCCCACAATGCTCGTGTTCTGACCACGCCATATGATTTGCATGCTACCCTGTTGCATATAGCAGGGTTGAGGGAGAGAGCTGTAAAAGTTAAGGTTCCAGATTCTGAGTTGTCGAGGTCTATGTCATTGCTTGATAAGGTGCCTAAAATTCTATTATTGATTATTATTTATTCTTTGAAACTATAATCTAACAAGTTTCGGTGGAGCTCGAGAAGGCCTTAAAATAAATTTGCATGCAAGTATGCCACCTAATCATCTGTTTAGGGTCCTGTGTATATATTTACCGTTTGAGTGCCGACGAGCGCTTCTAACTAAATTTGCCACGAGCGCGATGGCACTCGCGAAATCAGTTGCTGTTTAGCGCGCGGTAGGGGACGTTGCACGCACGCATCACAAATTTTTTATCTTTCTACGTGTTATATAAAGTTCAAATTATAATATTATTAGTAATTACAATACAAAAAGGATCCAGGAAAAGAACATTTTTAACCCATAATGTCGGAAAATGAAAATACTTGGAGTGAAAATGATTGTTTTTCAAGTTGTGAAGAAAGTGATAATGGGAGTGACATTGTGGTGCACTGATAGTGGTAATAATGACGATAACAATTTTTTTGCTGATACGGAGGATGTACCGGACTGTGAAAATGACGTTGTGACCTTGATTTCAGTTTTTGTTATAATTTTTGTTCACAATATATATTTCCATAATTTTCTTTGTATTTTATTATCCTTGTACAAGTTTTTATTAAGAAAACACTGAAAAAATTATTAAAATTGGATTATTTTTGGAAGAGATACAGTTTTTTTTCCAGATAATGGTAAATGACATCAGAAACAAAAGATTTCCTTGGCATTTTAAGTATATATGAGTAAAAAACAATGACACTAAAATGGTTAAACATAGTAAAGGGCAGCATAAGCAAGAAAACTTTATTGACATACCCACAGATTTAAAATATTAGAAGCAGTTGACATGTCAACCGTAACCAAAAGACAGAGTGCAATATTTATAGGTGTGGCTTAATGCAGTAGCCACACGTATTTGACTAAATATTAATGTATTAAACATAAACATTGTTTAAACATACCGAAACCTTTATTTGAACCTAAACCGATTTCCAAATTAGTTGTTGTAATCACACAATATGGTAATTCATTTTATTTTTATTAATATTTGTATAAAATCATTTCAACATTTTCTTATCACATTTATTTATTAAAACAAAATACATGCATAAAATAATTTTATTAATCTTTAAATTATATCTTATACTTGAATTTTAACTTGAAAATGGCCCTAAAATATAAATTTAGCTGATATTAAACGAATAGGTAACGAAAGAACGTAAATTGTAAAGATAAAAAGCCTGAAATGTGATATAATCAAATCAACTATCTTAAAACTCAAATCCAGCCTATATTTTTTTTAGAATGTTAATCAAACGCATAATTACTATAAATTTGCATGGCGTTATTATAGTACGATATTCGTGAAATTTTTCATAATCAGTAATTTGTTTATTTTTTTTGATCATTCCCTAACTTATATAAATTTCTTTTCAACACAGTTAAATTATGGCGAAGTATTCCTACATTATGTAAAGATGCAAGTAAAATTATAAAATAAGTAATTTTTATTTTTATGGTAAAAATTCACTCACACAGAGGCATTCTCTGAAGTATATTTAAATTATTAATGACTTGAAAACGTTTCTCACCTTATTCTCACCGATATATCTCACCGATAAAAAAGTAAGTCCAAAATGTAGTTGCGACTCGGGAATTTATTAATAATTAGATAAAGTTTAAAATTAGAACTGCTTAAAGATTTAGAATGTACATTTCACAATAAATCATGAGTACATACTTTTATAATGTAATACATGGCAATTTTCTGTGTGAAGCGCTATCAGATTTGTAGGCACTACACTTAACCACTTTTAAGGATAATTCTTGAATAAATAATGGGAATGTTGTTGAATTAATAAATAAAATATTAAATTGCACGAAGTTGATAATTCAGGTCTGTCAATGTGGCGTTCTGGCCACACGCAAAAATCAGGCGTGGTGACAGTTTCCGAGTTAAGAAAACATATGAAACAAATGTGATCTCGCTCGAATTATTACAAGTAACGTCGAAAAGAAAGAAATTAAAGTATGTCAATCGTTATGATTTTAGCTAAATATTGTCCTATTATTTATATGTATCTGCTTCTTATTATTATAAATCTATGGATATATCAAACATTTCATATTCGACTTCACATGTAAATTTTGGAAACAATATATTGCATATGAATAAATGTGTGGATTTGAATCTTACCCAGAAATTAATATCCATACATTTATTGGACATGTATTTGCTGTCTAAAATATGTTTTACAAAGCGGTGGTCAAAGAGTTTTGTTATAATTTTTAATATTGATGGCAGTGTATAACCAAGCAAATAATATCCCCTCTTATCTTAGCTTGACTTATTACATTAGGAAGAAGTTATGATTAGTCTGTGAATTTGAGATTTAGGATTTGAAGCATCACTGCCTGAAGAGGTTACGGGGACATTCAATCACAGAAACTCAATATATACACAATTTTAAGCACACTAGGGGTCGTGGGTTTAAATTTCTCTAATCCACAAATTTATATTGGAATCTAGATTAGAATACACTATAATAATTTTGGGTATATAGAGACTGTTTCTGTTGTGTTGTATATTTAAGTGAAATATAATTACATTTGTCTTGATTACACCATCGCCGTGACAATATCATATTGTAAATGCATTAGGCGTTGTTTTTTTTATAATAGCTGGCACAACTATGATAATTTCATTTATAATTTTACATTTTTTTTGGTCATCTAAGTATATTATACTTTGTCATAAAGATAGGATAAGGATATAAAATATATAGACATAATAACTCTAAAAAAAAACAAAATGGATTGATATGACATTCTTCTATTAAACCCTGCCCTGTGTCTGTCTCCACTTTTGCTCCATTGATTGGTTTCACTTTAGAAAAGGGTTAAGAACAAGTCTTTAGTCAATGTCATTCGTTTCTATCCTGTGCCACCTATATCCGCTATGAAACAGCTGCTTTTTTTAATGTCAAGACTCTTAATGCATTTGTGGCTATCCTGTGGGGCGTTTTTCTCCTAATAAACTCAACAACTTCTTACACCAGGCTCCGTAAGTGATAAATGGTAGAATATATGTGTCGAATATGTTAGTTTTTTTGTTCTGTAGTAATATGCTAAGTCCATAGCTCTTCCATGCAAAGTCTATACATCTTCTATCAAATTTTTTTTCCTGGCTGTCTTTATCCAATTTGATCTCTGTCGATGATTCCCCACTCTATCGATAGTCATTTGCTTTACTTTCATTTTTGTAATAGTATTTGTATAATTGGTCATAATATTAGTTTTAGTGAAAAAGTATTATTACTGAAAAACCTCTCGACACAACAATAGACACGCTGAAAAACTTTTCTGCCGTTGTTAAGGGTTATTGATTTTTATTTAGACATTATGATGATTTTGTAATTTATATATAATACAAAAGGTAACATTAGAAATTTTCAGAATATCGTAAATGGAAACAAATGACAAGATTGTAATTTATTTACTGTTTTTCAAAACTGTCTCAGCATGTATAAGCAGTCAGCCCATCCTTCCTTGGACGTCTCTTCCACAGCATTTTTGAAGGCAGATATCGCTTTTTCGGAGTCAGAATAATTCGTAACAGTATATTCAGCTTTCATCATTCATGACAATGCCGAATACAGCAGTTGAATGACCACTGTCGAATACTTAAAATTTAGTGAAATCAGTTAATGCAATGGTGTTTTTGAGCTACGATCAAATCATGGAGTATTTTGGTCAATTATGGCATACTTGCTTACTTAAGGGTTTACTCTCTTGTTAATCCTTAATATGAGCATCGATGTTATCATCAGTTCTTCCTATTAAGGGACATTCTTCAGGCAGAACATCATTGAGATTGGTACAACCATATTTGAGGTTGTTCTAACCAGTTGTAAATAGTAGCATAGTTTGGGGCTTCATCACAACTAAAGTCATAAATAATCATTGCGTGGAAGTTTTCTCGTTTAAAATTGAGCTTGTTGCAATCATACAATTTTCAAATTGCCGTTAATTTGTAAAAACAAACGACAAATGCAAGTTAAGTACCTAAGTGGTTTACCAAAGAGTTAAATTTTGTAAAAGTTTTATTCATTTTTTTGTTACCATTAATACAAATGATTCCTTCTAAGAACTTTCAGTGCTACCCTCATACGCACACTAATATTTACATCAAGGAAATATTTATTTGATACACTAATGAAAGCTGGCTAGGTCATTTGTAACCTAACCCTACTGTTCTTGCTCATACTGCTCAATACTGGTTCTTGCTTACATCCACTTTCTAATATGAGAATCTTTGGTGAAAAACTCACCTCTTGTTTCGATCCATGTCGCAGTGACAGAACAGTGACATGAAAGTCACGGTGACAAAATCTCTATTAGTGACGCAGCAACTCGCCTCTACTTGGAATCGATCAATATTTCGTAACCTTATATCTAAACATGATAAGTTGTTTTCTTCTACACTTAAATATAATCTAGGTAACACAGTATTTTGCGCGATTTTTGTTTCTCATACCCATTCTTCTCTAGGATTTGTGAACTTCTTTAAAACATGAATGACTTCTTTATCCCCTAGTTTCTACTGCCCACATTGTCTGTCAATCTTTTTTCTACTTGTTCTTCATTAAACTGACATCTTTGTCGTCAGGTTCATAGATTGTGTCATCCATTTTCTTAATTGTCCGCATCGATAGCATTGTTTGTAATATTATCTTCTTCCTGTAAACTAACAAACATTGCTATTATAAGACTTCGTCTCCTGTGCAACCCGAGTGCACAGTAGAACAAACTGAAAGACTTAAAAACATTATTCAGTCTACCTTTCTAGTATTGAACAACTTTTATCTATTTTTCTATTACTGTAAAAGACTTGGGTCCATTGATCAGTCATGGATCTTAGTTTTCCCAGGTAAATGTTGACAATCGTAATTTATTTTGAAGAGAGGTATTCTGTAATTGTTACGGGATAATGGACTAATAATTACTTTGGACACAAATCCATTACATATTTGTTCTTAAAAATACCATATTTCTTTTGTGAATATACCATTCTGTTCATACTGCCCAGTTTTAGAATTCTTTGGACTCTAGTGTGCTATATAATATAAGTTTTCAAAAACTGCCTGTAGAATTATATCTTATCTAATTTCTTTCGTGCTGTTATCCTTCTCCAATTCTGTTTACTCCAACTTGTATTTTTTTAATCATATGTAATAACTTTTTTGTTAGTGGTAAGGTACCTACATCTTTTGTAGATTACGTCAGAACTGATTGTAGCAGTAACATCACTTATATTATGTTAAAAAGGTTATAAATAAAAATATGACTAAAGGAGATATATATAGTATATCATTGTTAAACTTACTTGATATTATACAGGTTCGTTATACACCGATTGGTAAAATTAAAGTATCACCAAAAATTTAGAAAATAGTCCAGTGAAATAAGGCATTTTGTCTTATTTCACTGGAATATTTTCTACTACAGAATAAAAGGAGGAAAGCTGAAAATGTACATAGGACTTTGTTTAATGTTCAAAGATAGACTGAAAAATCTCATAAGGTATCATCCGCTAGCTCAGTGGTACACAGTGCCTTATAAGCAATGACACGTAGGTTTCCCTGAACATTTAGCATATTATACATAATATATTTATGAAAATTATAAAAACCCTCTCTTTGATATATGATTTGCAGTTCGTGCACACAAAGCAAATGTTTTTGGATGCTGGAATATTAGATAAAATGTACAAACTTCATTCCTATATTGTATGAAATTATAAATCTTTTCGAATCAGAAATGGTCCATACGAAATAAAAATTGATTACCTACTTCAAAACGTCAGTTTATAGTCTCAAGGCAAGCAAGAGTTTGTTTGATTATCGGCTATATGTTGGCTATATTCAGATTGAAACAATACCGTAATTATGACATTTGCATATAAACAATGACTCATTGTCTTTATAATAAGCTATAATAAGTAACGTCTTTCAAAAATAATTTTGTATATAATTTGAATAGTTTTTAAATATATGTATTTTGTCAGTGAAATATATTTTAGTAGTGAAGTTTTCTTTGTGCATATTTATCTGATATTAATATTTGATTAGTTTATTTTTTTCTTACATTTTTCCTTGTGAAATTAAACAAACAATGGTGACTATTGAAGTTACTGTTTCTTAGGGATGCATCAATACGCCTTTCTGCCGATACGATACCGATATTTATAAAAAAGTATTAACGATACCGGTACCAATACCGATGCGGACACTACAGGCTTCAAAAGGTGTAGAAAGTAAAAAGCTGTGGGTTTAGGATAGAAAATATAGAAATAGATCACATTACTTACGTATATTATATTTATTTCGAATGTTAACTATCAAAATTTGGAAATTGTAAGTTAACAAAATATTAATTATTTTTTGAAAATAATAATTAAACAATATATCAATTAAATAATAAAGTTCTGATTAGAAATTAATAATTAAAATTCATGTCTATAAGATTTTTATTCAGAAAACACAACACAACACAATATCCTTAAATTATTAGGTGAAAGCCAAGTCTGTTTGGACGAAACCAGCCGTTGAGAATAGCTTTTCAGATGCGACAGAACACATTTGGAAACTGAAATATTTTTGTTCTATTTTTTTAAAATTTGGATATAAATTACGCCAGAAAAGGAGAGGCTCTACTTCTCTTGATATATTGGGGGATCTTCAAATATCTCTGTAGTTTTTCTTTGAGAGAATCAGTGCTTAAAAGACAGAGAGGCTCATTTTCTTTACCCTCATTAATAATATTTTCACAAACATGCCATATTCCACATCTCATAAATGGCTCAGAACTTGTACTTGGTTATTTCATTGTAAATTCTGATATAGTTTGTGGGTTCAGTAACTCTCCAAGCCGTCTTTTTGCCATACTAATAGTAGATTGTTTATGAAATATTTGAAGTTTATAATGCAGATCTATTACGTTGGCTAAGCAATACGATTTTTCATTTTCTAAATAATCAAACCTTTCATTAAGAGCCAATATCATATCAGCCGCCATAAGTTTCGATACATTCCCTCTTGCAGAACATTGTCCGCCTGTATCTTTGATGTTCTTAAGCATTCTTCGGAGACTGTTAATTAATGGAATAGCGTCAGATTATACAGCTGTGGCTTTGCTGATTGATTTTGTAACCTCTTCAAAATAACACAAAATGTTCACCACCTCATCTATCATTCTTCCGTTGTGAGTTCTACGTTGCATTTAATACTAGGCAAACATGCTTGCCCTGCAAGTCGTTGCTCCAGTAATCGCCTTAACGCTTGCAATGTCGAGTCCCATTGCGTAGATACGTCTTGTATAAATACGTGATTCGGATCGTTATCTCGCATTTCCTTCACAATCTTCCTGCTTTTCATAGAATTATTAAAATTACCAATGATAGACCATGCTCTAGTAATCACGACATTCACCTGATACTGTTTAAAAAGGCTAGCTTCAATTACAAATTGTAGTGAATGGACCTAACACTTGATTGGCACTAAATGTTGTGTTTGTTGAATCTCTCTGATAGCGACACCCTTATTTACAGCGTCGTTGGTAACTATGGCTCGAACTCTGTCATGTATATCGTAATATTGAAAAGCCTTTTTTATATTACATGCTATGTTGGATTCTGAGTGCTGAAGACCCTCGAATGGCATTACTTCGAGGCAATAAACCTTGTGCTCAAAATTAGCATCTATCACATGAGCAGTTATGCTAATAAAATCATTTGGTAGTGAAGAAGAGTCACTTGTCCATAGGTCGGTGGTTATCACAATTTGCAACTTTTAACATTTCTAATACTCATATATTTTTGGTATAACTTTTTCTGTGATGTGGAAATGTGATACCGTTTTGTAATTCGCGCATAGCTTCTTTAACAATCGTTGATAGCTTACCTTGTTGACTAACTCAAATCGCTCCATATCGACTAAGTCAAATGGCTCCATATCGTCATCTCTATAAAATTATTTTTTATCGATAATTTTTGTTAGAGTTGTTCGTCTCTTAGGTGGTGGGCCACTATCATCACTCCTTTTTGTCTTTGGCACTGTAGCTGTGTACAATTCACTCTGATGCTGTCTTTCCATGTGGATCCACAAGATCGTTGTATTGTAATTTTTTGAATTGGTACCACGGGACACATTCTCTTAACAATATATACATATTGCTTTAGAATTTGCAGATGCGAATACTTCAAAGTGATTCCATATCACTTTTTCGTTTCGAGGTTGACATATTATTGATTAACTTTTGTTTTTTTACAACAATTATTACATAGTTACTATATACATATTTTGTAAAAAAAATGCCACAGTCACAAGTCACTGCCATAAAGAAATTAATTATTTATTTTATTACGCGTCGAAAGCAACAATTGATAACAAGCAATGAAATTATAAAACACGGGGATTTCTCTAGTGTAGATAAATTGTGCAGCGTTTACATGAACAAACTAAGCATGGGGATGGCGCGTTTACACTATGGATGGTTATAGCGCGGTATTCAAAATGTATCAGTGTATTGGCAAATTAATTTCGCCGTTTAAGATATATCAGAAAACCAACGATATCGCCAATATATCGGTATCGGATGCATCCCTACTGTTATTAGGTGATTTAGGTAGGATTTTTAAAATTTTCTTTTAGTGAAAAAAATAGTATACTTGAGAATGGTAGATCGAAACCAATTTTGAAATTATATGTTCTTGTAATAAATCTAGTGTAGGGCATTTTCATATTTTGACGGGTTTTATGATTATATTGGTGGTTGATCTGAAGTTACATTTTAAATAAAATGTTTTGCTGGTCTTGTTTGTTATTCTATACTGAATATAGTAAATGGAATAAAGGTAGTTTTGATAATCTAGGTAATTTGACAAATTCTGTTAAAAAATATGCTAATTCTGAAAAACATTTATTGTGCACAATGAAACCAGATAATTTTAGGTTTTTGCGAATAGAAAGTTGTACCGAGGAACAATGAGCTATTGCGAATCATGAACATAATGACATAGAAATACAAATAATTTAAAAGGTTAATAAATATTATTGTATTTTAGTTAAGGAAGAATTATCCTTCCATGGTCACGATTAAAGTCATAGTTCGATAAGTCTGGCTAATTACGGCAAGAGTTTATTGTTTTTGAGTGCCTACGATTCAATTATTGAGACACATTTTCAGTCTATCACACCTTCAATGCCATTTTCAGTGCTATCAGGGGTAGTCGGCGGATGCCTGCATGTGTTTGTGTATATCTATAAAATTTTTATATATCCATCCCTTCGCAGCTTGTCCTCCCCAAAAAGCACTGCACGCCACTCTCCGCTAGTCAAGATATCAAAGGTAAAAGTCATAAAAATCGTTTTTTTTTTGCAAATATCTTACTTTCCATACCTCGCACATTATTAGTGTTTGTTACAAAAACTGTAGATCATAAAATTCTTCACGTGTATGGTAACATGCATTTTTGTTTTGTATCATTAACCATTTTTAGCATGGGAGGGGAAAGCATTATATGATAAGATTGCGGAGCGAAATGATACAAAGTAAATTATAAAAATATTATAATTATAAATAAAGTTAAAAAATTGTTTGTTTTTAAAACATATTTATAGACAATATAAATCATAGGTGAATTCTCTATGTAAAATGCATGACTTTATTGTGTGGGAAAATCTCTA
Source organism: Druceiella hillmani (assembly GCA_039881145.1). Taxonomy (NCBI): domain Eukaryota; kingdom Metazoa; phylum Arthropoda; class Insecta; order Lepidoptera; family Hepialidae; genus Druceiella; species Druceiella hillmani. The sequence goes on along the minus strand of JAYKKI010000013.1, from coordinate 27,954,000 downwards.
TAAATTACTAATAAAGTAATTGGTGAAATGGTTAAAATGGCTGTAATTTTGCGAAAAGTGTTTCAATTAAAATGAATAAAATGTAATTTGAAAGCTGAATATTTGTACTTTTTAATTTAGTGCAGGCGCTGTAGGTAGTTGAGTATGCAAAATGTGAGGACCGGCAACTATGCTCAAATTCTTATACCTGAGGCCCTAAATAAAAAAAAAACTCATGTTGCCAGCAGCTGTGTTGGTCCCTTTCTCTTGTCCCCACTCCTGTACCCACTCTATGCGCCGATGCGTCAAAGCGCTCGTAGTAGTCAGTATAAAACAAATATTAATGCGTAAAAGTTTATTTTTTCGTTGTTTTATGTTTGTTTAAATTGTTGTTTGATTGTATTTAAGTGGTTTATTTATTAAATAAAAACGGCGAGAATGTCGCTACAAGTGACAAATGTGAAGAAGCGAAAACTAAACGAAATATTGTGTTTGTTTTGTGATAAAACGGGTAATTTGGCAGAAAAACCAAAACCACAATCGTTTACAAATATCCAAAAAGCAGCAGATCGAAGAAAAGATGACATTAGTGAAAAAATAAAAAATAATATAGATTTTACTGAACACAGATGTACTTGGCATAGAAGTTGTATGGCTAGTTACATTAGCGAAGAAAAAATAAGGCGTCGAGAATTGTCATTGTATAAGCAGGAAAATGTTTCTACTCCCACCTCCTCTGTAGAAGCTAGTGTTTCTGGAACTGAATATGTTCGACACTCATCAAGAGTAGTCAATAAAATCAAAAATAGTCAGCAATGTTTAATTTGCGGTAAACAAACAAGAAATAAAAACAAAACGCTTTTCTTGTGTTCAGAAATTTCAGCGGCAGAGCAAATTTTTAACACCGCTCGTAATAAACAAGACGATGTTTATACAAAAATTAGCACATGCCAAGAACCAGCTGATCTATTTGCTATGGAAATAAAGTATCATAAACATTGTTATCGTGATTATCTTCAACTACCAAGAAATTCTACAAATCCAGCAGGTAGACCTTCAAATAAAATACCGCATGACTTACTTATAGAGGCATTTGAGAAGCTGATTGATGAAATTAAACATCAATTCAAAACTCATTCTTTTGAAGTGGCTCAGTTGGCTAAGCGGCTAGCTGAACTCACAGAAATTGAAGATGCAGTCGTAGAAAATCGCGATATGAAATCACTGCTAATTAACAAATATGGTGGAAATATTTTATTTTCATATCCAAATGATAGATCAAAATCATCATTGGTATATATGAGCAACATACCACTGGATGAAGTGATTGAACATATTCGCACAATAAATTCTACAAACTACACTGTTCAAGTAGCAAAACAACTTCGCAAAGAAATATTAAACACCGAAGTAATACCCGATGGGTATGTACATGATGAAATTTTAATAGAAAAATTTTTAAAAGAAGGTCAATTACCGGCTACTTGGCAAATTTTTATACAAGCATTGCTCAATGCTGAAAATAAAAAATTAAGTGAGAATTATAATAGACGAGGGTTGTCTATATTTTATGATATATATTTTACGATTACTGAGAAACAGACTCCAAAGCATATAGCTTTAGCTCAATCTATTCATCATTTGACACGATCGAAACATTTAATCATGATGTTAAATAAACTTGGGCATTGCATAAATTATAAAGCATTGAAAAACCTTGATACTGAAGTAACAACGTCAATTGTGTGTGAAGATATTGGCAAAAAACTGCTTATTCCTAAAAATATTGTTCGAGATTCATCGTTATTTCTTCATGGAGCTATAGATAACAATGATTTCAATGAAGAAACATTAAGTGGAAAAGATTCGACCCATGTGACAGCAATGGTGATATATCAAGAAAAAAAGCCTACTGAAAATGAAGTAAATTTAATCAAAGTGAAACCAAAACGAGTTTGATTTAAAAATTTTAAATTGCCAAGAAATTCTTCATTTTCAAGAAAGTATGCAGCCTTTGATACCGAATCATAAGGACAGTAGCTATTTATTAAAAAATAGTCAAAACAATGTACAGTTTGATAATTTGCTCTGGGTTTTGTGTAGACTACAATATAGTCAAATAGAAAATAATTTCTGCCGACCATCTACAAACTCAATACCAGGATGGACTCCATTTCAACAAATACTATCGTCTGAAACTGCACCTATTTCTACTGTTGGATTTAGTCCGATCATACCTCAGCCACCGACTTCTAAAGACGTAGTTTATACTGCAATGAAAAATTATATCAGCGTAAGTCTTGCACTCGGTAAAAAAATAGCAGTACTTTCGTGCGATATGGCGATATATCTTATTGCAAAAAATATTCAACTAACAACTCAAGAAGCTGACAATTTGATATTGAGAATAGGATCGTTTCATTTACAAAAAAATTTCTTGCGTTGCTTGGGCCAATATCTTGATGGTAGTGGACTCGATAGTATTCTTATTGAAGCCGATATTTATGGTGTAAATACTTTGTCGGCAATTCTCAACGGTACTCAGTACAACAGAGGTATTAGAGCACACAAACTTTTGTATGAGGCTTTAAGAAGCATTGAAATTGTCGAATTTATAGAAAAAATAAATTATTCTCAAGATTATTTACAACAGCTAAATACTTGTCTTCAAGAAATAAGAGAGAATACAGTTGATAAAAATCATGCAGGTCTATTAGAAAAATATAATCTATACAAAAGAATAATTTCAGATTTTTAGATGAATTTTTTAAATTTTGTACGCACTATGAGCACTGAAAACGAAATTTTTAAATATTTGAATAACTATTGTGAAATGGTAGAAATTTTGTTAAATTCAGTTATGGCTGATAGGAGTACAAATTATGAACTGCATTTGTTAACTACTAGACAAATGTTACCTTACTTTTTTTCTATGAATCACACGAATTACATTCGCGGAGTCACCCTTTATTTACAAGATATGATAAAACTACCTTCAGAAGTTGTACATGATATGAAGAGAGGAATGTTGTCTGTCAAACGAACGGAAGGTAAATTTAATGCAGTAAGTCCTGACTTAGCATTAGAACAGTCTCAGAATCGATCGTCAGCAGTGACTGGAGGTTTGATCGGTATAACAAAAAATGAAGATGCGATGCAGAGATGGCTACTCCTTTATCCATTTAAAAACAGTATACACGAGGCTCTTTCTTCATATCTCGGATTGCAAGAAGACCCTACAAGTGATATTAATTAACATAATGAATGGACGCAATCTAGAATCAATAATGACGAAAAAGATATACAAAATATTGTCAAGTATTTCTATGCTTATAGTGACAACCCCTATAGTAGACAATCCCTATAGTGACAACGAAAATTGCGCGCTTCGAAATATTTATACCGGAGAACTCGCCGATGAATCTACTTCCCAATGTTTGCTAAATATTGTAGAAAATGGAGAGACTGCGTTAAGTACGTACGAAAATGAGCGGTTTATACTGAAAAATAAAAAGTTATCTGACCCTATTAAAAAATGTAAATTTGACAACTTTGTACAAAAAACTTCTAAAAAAGAAAGTAAAACTACTCCTAATAAAAAGTTACAAGATGCTACAGATGTAAATCTTTTCCAAAAAGCATTCTTATTGGCTAATCAACGTGGATTTGACACAAAAATTTTAGCATCTCATGAAATTGTTGATTACTGCAAGTATCTTTTTGATTCAGAAGGATTTTATAGAAAGAATCCAAAATCGGAACTCGCTCTTGAAATTGAAAATAATTTTAAGTGCGGTTCAAACACACGGAGTGAAACTTTTAAATTAGAAAAGCCTAAAATTTTTATTGTTGACGGTATGGCACTTGTTCACCGAGTTCAATTACAAAATTTCAACACCTTTGGTGATTTTGCTGAGGCGTTCTTCAATAGAATCCACGATCTATTTTTGCAGGCAAATGTAAAACGAATAGACATCGTATTTGACAGATATGACGATATTTCCATAAAATATTTGGAGTCAACTGCACGAAGTAAAAATCAAAAAATAAAAAATTTAATAATTTCAAATGAAAATACGAAAATTCCAAGTAATTGTAACTATTTCTTTTCAAGCACTGAAAATAAGTTACAGTTTGTTCAATTTCTCTGTACTGCTGCTCCTAGATATATAAAAATAAATGAAGATTGCGAGTTGTATATTTGTGGAGGATTTGATGATCCTACACAATGTTTCAAATTGCAAGGCTCTTCATTTCTTGAGGTACCAGAATTAAAATCGAACCATTTAGAAGCCGATTCAAGAATGTTTTGTCACATTTTTCACGCGGTAAAAATTCAAGCTGCTCATATTATAATTATTAGCGCTGATACAGATGTTTTCATCCTGGGAATTTATTTTTGGAATATGCTAACACGTTTTAGCTGCTTAGGCTTATGGTTTGACGGTTCATACAAAAAGAAATTCATTTCAGGATGTCATTTGGCTGCTCAGTCCCTTGGCGAAAACGTTTGTCGTGTTTTGCCAGCATTAGACGCTCTCAGTGGTTGTGATTCTACCAGCAGATTGGGTTCTAAAAAAAATGGTTTAAAAGCTGTATCCTTGGATTTTGTTCAAAAAGCTTTGCGACATTTAGGAAATCCATACCTAAGTGCCGAACAATTAATTGAATTAGAAACCATTTGCACTTATCTTTTTGCGAAAAAAAAATCAACTGCTGATGAACTTCGATATAAATTAATTTCGAGAAATCTTGGCTAAGGCTTTAATTTATTAAGAATTATTTGTACATCAGATGCTTTACATTTACATATATTAAGAGCTTCAGCACAAACTTATTTATGGATTAATGCAGACCAAACTCTACTACAGCCTATTGATTTTACCTTATTAGGCTATGAAAGAAAAGATGACAAATTGTTCCCACAACAACTTACGAAACAACCATTGCCGGAATTGTTGATTCAGCCCTGTAAATGTTCTTCGAATTGTAAAACCAAGGCTTGTTCTTGTCAAAAATTGTCATTAAATTGTATTTCACTTTGTAAATGTATTAATAACGATTGCCAAAATGAAAAAGATTAATTTTTATATTTTGCTTTTGAATAATTATGTTAAAATTTGATTTTTCGTAATAAATAATTTTTTAATCAACAATTATTGTTATCATTTTTTAATTTTTGTTTATTTTTCCAATTGCCTAGCTATAAGTATCTTTAATTATAAGAAACTATCGGATATTATTGAAAAAACAACTATTAAAATAGTTTCAAAGCATTAGTTCAGCCCATTTACTTGAATATCCAAGGGAGTGGGGTAAACAAAAAAATGGACCAATAGGGCTCCTGGCAACATTCGGAATTATAATCTGCAAGCTTTTCTGAGTTCAAAACGATCAACAGTATGCGGTCCTCACATTTTGCATACTCAATTCCCTCCAGTGCCCGCTCTAATTAATTCTTAAGGTATTTCCATCTACTCCTTTCGAAATTAAAAAGTGAAATGAAAAGGGCCTTAAATTTATTTTAACTTTAAAATATTTTATAGTTTAAAAGTTAATTTTTGTTATAAAAACTTTTGTTAAAAAAAATATCTAAACATGCAAAATCAAAAGTTAGGGCTGTTTAAAAATAATCCAAAGCTTTTCAAAATGTGTGGTGATACTTTAATTTTCCTAAGTATTTTTCATAAAATTTGAATGTTGATATCGGGACCAAGTTTATGTTTATTGTGTTTTTTTGTCAACGATGAAATGTGAAGATTAGCAGTTTTGTTGGCAAATATTATATAAATCTTGCGTTAATTGCATCATAATTTTTGTGCATAAACTTGAAAGATATTGAAATTGAAATATTGATATTCGATTGAAACTCTAGATTACATATACTTACGTAAAAAATGGGATACTTCATCACATTTCTCTATTATTACTCCATCCACCTGAGATAGTGTTCATTAATTTCAATAGTATACCTAATTATTATGAAAATGTCATGTTTTCATTCTGTACCTTCGGCAGATTCCATCAAATCGCTCATGCGCAGAGGCGGCAGTAGAAGTGCATTGGTGTGCTTGCCTGCGCTGGACACCTCTTGCCAGGGATGATCCCACGTGGCAGCGTGTTGCTCGGGTACTACTCGATTATATCAATAAGCTGACTGAAGGAGAAAGGTGACTAATGTGTTTCTGCATATCTTACATTTATTTCCAGTGGCCTTTAGTTTCCTCAAACGGGTTAACTGTAAATGAATTCCTAATATTGATTAATATTTTTGTTGTCAGTAAATATTTAATAGTAAAATATTTTGTACTTTTTTTTATACTTTACCAAAAATATTTATTGTCTCCTATCCAAAGAACATAGATACTTATTATAAAATTTAAGGTTCCATAGCCAAAAGGCAAAACCGCAGTCCTTCGTTACGGTTTTTTGTCCATTCATATATCATAGTAGAGATGTGTCAATCACGAACAAATGAATCAATGGGACCCTTTCTTTTAAAATGAATGAGTGGTTGAATCACAAAGTTGTGAATGATTTGATCTTGTCAATACCAATGACGCGGTCTCATTCACGATTGTTTGATTGAATCGATAGCTTCGCTCGAATCACATCTATCACATCTATTACACATTATCGAAGTACCGACAAGCATAGTCGTGATTGATATTTTAGTTTTGATTTGGTTACTGTTAATCTATGTCCAACCATCTGTAGTTAAACAAATTGCTTTGGATTGTAACAACTTATTGTTCAGTTTTTTTGCTTCAGTACTTGTTGCTAGAATACAGTTTTGGAATCAAAGAATTTGAAAACGTTTTCCTGCCATTTCATAACTGAAATTAAAATGTTTCTACAGAACAATATGTTTCTTCAGTAAATTCAACATTTTATAACACTAAATAATAAACGAGTAACAAAAATACTGAGGAAAGTTATTAGGTGCCTAATATATGTACATAAAAAATTAAGAAAGTGAAAAAGATATCGTCAAACGATTATCCCCACACAATTATAAAAATCGCCAGCAATATTTTTTTGTCTTTAAACTTTCTCTAATTAAAAAGTGGTTGCGTTAAGCAAGCTGATTAATAACTGAGAGACCTATGACCAATCCAAAAAATTTGAAATGTGTATTTATATTTCAAACTGTAAAAATTGTTTTATATTAATATTTTAAACATTGTCTTAGAGAAACCACATCTTCAAATCATTCATCTCAATAATAACAGAAATCTATTATTGTTATTTGAGGAAGGATAAATATTTATGGTGCAAAAGTGGGCACATGCAGCAGTCTGTAAAAAATAAACATACATTGACACGTAAATGAATGGTGACTGGTGACCGATGGCACAGTGGTACGGTCCACGCCCATAACAGTTAACAATCTGTAATCCATTCAATCAAATAATGGGTCACGAGGACCCGATATCTTTTGATATCATTCATAAATTGTGTAATTCGATTGATTTGCCCATACCTATGGGTTATCATAGTTCTATTTGTTGAAGACCTATTGTGATGAAACTATACGGAAAGATGGAGTTGAATTATACAAGTGTTTAGAGATAAGAGAATAATTTAAGTTTTTTTACACTACTTCCTCAAATATCAAATTTTTGGCTGAAACATTTTTTTCTTGTGAGGTCTTTAAAAAGGCAATTAAAAATATTTCACATGTTATAGATTTATAAAGCATATTGTCCCTCCGCCTTAACTTGCTGCTACTTACGTGAAAATTGGAAAAATCAGGATATAGTAAGTGCAATGCACAATTATTTTTGGTAACTATTAATTGTAAATAATATCAACATAATTTAATGGTATTTCCATTATACCCTTAGTGTTTAAATATTTATATAAACCCAAATGTATGTGGACCTCTTGTAGTGCAACTTCTACACACAAAATGAACAATTTTTTAACCAAGACAAGAACAAACACACAGCTGTTTGAGCTCTCGGTGTTTAAACCTGTCTTTCTCTACTTTCTCCACGGGCTTGCTTGCCCTCTATTCAAATTTCATTCTGTCTGCTGATAATTTTGAAGCCTTTTAAGATATTGAGATATACCTAAATGTACCACCTAAATGTGATCAGAGATTGTTAATACCCATTCCACCTCTCTGGAATCTGTTCCAAAACAAAATGTTAACAAATATTCTGGAAATATTTGTTTATGCTTAACCAATTAACCGAGCAGTTAAGAACTGCAAATAGTTTCACACATCCAGCGCACAATCATCATTTCTTGTGAATAATGCTTTTAGTATTTTAGTTATCTGTATTGAACAGCTTATCTAGTGCTATTCCTCTCTTCTAAACTATCTCCAGGGGTTATGTATATAAACTATCTCATCTATTATCATTGTAATACATTTAATTAAATTTTTCACATGTTAAAACTTTATTTTCTTAATTTAAAAACTTTCTGAGTTTATTTTTAACTTTTTGAGACTTTTTTGAACTTTTTGAGAATTAATTTTGGTATTGCATCCTAAACATACAGTGTCAGATTGTTATAGCTAAAGCACGGCATGATTGGTATGTTTTGTATCTAAACATTTCACAGTCCAAGGATAAACTATTTTTTAAATAATATAAACAGATTATATGTTGATCAGTATTTTAAACCTCTCTACAGATAGTACAATTTTATTTATATGTTTTATTAATTTATACTTTTGTAAAGTATTTTTTGATATACAGTAGAACAATCAATAAACCGAACGTCCAACATTCATAGTGTGAATCAATCAAACACGCACATCGATATCTGGTCAGGGTAAATATGACAAAAAATTATAAATATTGCCAATTTTGGAGATGAGTAGGGGTCCTACGTGATGGCTGAAAGGCTACCAATTGCTGTGCAGTATTGGCAGGGGCGGCACTTAGCTGATGAGTTACAGAGTTTAGCCATCACGTTGCATTGGCCCTTGCATTTGCTATTTCCTTAGATCTGCTATCTGTGCTTATTCAAGGTCTGCTTATTTACTTTAGTGAACAGTTTCATTTATCACCAGCATTTGTTTGCCTTCGTTTAAGAACTGTGTATTTACGAAGCTACTTTTATCCTCATGTTGGAGAAAAGTTCAATAGGCTTTCATATTACATAAGGAATGGGCATTATTCTTATCTATTTCCGTCAGACTTTGTAACAAGTATAGTCAGATGTAATTTCCCTCAACTCTGATGGGAATTGTTTTTGATTATGTATTCTTATTAAATTGTTACATTGATAACTCGTCTATCTCGAGATTAGTACCGCTTTATGCTCCTGGCTGTTACACGAGAGGACGATGTCATAGTTTATTTGACCGGCCTAGAGCGCACACGAATATCCTGCAGCGTTCATCTGTCTTTCATCACCGTGTTCAATACAAAAACTCATGATTCTCCCTATCTTGATATTTTTTTCTACTCCGTTCACTACTTCAGAAATGGGGTTATGGAGTTACTTGGTGGTTCACAAGTGATCAGTAGTTAGTCATGTTTATATAAATTGTTGTATGTTTCTTTCTTATCTGTTATTGTTACTACTTTTCCATTTTGTCTGTTAGTGTTTGTGCATTTTATAACCATTTGGTCCAATGTTCTACCACAACATATTCAAACATAAGAATATATACTTTGAATAAATGTATAAGTTGTGTATAGGATTTTCAAGAAATAAGTAAATTATTCAAATATTGATTGTCCAAACCAAATTAGGCCCCAGTAGAACCAGATCGATCTTATAATAAAGTTACTATTTTCATTACAAAATTCAACATAAAAATGTTTCTATTGAAGTGTTGGCTTATATTATCATTGTGAATTTATCAATTTAACCACAATTTATTTATTTTATTGCTGGAATAATTTGCTGCAGGGGAATCAAACTTTTTGAAAGTTTTTTGACATTGAATTTTTTTTCTTTGAATAAAATTATCCCATTTTTGGAAAAGTAGAATTTTGTGTTGGGGCTTATTTGGCCATTTATCATTATGCATTATTGTAATAAATTAGTGGGATCGATTGTGAGTTTCTCTATCATTACTTGAAATGTTTGATAGTAAATGTGTCTAACTGACGCTGTAATAGATAAATTTAATATAAATAAGGTCTACCAAGTTTCCACCCTATTTTTCTTCTATCTTATCTTTTGAATACTAATTTGTTTGATAGCTTGGCTGTGAAACGAGTATTTTTGAAACAGAAATTTCCAGAAGAAAGCTATTGAATCATGACACATTTAGCATTTATCGTATTTTATTCATACACCTTGTTGATTTTGTATGCCACCTGGGCTTACGTTCATGATGGAACTCAGGATACATATGATGACATTACCCATAATTATGAAGTACAGAATTTGAGTTAATATTTTCTGCATTGTCTTGAACATAAAAATGGAACTTACCTTATATGTAGATTAAATTTCATTGATATGGTGAACTTCATAGGATCTTAAATGCAGTCTTCCAATTGTTAGTAAAATAATTGCGAAATGAGAGGAAGCTGTCCATAAACATTGGGAACATATGCGAGATTAGAACCTGCTAATTTCCCATAATTCGTTCATAACTGTTTCATTTCATGTAAATCGTAAACAAGTCATGTTAAGTTTCTGTTTGAGATATTGTAAGACATGTTTGTAATGGGATGACAAATGGTTTGTTGTAATCCTATTTTAGGAGCCTCTTTTCATAAGACTTTTAAGCTGGCATCAAAACCTAAGTAAATGGCATTTCATTCTGCTAGAACCAATTTTAATTATTAGACTGCTTTTGGGGATATTTGGGATAGGAATATATTCAATCCTTATATTTAGTGGCTATATTGCATATTTTTATTGAGATATCTTTGGGAATGATGCAATTTTTCATGTACCAGAGAGTGTTCTATCATAATTTTAAGTCGCTCTTATTGGAAACACTGCTTTATTTTGATATGTATTTCAATTACTGTTCTCTGTAGCTGTCTCCCATAAGTCCATAAGATATAAGGAGCAATTTGCTTCCAAGTGTATCTTGACTTTCTCTCTAGCATCCATTTATCTTAAAAGATACCGCAATTGTTTTATTTTAGCGAGAATATGAATTTAGGTGCATTCTAAAGCAGTTGTGATACTCGATATGCCATTCCATGTTACTTGAAGATAAGTCTCTGGTGGACTGCCGAATGTCACAACTGCTTTGATCACATTATTATCGGACATGTAATATTAATTTTTTTTAAACTCTGCGTAGAGTGCAGACTATGTAGAATAACCGTTTTAAAAGGGTGTGGGTAGAATGCCTGAAATGTGGCTTTTCAGGTTAATACTCAGGTTTATGTTTGTTATACCACTTATGAATAGCACTACACAGGTATATGAGCATTTTGGCTACAATAGATTAGGTATGGGACAACAAGTTCATAAATGATAAAAGTAAATATGTTTTTAAGAAAACACTTTACGTACAAGTTTAAAATTTACATTCTTGTTCTATTTTTATATTGAATTCGGCTAATAACAAGTTAAATTTTCTTTAAAAATAACAGAATTGTCGACACTATTATATTTTTTTTAAAATTTCAGGTCTTTTGGGATATTATGTATCTATATAATCTTGCCTTAAAGGAGATCGACGAAAATGTGTCGGACATTATATAAATAGAATGTAATTTTTAAAAAGGCATATTTTTAGGATTCCGTCCCTCAAAATGAAAAAATGAAACCTTTACAGGATTACTTGCTTGTCCGTCCCTCTTTCTGTCAATGCCCTTTTTCTCATAAATAGCTCAAGATATTCAGTTGAAATTATATCTTATACTAAGGCCTAATAACGTTATGTTGCTCTAAAAATTTCAAGTTTTTTGATTCACACATCATAAAGATAAGACCTTTTCAAGCATTTCTATTTATTCTTATAACATAAATCTTATTCAAAACATATAAGGTATCTTGTTGAGCTACAATCTTGAAACCGGCATAATTGGAGGTCTTATGGCACCAAGTAAAAAGAATTCAAATATCAATGATTTCTAATTCTATGGGAATTATACATTTTTATATATAGTTTGTTTTTATGCCTGTGAAAGCGATATATTTATGTTGTAAACAATAAATATTTGTGAATAGTTTAATCAGAAATACTATATACCCTTAAATTTTATGTGCTTGACAGGTTTTTATTATTGAAAATATAAAAAAGCAATCAATTCAGCGATTGGTATTTAAGGAAGGGCAAAAAATAAAATACAATTTGTAACTATAACACAAAATAAAAAACTATCTTCATAAACACGTTTATATATTTTTAATGTAGCAAGAATTGTTAATAAGATATGAAAATAACAACAAAAGTCCAACAAAGTACTTTTTTGTTGTTTTATTGTTTAAATTAATTAAAGATGAACTGTTAACTAACTTTGATATTTGTTCTCTTCTTGTTAAAATGAATACCTTTTTTACACCTTTTGAGCAATGCCTTTTTTCTTCCAACTTGAAGGCTCTGCGAGTTTTCCAGTTTAGTATGTTATTTCCGCATATGTGGAGGATTCAACAGTACACAATCTGCACCTTTCTTTCATCTCGCCGGTTCAAAGAGTTCCGTAGAAATAGCATTTACAATAATTATTAAAAATAACCTAATTATTTATAAAAAATACAAAATTTCAAAATTTTCTAAACAATGATTTAAATATTCCTTTTAAAGAGCTTATTTTTTAAATTTTCTCTATGTAAAAGATTTCATTTTTATCCTTGAACACCTGGCCCCACATTACAGGGACTTTTGCCGGTCTCCTTAAATCCTTTCCATAATTTTATTCCTTGCAGAAGTGACTTAAATTTACTTCTTTTAGATATACACTGTGTATATTGATAAAATAAGAAACAAAAGATGATAAAATTGACCAAGAAATATGTGTGTCTGATTTTCTATCAAATTTTGATCAATATGATGAAAAAGAGTGATCATCGGTCAACAAACTTCCAGTTATAGAGGAGGTTTTAATCATATTAGCATAAATGTTGATATTGTTCACAAATACATAACTAATGTGTTAAACTTGTTTATTGGAACAGTATTTATGGAATTTGCAGAAGAATCAAACAGGCTATTGCCAAAATATAAATCATTTCAAAACACCTTAAACATTTTGTGAAAATGGAAGAATGATATTAGAAATTATGAAATTTTTGGGACTAATTATTTTTAAGTAGCTATTTCAAAAAGGTAGAAGAGATCAGTACTGAACTGTCTAGAAATATATTTCAGCAAATATGGAAAGCCTGGCTAAGTAGATAGTTAAAAATTTTTAAAATAATAAAAGACTCCTGAGAAAAATCCATCACATTTTACAAATAGTATGGGGCTAAAAGATTTTTCTAAAAGAATGACATCTTAGCTTGATATGCCTGCAGATTTTGTTTAGTAGACTCTTTCATATGTACCAAACATCATCGGGGATTATCAACATGGTGTCTGGAAGGAAGGATCTACTATTGAAAAGATAAAATTACAACAAATACTAGAGAAAAGTAAAGAATTCAAAATTGCTACTCGTCATCTATTTAGAGATTTCAAAACTGTGTATAATAGCATAAACGGAAGATTGTTTCTTGAGGCTATTGGAGAACTGAATATAACTGACAAATATTATTTCTTTTGTAGCTAAAGCAGCAAAGCTGAGAGTTTAATTTTAAAGTCAACCTCTCTGAAAATCTAGAAATAAAAAATATTATACACGCCTGCCTGTCTGCTGTTTAACATTGTTCTGGAGAAAGTTATAATAGAACTGAAGATCAATACTAGAGGAATCATTTTTTATAAATCAGTGTAAATTTTTGCATGTTTAGACGACATTGCCACATTTCAAGATGACCTACAGATTTGAGGCTTGTCTTTTTGACTTGATACATGAGAGGATGATCTCATAGTTTATTTCACCTGCCTTCTGTTAGCTCACATTGTTCAACACGGCATTACAAGAAGCTCTCAATCTTGATTTTGTGGAGTTGCTTGTTGGTTCACGACTGGTTAATAGTTAGAGTTAGAGTATAGCATAGAGTTATATTTATTTTTAATTGGGTTTTCTCAGATTAATCAATGTTTAATTTAAAATCTGGCGGCAACCAAAGAAAGAAGTGCGCCTTATTTCTTCTATTTTTCAATGGAAATTAATGAGAAATAAAACATAACTAAACTAAATGCATTAATAGATTAAAATAAATTCCATCCAGGACCATCCACTTCTACACAAGGGCTGCCCAAAATAAAGTCCACTGGGAAAATTGTTCATAACTATTAAAACATTTTCTTGAAGATATTGTTAGTAAAGGAAAGAAAAACTTGACGTCAAGACAATATTGCATTTTGTGTTTGCAGCATATTTTTTAGTAGATGTTGAATCCTAATGTTCGTTACTAACATTTTTAAGGTATTTGTTGATTAAAGCATGATGTTTTTGGTTACAAATGTTTTTTAGCATTTTCAACTGTATCTTTCTTTTAAGTTGATTTGATAATGATTTTGTTTGCAGGGACAGTGAAGAATTATTTTGTAATAATGTTGTTGAAAGTTACAAATGCTTTTTGCGTTTTCAACTGTATATCTTTTATTCTTTTGTACAATAAGCATCTGTATCTTTCATTTAAGTTGATTTGATAATGATTTTGTTACGTAATTAATTATGTTCAATGCTGAGATACCAGCAAAATGTTTTCATTTTAGGAAGAGAACTTAAAGCCGTGACGTAGAAAAATTTTAAATTACAATTTTTGTCATCTTTCAGCATAAATTATGGATCTCGTAAATTCTATTATCATTAGACACATTTTAGATAGATTAAAGTAAACTTTATTATTGTAGAGTTCATTGTGCACTGCGCACACTCACCAGTATAGAGTGGGTCACGGAGATCAGTCCTAGCTCTGGCCTGCTGTCTTACATCAAGAACAAGGACTTAGATGGATATTTGGGCAAATTTGGTGCGAGACCAAAGAATGTGAAAGTCAACTACCAAATTAAGGTTAGTTTGGGTTTCCATTTTTATCATTTGCTTATATTGAATATATTTGGCGTTAATTTTGTAGAAATTCATTATTCACAATTAAATGAAACTACGTGATGTAGTATTATTTCTACTTTCTTTAATTTCTTTACCACAACCTAGGTTTCGTTGTATTACAACATCTTCAGGTGGGATATTAGCAAAGATTAACTTTTAGGAACAACCAACAGCATTTATATGTTTCAAACACAATAGCGGAAGACTGCTTTGTGCGGATTTTTCCATTGTTTATGTTAGTGAGGTTATTGCAGGGGCGCAGACTAGGTTTTATTATATTACAGAGAGTTATACAATGTGAGGTTATACAATGCAAACTTTACGGTGTATGTAATAAAATTAAATGGAAGTTATTATCGGTAATATATTTGTACAAAAGCAAGGGTATTTGAAAGTAAGGCCAAGGTAATATACTAATTCTACATATCTTATTATCGGTAATATATTTCTACAAAAGCAAGGGTATTTGAAAGTAAGGACAAGGTAATACACTAATTCTACATATCTCCGGTTTTGTGTATTCATATATTTATTTATTTATTTCTTTTAATTTTTTTTGTTTTTATTATATATACTTATATTTATATGTGTATTAGTGCTGAAACACTTTCCAGGGTACTGTAGTATCAATGTTTTATATTTATATTATATCTAGAAGATATTAAGAATGGATGATGATATTATATTTAGTTGTTCATTTAATATATTGACCTTGATATCTTTTTTATGTCTATTTATTTCTAATGTTTCTAGGATATTAAGTTTATTACCTTTTGTATTTATTTGTAATATATAGGGGGAATTATCAGTATGGGGGTGATGGTTATTTTCAATGAGATGTTTAGCAAAGTGAGATGTGTCTGGTTTATTATTTCACCAGCTGGCGATGTGTTCTTTATATCTTGTATTAAAATCTCTTCCTGTTTGACCTATGTCCAGGTTCTTCTATTGTCAGTGTTCCTTCAGCCAGGTGGTGACGGCTTTAATTGTTGCTTTCTGGGCTGCTCGAGTTGTTCCACTAATCTTTACGTTCACGTGACTGGGTGTTAGATTACACTTTATGCACGTTTTGTTAAAGGAAGAAATTCGGGAATAACAGCAAGCATTGATCAATTAAAACTCACCATCAGTAAGTATCAATTACAAAAGAGTTAACTCGCATTTCATTTTCTACATCGTCAAAATACCATTAAAGAAAGACAAGGTGCTTCAATATTTACCTGATATCTAGCCCAACCTAAGTACCAAATATTGACGGACTTTACTAAATATTGACGGTCCATCATCAATATTTAGTAATCATTTTGTAATTGTCAAGTTATTTATTTAACCTAGCACTGCCATATTATATACTTATACATTATTTAAGTACTATAAAAAAGTAAATTATTTACCTCACAATTGATCAATTATTTATTCAACTATTATAATTAATTCAATACCCATATAACAAAGACTGTTACTTGTTAATTCAGTACCCATATCACAGACGGTTACTTATAATGTTAGTATTAGAGATGAAACGGATATTCAGCAACTATCCAGTATCCAGATTATCCTGACTAATTTTACTATTGGGCCAGGTACGAGATAGTATATCATATCTGGTGGATACTGGATGTTCAATAAAGTATGAAAATTTTGTAAAATCTTATCCACACTAATATGAGGTACTCTAAACACAAATAAAACCTTAATATCTTCAAATCAAAACACCGTTTACTATTAATTTTATCAAACAAATTAGCGTTCGTACTGAACTAGAGGCTAATTATGATGAATAAACACCAATTTCTCTACATTAAGAGGTAATAAGCGATTTCACTTGTCTTCGTAAATAAGGCCAACTTCAGAGAAAAACTTCTTTTCCTTATACACTGCTGCTAGATGCTGAAATATAAATTCCAGCAAACTTTAGCAAATTCGGGTACTGTATCGCATTAGCTGACCACCAAATATAAGGATTACGATTCCAATCAATTCGAACTGCCTTCAAATAATAGTCAATCTTGCTTGCAATCCCATCTTTTTCTTGACCGTGACATTATCATTAATTTTCATTTGCCACCCCGTTAAAGTAATCCCAAAATGTGTCGTGAGCTTCGCAAGTCACAGTTGATTCTGTCTCGTTTCCCCTGTTTCTTTTAGCAGTCTAGGAGGTGAACTGCTATTGGTTGAAGATTCTTTGCATGACATTTTTATAAATTTCAATAGGATCTTCTATTGATCTTTTTCAGCTTGAACAGCTCTCAAATAATTTGTCTTGAATCTTGGGTTTAGGAAGGTATATCAAGTATTTGGATCTGTAGCTGAAAAGAGTTTTTAATTCAGCTATCAACAAGGCTCTCATGTCTGGTAAGTCAAAGTTCTTTGAGCTGTTCCATCCTTATCTAAATAGTTTTTTAATGCAGCAACATGTGGTATTAGATCGGATATGGTGGAGAAACCAGAATTTGTTTTGTTTGTCACTTCTTCAAACGGCTTCAAAAGCTTATTGAAATGCGATAGGAGCATTGCAATCAAAAGCCAGTTGAGGTGTCAAATAAATCATGGTATCATGATCAACCACATACATAGCCCATTCCAACAGGTGCTCTACCATATAAAAGGCGGAATTCCACCTCGTGCTGATACCTTGCACCAACTGATGCTCCGGTAAAAATTTAGCTCCTTTTGAATAGCTAAAAGTTTTTCTTTAGTTAAGCCCGAATAATTGAAGTGCATTAGATGTTTATCAGCAGCAATAACACCTGCTACTTCAGGCTGAACTTTTAATGACACAGTTACGATCTTCTGAAGAGGATGGATGAAACATCTAGCAGAATCACATTCAGCCACTTGAACCTTTTCGCCATGTTAGCACCCACTGTCATGAATGAGTAAAGGTATTTTGTTTTCATCAATATTCTAGTGAGCTGCGTTGGCATTAAGCTCCATAGCTACATTTTCTTCAGTATGAGAACCTGGGAAAAGTTTCATAGCGCGAACTCTAGTTTTAGCTTGAATTCAGGAGATAACCAGTGAGCTGTGAAACTAGGATGCTGGCATCGTTGTGCAAACAGGTTCATTTATAAGAAGTCAAAGAAACTGCAAAAGCGCTTGAAATATTTCTTTTAATTGTTTCCTAAATTCGATAGTCAACTTGGCATTTTATAGTGAGATAAAACTTATTCTGGGAATTTTGTACATCTGATACTTTCTATGATAGATAATGGCTTATTGTCTAGTACAATCATTTCTGCTATTAAATAATGATATTTCTTGGCGTTTGCTAGTTTATACCTCAAAGTAATTTCCTTTCAATGGATTCTGTGGCCAATTGCTTTTCTGTCTATTTTGAAGACGAACTTGTACGGGGCTAGCTAAAGACATTATAGGCACGGCATCCCTATAACTTTATTAAGTTCCTTATAGATGACAAGAAAATATATATTTCGCCGTGTCCTGGGCAAATTAGGTTTTTCTATTAGTTTAAATGTTTTTTATAACTATGTTTCACCAAAACATTTGCATATCTCAAACAAGTTAATTTAACCTGCACTTGTTAATTTAAAAACGTTTTTGGGGTATTTTTAGGTACCTATTTAATGATAATAATCACCATATCTATGGACAGATACCTTGTTGATCAGTGTAATAAGACAAGCTAAGAGGCCATAGACAATCTTTTCTTTATCAGTGATATTTTTTCTAGTATATCTTACAATTAACAAATTATTTTCAGAAAAAAATAAAAATTTTTTTAATATGTAAGGTTTAGATGTTATTTAAAGATAACACAAAGTGAAAATAATTGCAATTCGCAACAAATCAAAATAATCCAGCCAATCAATCATCATGTGTCAAACTATCAAACTATCTAGCTTATAGGATGGCTAGATACCCGGTATACTAAAAAAGCTATCTGGTGCATCTCTAATTAGTATTGCAATAAATACAATTATTCATATTGAAAGCTGGTTAATCTGAGGTTGTTAGTTAAAATATGAAATAAAGAATCTATATATTAATACGTGAAGTAAAAACTTTGTATCCCTTTTTACAAAAATCACACGCACGGTGGAGTATGTAATTTGGCACAGTTAAAGTTTATATGGAGAGGGAGTGCCGAAAGCCAATATTTTTATATAATAATGCATTGAAAATATATTAAATTAATAAAAAAAACATTACACACACTAACATGTGTTTGACATACACACACATATACACACATATTGACATTAGTTGTCCACAATTTTATTTTTCTGCTGGCTTTTCATTGTCGTTAATCTACCAGATAGTTTCTAAGTTATTGTGTTTAAACTTTGTATTTTCCCACATATAGTGGTAAAAAATTTGACCTTTTATGTGGAATTAAAGTCATTATTATTTAATATAACATTAATATTTTTTTAAAGGTTAATAGTCATCATAATTTAAAGGTTAATAATAATCATAATATTAATACGTGAAGCAAAAATTTTGTACCCCTTTTACGAAAATTACGCGCAAAATCGGCAAAGTTAAAGTTTATATGGAGAAGTAGTGAGGAAAGCTGATATTTTTATATAATAATGTATTAGAAATACATTAAATTAAAAAAAAAAACAATACACACACTACAATGCATTTGACACACATATATATACTCTTTTATTTATAATTGAAGTCTGTGGTCATACTGAGAAGAGATTAATATTATTTGTCTATAGTTTTACTGAATGTCAATGTGTCAAACATAATCACAATTATGATAACGTCAGACATAGTTTGTTTATCCTATAATTTGTCTAATAGATATATATTGTATTTAAAAAGAAAATTGTTTGGCAGTAATCTGAATTGGTCATACTGAAAAGAGATTAATATTATTTGTCTATAGTTTTACTGAATGTCAATGTGTCAAACATAATCATAATTATGACAATGTCAGATATAGTTTGTTTATCCTATAATTTGTTTAATAGGTATATATTGTATTTAAAAAGAAAATTGTTTGGCAGTAATCTGAATTGATTTACAATATCATATAGGTACAAAAATTATATTTGTTATTGCTGGTTCAATTATCTTTTTGTATATAATATTATCGTGGTGGTTACAACATGTGAATTAATTTTGTTAATTAAACTAAAATCTTTCTAATCTTGATTTCAGTAATTTCATGAAATTTTTTTTCTATTTTCATTATGCCTCGACATAGAACATTGACGGGTCGGAATAATACATAATAATAGACCAAATGCAAATTTTTAAAAAATAATTTTACATATACATAATGATAATAGTATACAAAATGAAGAAGTTATTTTTAGTGATACATTTAAATGTGTACTAAATGTAAGACTTTTTCATATTTATGATTGCGGATTAATGGATTTACAATACAGGTTTTGCAATGCGAAACATTTTGACTCTGAAGTCAATTTAGGTGACAGGACTGCATTCACTTCATGTAGTCATAAGGGTAAAGTAATATTACCGCTCTTAAGTCAAAATTAATATTTTAAATGATTAAATGATGGACTTATTTTAAATGAACTTTCAATAAAAAGTAAGTCAAAAAATTGTTTTGAAGACATTCGCAAATATAATTTATCGTTTGCTATGGTTAGTTCGAAAGCTAAAGTTTCCGAGGCAGTTGCAAGCGGAGATTATCATTTCAAAATATATCATGTTTTTTTATCACAGATCAGGTCAATGACTGCTGCATATGGTCGCTCACCATGTTATGTGCAATTATATTTTTATGATGTTGACACTGCTATCAATTATAGATTATGAACATCAAGAACATTTTAATCAAACATGCAATAACAACATAATGCGTGCAACATTATTTCTCTTATAAAAATATGATTTCTGAAATATGATTTCATTTTCAAGTTATTGGTATCATTTAAAATATCTCAATTTTGGATTCATCATTGGACCCTTTAACATATCCACTACTTTTTCAAACAGTGATACCGGGTGGCATATCAATATTTCTCATAATGCGCCAACTATATCTAATTCAAGAGCGCCCAGATATAAAATAACCATGCTTCAATATGCAACCTATCAGCTTGCAATTAGAGAAGATTTCAGCATGTTGCACCATTCACAAAAATATATTTCTGCAGTGGATATTTGATAGGTATGTGAGAATAGAGGGCTCAAGATTAAATTTCATTCGACAAAATCAAACAATTCTTAGGTCTGAAATTTACGACAATTTAACAGACTACTTTGAATCGAACATCAATGCCAATAATGTTGGCTGTAGAGTAATTTTACCATCTTCGTTCAATGGATCTCCAAGAAATATGTATCAGAATTATTTAGATGCAATATCAATTATACAATATTTCGGAAAGCCTTCTTTATTTCTCACAATGACTTGCAATCTAAGTTGGCCGGAAATAGTTAACAATATTGGTGTAGGTGAAACAGCTAATCTGATATTATTGTGCGTGTATTGAAATCCAAATTGAAAGCATTAATTGAGGGCCTTATACAAAAAAATGTCTTTGGTAAAGTTGAAGCACTCATTTATACAATTGAATTTCAAAAAAGAGGATTGCCCCATGCTCACATTTTACTCACTTTAAATGAGCAAGATAAAATTGTTATTGCTACCGACATTGATAAAATCGTATCTGCAGAGATTCCTAATATTCAAACACATCTTACATTACATGAATATGTTGTAAAACACATGATGCATGGTCCATGTCCCCACATGGACCATGCATCATGTGTTTTACCTTAATCCTAATTCTGTATGTATGAGAGATGGAAAATGAAAGATTATCCAAAACGATTTAATGAATTTACATAAGAATCTTTAAATGGATATCCATTATACAGAAGGCATGATTATAGTACGCATGCAGAAGTTCGTGATACTTGCCTTGACAATCTGTATGTTGGACCATACAATCCATATTTGCTTGGCAAATTTAACTGCCATATAAATGTTGAAGTATGTACTACAGTCAAAAGCGTTAAATGCATTCATAAATATGTGTATAAAGGTTTACCAGTTTCCACTTACTCGCAGAGAATAGAAGAAGCAAATGCTATTTATATAAAAGAACAAGAGATGCTGTTTTGTGAGTGTTACGAAACTGCGAATATTGAACAGCGTAATCATGATACTGGATCCAATGTTTTTTGTTTAACCGCTCATGCAGCTTGTCGCAAGACTCAAACAGCAATCGTTCACAAATTAAATTCGCTTAATCTTCATTGTATTATAACTGCATTCAGTGGCATAGCTTCAATACTATTACTTGGAGATAGGACTTTACAAAATATATTTAAATTGCCTATACCCATTTTAGAAAATTCTGTAGCAAATATTACTGCAAATAGTAGCTAGAGTCGTTACATAAATTCATAATCATTGATAATTATTGATGAAGTTTTTATGTGCCCATTGCAAGTGTTAAAAATCAGAGATAGATTATTGCGGGATCTATGAGATGAAAATGATAAACATAAACATGATAAACATAAACATGAAAATGATAAACAGAAAAATAATCCTTCTATGCAGTAATTTTCGGCAAATCTTACCAGTTATCCCACATGAATCACGTGTAACTTTAATTGAAAATTGAGTCCCAAGTTGGCATGGATTTTTTATTTTCATAAAATTACCTTGACTCGAAATGTGAGAACCTTACCAAATGAAATAGAATTTGTAGAATTCTTGAAAAAAATTTGTGATGTTGAAACCCCACAATTCCTTCAGTTTGGTGAAAATATTATCGAAATACCTCAACAATTAATAGGAGATAAAAATAATATTATTAATTAGGTGTATAGAAATATTTCCCAAAACATATTCTCAGATAATATGTTGAACTCCGTTATTTTAGCACCTAAAAATGATGATTGTACTTTGATTAATACTGATATACTTAATCAAATTCCTGGTGAACAGATAATATATCATAGCTACGGTCAAATAATTTCTGATTATGACAATGACATCAATAATATCTGGTAGAATTTTTGAATTCTTTGACTATTAGTAGTTTACCAGTTTTAACTGGAACCGTATGCAATAAGATAATTTTGATTCCACGTATAAATTTAACATATTCCGGAACTATTTTACCACTTAACCTTCAAAGAACTCAATGTCCAATATTACCTGCATTTGCGATGACAAAAAATAAGTCTCAAGGACAAAAATTCGAAAAAATGGGAGTTCTATTGAATCAGCCAGTTTCAACACTTGGGTAATTTTAGATCGCAGCAAGTAGAGTTCAATCATTCGACGGTTTGAGAGTTTATATTTCCGAATGTAACAATCAAGGACATTTAGCAAACCAAGAGTTTTTACAAAAAACATTGTTTATTGTATAAGTATTGAATCATTAATTAAATTATCGAATGTATGTCAAGTTTAATGGACAACATTTTGTTTAATCGCCTGGTTTTTGTTTCAATAAAAAATATATATAAAAAGGTATTCTTTATTTTATTTCTTTGGATTTGTTTTTTATTGAAATGTTATATAATATGTTTTTGGATAAGATAGGCAAATTAACTATGTAGTCTTGGCGAAATCTGTAATTATAGAGGTCTTGGACAATAAAACCTTAATAACGTTCAAACTTAACATTTAAATAAGTCATGGTTGAATTTAGAACACTGGGCGACCACTAGTATTAGTTAAAGTATGTTAAACATTTTATTATCAATTGCAATTTCATTAGATGGTTGTGGGACCTGGAAAAGGAATCTATGAAGCGTCACTCATGCACGATTGGGACACTGACATTCTAGTGACTACAGAGGAGGCAATATCACGAATCAATGCGTAAGTATGCTAATGATATTTGTTCTCAGTTCTCCTATAATGCTTAACAATAGAAAGAGTTACCTTTATTAATAAGCCATAACAGCTTACTCTTTACATCAGAATTTTTATAAAGACATAGTCGGTATGAGCGTTGGAAATAATGGCATTACTTAGATTTTCAAGTAAGCCCAAACTGTAAAAATATTTAATAGAATAATTTAATAATGATATACACAAGCGTTAACCATTACTTTCAAGTAATTATTAATATCTTCCTCGTACTTTTGTTTGCCACCCTTCTACATTTCCATATAAATATAGTTTCTAAGAAAAACGGCTGTGACAACAGAGTGGTGGATATGTGAGTGATCTTGTAAGGGTTGTATTTTCTTTTTGAGGCATAGAACCTTAAATATGGGAAATTTATTAAGTTCCACTAATATAATAAATGCGAAAATTTGGATGCTTGTTACATCTGAATGTTAGGACAGAACCTTATGCAACTTTATAAAGTATTTATAACGAATAAGTAGGTACCTACTTTGAGTTAATTACTTTTTACTTTATAGTATCTATATCTTTTTACTTTATACTTATAGTTTTTTAAAAGATATTTTATTTTAGAATTTTTAGTGATTAATAATATTAATCATCACACTATAACTAATATTCAATTATTTTCTTTCTTAGAATATTGCATAGTTACAAAAAGTCACGGGCAAATGCTAGTATCCGGAAAATTTCCTCTCTATCTAAATTTGGTTATCAACAACACAGAGAAACGATGCGATAGTAGTTGCCGCTAGTAATTAGCTGTCAGCCATTGATGAGTTCCGTTCTCCATACCCGAAGTTCAATATTAGATTTTGCAAAGTAACAACTATCCCTTGAAGAGTTCCGTTCTCCATATCCGAAATCGCAATAAATACTTATTCGCAATATGTACTTTTAACAGCAAAAATACCATAACTGATCATGGAAAAAAGTCAATGTTCTCTTCTGGATAATAAAAAATTGCTGCTATAACATGTTGATAGGATGGAGGCACGTGTTTTTTAAAAGTGACCAAATGTTTTTTTATATAATGGTGTTGCAATAAGCTCATTGGGTGATGAGTAATTTCTGCTATCTAGACCAAAATCCACGTGGGTGGAAACTAGTCTGTAGTAATTAATTGACTTGGGTTTTGTTTTAAATACCTGGATACATTGTCATTTATTATTTTTTATGTGGCAAGTATGAACAAACGCGCTTTTTGGTTAGTAAATTTCTGAGTACTGTGGAAGATTTTGACATTTCTTTCAGTATAATACCCAATAAATGTGATTAGGTTTATGGCTGATTTATAATAATAAGTGTGCGAACAAACAAAACTACTTATGAATTAAGTAGTTTTGTGAGGATAATTATCTATATATAGTTGTAGTTGAAAGTTTATGAAAGTATACATTTTGCAAACCTCCCTCGTAAGTGCAAAACAGCAAGAGATGTATAATGCCCAGTTTGGGCTTTGGGGAAGTTAAATGAATAGTCTGGTAAGTGTAACGTACATTGTCAGTGGATTCTGTGAGGTCTATGTCTAAATTTTAATATTCGCATTGATATTTTTACTGTATAAGTTGCACATGTATTGAGTTACATATTTCCTCATGTCACTATTGCACTGTGTGGTCGGAAGAGGGTCTATTGGTTTGAATAATTTTATATAATACATTACGATGTCATAATTTTTTACAGGTTTGCTTAAATGAAGGCTAACCTTCATTTAACCAAGCCTGGATTTTCAGCATAATTTCGGCCATTTATTTAAAATCCAGAAATTAGATTGACAATACTAAAAAATGAGTAGGAATGTTCCGGAAACTGTAATAAAAACTATAATATGTTGTCACATTATGAGTACATATGAAATGGAAGGAGTGGTGACATATCAAAATTGATTAAGTTAATCTCTGATAACTATCTCATACTAATTATCAACCAAACTCTTATTGAAATATGCCGACAAGTTACGAACTTACAACATCTTTTATTCATAAATATTTTGGCTTTTTTTGATAGGTATGGAAACGAACCTCAATGTGTGAGTAGCAGAAGACCGGATCTTAACAAATATTGCTACTGCAAGTCAACAAGACATGTCGCATCGCAGGCGAAGGCAAGACAGGAAGAAGTCTAGAATATTGCATACTAGATGTTGCAGTCACTTTACATATGAAAACTCTCATATAACGAGTAATTATTGTTTGGCACTGTGAAATTCCATCAAAGCAAATATAAAACGGAAATTGGTAATGTGTTAGGTTAGATTTTTACGAGGGAAACAAAAATATACAAGTTTTAAGTGAATCTCACATTATTAATTATCGCTCGAAAGGGTTTACAATATAAATAATTCTAAGCTTTAACAGAGATTCTCATGATTTACTGTGGTGCGAAAACTTTTTGGAATTGTATTTTTACACAATATGAATAATGTTTTAATCTATAGTGCACACTTCATTGGGAAATATGGAGAGATATGTGGTGTTTTAAAAAAATTATCGCTTATGATAAGTGAAAGTTATAATTATTATTTATTTCTTTTGAGCCACATTGTGTTATTGAAAAGTTCCTAATTTTATAAATAATTTCAATAGATTAATAGTTTTTCTTTGTTTTTATTCAAAGGCATAATTTTTTAGTATCTTTTTTCACTGAGTCACATGTTACATTTTGTAATTGATGTATAAATAGCGTTGAAAATGTAAAAATATATAGCATTTTGTTTACTCTCTTTTTATGTAAGATATAATGCACAGCAATATCACAGCTAGTGTACAATTGGTAAATAAATTATAAGATGCATTTTAGAAGGAGTTAGGTGAAGTGTAATGATATATTCTGCTAGTTTTCATTGTATTGTTTAACAATATTGCCACATATCTGCTATTCGGTAGGGAAAATACTTTCCAAGCAAACCGAGCTTTAAGAAGGGCATGTTATTGAGAGAGAGAAAACCTCAAAATGGACACTCGCAATCAAACTGGTGAAATATTATGCTAGTAAATAAGAAGAGAAATGACATTTAAAAGAGGGTTGTGGAATTGTAGAAGGTTATAATAATTATCATTTATTGTAAACAACTTTATATGTTTACTTATAATATGGACTATTACCAGTGATTAATATTTAATTAGTTTTAGTTACTATTGTGTGTTTATAAAAATATGAAATAATATGCGAAAGTTACTTTGGTAGCATATAAACGATCTCAGTAACATATAACCTCCAGTATTTTGTATGTGATTTGTGCAACAATAATGTGCTCTCCGTGCTTTTTTCAAATTTTCTAAGGAGTCCGTGCGTTTTCTAATAGCGAAACCATAAAACACTATTAACTTATCAAATAATTTTGCATTTATCCTACCGAATAGTAAACTAAAAACAATATATTCTCCTTGTGCAGCATTTTGAAGATCTTTGACGTATAGTGCTTCATACTTGAAAGATAATACAACAATAGCAAAACAATGAATCTTCAAGGAGAATATCCGGAAAGTAGATTCCACATTCATGCGAGAAAATACTTATGAGGAAGTTCAAACTTTCTTAATCCTGTTAAGCATGAATGAAGATTCTAGAACCGGTGAAGTGAAGTGGATAAACAGACTGGCACATAAACTAACACACCTACAGACTGATAAATTATCAACTAGACAAATACGAGAACAAATTTCATAAAATTGTAAATAGAATTACCTGCCATTGGATTTGATCAACCGATTGCTTTATCCTTGATGTGTAAAAATGTGTGGCGACGATTAGCCCATTAAGATAGTAACTATTAAACTGACTAGCTGATCTATATCTCATACACTTGGAAATTAAATATTTGACAAGTCAGTCCAACATTAACTTAACAGTCGGGAAAGCAAAAAGTGATCGCTGTAACCGAGCATAAAATAATGATTACTTACTGGCATGGTGATACAAGTAATAATCACTTAAGGTTCTGATAAGTATGGTTTAGCAAATATAGACTTTCAATTCTTTAAAAATTCGTAAATTCAAATAATTTGTGAACAAATGTCAAATGATCTGTTTATATAATTTAAATGAAAACAAAGTCTATATATAGACTTTCAAATCTTTAAAAATTTGTAAATTCAAATAATTTGTGAACAAATTTCAAATGATCTGCTTATATCATTTAAATGAAAACAAAGTTGTATATATAGACTTTCAAATCTTTAAAAATTTGTAAATTCAAATAATTTGTGAACAAATGTCAAATGATCTGTTTATATAATTTAAATGAAAACGAAGTTGTGTAGTTTATATAACAAAGAATATTGTTAATTTATTATTTATAGATATATAAAACTAATGGTTAATGTTTTTTTTTCATTAATATTAATAAGCATATTTTAATTTTTTTTTGTATATATTGCAGAAAGCGATAAAAAATTTAGTATTGGGTAATGATTGGTAATATTAACCAACCCTTGAAAGTCAAAGTATGTAACGTGTAATGTCTTTCATTGAATTAATAAAATAAGGTAACAAGTTTTGCAGTAACTATACTATTGGCAAAAAAAGGGTCATTAACAATTATATAATAACAACAAAACAAAACTTCCTTCAACTGACAATATCCTTTATTTAATAAAAGTTACAACAGAAAAAAGAAATTTAACAAAAGTTACAAAAGACAAAAGAAATTATCAAATTTGGTCTCCTTTTGCCGAAGTTACTACTGCAATTCTTCATGGCATGCCCTGGGTGAGGTTTTTAATGATTTCTTGAGGAATACCATTCGGACGTAATAGCTGTTTTTAGCTCTGATGTTCCATGTACAGTATTAACACACCGTTGTAAAACCCAAAAGATGCTCAGTAGGATTGAGATTGGAATTTCGTGCTGGCCAATCTAAATGGCGAATCCTGACCTCAGTCAGGAAAGTGTTTACTTTGCCCGCTTGATGATCTCGAGCGTTATCGTCCATGAGGACAGCAGAGAGTTCAGAGAGTCATTTTCAACAAAAACTAACACCATACGATCTTCAGAAGTTATTCCTGCCCAAAACATAACTGAGCCTCCACTGTAAGGCGTAATCTCTTTGAAATGTAAATTTGCTTAACGCTTTCCAGGTCTTCTGAGCAATTTGCACAAAAACTTGACTTTGCAACATGGTGTCTGTGGAGAAATTTAGGACCCCTAACCGGTCTTCTTTTAGAAGTCTTCGCCAAATAGTCCATAGGCTAATGCATCTCTTCCTTTGTTGAGACTGTAGACATCCAATTTCGTAAAGCTTGGTTCATAATATATAAAGTGTCTCTGGGCTCAGTGCACCGTTTTCTTCCCAGTCCTGGTCTTCTTTTGAATGAAACACTCTCTTGAAGTCTTTTCCAGGTCTTTGATGGCTTGCCATAATACTTTATAAAATTCGCCACGAAAAATAAATTGAAACAATAACACAGGTCAATGATTTTCCCCTTTCAGATTTGAAGACTGATTTTGACATATTTTGGGGCGCTGATTATGGGGAAAATGTTAAAAAAATTCCATCACGTCAGGATTTTTAGTTATTTAGCATAGTTTTTGTCTTGCCAAAAGTACCTTGGCCTACCTCGTTAAGAACTGATATTTTATTTTAATTCCTTCTTATTAAACAAAAAATACATTGAATGGTTGCAGTAGATAACAATGAATAAGTTCTCATAAATAGTTAGTTAAATATAACATAATTAACTGACATACCCTTATTATTGGAAAAACATGATTTTTGGCCAAGTGCAAGTGGAACACAGTTATTTTCAGAATCAGAACTGAATGATTTAACTAGAGATATAAGCGTACCAAAAGATGTAGCTGAACTCCTCGGATCAAGACTATCTTGAATATGCTTGCTCCTGGCACCTCATTTTCTTAGTATTGCAACAAAGAAAAAGACTTTGTACCACATTTTGCTGAAGATCATAATCTAGTTTATTGCAAAGACATTCCTGGCTTAGTGCAAATGTTTAACATCGAATATGAAGTGAACGAATGGAGATTGTTCACAGACTCATCAAAGCGAAGTTTGAAAGCAGTACTTTTGCATAATGGCAATAAGTAAGTTCAACTGCCAGTCGCCCATTCTGTACATTTGAAAGAATGCTATGACAATTTGAAAAATGTGTTGAATAAAATAAAGTATGTACAATACTGTTGGATGGTCTGTAGAGATCTGAAAGTTATAAGTATGCTGCTCGGTCAACAAGGTGGCTACACAAAATACTGTTTGTTTCTCTGCGAGTGAGATAGTCGAGACAGAGGACAACATTGGACGAAGAAAGAGTGGCCACCGAGAACTGAACTAGTTCCTGCAACCAAACATGTTGTGAGAGAAAATTGAGTACACATAAAACTGGGAATGATGAATCAATTTGCGAAGGCGCTAAATAAAGAAGGAGAAGGTTTTAAATCTAAACTACACTAATACACTATATCTAATCTACACCAAATTTTTCCATCTCTGTCAGAAGCTAAAGTGAAACAAAAGTATTTTCGTTAACCCGGACATAAGAAAATTGATGAAAGACAAAAGTTTTGATGAAAAATTAAGTGAAATTGAATTAGAAGCCTGGAAATCTTTACGGAAGTAGTGAACAATTTCCCAAGAAACCAATTCACTTCCTTAATTCGTACTTGGACTACTTTCCTGATAACTTGAGAGCCGTAAGTGAAGAGCAAGGCGAAAAATTTCATCAGGATTTGAAAGAGATAGAACATTGCTACCAGGGAATGTGAAATAAAAGGATGATGGCAGACTATTGTTAGTTGCTAAAGTGAGATGATCCAAGTCAGACTTTTAAGCGAAAAAAGAAGATACCACAAAAGTATTTAATATTTATAATTTATTTATTAACGTCATTTAAATGTATTTATAATATTTTAAAATCATGTAATTGTTTTTTATTGTAATATAAATTGTTTACTTTATAAAGTTGTCTTTTTTTACAATTTCATACAGAGGGCTTTTTAAAAAAAAGCGGAAAGTGATGGGGAAAATCTAAGTACATATTCGTACTCAGCGCACCAAATTACTCTAAGATCAGCTATCAAATCCAAAAAGGGAAAATAAAAGTTAAAATTTGCAGACCTTTGTAATTAAAATTACTTAAAACAATAAAGATTTTCATAGCTGTGAATTTTGCGATTTTGAATGTGTGTTTTAAGTACCTGTTTTTTTCGAATGTGCATAAGGATAAGTATTTATTTTACTCTAACAATGTAATTTAATTCTGAAAAATTTCTTGAATACATAAATTTTTCTTAAACTGTTGTTTTTTGATAATTAAATGTTTATAATGCAAAATAATGCCATCAAAGCAACAAAATTAAACTTAAAATTATAAAAATTAAACTTATTAAACTAAAAAACACAACAAAATTAAACTTGTTTTCCTATCATGAAATGTTTCCGTTTATTTGGAATAGATAATGTTAATTTCAGATGTACTTTCGGTTTTAATTTTACCATTAGCTAGAGTTGTTCAGGTGTTCGCATTCTACCCTCATTTGAAGTTATCTACCTTATAGTTGAATATTTTTGTCAATAATATTGCTAATTAGTAAGTTTCTATTCATCTGTTGAAATTAGATCATCACGAAGTAAGTGTTAAACCGTTTTTTGTTACATTCGCATTTTTGGTACATTTGTTTTGAATTTACATTTAGTAAAAATTGTATCGGGGAGTTTGCCAACTTTCTATTTCATCAGAAACACGAATCCAGAATTAGTTTAGTGTGTACGCTTTCTGTTGAAACTTTTCACTTATCTGTAGTATATTTGGTATATCATAACCAGACTGTTTAAACAAATATCTCAGGTCATTAGAAGTAGAAAATTTATTCATCCAGTGCCGCTATTCTGGTCACATGAGCCTCCCATATATAACACACTTGAATGGTAATCTGTATGTTTAGTTTTCTTTGTTTCGGATTAATTCCTAGTATTTCTGGCTTGACCCTGACAATTTTTAGCAGTAGTTGGAGTTCTGACCCATTCGGAGTCTTACTCTGGCATTTTGTCAATATGCTTAGCATTCATGCGGGTATGTAAAGCTTCAGTTGAACCACCAGGAATTTTTAATACATTTTGCAATGTTACAAACCATCGACACTTTGTGCATTACCTTCTCTTAAGAAATGTTCCCGAATCGAAGATTATGTGCATTTGTTCATTAACTCCTTGTATATGGTTTCTTTGTTGGTAACCTGAAAAAAAATAAATAAAAATTAAGCTCATTAAAAGCTTTGAAAATATTCCATTAATTATATTGAAGAAACGCGGTTATTAATTGTCAAATTCAATTTAATTTAGCAACTTATTAATAAAACATTACTTTGTTTTATTGAAATCGATTTTGTGATGTTGCAATATTTACAACATTTTCAAAACTTACTTAATTCAAAGATCCAAACAAAGAGACCAACTAAATAATTGCATTATCTATTTATAATTTCGTGGCAATGGCCAATAATTTCACAATCGCAAATTACATTAAAAGAAAATCTTTAACTGGACTAGAGCAGTAGATAGAGACAATGTGAATTGGATGACTGACAATCGACTTTAATTTTTAAAGGAGGCAGTACTCATGGATTTCCACAAAGGGACTCAACTACATTGCAGCGTAATTTGCAGGTGTTCTTTGGTTATTAGACAATATTGAAATCTATTCTTTATTTGAAATAACTAATTCTCGCTCAATATTTGTCGTGTTGTGTGTAAACTATCCGAGTTTAAAATAAACATGGGGAATTACCGCAACGCAACTAATTAGTGAAAACAGCCCATGCTGCCCACTATTTCCAAAATGTAATATGTTACTTTATAACCTACATTGGTATGTAAGTTTGCACGTTTTTAGCATATAATATGTTTGTAAATAGGCACTTGATCGGTACATTATTTTTATTGTTTAAGTCAAGATATATACTTCCTTAATTCCAAAGTAAGACCAGTTTGTAATTACGAAGGAGGCTATTTAGCAATTGGGTCTCCTATCTCGATAATATTCAGCAAAATTACTTGGTCGGATGTAGCACCTATATGAATGTCTGAAAGTATTCCATATTCCATTGCCATTCTAAAGCTCTACTTTTGCAAGGTCAATGCAACAGTCTTACATGCAAGCTAAAGCCTATAGCATTAACCATGTAACAAGGATTGAAAAAAGTTTTTTAAGAACTTGATGAGAATGGCACTTTTTGTAAAAAGTCTGTTGATTCTTTTCACTTGAAAGCCTTTGTACTCGAAGGACACGCTATTATAAAAAGTTGTGATGAAAGAGCAAATTTGTCTCCTGTTTGGATCAAAAGGAAGATGGCCAATAGCCTAGTGAAATGATATCTTTTTTGGCTTTGTTATGAAGAGATAATAGTCAAAATAAATACAAATTATGACTCGAGCAGATCGAGTGTGAAGAACATCATCACGTCGCATCTAAGAACTTCGTTGATGCATAGAAAGAAAGGGAAATTAATTTGCTTGGTCTCTAGTAGATAGAGTACAGTTTTCATAATTGCTCGTAAAACTTGCAGTAAAAATATAAAAAGTAAATTTTAATTAAATTTTAAGCATTTGGTATTTGGCCGAATAGCATCCTAGTATTTGATATTCAGCCAAATACTGAATATTTGTTACAACTCTAATTTTTATGTGTGATGTCTTTGTACTAATTTTTTTGTGGCAGTGGATATGTATATATTGCAAAATATTAATTTTAATTACCTACAAACATTATGATCATTAGTACGATGTAGGAACTATAGAAAGAAGAAAAAAAAAGGAATGAAAGAAGATGAAAATGGAGTCCTACTAACAGATAACAACAAAATAAATGGGGGGTCAATACTACCAGCAATTGCTTAATGAAGAGTTTCCGAGTAAACCATTGGAAAATGTCCCTATGATACACGGTCCCATTCCAGAAATAAGCATTGACGAAGTTGAGAAAGCAGTCAAAAATATGAAGAACCATAAAGCGGTAGGTCCAAACAACATACCTGCAGATCTTTGGAAAGTGCTAGGACCAACTGCCATACACTGGCTAATAAAACTTTTCAATGCTATCCTAATCAGCAGCAAAACACCGAAATCTTGGCGACGTAGCTTTATTGTGCCCTTCTATAAGAACAAGGGAGAAGTAAGCGACTGTGGAAATTATAGAGCTATCAAGTTGACATCTCACACGCTAAACATTTGGGAGCGCATTTTAAACAACCGTCTCAGTCATCTTATATCCGTATCAGAAAATCAATATGGTTTCACACCAGGTAGAGCCACCACAGATGCAATACAAGCTCTAAGAGTCCTCATGGAGAAGCACAGGACCAGCAAAAAAGGCATTTGATAAAATACCGCGCAGGTTAGTCCGGCAAGCTATGCGTAAAGAATACCAGAATACTACATCAATCTGGTAAGAGACACATATGAGCGCACCACCACACAAGTAAGAAGTCTAGCTGGAACCAGTGAACCATTTGAAGTCAAAGTTGGAGTACATCAAGGCTCGGCTCTTGTTTAATTTGTCCATGGACTATCTTACCAAACATGTCCAGGCTGCTCTTCCCTTGTGTATGCTGTATGCCGACGACATCATGTTGGTCTACAAATACGCAGAAACGATTCAAAACACCCTTCATGACTGGAAGCAAGCGCAAGAGGAAAATGGCCTATGCATTAGCAGAAGCAAAACCGAATATCTACATTGCAAATTTTCTGACCAACCACTATCTAACACTACCATTAACATTGACAGAGAACCATTACCAAAGGTAAATAGATTTAAATATCTGGGGTCAATGCTGAGTGCGGATGCCAATGTCGACGCGGACTTTGCTAGTCGTATTTGAAAATTGGAACACAAAATCATCAATAGGATTGAATATGTACATGTGTTAAATATTAAAAAATCTAATGATTTGACAAATCATGATATAACATATTCAGTGGTATATTGTTATACGCAAATTCTAGTAATTTATAAAATAAGTCGATAACGGTCAATAAACTTAATTATCGACTTATGTTTGTGTTGCAAACGTCGACACTAACTTTCAGGCGATGTGGGCAATTCACCTTACTGTACACAGGATATCATACAAAGCATTGTTCAGTTCTATTCCAATACAGCTTTTCAATTGAAATACATACCTGAAAATTTACTTGATAAGTTTGACACTGAAAATATGTTAAACTTTATCGTTGAGTAGGCAAATTACGTTGAGTAGGCGGTTATCGGGGAAAAGGCTTCGGTAAAAGTGCGCAAGAAGAAAAATTCTCAACAGATATGAATTTAATACCAACACAATGATATCTCTCCTGTGCACCAAGGAGTCAGATGGTGTCAAATCAGAGCAAGCTGTTATGTTAATATGATATAATATGAATATCATATTAACATAACAGCTCTGATTTGACACCATCTGACTCCTTGGTGCACAGACGACATATCATGGATCGGAAGGACAATGTTATCTATGTTCGAAAGAACACTCTGTATTAAAGCAAAGAAATGGAGCTATTGAAACGTGCAGTTATATACAGTAAAGATGAAAAATGTCTTCAATTTAATTTAATGATATTGAAGTAACTGATACCGTTCTATCCAATGTACCAGAAGTTGAAATAGATTGATTTGACCCCGAAAATGTTTTAAGCATAGTGATTGAAAAAAGGAATGATCTTTGGAAAGTTCAGCTAGCATATTAAAAAGAACGGTTGTTGGAATGGAACGGAAGTTGATTTAAAAACAGATACCACATTGTCAGATTCAGTCCGCAAATTGAGATATCTATGATGATATCTGGAATGCATTTTTTAGTTCAAGGCCAAGAATTTAAAAAATGTTATTGCACAACTTAAAAATGTTATTGCAAGATTCATCACGAAAAAAATCTACAGCTGTGTAATTTCAAAACGTCATAAAATTATTTTTTGTTTGACTAAATAAAATGGGCTTCTTTAATTTACAATTAATTAATACTGTATTACTAAAATATTTCATGTTTTGTAGGCTTTTAACTCCAGCGTTAAGAGTTTTCATATTTATTCGATGTAGATAATTCTTTCACTTTTAATTTTGTTTTATTTAAACGATTAACTATTATTGGGAAATGCACGAAGACAATAACATGTATTAAAAATTTGTATTCTATCTAATTCAAGATTTTGTTTTCTTTTTAGTTACACTCAAAGTTAAGACTCAATTCTCTCTATTCCTATGGAAATAAAATTTCTAGAGAAATAAAAATTCTGAGGGACTAAATACGGTAATTGGAACTGTTTCTCTTTTTTAAATCTGATAAATAGGTTGGGGATATTAACGAAAAGTGCGACTTATATGGGTACTATAAGATTGTTTACTATATTGAGTATAATTTTATGTAAGATAAATTCTAGATATGTTGCAAAAAATGTCTACAAAAATTTTCTCAGAAATCAATTTCTGAGAAAATTTTCTTCATCAATGAAGAAACTTAAAATTTTGCATAATGAAGCATATTAAACTGCGTATATCTCAATAATAATTAACATTAAAAAATAATTATGTGAAAAATTTTTGGAGGAGCAAAAATCTACTCAAATATTTTTTATTTCTCTTGTCGTGTGGAACGTTAATTGAAAGGCAAGTTAAATTTCAAGATCATTTTTTTAAATTTTATACTTCTAGAGATATTGTTGAAAATGTCTATAAAAAATAAGTTCCTTCTTCCCTAATTCTAACTGTTGCCCAAGATTATGAAAAAACCACATAACTAGAAGTTTATATAAAGTTTACTGGAAAACTAAAGTTGTAATTCTAAAGTTTTTAAAATGTACCTTAAACATTTACGTACTTGGTATATTTTTAACATCCGAAAATCTAATCACGTCTCTAGGTGTAGAATGTGGCTATCGGTAACTTGCATAACTTTCACTATCGTTTGCTGCTTTAACTTTCACATTCTTTTGTTGCAATATTCAAAGCCCTTCTTTGCTTGGGTCTACCTTCTGAGAAACTTTCACACTCCTTGTCCCAAATATACTAACTCTTTCTATGATCATTTATCTATGGTTTAGGCTATCAAGTTGTAGAAAAAACTCAATTCCGACACCAAACTTTTACCAAACCCATTCAAGATTCTCTACCCCTTTATCCTGATCCAAAACTCCTTCACTGTCACATTAGATGGTTACTTTATTAATTTTTCATAAAAACATTTTCATAAACAATCTTACAGCTCGTTTTGTGTTTAATGGTAAGTATTATTGTCTATATGGAAGTTCAACAGAACAGGAAATGACATATATTTGCAATTTAAAAACAACCACAAATGCACTTTTTAAATTATATTTTGATGCCAATGTTGTAATTAGAGGAGGGATGCTTTGTTTCAAGGATTTTATAATGTACTAAAAACCAGACATAAAAATTATTTGATGAAACAATGAGTAAAATAATTAACATTATTTTTACAACTTTTTAATAAACTTTAAAAAGTCTTTTAGGATGTTAAAACCAACATTTTAATAACTTATGCAGTACCTACCTACGTAACTCTTATCAGTCTTATAATTTACATTTTCAATCATATAATATTGAAACCAACTCTACAGTACTAAGAAAATTTTAAACATTTGTTTTGGTGAAAACTTCTGTTATTTAAACCAACTTAGGCAGTAAACATGAGATAGGGTAAGGTGTTCTAAGAGAATGCCGACGATAAGAGTACGCAGTGAAGCTAGTGACTAAACAGTTTGATACTTGAAGCTAACTTCAGTTGAGTTTAGACCGGCTAAAAGTGTAGGAGTGCGTCACGAAAAAAAAATCAAAAGTGAAGTAAAACGGAGAAGTTAGGTAAGTTTGAAGTTTTTTTTTAAACTTTGTTATTTATTTTCATAATTTTTAAAGTATTACAACTCAAAAGCGTCACGTATTTCATATAAAACGATTACTGTTCTCGAATGCCAGTTTATCAAGGTTATGTTGTACATTAGCATAATTCCGCGAATGACCGCTACATGGCAGTAGTAGATTTGTTTGCATTAGAAGATGCTGTTGTGTAAGATGACGCAGTGCGAAGGTGTATATGAGTACGCGCGTTCTCCTATACGCCTATCTTATACACGTGTACTTGTACTACACAATTTTGTTATTTTTTTCTATTTCAGTATGTCTCGACGAAAACGGACTTCAGATCGAAGTCTCTGGTCCATTACCGATCTTGAAAATGCAAGACAGCGTGTTAATGGCGGCGAATCAATAAGGAGCGTATCTCGTTCGCTAGAACTTAATGAAGCCACTCTTCGTAAGAGACTTAAAAGAGCTACACCAGCTACGTCTCTTGGGAGATATGACACTACTTTTTCACCGGAGATGGAGCAAGAACTATGTGACTATATAAAACAAATTGATGGAATGTTTTATGGGCTAACTCCAAAAGGACTTAGGGAACTAGCATTTCAATTTGCAGAAAAAAACAACATACCGCATCGTTTTAATGCTGACAAAAAAATGGCTGGTAAAGAGTGGCTACGAGGTTTTCGTAAAAGATGTCCAGATTTGTCTTTGAGGCAACCTACATCAACGAGTATTGCTCGAGCCATAGGCTTTAAAAAGCCTCAATGCGACCGTTTCTTTAAAAATCTGTCTGACCTCATGGATGTCTACAATTTCCCGCCCCATGCTATATTTAATATGGACGAAACAGGGATATCTACAGTTCCTAATAAACCACCGAAAGTAATATCTACCAAAGGAAAACGTTGTGTGAATAAAATTTCAAGCGCTGAAAGAGGAACCAACGTGACTGTAGTGTGTGCGATGAGCGCTAGTGGATACTATGTTCCACCGGCCTTCATATACGCTCGAAAAAGAATGAAAGCTGAACTTTTGGATGGCGCTCCACCTTCTGCCATTGGCATGGTATCTGATTCCAGTTTCATTAACAGTGACATCTTTCCGGACTGGCTCTCCCATTTTAAAGATCATGTAAAACCATCTGCCGAAAACCCTGTTCTACTCATTTTGGATAATCATACGTCACATTGCTCTTTAAAGGCTGTGAACTTTTTCCGTGACAATCACATACATGCATTAACATTACCTCCTCATAGCAGCCACCGAACTCAGCCTTTGGATCGCTGTTTTTTCAGAAGCTTAAAAAAATTCTACGCCAGCGAATGTGAAATATGGCACAAAAATCACCCAGGTCGCCCTATTACACCTTATCAACTAGCCTCCATACTTACACCTGCCTATTTTAAGGCTGCTACTTTGGCTAATGCTGTGGAACACATAATCACGGAACACAGCTAATGCTGTGGAACATACAGGCATATATCCCTACAATCCGAATGTATTTAAGGAAGAAGATTTTTTATGCAATGAAGTGACTGATCGACCACAACCTGACATGGTTTCTACTGCACCACCCACGCCATTGCCAGCTCCAAATCCTAATGGTGTTACAATCAATGATACAAATGTAGCTGAAAACATCGAAAATGCATCGACAACGTTGCCTCCTATACCAGCTATGCATACTTCTCCAACAACGCCGAAAACACCAAACAAACCGATGGAGATTCCTGATCCATCTGTTGAGATTGCAGATCCATCTATAGAGATTGCTGGTCCATCTGCTGAGATTGCTGGTCCATCTGCTGAGATTTCAGGTCCATCTGTTGATATTGCGTCAACATCAAGATCGCATACATCGGTTTTTGAAGTAGCTCCATTACCTCACGCCGAAACTGTCCGAAGATCTACAAGGAACTAGAAAAGATCTGATATAATTAGTAGCTCTCCATATAAACAGGAGTTGGAGAAAGTGATACAAGAGAAAAATAAACCAAAAAGAGTAAGATTGAATACACTGCTTCCAAATCCTAAACCAAAAAAGACTGCTCATACTAAAGAATACGAACAATACCAGAAAGAAGACGACAGTAACAAAAAGTAAACCAAATATAATTTATACTTGTGGAGGAAGTCAAGAAGTATACAAAGAGGAAGACGAAGAAGAAGACTGGATTCAGTGTGCGAAGTGTAAAACTTGGTGGCATGAAATATGCATCGCTTATACAGGGTTTGGTTACTTTATTTGTGATTTATGTGTTGATTAACATACGCACTATTCTTATCGACCCCCGTGCGTATACTTATACACCTGTGTGTGTAAGAGTTCGCAAATACCAATTTTTTATTTTTACCTAATATCCCAAAATTATATTTAATTAAGATGTTGTTATTCATAATATAATTATTTTATTATATTATTATTCCCCGAAAAGAAACCGACTTCGACGTTCTTCGTCAATATCGAGCCTAGCCTTAACAATCCTGACGTTAAAAACATTGCATTTATCGCACAGCAAAAAATTAAGATTGAGGATCCACGGAAATCAAAGTTCATTGCACAATGCCAACGCTGTCAACAATATGGTCATACCAAAAATAACTGCATGAGACCATTTAGATGCGTGAAATGCGGTGAAGACCATAAAACCTCAGAGTGCAAAAAGAATAGGACAACTCCAGCCAAGTGTGCTTTATGCTGCTGCGACCACCCTGCTAATTATAAAGGATGCCAAATATACAAAGAA
This sequence comes from Druceiella hillmani, assembly GCA_039881145.1. NCBI lineage: Eukaryota > Metazoa > Arthropoda > Insecta > Lepidoptera > Hepialidae > Druceiella > Druceiella hillmani. Next base: position 27,913,571 of record JAYKKI010000013.1, on the reverse strand, counting down.
ATACTAGCTCGAAGGACCAAGAATCTCGCCTCTCGCGCTAGACTACCCTCTCAAACACCTGTTATCAGCATACCAACTACCACCAACTTTGACACTAAGGGTCATAGTAACACCCACAAAACTTATGCCGATATTGCCAAAGGTAGGCAACCAACAACACAGCAATCTTCTCACCAACAATCTAATAAATTAGAAGATATACTTGCCAAACAAAGTGAGAAAATGGATCTCTTAATTCAAAAAATAGGCTCCCTACTGGGACTTATAACTACCCTGATATCTAATCTGACAAAATGACTTCTCTACACATCGCCACGTGGAACATAAACGGACTTGCTCCCAACACTAAAGAACTTGAGATGTTTTTGAGAACCAATAAGCTTGATGCCTGCCTTATATCAGAATCTCAAACAACATCAAGATCACGCATACGCATTCGTGGATTCTGCGTTTACACAACTTCACACCCCGAAGGGGAAGCTCATGGTGGTGCGGCAATAGTAATTAAGGAGAACATTAAGCATTGCCTACTCGAGTCTTGGGAAACCAAGTACCTGCAAGCTGTACGGATCGTTGATCGTGCCGGACCCCTCATCCTCTCAGCAATATACTGTCCACCGCGTCACACCATTAAGGAGAATATGTTTACGGAGTTTTTCAAAGCTTTAGGAAACCGATTCATAGCCGGTGGTGATTGGAACGCTAAGCACACACATTGGGGATCTAGGTTAACAACTACGAGAGGTAGAGAATTAAAATGTAGTACTGAGATCAACAATCTAGCGACCATTTCAACCGGAGAACCTATATATTGGCCTACAGATACCGAGAGAACTCCTGATCTTATAGACTTTTTTATCACAAAAGGCATTTGTCATCAAAATCTCCTAATCGAGTCAAACCTAGATGGATCTTATGATCACACACCAATACTTCTTACTGTAAGCCCTATTGCGATACCCCGTGATACCCATAGCTCCTATATAACTAACGCTAAAACCGATTGGAATGGTTTCCGAGAATATCTCGACGAAAATATCACTCTCAAACTTCCGTTAAAAACTGCTGAAGATGTAGACGATGCATGTCTATACATTACAAACCTGATCCAAGTGGCAGCGTGGACAAGCACACCCACACTGAAGCATTCATTTGCGAATACACCGCTCCCATTTGAAATCCGTCAAAAAATTTATGAAAAACGCCGCCTTCGTAGAGTTTGGCAACTTTCCCGTTAGAGCAAAGACAAAACGCGACTGAACAAAGCAATAAAAGAGCTAAAGATTCTTCTTGCTGATGTCACTAACGCTGCAGTTAAACAAAGACTGGAAAAGATGTCACCCAATGGCCATGGGACCCATTCTTTATGGAAAGCTACCAGGAATATGCCACAGCCCCAACAATGTTCAACGCCAATCTGGAATGGCAATACATGGGCATGGACAGACCCAGAAAAAGCTGAGACCTTCGCCAGTCATCTTGCTAATGTCTTCAAACCTAACGGATCTGACAACCCTGAGGACCCTGAAATAGATCTGATCCTAAATCAGGACCTGCAGCTGTGTCTGCCGATAAGACCTACTTCCCCAAAGGAGCTGTCCAGAGATATAGCCAGCTTGGACGCGAAGAAAGCTCCAGGATTTGACCTGATCACCCCGAAGGTACTCAAAGAGCTTCCTAGAAAATGTATTGTCTTCCTGGTAACCCTCGTTAATGCAACCTTCAGAACAAAACATGTCCCTGCTATTTGGAAAATATCCGAGGTAGTTATGATCCATAAACCCGGTAAACCAGTCAACGATGCATTCTCACACCCTCCTATCAGCTTAACTCCAGTTCTAAGCAAAAATAATCCTTACTAGGATACATGCATACCTAGATATCAATCACGTCATACCAGATCATCAGTTCGGGTTTCGCAAGCAACATTCGACCCTAGAACAAGTACACTGAGTCTATCGTACTATACGAGACTGTTTGGAAAGGAAAGAATATTGTTCTGCTGCTTTCCTGGACATCCAACAGGCGGTCGGGTCTGGCACAAAGGGTTACTATGCAAAATAAAGCAAGCACTTCCAAACTCTTTCTACCCCTTGACGGATTCTTACCTTAGAGACAGAATGTTTCGAGTAAAACACCGTGACGCCAGGTCTTCCTTGTATAGTTGCCACGCAGGAGTACCCCAGGGATCGGTACTCGGTCCGGTGCTTTACAACATCTTCACGAATGACTTACCCCAGACACCTAATATTACAGTAGCAACCTATGCTGACGATGCTGCATTTCTCGCATGTAATAGCAGTCCAGAAGAGGCAAGTAAATTGCTGCAGGCACAACTCGATGACACAAATAAATGGGTGAACAAATGGCGTATAAGAGCAGTAGCTCTTATTTTTTTGCTTTAGTGGTGAGATATTTGGGCACTAGCCCAAAAATCTCACCACATCACGTTCACTCTGAGACGTGCAACTTGTCCTGCAGTCGTAGACGAAGCAAAACGCTACACAGCCACATACAAAGATCGTCTGACATTCCATCCTGACCCACTTTCGCACATGCTGTTGCAGCCCAACTCGATAAAGAGACTCAAGAGAGCTGACGTGCTTCATAATTAGAGCGATTAAGGGCACTGGCCCTATATTCGCCCAAACAAGATACATACCACAACCTACCTGCTTATAGTTCTAATGACTGATCGCAGGATACAAACAGAAAAAAAAAAAAAAAAGATTATTATTCAATTAAAATAAGAACTGATTAGAAAAATCAATTTATTTGTTTTCTTTTAACCTTATAAAGCTTAAGTGCGTACTCCTATATCACCTTACCCTATAGAGAATGAACAAAATGAATTATCTTAAAATAACTACGTTTTAAACATTTGTATTGGTGAAAACTTACTATTATTTAAACCGACTCGGGCAGTAAACATGAGGTAAAGACAATAAACAAAACGAATTAACTTAAAATAACTACATTTTAAACATTTGTTTTGGTGAAAACTTAGTTATTTAAACCAACTCAGGCAGTAAACATGTGGTAAAGATAATAAACAAAATGAATTAACTTACAATTACTATGTAGCAAAGAGCAAAATGATATCATTGATCATTTTCCATTTCTGGAATAGAAAAACAACTTTTCTTTTCAAGTTTAGAAATTCCAATCGCAGTAATGATTCTAACCATCATTAATTATTGAACAACTCGAGAATATCTTCCCTTTCTTTAAGTAACATACGAAAGCACCTTCTTTACAGCTGATAACGCCTGATCAGGGTATTTACATGAATACCACACTGTGACATAATCGCCAACTTCTATATTCTCCAGCAATTTCTCCTTCGAATCTGGCAAAGCAGATGAGTTTCGTTTTTCTTCAAGTATCTTCTCAGCATCAATCCATTTAGTCGAGGTGAGTTGTTATGATTCAAAGTTCATGTTTATATTTCTAATTTATTCAATAATAATAGGATGGTATGAAAATTTTGGAACAACTTCAGTTTACCAAAAATGTAAATTTTCCATTTTTTTTAGTTTTAAATGAAAGAAAATATGTAAAAAATGAAATATCAACCAAAATTAGGAGTCGGATGCGATTATTTCTTTAAAAAAAAATTGGTTTGAAAAAAGTTTCCATACAAAACCGCACTATATCAAGGAAATATTAGTTATAAATTTTTCGACTTAATTGCCATTTTTAGTGAAACTAACCCCAGAATTTGCAAATACAAAAAAAACAAACCCAAAAATAAAAATATGAAAATACGCGAAGTAGATCGCATAAAGTGAAGTTATAAAATTTATGTTTAAAAGCCAATTGATCATTTCTTCAAAGAGCATTTTTCAAATACATTTTTTATAAAGAAATAATCGTATCCGATGCCTAATCTTTTTAAATACGTCGTTTTTTATGTGTATTCTTATATTTAAAACCAAAAAGAAACTTAAATTTATATTTTCGCTAAACCAAATTTTTTATTTATATTTTCTTTTTTTTTCAGGAACAAAGTTATTTGATTTTGTTTTTTAATATGCCTCGGCGTCGTATATTAACTGGTACAAACCGAAAGGCGACAAAACAGAAATCATTACTTTTACGAAATAATAACAGTAACAATAATTCAAATACACGTACATATAATGAAAACACTTCAAGTAGGCATAGAAGCAACAAAGAATATCAGCAAAATGATAACGAATGTAATGTAAATAATTTGGATATTTTTCCCGATAATTATATATGTGCTTTGAATATTGTTCCAAGGAATTTTATTAGTCATACTTGTAGATCAATGGTTTTAGTACGTCATTTTTGTAATGCTAAACATTTCCAGTCTGAAATAACACATAATGATTCAACCACAGAATAGTTACAGTACAGAACGGACACGATCTATACTAGCCCGTATAAAAAGAGTCTCACTTTTTCATACATGGCGAAACGCTGTCAAAGTAACCCCCCTTTCCCATCGCATCACCCTTCCTAACCAAAAATTTGTGTAATTATTGTTAATGCCCATAGATGGCCTAATCTCTTACTCTTTATTGCTCATAGATGGCGTTATCAAAGAAAAAGTAATTTTTATTCATAAATTTATTTATAAAAATCTTAACAAAAATATTTCACAAAAGACAAATATTAAAATAACATTACTATTCAATTTAATATATTTTAAATATCATTACTATGAAAATACAATTCAAGAAAATTGAATTGATTACAATTTTAAATAGCATCAGGCATCTATAGGAAGCACCACTCTGGAATTAACTAGGTGGTAATTGCATAAATGAATGTGGGCAACTCATCAAATTCTGAAAACAAGCAATAACATACACAAAGACAAACATGATTATAGCGATATCTATTGGTGGTTGAAGAACATTTTCAAACTTTTTTTAAAATCCCACGCTTGGCTAATAACATGTGATATATCTTGATTTGATATATTTCAAATATAGGTACTATCAATGTATCAGCTACATATCGTCGGCCTAAAATGTTAACCTGCTAAGTCCATTTTATCAAACTTTACAAGACGATAAAAAAACTTAATAATTTTGAGAAATTATCATTTTTGTTTTTTTTTTATAAGGTAGATGAAAATAAATTTATTTGATTTTTTGAATGTATACAAAGTGAAAAATATGCTTTAGTTTTAGAGTAATATGTACTTTCATGGATTTGACTGTTTTTCTTTTTATAGCTCAGTATGAGTTTAGGACAAAGCAGTTTAGGTAGTTTAAATACAACAAAGTAGAAAGTGCTTATAACTCTTTTTATTTCATGTATTCTAAATTATAATTTCTTACTTTAACATTTCTTGTAGGTATTCATCAGACAAACATATAAAATCATAGTATTATTTGTACTATGAATTAACATACAATCAACCAAGACACTTTATTTCTTTTTTTTTTAATTTTTTAATTTACCATCCCCTAAAATAATAAACTGAACAAAATCAATCAAGTTATCACAATGCTAAGAGATCTTTTATTATCTATTTATCACAAAATGACAAAGGCACTAGATAAATTCTATAAAATTATGGATACCTAATTGCACAATTGCATTCTTATGTTAGCTTTAGAAAACAGAATAATCAACAAGAACATAAAATAGGTAATTGAAAGTAATTTTAACATCTTGTATCTTAAATGATTTTATGCCATTTGCTTAAAATCATTTAAGATGACGCTACTCGCGAGGTAAATCATCAAAAAATTTGTGGTAGTCTGAATGTCCTTTTAATCTGTTGCAAGTCCTCATATTTGCGTGCAGTTATTTTTCGCCTTGTTTCATGCAGTTGAGTTAACTCATCAGTTGTACAAGATTTAACCTGTGAAGATTTTCTTTGAGGTAAAGAGGTCCATTCGTCCTTAAAGGAAATTTTATATGATACTTGTCCGCTTGGTTCATAGCGTAATGCCCTAATATCTGTAACCTTAGGATCCTCTTTAGATCTTCCGGGACGAATGCTCTTATAGAACTGAACCTTATCAAATTTTTTAAAGTAACAATGATTTAGATACTTTACTTCGTATGGCGCCGGACATCTGCGCGCATGCTTGCGATGGATATGTGTTCGGCAGGTACATTCACTACCCTATCTTTTACATAACGCTCTATTGTGGAATGCATGGAGTCTGCTTCCATTTGAGTATGCCCAACCTCCAAAAATTTTTGTTCTGTAGTAATATCTTTATGCCTCAAAACAACATTTAACAATGCATTGGATAGTACACAATTTCTATTTTGATACGTACAACCATCACTGTATATAATTATAGTTTTACAATCATTGTTTTCGTCGGTATTAATCACTGGTATTACTGTATTTTCCAAAAAATATACCCAAATGGAAGCAAATTCCTCAGCATTCAAACCACCTTCTGCCTCATTCCATATGAAGCAGAATCCGTCCTTATTTTTAATATTCAAGAAACACAGGTTGTGAACTTGAAATTTCGTCTTATAGTATAAAGTGCTCACGTTTGATTTTGGTGCCATAAGCACTACCTGTAAATCCACTGTAAATATATATTTTTTACTATTTTTGTCCCGTTATTTTTCTTCTCTAGCGTGTTCTTTTCTTTCTATATGTTGCCGATGTTCTGCGTCTGAAACTGTTCCTACTTTATGGCAAGCACATTTTTCGCACTCATCTTTCTTGGGCCTAAACAATGCGTATCTCTTTTCTTCAAACAAGTTTGAAAATGTGCAAATTGATAAAGACTTCGAATTTCGCTGTTTGCACCAATCATTAACATAAAAATTGTAAATAGCTTCTTTAGATTTCCATTCTGGTAAGAGATACAATTTTTGAGATTTTGACCTACAATAATGGGATTCCATTACAGGGAGGGACTCCAAAAATTCCAACAATGCTTTCTTTTCTTCGGTGTTCGGTTTCTGCTTTGTCTTGTCTCTGTAAGTATTGGGAGTTCTAGAAGGATTATTTGCTAAAGTTTTCCAATGAAGTATTGTCCATCTCCCTATCCCCAAAGTATTTAAAAACATTTTACGGCATACTTTTACACTTTCTTCATTTAATTTGAGGTGATACACAAACGAATTTGCTCTTTTTGTCGAGTCAGTATTTTTCCGATTACGAGGTCTTGCTGCTAGCTTTGTAGTTATCCAATCATTGACTAGCGTTTTTTTTTCTCCCCAAGTAAGATTCCAAAATCTAGCGAAAAGTTGCTTTCTGGTACTTTCATCAATAGTTTCACATTTCAATGTACTATATTTTGATATCTTGCAGGAACACCTTGATTTCATTGCTCGTTCTTCTTTTGGCTTCGTATAATTCCAAGAACCATCTTTTTTCTCCCGACCTAAGTATTTTTCACCTCTCTCTCTTCTTTTTCTATTTTGCTCAGCAAACCATTCAGTCTTATCTACTTGGAATCGCTTCTTACGCTTTTTCGATTTTGTTATTTGAACACTAGATGCTGAATCAGTATCAGAATAATCTACCAAATTTCTGCCAATATCACTTTCATCTGAGATATGATGATCAGGATTGATTGCCAATATTGATCTGGTTATCGCGCAAGTTTCATCGGTAGAATTGTTTATCATTATACTCTCTGTAGGCACTTGGCTAGGGAGAATGTAAATTTTCCATTTTTTTTAGTTTTAAATGAAAGAAAATATGTAAAAAATGAAATATCAACCAAAATTATTTGAACACTAGATGCTGAATCAGTATCAGAATAATCTACCAAATTTCTGCCAATATCACTTTCATCTGAGATATGATGATCAGGATTGATTGCCAATATTGATCTGGTTATCGCGCAAGTTTCATCGGTAGAATTGTTTATCATTATACTCTCTGTAGGCACTTGGCTAGGGAGAATATTGGTTACATCAGAATGGGTTGCCATATCTGACCTGTTCTTTAGACAAGGTTCATCGGCTGAAACTTCGACAGGAAGAATACTGCTATCAAAATGGCTTTCCAATTGAGATATACTTGCTGCAGCACTAGACTCGTTAACAGAAACTTGGCTGTGGAGAATATCGGTACCATCAATCTCGAGTTTCTGTGTCGATCTATCTTCTGTACTAAAAACATCTTCCGAAATTTTACTAGGAAAAACGTTGAGACTGTCGAGGTAATCTGAACTCACAGTATTTTCTAAAATCAAACCAGTTGTATCACTTGTCTGTAAAGTAAAATTGCAATCTCTTTCATAGTTTTCATTGTTTAAGTTTTCGACTCCAGAATTATTTAATTCATGAATAAATTCAAACTGAACATTTTCTAAAATCTGATAATTATTATTCTGTTCAGTCTCAAAGGATTTACTTATTTTCGGCTCGTCTTCTTGTATTTTTTGTAAGTCGGTAACAAGAACAACCAATTTCTTACCCCGATACATTCTGTAATAAAAATATTAATAAATAAACCATAATGTTTAACGGCGTTCCATTAAGCCTAAGTACCCAACAAATAAAAAAAGGCTTTAAAAAATTAAATTTTATTAATTAGTTAATTTATTAATTAAGCAGTCGGATTAATTTGTTGTTAATTATATTCTAGAAATGACAACTGATAATTAGCTAACTCCTTAACAAGCAAAAATCTTTTAATACGTAAACCTGTCAAGTCCATACATTATAGGTTAGGGATCAAATTACGTATTAAAACATGAATGCATTATTAAATACTTACTCTAGCAGTAAAATAAAACTTACCTTTCATGAATAATGCTATGACACCACAAAACTTTACGAATTCTCACCGTAAAATTAAAATAAACTAGCGCGAAATTGTAACACGTTAATCTAATGCCGTTCTCCAAACAAAATGGCCGCTGAATGGGGACTTGGAAGGAATTATCCTTAGAAATTTGACAGTTGGTATTAAGCAGGTTTACGTGACTTCATTTTTAGCTCCTTAAAAATGATTATCGTTCTTTACGTCTTAACTATAAGGTGTAAAATTGTATGAAATTACGAATAGCACAAAAAAGTAATTTTTGACCAAAAATGGACTTAGCAGGTTAACATTTTAGGCCGACGATATTAATATTGTTTTTTAATTGAAACCACGGGAAGGTGGTGAGTATCTTTCATCGGGATTGGAAAGGAAGGGGAAGTGATTAAATTAAGGAATTGAATTAAAATTTAGTGAAACACAATACAATAACACTACATATAGACATTGGCATAGCCAACATTTTTTGTGGTGACGACTAGCAGGAACCGGCGTAGCCAAAAAAAAACGATTTTGTTCATAATCATCAAATTGTTTAAATTTACATAATATTGAAAAAACAATGTCACAATATTTGCTTTAAACATGGGTCAATATTAGTATTCAATAATTTTTCTATCAACATAACTTGAATTATATTGGATAGTATTTTTTCTGGAGGCTGTGCCACACTGCCAAACACTGGCTACGCCCATATATATATATATATATATGTGTGTGTGTGTGTATATATATATATATATATATGTGTGTGTGTGTATATATATATATATATATATAACAATAGAGTTTTGAAATTTGGTTTCCCAATTTTTTATTACATGAAGTGATATTATCTTCAACAAAAAATAAACCTTTCTCATCATTAAATCAGCAATCGTAGTCAAATTCTTATAGTCTTTTGGTGAATTATAATATAGGTTCTCACAAATTTCTTTCATTTTAGAATCATATAGGGTGGAGTAACAGTAGTAGTGGAGGACAAAATAGTATGAATATATTAATATCAATTATACAAACTAATCCAAAATAATAATTTATTTAAAATAATCTTATTAACTTCGTTTTAAGACTAGTTCCTAATAAAATAATACAAGGCCCTACTTCATCAATCTTTTAAATAATTTCCTAGGCTGGAAAGTTTTCATTAATAAAGTGTCTTCGGCAGATTCTGTGTTTACGTCTGAGGAGGTCATTCCAATTAACTGTCCAATTCTCTCTGCCACACAATTTCTGCCAAGCTTTTGCCCTGCAAAAAAACAAAACATTGAGTAATATAATAATTTCAATCAATCCGCCTTTTTGCTTTCTTTCAATTCGAAGAAAACTTACAACAAACAACTTTTGATTAAATATAAATGATGCTCACATCATTATTTAGTAAAAAAATCAATTTGGAAAACCTTTTTTTTTGGAATTTACTACCTTCGAATACACCCAACAATGTCTGAAGTAATTTCACGGAGTTTTCTCACAAGAAAAAAATTCGCCACGAAACTGTAATTTGTATGGAAATATTTTTAAAAACCATTTTTTAAATTATGTCGTAATCGGCGCCTATAACTAACTAAAACATCATTTAGTAAAACATCTTCAAGTTTTCTTTTAAACAAAACAGTAAAAATTCGTTTTAACTAGAACTTTGCAACTCTTCGAATTAAATTGTAACAATAAACAATTATAACGTCGCAAGTCACCAATTGCTTTGCGCTGTTAGTGTATAAAATTTATATTGATTTTTGAAATGTTATATAATAAGCAATAATGGATAAGAATTACCGGTTTTCGTTACGAGGCAGGGAAAAATGACAATTTTGTCCTTTGTCCTGTGTAGGAATTACACCCCAGACAGTACACGCCATTACAACGAGAGCTACAACATCCTTTCTACTTAATTAATATACAAAACTTATAATAATAAATATGTGTAATATGTTTTTGCGTAGTAAATTACTGTCAGTCGTTTCAAAGAGACTCGGTGTTGAATAGTTTCTGTTTGTGTTTTCTAGAGTGTCGTAGCGTCTCTTGCATGGTGACACATAGCTGTGGCTAGATGTCGTTATACGCATATAAAATTTGCCACCAATTTCCTTAAGAGATGTTGTCATCAAATCGAGGACCTGCTTGACCACCCCCTGATATAGGTATTCTCTTTACTGTCAAATGTTGATTTATTCACTTTAAAGTAATGGAGTTTACTAAAAAAAAATTATTTTTTGTGAGAAAAATTTTTAGTATAAAAAAATGTTTTTACTCAAGGGGTAAAATTGAATTAAAACTATAAAAACAATTTAACAATACTTGTTACTTTAACATTTATTTAATATTTTAATACTCGTTGTTTGAACAGATGTAACCAATCGTGATTTTTTATTAAAATTATTATTCTATAGTATATATATTTCGTTGATATTAATTTCTTTATATTTTATAAAAATAACAATATTATTTATTAAATGGTTTTTTGCGTACAAATCTATGCATAATGTTTACTTTTGGCTTATAGTTATCTTATGGTTCAAAGTTATTAATTATGAAAAATAATCAGAATCCATTTTGTCGTATTATTTTCACTTCATTTCATATCGCACAAAAAAAGTATTTTTGATATTAATCTCTCCCATATTCGCATTTCAATTTATGTTATCTAGCAATACTGTTTGAGCTCAACGTTAATTTAGTATTAAATTAATGAAGCGCCAATAATATTTAAGAATCCAGTCACCGATCATAATTCCTCTGGAGCGATTCGTAGACGCCTTGCTTCATCTGTACGAAACGAATTAAACAAAAATGGGGTGTGGCTGTATCATGGACACGACCGTGTGTTGTACGTGAATACGTCTATGTAACGTGTTATATTTTTTAAATAAAATATTGTTATTTATGTATTTGGGATAAAAGCAAGGAAACGAATAATTATTGTGTTACAGTAAAACTTTATTAATTATAGGTCTGTGATACGAAAAGTACGACACAAATGGCATACAAGATACATCGAGATTCTGTAAAACTGTGATCTGGTAAACGTTAAATCAATACAGGTATTACCTAACGTTGTTGGAGAAGTTTCAATATAAGACAAATTGAACTCGCTGGGCAATGAGCGGTTTTGTGAGACATCAACATTAAAGTCTCCAACTATCATAACTGGTGTAGTAAGATCATGCGCGTAATCGGGAAAAGGAATAATTTTAGCGCTGGCACCGTGGTTGATCCGATCGGCCGCATTCATTCTTTTACGTTCCCGGCACTACTTGACTCGGTCATATGGTATTTTATTATTACCATTCGATTGTTTCGAGAAGCCCTTTCCAGCCTTATACGGTCTCTGTATTTGGTTTTGGCTTTTCGATGTGTATAGGCCGACATTATACATTTTTGATAATATTTTTTTTATTCTAACGCCTTATTATATTCACTGTCACTACTTTAAACTAATGTTTTATATGCAATCGATAGATTTTGAGGACAGCTGACGATTAAAACTTAAACGAACATCGCAGCTTTTCCGAATCAAAAGTTACACTTATTACAAATCTATATACGCAGCAAAATAACCTCAAAATGGCGGCGCTTCCCCCTCCACCGCGCGATGCGTCACTGTTATCGCTTGTCGTAATGAATTCTTTGATCCTTTAGCTATCCAGTGGTATAGAGGATAGATTGATGTAGAGGATAGATTCGAAACTGCAACGCCAAACTGCATCCCCCGATTTTGTTATCATTAGGTTTTTTGTATTGCTCCCGTATAGTAACAACTTTAAAGACGTATTCACGTCAAAAGCAAAAAAAGACCTGACACAAAATCACACTTCGAGAGGCGGGCGGGAGCTGCCGCCCGCCATGCCATCTTCACCGCCCACTTATTCAACCGCTCGATCACTCTCACGAGCTGCCTGGCTAGAAATGGACGTACTGCCACCGGTTATTATGTGCCAAAGATGTCGTAAAGCGAGCGCCGGCCCGCTCTCTACGAGAGAGCGGGCCGCGCGCGTCTTCCAACATCTTTGGCCTGACCTAACTCAAATTTCGGACCTACTCGCACATTCTTCGAGCGCGGCATGACCTATTTGTTTGCAAAGCGCTGCTTGCATTTCGTTCCGCGAATATTTTTCTCCTAACGTTTTTGTACAAGTGTAGAAGTAGCTATAAATATACAGCTCCTTTAGTTGGCATAGCTTTTATCCAAACACAAGTTAGTTACAGTAATAATAATCCCCTTTAATTTCTTATGTCGCGTGAATCTATTTTTAAAAAAACTTAAATAATGTATATATTGTACAAATAGCAACACTCAAAGTAACCTACCACCCTATTTCGAACAATTCTAACTCTATTTCCTGTAATTGACCCTACTGTAGCCAGCAAAAAATCAAATTCAACCAAGGCTGATAGATCTGAAACATTACCCATTATAGTTTAAGATAGTGTTTTTTTTCTGAAGCAACTAAGGCCTATCCGTTACTCGCCGTTTACCGAGTAAAATTAACACTTATATTTATTTATGTTCAAAACAATTTGTTAATTGACAGTATCCAAAAGCTTTAGTAATATCTAAAAATGCTAATATTGACTAATTTCTTATAATTACAGATAAATTTGTGTGAAAATATTTGGTTAAAACAAATGTTAGATCATATTTTTTCTATAGTATTCAGGAATAGAATATAAGAATTAAAATAAATATACAATACAACCTTTCAGTAAGACATCGATCTCCCACACTTTAATATATTTTTGATAATATATTTTATCTTTCGTTTTCGACATAACTTGAACGATTATATATTATCATTAACAAAATTCTATCAAAAATTTAAAAAAAATGACTACACAAAGAATAAACACGTACCTACGTGTTGTTAGATTCACCAAATTGCTTGCCCGTTTTGAAATATATCGCCACGTGAGAAGTGTCCTCATTTCAAAGAAGATGGTGCCGACGGTTTTTTGGTTTCGAAATCAAGTGAATTAATACCCTTTAAATAGATTTGGTACCCTTTAAACAGATTTTTCTAAACCCCTTAAAAACTCCTCAATATTTTTACTCTCCTAAAAACCCTAAATATCCCCCACCCCCCAAACTCGTTGCAGTTTCTTTACCTCTAAAATTAGGGGGAAAACTCCTAAGTTGGCTACACTGACCTGCTACCATTATAGCGTCTATTATGTCACGTAGCTATCGCCAGAGGTCGCTGTATACGTTTATATTTACCGCCAATTCCTTGGCGAGATTAATGTTTTTATTTTTAAAGGAGCATGTTCATTTTATAAGGGTTCGTGGGCCCAGAAAAAAATTAATTGCGCACAAACAAAATTTACATCATTTTAAAACTTAAAATTGTTGTAACGATACTCAATAATTTTTTGTTTTTAAAACACTGCATGTTTTAAATATTTATCAAAACAAGTCATGGTTACTGGCAAACTTTCACTATTAAGGAATGAACGCCATAAAATAAAGATAAGGATCATGTTAAGAAGATTTAGCGCCGCCTAGGCGCCTAGCCAATGTTTCAACATGGTTTCAACTTTCAGGTATTCTGCTTTACCTTTGTATTAATTTTATGCTGTCGGAGTTCACTGAACAACATTTTCTGATACAAACATACGTTATTTGAAAGATTAAAATTATTGTAATTATATATAATAAACATTTCGCTACTAATTTGTTGAATTTTACAAATATTTACAAAAGTATATTGTGGTCGACATCATTTAGCGCCACCTAATATCATTTTCGAGTGATCTACGTTACCACTTAATTTTATTTTTACGCTGTCGTATATCATTGAGCATCATTTTTATTAATTCACATATTTATTTCGTCCCATTCACAATAATTTTAAATGATACTGATACTAACGCATATCAAGAAACAACATAACGAAACGACCCAATTCTGGTAGTTCATATAGGTATATGTAAGTTGTAATATTACGGTACTTGTATAAATGATTGTTAATATTCTCCACGATACAATAAAAATACGCCGAAAATAAAAAAGTGTCTTGCCAAGCTGTAATAAATAAATGTCACTATATAAACAGCCGAGAGTCGCCTTTCTGTTAAATGTAATCCACTATTTACGAAAAACAATGCCGCGAGTGTTACAATTAATTCACGTCTTGTTCAGTCGTCGTATTATAAACATCCGATAGTCGCCTTTCTGTTACAACAATAAACGGTTGACGCATTTTACAGTCATGTTGTTTTATTATAACAATGTACAAATCGGGGTCGTATCACTGAATATTATTAAATTATTTTATTTTCGTCATTGCGTATGCGGCGGTTATGACAGTAACAAAATGGCGCAAACGGAAATCGATTGACAATCGGAGTATCACGGATGCGCTAACGAACACCTGTTTTCAGTGTTTTGTAACAGGTCTCAAAACGTAATTTTTTGTTTTCCGATCGTAAAATGTTTTAAATAAATGTTGAATTCAAACACAGGACCCATTAATAATGAAAAGTAGACTAAAATAATTAGATATTTAAAGATATTAATTATTAGTACTATGTACTCGGCCGCGAACGACCAAAAAGTGCTAGAAGTTTCGGTTGGTAAGGCAATAATATTATGTGTAATCATTTTCATAATTTATAGGATTAATTAGATATTTAAAGATTTTAATTATTAGTACCATGTACTCATCCACGAGCGTCCAAAAAGTTCTAAAAGATTCGGTTGCTAAGGCACTGATATTATGTGTAATCATTTTCATAATTTATAGGATTAATTAGATATTTAAAGACATTAATTATTAGTACCATGTACCCGGCCGCGAGCGTCCAAAAAATTCGAGAAGTTTCGGTTGCTAAGGCACTGATATTAAGTGTAATCATTTTCATAATTTATAGGCTTAATTAGATATTTAAAAATTTTAATTATTAGTACCATGTACTCAGCCGCGAGCGTCGAAAAAGTTCGGGTAGGTTCGGTTGCTAAGATACTGATATTATGTCTATTCATTTTCATAATTTATAGGATTAATTAGAAATTTAAAGATATTAATTATTAGTACCATGTACTCTGCCGCGAGCGTCGAAAAAGTTCGGGTAGGTTCGGTTGCTAAGATACTGATATTATTTGAAATCATTTTAATAATTTATAGGATTAATTAGATATTTAAAGATTTAATTATTAGTACCATGTACTCTGCCGCGAGCGTCCAAAAAGTTCTAGAAGTTTCGGTTGCTAAGGCGCTGATATTATGTGTAATCATTTTCATAATTTATAGGATTGATTAGATATTTAAAAATTTTAATTATTAGTACCATGTACTCTGCCGTGAGCGTCCAAGAAGTTCTGGTAGGTTCGGTTGCTAAGGCACTGATATTATGTGTACCTAAGCATTTTCATAATTTATAGGATTAATTAGATATTTAATTGTTAGTACCATGTACTCTATCTCGAGCGTCCAAAAAGTTCTGGTAGGTTCGGTTCCTAAGGCACTGATATGTCAATTCATTTTCATAATTTATAGGATTAATTAGATATTTAAAGATTTAATTATTAGTACCATGTACTCTGCCGCGAGCGTCCAAAAAGTTCTAGAAGTTTCGTTTGCTAAGGCGCTGATATTATGTGTAATCATTTTCATAATTTATAGGATTGATTAGATATTTAAAAATTTTAATTATTAGTACCATGTACCCTGCCGCGAGCGTCCAAGAAGTTCTGGTAGGTTCGGTTGCTAAGGCACTGATATTATGTGTACCTAAGCATTTTCATAATTTATAGGATTAATTAGATATTTAATTGTTAGTACCATGTACTCTACCTCGAGCGTCCAAAAAGTTCTGGTAGGTTCGGTTCCTAAGGCACTGATATGTCAATTCATTTTCATAATTTATAGGATTAATTAGATATTTAAAGATTTAATTATTAGTACCATGTACTCTGCCGCGAGCGTCCAAAAAGTTCTAGAAGTTTCGGTTGCTAAGGCGCTGATATTATGTGTAATCATTTTCATAATTTATAGGATTGATTAGATATTTAAAAATTTTAATTATTAGTACCATGTACTCTGCCGCGAGCGTCCAAGAAGTTCTGGTAGGTTCGGTTGCTAAGGCACTGATATTATGTGTACCTAAGCATTTTCATAATTTATAGGATTAATTAGATATTTAATTGTTAGTACCATGTACTCTACCTCGAGCGTCCAAAAAGTTCTGGTAGGTTCGGTTCCTAAGGCACTGATATGTCAATTCATTTTCATAATTTATAGGATTAATTAGATATTTAAAGATTTAATTATTAGTACCATGTACTCTGCCGCGAGCGTCCAAAAAGTTCTAGAAGTTTCGGTTGCTAAGGCGCTGATATTATGTGTAATCATTTTCATAATTTATAGGATTGATTAGATATTTAAAAATTTTAATTATTAGTACCATGTACTCTGCCGCGAGCGTCCAAGAAGTTCTGGTAGGTTCGGTTGCTAAGGCACTGATATTATGTGTACATAAGCATTTTCATAATTTATAGGATTAATTAAATATTTAATTGTTAGTACCATGTACTCTACCTCGAGCGTCCAAAAAGTTCTGGTAGGTTCGGTTCCTAAGGCACTGATATGTCAATTCATTTTCATAATTTATAGGATTAATTAGATATTTAAAGATTTAATTATTAGTACCATGTACTCTACCGCGAGCGTCCAAAATTTCTAGAAGTTTCGGTTGCTAAAGCACTGATATTATGTGTAATGATTTTCATAATTTATAGGATTAATTAGATATTTAAAAATTTTAATTATTAGTACCATGTACTCTGCCGCGAGCATCCAAAAAGTTCTGGTAGGTTCGGTTGCTAAGATACTGATATTATGTGTAAGCATTTTCATAATTTATAGGATTAATTAGATATTTAAAAATTTTAATTATTAGTACCATGTACTCTGCCACGAGCGTCCAAAAAGTTCTTTTAGGTTCGGTTGCTAACATACTGATAATATGTGTAATCATTTTCATAATTTATAGGATTAATTAGATATTTAAAAATTTTAATTATTAGTACTATGTACTCTGCCGCGAGCGTCCACAAAATTCTGGTAGGTTCGGTTGCTAAGGCACTGATATTATCTTGGAACAACATTATCTCAGAAATTAAAAAAGCTCCATTCCTGACAATAATTCTGGATACAACACAAGACTTGTCAAAAATTGACCAACTTTCTGTAGTTTTTCAATACATTTCGATTGCAGAAAATCATGATAATGTGCCTAAAGCATTAAAAATCTGTGAGTCCTTTTTGGGCTTTAAAGCAGTATCCGATTGCAGTTCTGAAGGACTTAAAACTGAAATTTTAAATACGATTAATGAATATGGAAGTGATTTGACTAAATGTAGAGGACAGGGTTACGATGGAGCAAATGTTATGTCCGGTGTTTATGGAGGATTACAAACCCTAATAAAAGAGCATGCTCCGAATACCGATTATGTCCATTGTGCTGCGCACGCATTAAATTTAGTTTTAAACGATGCTGCGAAACATGTCCGTGAAGTGTCCACTTTTTTCGATAATTTAGAAAAAATATATACTTTTTTTGGCAATAGTATAAAGCGCTGGGCAATGTTAAGTGAGGATTCATCTGAAAAATATTTAATTACCCTTAAAAAGGTATGTCCTACCAGATGGTCTTCAAGGAACGACGCTTTATTAGCGGTAAAGAAAAATTATTTATTAATCATGAAAACTTTGCACCAACTAAATTTAATTTCGAATAAAAAAGATGAATGTGAAGAATGGAAAAATATAATTAACATTTTAGAGAGTTATGATTTCTTAGTGCTTGTCACATTTTTTTCATCACTATTTGAAATCATTAATCCTGTTTCTAAAGCTCTACAGCATGAAAATAATGACTTACAGAAAACTAGTATTTTGTTGAGTAATATTTTGAATAGGCTGTGTGAATTGAGAAATCAAAATTCATTCAATATTTTGTTAAATGAGTCTAAAGATTTAGCAAAAGAGTGGGGGATAACAACTGTTTTTAAAAACAAAAGGCAAAAGATAGCGAAGCGTTTTTTTGATGAGTTATCAGAAGATGAGAGAATTTCAGACCCGGAATCCTATTTCAAAGTCAATGTATACCATTGTTGTTTAGATATCTTAATTTCTCAAACTGAACAAAGATATCAGAGCCTTTGCGACCTGAGTAGTTTGTTTGAAATATTACAACCGGAGAAACTCCTGTCTTCTTCAAACGAAGAGATATTAAACGCTACCGGAAAACTTTCGGCTAAATATAGTAAAGACATCTCAGTTAATCTTCATGACCAATTAAAGGCTCTAAAAGCATGCTTAAAATCTGAAATTCAAAAAATCCATTCCTTTAAGGAACTTCACTGAGTTATTGCTGATAAAATTCAGTAGTCTTGCATGCAGTTTTCCGGAGGTAATAACGGCATGCTTTTTATTCTTGACCCTTCCAGTTACAACCGCGACTGCTGAAAGAAGTTTTTCGAAATTAAAACTGATAAAAAATTACCTAAGAACTTCGATGGGAAATGAGCGCCTGTCAGACCTGTCGCTATTGTCCAGAGCGGCAGAAACTTTAGGAAAACTAAAGTCATCATTAGCTATAAATGATTTAATAAATCAGTTTACCGAAAAAAAGGCAAGGAGAGTCGATAGTTAATTTTATTTCTTTGTAAAAATTATCTGTCTGTAAAATTACAATGAATAAATGTTTATTTTAATTTTATGCAAATATTTTTTTTATGAGAAATTTTTACCCTTCATAAGGGCCCCCAAAAAAATTTTATACGGGGCCCCGCCAAGGCACGCTACGCCACTGGTAATCATTTTCATAATTTATAGGATTAATTAGATATTTAAAAATTTTAATTATTACTGCCATGTACTCTGCGCGAGCGTCCAAGAAGTTCTAGAAGTTTCGGTTGCTAAGGCACTGATATTATGTTTAAGGAATTTCATAATTTATAGGATTAATTAGATATTTAAAAATTTTAATTATTAGTACCATGTACTCTGCCGCGAGCGTCCAAGAAGTTCTAGAAGTTTCGGTTGCTAAAGCACTGATATTATGTGTAATCATTTTCATAATTTATAAGATTAATTAGATATTTAAAAATTTTAATTATTAGTACCATGTACTCTGCCGCGAGCGTCCAAAAAGTTCTGGTAGGTTCGGTTGCTAAGGCACTGATATTATGTGTAAGCATTTTCATAATTTACAGGATTAATTAGATGTTTAAAGATTTAATTATTAGTACCATGTACTCTGCCGCGAAAGTCCAAAAATTCAGGAAGGTTTGGTTGCTAAAGCACTGATATTATGTGTAATCATTTTCATAATTTATAAGATTAATTAGATATTTAAAAATTTTAATTATTAGTACCATGTACTCTGCCGCGAGCGTCCAAAAAGTTCTGGTAGGTTCGGTTGCTAAGGCACTGATATTATGTGTACCTAAGCATTTTCATAATTTATAGGATTAATTAGATATTTAATTATTAGTACCATGTACTCTACCGCGAGCGTCCAAAAAGTTCTGGTAGGTTCGGTTCCTAAGGCACTGATATTATGTCTATTCATTTTCATAATTTATAGGATTAATTAGATATTTAAAGATTAAATTATTAGTACCATGTACTCTGCCGCGAGCGTCTAAAAAGTTCTGGTAAGTTCGTTTGCTAAGGCACTGATATTATGTCTATTCATTTTCATAATTTATAGGATTAATTATATATTTAAAGATTTAATTATTAGTACCATGTACTCTGCCCCGAGCGTCCAAAAATTTCTAGAAGTTTCGGTTGCCAAAGCACTGATATTATGTGTAATCATTTTCATAATTTATAGGATTAATTAGATATTTAAAAATTTTAATTATTACTGCCATGTACTCTGCGCGAGCGTCCAAGAAGTTCTAGAAGTTTCGGTTGCTAAGGCACTGATATTATGTTTAAGGAATTTCATAATTTATAGGATTAATTAGATATTTAAAAATTTTAATTATTAGTACCATGTACTCTGCCGCGAGCGTCCAAGAAGTTCTAGAAGTTTCGGTTGCTAAAGCACTGATATTATGTGTAATCATTTTCATAATTTATAAGATTAATTAGATATTTAAAAATTTTAATTATTAGTACCATGTACTCTGCCGCGAGCGTCCAAAAAGTTCTGGTAGGTTCGGTTGCTAAGGCACTGATATTATGTGTAAGCATTTTCATAATTTACAGGATTAATTAGATGTTTAAAGATTTAATTATTAGTACCATGTACTCTGCCGCGAAAGTCCAAAAATTCAGGAAGGTTTGGTTGCTAAAGCACTGATATTATGTGTAATCATTTTCATAATTTATAAGATTAATTAGATATTTAAAAATTTTAATTATTAGTACCATGTACTCTGCCGCGAGCGTCCAAAAAGTTCTGGTAGGTTCGGTTGCTAAGGCACTGATATTATGTGTACCTAAGCATTTTCATAATTTATAGGATTAATTAGATATTTAATTATTAGTACCATGTACTCTACCGCGAGCGTCCAAAAAGTTCTGGTAGGTTCGGTTCCTAAGGCACTGATATTATGTCTATTCATTTTCATAATTTATAGGATTAATTAGATATTTAAAGATTAAATTATTAGTACCATGTACTCTGCCGCGAGCGTCTAAAAAGTTCTGGTAAGTTCGTTTGCTAAGGCACTGATATTATGTCTATTCATTTTCATAATTTATAGGATTAATTATATATTTAAAGATTTAATTATTAGTACCATGTACTCTGCCCCGAGCGTCCAAAAATTTCTAGAAGTTTCGGTTGCCAAAGCACTGATATTATGTGTAATCATTTTCATAATTTATAGGATTAATTAGATATTTAAAAATTTTAATTATTAGTACCATGTACTCTGCCGCGAAAGTCCAAAAATTCAGGAAGGTTTGGTTGCTAAAGCACTGATATTATGTGTAATCATTTTCATAATTTGTAAGATTAATTAGATATTTAAAAATTTTAATTATTAGTACTATGTACTCTGCCGCGAGCGTCCAAAAAGTTCTGGTAGGTTCGGTTGCTAAGGCACTGATATTATGTGTACCTAAGCATTTTCATAATTTATAGGATTAATTAGATATTTAATTATTAGTACCATGTACTCTACCGCGAGCGTCCAAAAAGTTCTGGTAGGTTCGGTTCCTAAGGCACTGATATTATGTGTATTCATTTTCATAATTTATAGGATTAATTAGATATTTAAAGATTAAATTATTAGTACCATGTACTCTGCCGTGAGCGTCCAAATAGTTCTAGAAGTTTCGGTTGCTAAGGCACTGATATTATGTGTAATCATTTTCATAATTTATAGGATTAATTAGATATTTAAATATTTTAATTATTAGTACCATGTACTCTGCCGCTAGCGTTCAAAAAGTTCTGGTAGGTTCGGTTGCTAAGGCACTGATATTATGTGTAAGCATTTTCATAATTTATAGGACTAATTAGATATTTAAATATTTTAATTATTAGTACCATGTACTCTGCCGCGAGCGTTCAAAAAGTTCTGGTAGGTTCGGTTGCTAAGGCACTGATATTATGTGTAAGCATTTTCATAATTTATAGGATTAATTAGATATTTAAATATTTTAATTATTAGTACCATGTACTCTGCCGCTAGCGTTCAAAAAGTTCTGGTAGGTTCGGTTGCTAAGGCACTGATATTATGTGTAAGCATTTTCATAATTTATAGGATTAATTAGATATTTAAATATTTTAATTATTAGTACCATGTACTCATCCGCGAGCGTTCAAAAAGTTCTGGTAGGTTCGGTTGCTAAGGCACTGATATTATGTGTAAGCATTTTCATAATTTATAGAAATAATTAGATATTTAAAGATTTAATCATTAGTACCATGTACTCTGCCCCGAGCGTCCAAAAAGTTCTAGAAGGTGCGGTTGCTAAGGCAATCAACCGGCTGTCGCGGCGGCCCCTGATTGGTTGCCCAATCGTGGTCAGGAGTGACGTACGCAGGTAAAAGAGACCGCATATTGGTCGTTCCCAGAGCTTTTTGTTACCTTGCAGATGGCCAATGAGCGGCTGTCTTCCCCCACCAGCGTTGCTCTTAGCACCGCTCACGTCGTGGTCGCCATTTTGTGTTAGGGGTTTTAGCACCGCCGTCTACTACATAGCTCCGCCTACTTTGCCGGTAACTTGATTTTGTTGCTTGATAATGGCCTAACAGTGCATACTAAAGGTGATGCCTATCGAATCTGTGTCGCTGATTTACTGTGGCCTAAGTGTGCAAGATCAGGAGTGAGGTGCACTGTTCTTGTTTTTTTCTTTTTGTATTTTATTTTTGTTTACTTCTTGCTCATTTTAATATTAATTATTTGATCTGTGATATAATGAATAATATATTCACACAATATTCGTATGAATATATTATTCATTATATCAGAGATTAATAATATCAAGAAGCAGATGACATATAAATAATCGGACAATATCTAGCAAAAATCATATACTGACATATTTTAATTTTCTTTTTTTCCCCGTTATTTCTATAGTTGGAGCGAGATCGCAATTGTTTCACATGTTTTCTCAACTCGAAACTGTCACCACACCCTTTAGTTTATCGCTTTGCCGCCAGGGCGCCATATTATCAAGATGAATTGTCAACTTTATAGAATTTCATGTTTCAATTTGAAATTTTATCGTTATTTATTGTGAAATATATATATATATATATATATATATATATATATATATATATATATATATATATATATATATCTGTAAGCATTTCAGGTTTAAAACATCGAATTTTTAATATACTCACTAGCTGCATATACATTTTATATTAATTTGTTTGTTCTAATAATGTTATAAATCTTTGTAAATCGTAAATCTTTTTGTACACAAGGGCGTGGAGTAAATACCGTAAAAATAAAGTTGTAAATTTTATATTATCGGTTGCCTTTTGACAAGATGTAATGAAACTTGGCCTTTAGTTTTGTTAAAAAGAAACATGTACATAACTCAGGAAAGGATTTTTAAAAATAAACAAGTATCTATTGATTACAGGTTGGCGATGGCGATTTATTTTAATTTTACGTTTGTTTAACAGAAAAATGTAAGGTTGATTTGGATTTTAAGATAGTTCAAATTTGTACCGAATCTCTTTTCAGGTTTCTCATCGTTACAAATATATAATGATTTATTATCAGATTAATTTAATTAGAACCATTTCTATTTTAAGAGCGCACTTCCTTTTATGTTATCTAATTTAAAGTTTTTTGACAGTAGACTCATCACAGGTAAGCAAATTCTATAAATGTTTACATACCATATGGAAGAATATAGCGAAGCATTTTTTTTTAATACATTTATTTCCTAAATAAATCGACTATCTATTCTCCATTTATAGATTTTCACAGAATGAAACCTTAAACGATGCACATAAAAATTGGGGACTAAAGTAAAAACATTTTGATACTTGGTCAAAACATTTTGATGAAAGCAATATTGATTTAAAGTAACAAGTAACATTTATAATATATTATAACAATCCAAACTGTAAATTTTAAGGAAAGGAACCTGATGACGGCAGCTATACAGACTATATTATTTCAAATCAAATCTATTGACAATTGCACAATCGGATATACTGAATCTAATGTATTAACGATTATATGTTCTAAAATCGTGTGTTGAAACTTTCAATGATTACATATTGTTTGTATGAATACACAGTAGTATAGATCCTACAATTTCTGGTGACCAGATAAACATTGACTATATATATATACATATATATATATATATATACGTGTATATATATATATATATATATATATATATATACATATATATATATATATATATATATATATATATATATATATATATATACGTATTTATGATCATGTTCTAATTATATTTTAATAAAAATAAATTTTGACATACAATTAAAAAAAAAGATTTTTATAGAATATTTAATAGCGAAAATTGTAAACACGACGCAAACTCTGTTTTAGTTTTAGCAGAAGCAATAGTTCAATGTGATATATCATTACAAGGGTAGGAAAATTCATCATAAGATATACGACAGACATTATTTAAAAAAGAAAATGTAGCAACACAAGTAATGTCATATTGTATTAGAATTTATTCCATTTTCTTTTAATAATCAAGTGCCATAAAAACAATTTGAACCGATTTTAAATAAATGTAAATAAAGACACCAAAAGTTATCAGTTCTACTTTATTAATATCTTGAACCTAATGGAACTGAACGAGTGGACTGGACGAGCAATTACGTAGGGGAAATATGCACAAAATGACATATAGTTTTGTTTTTGTATCATAACTTTTTATTGGTAGTTCACAGCACATCGGTAGCTTACATCAATCATCTTTGGTCCTTAAATTATCGAAACTAATAAACATTTTTAGCAAAAAATCTACAGAAAAACGAGTGTGCTTTAGACCACACGACTGAAGTAAAACTTCAAATTCACAAAATATGAACTTTAAAATTGATTTACAATTTTATTCACTTTAAACGTAGAATATTTAATGTATTGAACAAAATAATAATTTATAAAAATGTTCAAGAACGAAATGAAATTACTAAATAATCAAAAAATCACCGTTCGCGTAACGCTAGCATATATATATATATATATATATATATATATATATATATATATTTCATGCACTGGCTATGAGAGGAAGAGAGAAAGAAAATGTAAGTGCGCGCTGCTCTCTCTTGCTCCTATAGTGTGATACAAACAATAGGCTTGCACTGTGTCTTAGATATACGAAACATAACTCTGAGAGAAAGAGAGAAAGAAAATGTGTGCTCGCACCTCTCTCTCTTGTCCCTACAGTAATATACGAAACGTAACTCTCTCTCTTTCTGCCTTCACTAACTTATATCTCCCTCTCAATTACCGTTCGCCTCGCCCGATCACACTTTTCGTAACGCTCTCGTCACGCATTCACCAGCTTACTCCCCAAGTCAAGCGTGCGTAAAGAAGTTTTACTTGAAAAAAATATTTAACTGAGATCAAGCATAATCCATTTTGTCCATATGCTTCGGACAAAATGACATATTGCTACTGGAGAAAATGCCATACATGTAATAGCTACAAAATTATTGGCATAATTCGCAAATGAAACGTTTAGTTCTTCTTGGAATATTAGCGCAAGAAGCGTGAGCCCAAAGCGAACATTATAAGCACCGCAACCAGTCTTCTCCGGGCTTTGATCTTGAGTAAAAGTCGTTACAGTAAATGCAAGCACAGTCCTCTTCATCGTCATGATAAATATTAGGAAAATCTTCTTCCTCATCAGTTAAAACAACTTCTAAACCGGAGTTTGTTGTTGGAACCTGAGATTAATTTTCAGCTTGTGGGTCGGTAAGTGCTGTTATTTTGGCTGCATTATTTTCTTCAGATATCGTATCATGGGACTATGGCTGAACGAGAGGTAACGCAGCAGCCACAGCGATCTGAGACGTATTTGTCACAGAAACTGAACCATCTGCTTGTTGTGAAGGTTGTGTCAAAACCTGTTCAGACTCGACAGAGCTCATTACTGTTGCAAGCTGAGGAGGTTATTCATTGGAGTTGTCTTCCAGCGGTGTTTGTGGTTTCAGCGGGATCGTACATATAATCCGGAAATATATCAGGGTTCAGGGGCCAGATGCCAGTGCTTTTAAATCCGTGACATGCATTTTGCACCGTAGCTACCTTGCTATATGCTTCGTTAAACAAGCCGGCGATCTGAAGATGCGTAACAACACGTCCAGGATATGACTTCAGCCATTTAGCAATTTCTTGGTTATGCTAGGTCTTCAATGTAGAGGCAAACAATAACATTAATCCCGTTTTCTTTTGCATATTCCAAAGTTTTAATGCCTTTATGACTTGCATGTCCATCGACAAATAGAATTCCTTTAACGTCAATGCTTGCTTTTACAAAACTTTGGAAATGCTTTATCCATTTCATAAATATTTCGGTGGTCATCCAGCCTGATTGTTGAGCTACACCTAAAGTGCCAGGAGGAGCTTCATCTATAAGTTCGTTTTTCATATTTTTTCTAGGAAATATGATCATCGGCGGGATGAAAGTTCCAGACAGCATTAAGGCAACAAACAACATTGGTGTTTGCTCCACGCCCGCACTAGTTATAACTCCGACTTGTTTCCTTCACGTGGTAGCTAAAATCTTTTCAGGTTTTTGTACTGTAGATAGCCTAGATTCATCAGCATTATACATACGATGCGGTCTATAGCCAACAGATTCTAGCAAGCTTCCAAACAGCTGATAAAACTTTTGGACTTGCGGACGATTAAAAGCTCGAGCGTGAGCTGCTGAAGTGGCTTCTGGTTTGCGCAAAGATATATCTTTATTACGTCTCAGAAATCCATTTAACCAGTCTTGTCCTGCCTTTTGCTTTTGGATGTTAAATTTATGAGCAAAACCGTTTTACTCAGCCATCTAAAAAGCTAATTCTTGTTGCTCATGTCAACTCGAACAAACGACTTTCAAGGAATTTTATATGCTCAACTAATTGCCTTTCCACATCAGATGGAAAGATAGCTTCCCAACAACCAAGGCCTTTTGAATTTGACTCCAAAGTTTTATTAGTGCCTAAAACGTGCCTGCGAAGAGTTGGTTGAGGAACACCAGATGTTTTTGAGGCCAATAACCAGCCCATTTTCTTATCTCGAACTGCCTCGATGGTTTTCTTCATTGACTCCGTACTCCAAGATTGCCGATCAGTTGTTCGTTTATAATCGCGTGGAATTTTGGTATCTGAAAAAAATACATACCTACATATACCACAAAAGCTATGGACAATATGACATACCTATGCCATTTTGTCCGTTACATATGTATGTCGTTTTGTCCGTAGAGCGTTTTAAAACAAAAAAATTGTAAATAAATATACGAAGAGCTCTCTAAAAATAAGTTATTTAATTTGAAGATATGCGTTTGAGGAATGAAACGAATGCTATATAAATAGATACAATAGCAAAAAGCTTACCATTTGAACACACACTTTGACAGTATGAAAAAACTCGTAACGTGTGAATATCTATTATCGGCCATGACACCAAGACGAATGAAATGGATGCGTTCAAAATTTGACAGATTATAGAGTACCGTTATGGCTGCTTGGTGTCACTGTCAGTCTCGTGTTAAAGTCCGCCAAATTCAAAGTAAGCCGCCTATGTAATTTTGTGTATATATATATATGTCATTTTGTACGTATTTCCCCTACTATCGTATTATCGAAAATAATTATCTCTGTAAGGTGTACTTTTCTCTTTAAAGCTGATCCAACTGATGTTAATAATAATTTTAATGTAGAAGAAATCTTGAAGACATACTGTACATAGTAAGAATGACCATATTTCATCATTTATTAATTCTGTAATAACTTTAAAATTACCAGGACTTGAATGAACAATCAAAATTATAAGAATGAGCACAATTTCGTATTAGTCGTCAAATCAATAAAATCGTTTTTACAATAAATCTGCGTGAATTCGTTTTGTAGGGTTTGACAAACATAAAATTAATCGAATGTAGAGGTAAAATTAAGACACACAAATATAAATATAATTCAAGTAAAAAAACGAGTGTGCTTTAGACCACACGATTGAAGTAAAACTTCAAATTCACAAAATATGAACTTTAAAAGGAATATTTAATGTACTGAACAAAATAATAATTTATAAAATTGTTCAAGAACGAAATGAAATTACAAAATAATAAAAAAATCACCGTTCGTGTAACGCAAGCAAACTCGCATATACATATATATATATATATATATATATATATATATATATGTGTGTGTGTGTGTGTGTGTATGTATGTATGTATCATGCACTACGAGAGGAAGGAGAAAGAAAATGTGCGCGCACTGCTCTCTCTTGCTCCTACAGTGTGATACAGACAATAGGCTTGCACTGTGTCTTAGATATACGAAACATAACAGGCTGTGAGAGAAACAAAATGTGTGCATGCCTCTCTCTCTCTTGTCCCTACAGTAATATACGAAACGTAACTCTCTCTCTCTTTCTGTCTTCACTAACTTATATCTCCCTCTCAACTTCCGTTTGCCTCACCCGATCCCACTTTTCGTAACACTCTCGTCACGCATTCACCAGCTTACTCCCCAAGTTAGCATGCGTAAAGAAGTTTTACCTCAAAAATCACCTAGGATAATGAAAGAAAGGAGGAATTTAAATTACTTGAGTACAATCGACATATCTAAGTTACGTAAGTGCATGTGATTGACATAATGTCAAATGTATTTTTTTAATATGTACGAGTATCTGTAAAAATAAATGTACTATTGAACTTAGTTATTAAAAGAATAAAAGTTTTTGACACTATCCGCATTGCGATGTAGGTAACCAATGGATTTGCCATAAGTAAGAACCATATTTTTTAAAATGTGGTCGTTTATAGTCATAGTTTAACATCGGTATCATTCACGTGTTTTCTTTAATCAGAGTCATACGTTTTTCATATTTCGTACATAGCAGCAATCATTTTTATCAATAAAAATTGGCGCTTAGATTATATCCTTCGCTAGTTTTTTAAAAAGTCATGTCAAATACTATTACAAATAATTTATAGATAATAACTATTAGTTTTAAAATAAATGATAAAATATAAATGTTATATGTTTACAAATGCATCTTTTTCTAAATCTCATGTCTCACTCCGACTACTGCATCAATTAATTGCATAATTTTATTTGCGTGATTTATAATATTATAAATCTGTGCCTATATAGGTACATAATCTGTAACTGATACATTCGACTTTTCGAAGATAGCCCGCATGTCAGATTTTACCTGAGTATGGCCAGCGAGGTTGCCCAAATATGTCACGACTAGTGGTTATAAGGTCCATGACTATTCTATATATAAATGAAATTAAAGTTGAGATCAATATGAAAATATTTGTATGAAAAACGTGTCACCACTGCATTAAGACACTTAAATATATTTAAGGGCATGTTTTGATAGACTCCGCCTTTTGGTTACGGTTTTGATGTAATTATATGTTATCTGCTTCTTGATATTATAAATCTGTGGAGAAACCTAACCAAAGTAATAAATAGAATATAAAAATGTCCCTTTTGGAATGTTTGTTCAGTAGTCTATGAGACTGCTTATTTTAATGAAGTTTTCACTGGTGGATTCTGTTGGGTCTAGGGTAGGTAACAAATAGACTATTATACTTATTTTTAGATAGTTTACTGCATATATATATATATATATATATATATATATATATATATATATATATATATATATATATATATATTGCAATAAACTATCTAAAAACAAATTTCAATACAATGTGTATTTACTTAAAAAAGTTCACTTTTATAAATATTATAATGGATGGTATTACTTTTATAAATAGTATAGTTGACTTAATAATATTTTTTAAATGTCCACATACGATCTAAGTGGCGGACACGGCTAGTACCTAAGTATTGTATTTCTAGTTCGAATGGAACTATATTTTTAATATACATTTGTAGTAACCTGAAATTTCATGAAAATGAGCCTTGTTACACATATAAGTTACTCATAATTCGGCTTCTATTTGACAAGTCGTATTTCTTAGGAAAAATTTTATAGACTTATATTTGAAGGAGTTTGGGATTTTTTCCTTTTTATGCTAGTCACAAAATAATTGTCCCTTCTTTCTTTACTAGTTTTACCTTTAATCGAAGTAAGGTAAATTTGTATTACTTCTTATTTTTAATGGAAGAAATGGATCTTGTTACACATAATTGGTTTTTCATTAATAAGTCATATTTCTTACGAAGAAAATTACAGACTTATTTTGGAACGAGCTAGGAAAAATATTTTGTTTTAATCGTTATGAATGTAGTATAAATGTTTCTTATTTCTTTCTTCGCTTCTTTTATTTTTATTTTTGGAAAGGTATATTTGCATTCCCTTTTATTTCCCTTGACATTGTTTATACCCGGGTTTAAATTACTGCGCGAAAAAATAATATGCTGTGCGTTTTATGTCACATGTCACTTTTTTCCTGGATAAAGATATTTTAATCCTTGTGAACATTTATTGTTTACTATATATCTGTTACTATCTTTGCCGAGGTATATGACTGTCGTTGATTGCTCGAATAAATTGTTTACAAGATCTATATCTTGTAACGATTTACTTTACATTAGGGTATATCGTAATATATCAGCCTTCCCGTTATCCTAACAAGACGATTTCTATACTATATATATACATATATATATATATATATATATATATATATATACATATATATATATATATATATATATATATATATATATATATATATATATATATATATATATATATAATAGCCTTGCATATACTTCACAAACATAATAAAAACATATTTTAAAATAAATAGTCACTTTTGGATTCATTTGTACGACACATGTTAATTAAACAAATGAAAATTCCGGAAATGGTTAAGTTTTCTATAAACTACATTTGTACTCTCTGGACACATATCTCACGTATCCAAACATGGTTTTTTTTCTATTATTTAATGTTATGTTTTTTTGTATGTAAATTTTTCAACCCGTTTCAAAGTGCATATGAAAAAAATAATATACTCAATTGCATGCGAATGCGTTTAGCTTTTTAAAATTAATTCACGCCATATTTTACAATAGTTTCAATAAATATATAATAGGACTAATAACAATAAACCACAAATACATAACAACATATATGCTACATTAAGAAACCGAATGAGAGACTCCATAAAAGACGACTGTTTCAGATATAGACTACTAAGAGAGAATCAGTAACATAAAATCTCGTAATAGCAAGCGAATATATCTGAAGACATAGAAAATAAGCAAATAATATATGTCCAGTTCCAGTAATTTGAAGTTTCGCAACGTTATTATGTGGGACATACTCGCCAAGTGGTAAATATCTTTTCCAGTTCTTAACTTGGCTCGATAATTTACCCGTTCCGATGAACCAGTTCCGGAAGAATAAGAACGAATTCTACTTATCTCTTTCTATATTTCCGACAACTATAAATATTTGTTTTGCAGCTGTATTATTAAATATTCATATAACTTTCGTGTATTCTTTAATATTACTAATAGCGACTACAATACTAATCATGTAATTTAATACTCAAAGGTGACTCTAACCTGTATGATAAGAGTTTCATTGTTTTTTGTAACGTCGGATTTCCTTCATTAGTATTACACGAAATAAAAACCACAAAAAGGAGTTATGAGTTTTATTTAACAGTTTTTATTTTTTAAATTATACATTTATTTTTGGATTTTTCATTTTATTCCAATTTATTTGATACGGAAATATCTGCAAAGGTAAATGATTATTAGATTCATTGAAATCCGGTGCCTCGTCCGACTGATGAATAGGTTCTTGTATCATACATACATGTCGATAGACTATACATTACCACATATAAAGCGATAGACTCGCGTTAGATACTTTCAAAATGATTAAAATTTGTTTATTGTGTTTTTGAAGTGGGCACGATCCAACTATATTCTAAACCACATTCATACGTATGGTTCATACGACCATTAAACAATCAGGAGCGACAACACTGTAAGTATTAAGGGGTGTTAAAAAACTGTAATAAATGGTGTTAAAACTGTAATAATAGTGGAAAACTTCTGAAAGGTATTGACTTTTTACTTGGAGTTGACATTTTATTCTTTAATAGAGTAGTTTGATCCATTAACTGATTTTAACTTAAATACTTTGTATATGAATTTTCAATATTTACATAGAATAAAAGCATAATAGCACAAAATATATACTAGCACGAACCTTGTCAGGTATATATAAGTATAAAATATATTGAAAAATAATTTTTAAAAATTGGTCGTCTGTAAAGTCGGTTCACGGACGATAGTTTTACGTGATGACGTCATGATGACGTCGATGAAAAATTGCATACTTTTATGAATTAAATTGAATTATTATCACTGAATTATTATTATTTTGTATAATACAAAGAAGGAGTTAATTGAAAATTACAATTTTTTCGATAAATTAACATTTATTTACACTCGTTAATTCAAATATTTTTTACTTAAATTATACAGATTAATTACAAGTAATTATCTGCTATTAACGACTTATTTACAACTTATATACATGTGTTATATTTAAGATCTTCCAATCTGCGTTATTCTGTTAAGGATAGGACGATGATAGGAAAAGTACGAAATCAAGGGGAGTGTTTCAAGTGTAATGTGTCTTGCAAAAGTCAAATCGATGGTTGTTCCTCTCAGCGTTGTTGACTTATTAACATCTGATACGCATTCGAGATTGTACGTATCTTTCATGTATTTGAGGAATGCATCATCATTTTTCACGTTTGTATTGAAGTCGCCGCAAAGAAGAATTGGTACATCGGCATCAATAATAGCTCTGACGTCACGCGAGAAGAAGGATAAATTCCGACGCTTGGACCGATCGTGCCTCTCTATCATTTGTTCCGCGCTCTCGCTTGTACGCTCAGGCTCAGGCGGAACGTGACACTTTTTCATGCGTGCAGCCGGTGTTAATCGATTTATAAGACGTTATCACGTCAAAAAAATGAAGTTTCACAGCTAATTTTTGTGATTAGTGAAATGCCAAAAACGAAAACCATTGAAAAATCATTAACTATTTTAAATGTAATTAGATTGATATTACTTATTTTGTTTTAAGTACGTTTTTAATAAATCTATCAAAGTCCATTAAATAAGATTCAGGCACGTAAGTGCCTATATGAATACTTGTTAGTTTAAATATATACTCGCATGAAGTATAATTGCTACGAATGAGTAAGCGTAATGTAACAAATGAATATTAAGGAATGTAAGAGAAATTCATTTAAGTTTAATCATTCGAGTTCGACCGAAATCGACCAATATTAGCTTTTTTATAATTAATGTGGCTAGAGAAATCACAATTTTACTTCATTTTGCGGGGTTATACTTATCAGATTTTACACATAATTTGCTTTTTGACAGTGTCTCGACGAAAATCAGAACCATTTTCGTATGTCCAAGTTGACTCATTTTATAATTAATAGGATAACAGAATTTTAATTAAGCTGCTGATTGCCGAACAGAATTTTATTTAGTTTGATATTGCATTGAAATAATCTAGCTTTAACCAATATTGTACCCGGTACCTATTCACACAAACTTTTGGACAGTTTACGTTAATGTTGTGCTAAATTTGCTTAATAGTATTTTAAGAAAGTGGTTTACAATATTATTAGTTTAAATTTCTGCTAAAATATTGTAGTCTATAGACACTGCAGTCAAATTGGTTTGCATTTTATTAACAATTGAGCAATTATTTAATTAGTATGGCTTAATTTATTTTGACATGAATTTATTAACATTACCTACTAATATGTGTATCTCAGAGAATGTGAAAGAATAATAACGGTTATTACGTTAGTTTTAAAGTTACGTGTTCTCCCTTTTGTTAGTTGCACGTTTCATTATCCCTTTATTCGTCAGTGGAGCGTATGTACTGCTGCGCCGTACAATAGTTTCATCGTTAGAGTCCGTCAGTGTGTCTGACATATAAGTCAGTATTTATGTTTGTATAATTTTAGACATCAGGTCAGTGATTATGTATGTCTCTTTTACTGTTGTAGAGAAGTATCTTAAGAGTAACGTCATGTTTTTATTTCAATCGAAAATTTCTGGAACTGGTCACAAAGGAAATGGAAGATTTGTGTGAAAATTCTAGCCTTGGAGAAATATGATGAGAATAGATGAGTAATAAGAATGTAACGGATGAATGAAAAATGCACCTTTTCCTTGTGTACCGATATAGACTGACTAATGACTAATGATACCAGCTGATCGTCTTCAAGGTAGATAAAGTTTTCTAAAAACGAGTTTTTGGCAACGACTTGCTATTACCGAAAAATTCCTTCCACAAACGTAGAAACTCGTACTGTCGAGAAAAATTCCGTCATTTATCTTCCAAATCACAATAAATGTACTAAATATAAACTGATTACATGTCATAATTCTTCCTGCCTTAAATACTCAAAAACTGAATAAATTTGAGAATGCCATTAATTGATTTCAATTTTCCTAAATAATTTTAAGAAGTGATATTTTTGATCAATATGTACTTTTTAAGTCCGTGCCAAAAGTGTGTTTATTATTCCTGATCACCCTACATAAACACTGACAAATGACGTCGTCACGTAATTTGACGTCATTTTTTAGTATTTATGTAGGGACGACGTTACTCGTCACGTCACTCATTAACTATCACGACGAGTAACGTCGTCACATATTATATTCGGGAGATCCGCTATGTTTCACCTTTCTTTTTTCTATGTTTAAAAAATTACAAAAATCACATTTGTTCATCTTTACTGGGGAGGTGGTGTTGTATCTTTTCACTTTTTCGTATTTGACTTATTCATAAACTTATTTATAAAAAAAGAAGTCATTATAATTCAATGCAACTTTATTTCACTATGGAACGTCGTCCTAAAGAAAAGGTTATTGAAATAATACAAGCTTCTTTTTGTAAAAGGATTCAAAAACTAGGTACTCAATGGACATACTGTTCGAAAGTAATAGTGCTGAAAATTTATCGGGAGATAAAGGCTTATCACTTTGATATTATCAAAATGATAAGTAGTTAAGATTAACGAATTTATACTTGATATTGTAAAGCATTATATACTATTATTTTACGAGCATACATTGTTTGGTGGTACTTGCCTATAGGTATACGTCCCACTGCGAATCCACAAAATAATTACAGGACAAAGAAATCGATAGAACTATTTTCCGGGAAATAATGTCTCTTGAATATTTTTGCATGCTTTTCTGTTTGAAAACAAAACAAGACAAAGTTGGAGAAATATAAATACCTAATATAGATTTTGAAAAAAGATATTTACAGAAACTAACGCGAAATTTTACTGAAACTACATTATCTTGGTGAAAATGTTATTTCAGTTGAGGTCGCTTTTGAAAGTTGTTTTGTGTTCGAGCCATATATATTCTGAATAAACCATCAAAACATATTATATGTTTAAGAATATTAAGATAGTTAAACGTCCACTGAAAATTCAAATTTATACAGGAGATGAACGAGAATATGGCTCCGAAAAAAAAATTAATATATGCTTGTAGTTTTTGATTACGGGTCATCGTTTTATGTGTGAAATTTTTTCTTCTCTGTTCCTCGTAGGACAACTCCTACCAAAAAGAAATAAACAATGTGGAAACTGGAGGAAAAATAAGCCAGAGCTTCTCATAGCCCTGAATCTGCGTTATTAGTACCGTAAAAAACACCGTGGATACTCTTGCTATTGGAAGCAAACAAAACACATTGCTGGCCAATAATAATTTTATAACGTTTTCGGCATCCACACACAGTGCGTTTATTTTGTAAACATAAGTAAACAGAAAATAGAATTAAATAGTATTATTAAACCATGTTTAAGTATTATTTATCACAACACGAACACAGCAACAAGGTTTAGTAACTGTATAAAATATTTTTTCCCACCTGATGACCATGCATACCCGGACTACTTTAACGTCGGTAAACAAATTCGTCGATTTAAATACAGCAGTCATGATACAATCCATCATGAATCCGGATTGCTGTGTCATATAATTTGGTGTCATATAGCTGTGTCATATAATTTGGTGTCATATAGCTGTGTCATATAATTTGGTGTCTTATAGCTGTGTCATATAACTTCTAAGGTGCATCTGTACGATTTCAAACTTCAGAGTTACATAAATCACGGCTCATTGATTGTATTGATAACGCGGTAGTTCCACGTAAATTGTCATTGATTATATTGATAACGCGGTAGTTTCACGTAAATTATCATTGATTATATTGATAACGCGGTAGTTCCACGTAAATTGTCATTGATTATATTGATAAGCGGGAGTTCCACGTAAATTGTCGCAAATTCAAATATTTTTTTATTTACGATCTTTATTTAGGTTTTGGAAGTTTGTTTCATTTTTTAAGGCCTTTGAAAATGACAGTAAACGAATTCATTTTTTAAAATCTGTCTAGCATAAGTCAATCGATAGTCAGAAAAGTCAGCGTTTTATAAAACTCTGAAAGCGTTGTCTAATTGATAAGAACCTTTAATTCTTTTCTGGTATTATTCAATCTTCAATTAGGCGGTCATAAATGGTTTCAATTTTGATTTCTGAAACGTTAACGAAGATATAACGTTTTAAGTTCATAAAATTTAAGTTTTCTTTCAAATTATTATTCTCTTCTAACTAATAAATACCTGTGGGTAAACATTATTTTCAGTTAATTACTAGTTATTAGAGAGCTATTGGACCCGTCTTATGGTACTATGTCACGTCTTATGGAAAACTTGTTGTTCAAGTGAATTTAGTTTTAGTATCAGGTTTTAGTGATGAACTTGTGTTCCGGCAGTATTTGTTAGGACATCAATTTTTATGGAAAAGTGTAACTAGGACGATCGTCATAATCTATTGAAGAGAACCAATATTTTCAATAATAAAATTGTAGATGTTTGATGTATTATTGTAGCAACTTATTTTTCTCCAATACATTCTTATTGCCTCATTGTTCGCGTATTTGCCTATTTATTCTTTATAAGAATAAATGGGCAAATACGTAAAAATAAATTTATAAATT
The DNA here is from genome assembly GCA_039881145.1 of Druceiella hillmani. Classification (NCBI taxonomy): domain Eukaryota; kingdom Metazoa; phylum Arthropoda; class Insecta; order Lepidoptera; family Hepialidae; genus Druceiella; species Druceiella hillmani. The sequence goes on along the minus strand of JAYKKI010000013.1, from coordinate 27,876,117 downwards.
CGTAAATATATTTTGAAAATAACAGTCTTTTCTAATAATGCAAAGTAATATATAATTACATAAAATGTAACCACATTGCAACTTTAATAATTGTACAGACATAAAAGCAAATTGTAATTCGAATAAAAATAAATCAAAGAACTGAGTTGTATAGAAAGTGAAACAAACCATCGTAACTTTCTCAAACACAAGCTGTGAAATCCATAGCGGATGGAACAATACTATTTTGACATATTTATACTCATTCGTACTCAATGAGATCAAATGAAGATGATATGGACTGTCGATATAGCCCCATAAATAATATTACAATTTAATAGCGTTAGAAAGATATTGGATATCTTTGTACGCTATTAAATTGGCGATATGGGAGTATGGCGGATCAATAGAAAACTTAAAGTACTTACTGTGATTAGCGAATATTACAGTAGAACAGTCGGAAAAATTTATAAGTTTATCACACCAAAATGTATAGGTTTAGAGCACTGTATGTATTACTCATAATATACGCAACCAGAATCTTTGTCTTTACGCATAATATTTACCCAATAATACAACCACTACATTTATTTCCTATCTGCATAATGATAGAAAATTAACTGCAAACCAACGTATCTACCAAACACCCACCTAGATGCCGACAATACTCAGTACTAATATCCTGAGAAAATGGCATACGCACGTGGAATAAATTGACAAGAGCAAATAATGTAACTGCACCACATTAAAAATCGCAATAAACGCAAGTTTTGCCTCCAATATCGCGGTAATAAGCTGAATTTAGACAGTCGTGCGCTGTTATACGCAACGCACTCGCCGTTATTCTCCACGAATTGTATGTGGTTAGGTGAGGGTCGTGGGAAATGGGGATGTACCAATATATATACATATATGTATATATATATATATATATATATATATATATATATATATATATATACACTCTTTTGCATAAAAAACGGGCGGTTTTGATTTTGTCATATTATTAACAAAATATTATTTATTAAGAAGTTGTATTTAATTGTAATTGTTACTGGCAGGTATAGTGTATTCTGGCACATAAAAACGAATGTTCTAAATTTGAAATTTATTCTTTTTGAATTAAAAGAAAAGAAAATTCTCTTTCACTGACGTAAACATATTTTTTGGCGGTAAATTAAATCCAACTCTTAATAAGTTCTTTTTCATTTGTTACGTTTTATATTTTAACGAATAACTTTTTTTTTTATTTTCTGCTGTTTGCTGCATTAGTTCACTTCTATTTGCTATTCTCAGTATGATCGAGAACGAACGATAAGAGCTAGTAAAGATAATAAAAAACGAGAAGAGCTAGTAAAATTATTGCGCTGCTTGAAGAAGGCTTTAGCCAATGTTATGTGTCTCAGCAATATAATGTGAGCCGTTCCACCATCCAAAGGATCTGGCAACGATACCAAGAAACGGGCTCCGTCAGTAGAAGGCCCGGTTCTGGAAGACAACGGTGCACTGAGCCACTCCACGACCGCTTCATACTCAGTGAAACGCTACGTACGTGGTTCTCACCTGGTTTCTTCGTACGTGGTAAGTTACGTACGTCTATCTCAAACAGAACCTCGAGGGCGTCAGCGGAACACGAGTAAGCCTATGGCCAGTCAGAAGTAGACTTCAGGCCGTCAATATACGTAGCTATCGCCCAGCTCGGGGCCCTACATTGCTCTGTGAGCATCGAGTTGCCAGATTGAGATTCGCTCAAAATTTTTCGTCATGGACTCAACAAGACTGGAATAGTGTTTTATTCTCCGATGAAGCTCGTATATCGACTAGTGGTGAGGATCGACGTCAGTGAGTCTTATGAAGACCTGGAGAACGTTTCGCAGAAGTGTGCTTTGAGGAAATCACCCCTTACGGTGGAGGCTCCGTAATGTTTTGGGCTGGTATTAACTCAGATGACTATACCAAATTAGTTTTTATTGAAAATGGCACACTTAATGCGCAAAGGTACGTAACAGAGGTTTTTATTCCTCATGCCTAACCCGCATTAACAGCAGTTGGAAGCGAGTTCATTATTATGGATGACAACGCTCGCGCCCACCGCTCTAAAGACGATGCGTATATGCAGAAAGCCGAAATCGTCGGTTAGACCAGCTACAAGTTCCGACCTCAATTCAATAGAACACATATAGTATAATCTCAAACGACGCGTCAGAGCCGTAAAATCAGCACCAGTAAATTCAGGCCCTTAAAAATGTGATCGTTGCTGAATGGGAACGTATTCCTCAGGAAATTATAAAAAAACGTTGTCGAAATCATGTCTAGCAGATTAAGCGCATTGATTTTAGCTAGAGGAGGCCATACTCGTTACTAAATTTTCAAATTTTATGTTAAATTAATAAAAAATATTCAAAAATAAAGTTTGGCCATTTTTAATGTACCAGTATGAAAACGCTCGTCTGTGGACTTTACTCCGTTTTTTTTATTTATTTGTATTTTTAATGACTGAAGTAGGTAAAAACGATATCTCAATAATAAATAATAATATTCTCATCATATCGCCATTTAAAATGCATCAAATAATAATAAAGTAACTCTGATTTATTCCTATAAGTGCCCGTTTTTTTGCAAGAGTATACACACACACACACACACACACACACACACACACACATATATATATATATATTTTTTTTTTTTCTTTTTCTTTTTCTTCATATAAAATGTACTAATGTGTCGAGTCATGCGTTTAAGCCAAGATTAACTTTCGTATTTTCATATCATGGAGAGCCCCTTTTACCTGGTTCCGTCCTGGCACGTCTTGTCTAAATCATGACACTTTGCAATATGCTGGTTTTAAATTTATAAAATAGGCTAGAACAAATTATACCAGTCAATGAATAAATATCATAAAATGCATACATTTATTCGACCGCGTTCAACTAATATGTATCGGAGTTTTTAATGCATTTATGTTGAATTGTGGTAATTTACATTGTTTTGTTGCACTTACAGGTAGTTCTTTTGATTTTTTTTAAATTACTTGTAATGATTAATTAATCGGTTTTGACTCTGGTTCAATTCTATAAATAGTATGTTAATTATCAGTATTGCCAATACTCAACTTACTCTCCTACTCAAAAGTTTAATAGGTGGTGCCATATGTTTTTAATTTTAATTAATTTGGGTGCAGATTTCACAATATATGCGAACGTATTCATTGATATCGGTTGATTTATAGTTGAGCACTTTTGCGAAATGTTACTTGTCTGAATAACATATTATTTTAAGCACTTTAGAATGTTATTCGTTTTGAAGTAGCAAAATTCACGTCCGACGGGAATGTAGCCTTGCAAGGAAAAAATATTTTTTAAAAGCACTTTAAAACCATAAATGAACTTTCGAGACTTTCCCAGCTTCGATTTCATTTTTAAATCACATAAAAATATTATCCTGAACATTATTTGAAGAAATTATTTATTTGTTTACTCACTTTTACGTTTTTTCAAAAAAAAAGCTAAAAAGCGAAGTATTCACAATAAAGTGAGTGCAGATACAAAGTTGGTTTAGACACAATATTGAAAGTTGGTATATTAGCTAAACAGAATAAATCTTGAATATATTTGGCGTTAATTTTGTAGAAATTCATAATTCACAATTAAATGAAACTATGTGATGTAGTATTATTTCTACTTTCTTTAAGTTCTTTACCACGACCTAGGTTTCGTCATCACCATCGACCTATATTTCGTCAACGTCAGGTGGGCTAATAATGTTGTAATACAACGAAACCTAGGGCGTGGCAAAGAACTTAAAGAAAGTAAATATAATACTACATCACGTAGTTTCATTTAATTGTGGAGAATAAATCTTTTTAGTTTACTACGTTTGCTGAAAATAATTAACGGCTATTCGATTTTTTATTTATTCTCAGATTTTATATTTATTAATCGCGACTTGCCTAATGGAGAACGACTAGCGGCTTTTTATTGTTATCGCATGTTCGGAGCACTGGCCATAAAATAAGTCTCCAATCGGGTTTTAGACCCTCAATCCATAAGGCTTAGTTGTCCTGACACGTCGTCGTATATCCGTTACATTAAAGACCCCTTACATTTTAGGATTTTAATTATTCTGCAACCATGCGACGTACTTGGTTGCGTTTTTTACTTCTAAAACTGGTGAAACATGTAGACCGAAGCTTGAAAATTGTTTTGAAAGTACCACGGTACTTCTTCACAGCACTTTATTTCGGGAAGTTTGTATTTGTTGATGTTTCTTTTCTTATTACATCCACAAATTTGAACAAAAAGTAAAAACCAATGTTGAGTAACATTGGTTTTTACATTTTGTTGTAGATTTTATTTTATTCTTGAATTTATGTAATTTAGAAATTTTGAAATTTTAAGTAATTTAATAATATATATATAATTTAAGTTTCTTTAAACCAGATTAAACTCAGGTACAAGCGATGCGATATGTTTTTCTATGTTAAGCCATTTCGTTTTATGATTATACCTGCCATGAATAGATAAAGCTATATCTGTCTATATATTTCTTAAATCTATCTTGAAATATTTCCTCTATATAAAATTGCTGTTTAAATTTACTCATTATGATTATAATCTATATTTGCTAACATTTTGGAGACTTCGTATGACGATAAAAAATGTAGTTTCGGAATTCTTTTCGAAATTACATTTTTTATCGTCATACGAAGTTGGAAAACCGAAGGCGAGACATGTACGAAATAACAGTAAAGTTGCGAGTAACGTAGCAGAAATTGTTGACATGTTTACATCCACTTCCGGAGTCACCAATTAGTACATTCAGTTGAAACTTTATGTTTTAATTATTAGGAAATGTTAAATTATATACTATTCGTTGAAAGTTTAAGTATTAATTCACTATAAAATCTATATATTTATATTTTATCGAGAACGACTATTTTCAGGAACACATGGCATTAAGTCTACCTTTAACGATGGGAATTGTAATCTACCTGGGACCGCAGATCTTGCGAATCAGCACTATTATAAAACTAGCAAAAGCATATTATATATTGAAGACATTTTTGAAGAAATAAATGGAATATGTGTTTATATTTCTTTGAATGCAAAATATATTTTTTTGAGTTTTTCCGTTTGTTCGAATATTATGCAAAAAAAACGAACCAATTTAAATAAATTTTGACTAGAATAAACCTTGAAAATTAAATTCGTATTTGAACTAATTTTTCTAAGGAATATTTCTATAGCCGGTGTCTTTTTTCTGATATTACTTGATATTTTATTGTTACTTATTTTGACCTCATAATGTATGAATAAATCCCTAGAAATAAATAAATCTCTTCCCGATTAAGGTAAAAGAAACTACTATAAAATCGTCAATCTGAACCTTATTGATTTTTTTTACTTCACTCGAAAATCACCTACCAAATTTTATCGACTTTAATCAAGTCCACTTTATTTTATTCGGCTTCATCCATTATTACTTTACTCTCTTTGAATATATCTCCTTCTTCATTATTTGATATTACACTTGTGAAACTTTCACACACAAATTTATTCAAATCTATATCCTTTCGCCAGTTTCCTCAAATACACGGTAGAAATAAATATTGTGATGCATACAATTGACTTCATAAAATCTGTTGAAAACATAATTGCAACAGAAAAAGTAGTCGACCAAAAGTTTAAAACTCAGTGAAATAAATTATCATGAGATAATTGTGTATGAATTCCAATATTCGTCCAGATATAAAGACATCCGAATGTCATCCGGACGAACTTCAGAAGTTTTTATTTTCAGACCTTTCTTCTAATGTAAATTTAAATGCATTACAATACGTGTTATTTCAAAACTTGCATAAGTTGGAATTACAACTTGATTAAGAAATGATTGAATTTAATTTTTTTCGAAGATAATTTCGACAGATTGTAATTTTTTTTATAATTTTTATGTTTATGTGCTGATCATAAGTCAGTTAAGAGTATAATATTATTTAGTAGTATCTATAAAACTGATGCAAATCGATTAAAAACTTTTGAATTCATTGTAAGCATTTTAGGATAAAAATAATTTTTCTTTTATAGCACAGGGATTATTTCATGTTTTACAATATATTTACGTGTTAAGGAATATTTAAGAGTACATTGTTAGTATGTATGGATAAGGCAAAGGACGTTTATAAACTTTGCAGTATTGCATTTTTGCTGGCACATGAATGGTTCACATTTTTTGCTTTATAACTCGATTATATTTTCGTCTGTAGAAAATATTACATCTCTGAATAAGGGTTGCGACTTGAATAGTTAGAGATTTATGATCAACGCTAAGCACACGTGTTCACGTTTCTTTTGTACATAATATTCTGAATCATTCACAGTTGAAAAACATACAATTTAAATCAGCAACATATTCAAATATTTATTTATTCATGATTTTCCCATTAGACTTTGAAAACTTACGATTTTTTTGTATTGTTTAACGTACCATCGTCTATTATGAAAATCTATTTTCAGTCCTAATACAATAAATTATTTATTCTGATTTCTGATAAAAGCAGATATATGCGGCACATGTCTAATTCATTGGAATAGGTAAGTTGTATCTCTGACGATTTTCAGCCTTAACGCCTTTTGGCCTAATTTTCCTATCGAATGCTCGTCGCTTGTTATTAAAGTTTATTTATTTGTTTTTTAAAGAGCAAGTGTCTTTAATCTATCGTAAATAACTGGAAGAGGTATAAAAGAACTGAAACAAAATATGAATAAGAATCTCAGTCAAGTATTACTAGCAACTAATTGCGGTATACATCAAGTCTGGGCTAGAGAATAATAACGGGATAATTTTAATGAAAAATTACGAACTAACATTAATTTTATTGAAAAAAATTCTCTAAAAATAATTTGGGAGCGTGGTTCCTTTTTTTCGGTTAATTTGTAATATAAAATAGTGAAAAATTGCAATTAGTTTTTAAATAGGAACTAAACAAATTTAAAAATTTTAAATAATAAAAAAATAATTGCTTTTTAAATAAAATTTAGAGGAGTATCAAAACAGCAAAAAACATACACAACAACAAAAAAATAACTAAGATATGTTACATTTTTCGGAAAATGATGCAACTATATAAATATATATAAATGCTTATCAATATATCCTTTCAATGGATGTCCCTTATTATACACAAAGTGCCACCGCCGTATATTTGTTACGATCAGTAACTCATAATTTGTCAAAATAGACTTTTAAAATAATATCATCTTTCCTTTTTTTAATAAAAGTAATTTCTCTCTACAAAATGATTTCTCCAACATGATTTGTGATAAAAACGCATCATCCTTTAATGCGTTTTTATTACATTTGTTTGGAATTAGAAATATTGTTTTATGTAGAGTTTTATGGGAGACACATTACTCAAATATTTTGTATATTTTGAATGCACGGCTGAGAAGATATGTATTGAACTTTTTTAAACTCCAATAACACAAATTTGAATTTAACGAATGTTTGTTAATTTCACTGTTTATATATGTATATAGCTACCATACCCACGTGTCTCCCTTTTTATCTAATATTGTCTGATTATGAGTTTAATTGGAAAAAAATCACAACTGAATGAAAAAAACACAGTTCATAGAAAACGTGTCGTGAAAGTAATACGTCCTGATTAACAACAAGGCGTAATGTTACAGTCATAAGTTTAAGAACAATTTATTTTATTTAGAGAACACAGATCTCTAAACAGTTTTAATTTCATGTTTCATGTTAAGTACCATATGATTTAATTTATGGAAATTAATTATTTTCTTCTTTATAGCTTCGGCTTTTATGTAATTAAGGCAAACCCAAAAATGAAAAATGACTTCGAATAAAACACTTTACATTAAAAATTTAGGTAAAGGTTAGAGGCTTTAACGCATTATAGTTTTAGAAATAATTAAGCGATAAATTAGACACAACAACTTGGCATTAAATGAGGGAAAAAAATAGATTACGTCAACAGCAATCAGATTAGATAGGTATACATTTTTCTGAAGACCTCTAAATACATAAACAAAGGTTGGCGTGTCTAGTATTAGAATATAATTTATTTCATATTTTTAAAATATTAAGGAGTTATTTTGACATAAAGATAAATTGTTCATATCTACTCCGCAATCGTGTACAGTCAAATTATAAAAAAGTGCTTAATTTTTGCAAAATCAACCTTGAGGCTGTGAACGCTAAAATTTTCGGCAATACTCGTATTGCTAAAGGAGCTATAAAGGTTCGTTTCAAATTAATATTCCGCCTAATTACATTTAGGATAAATATTATTGAAAATTATAACCTTTATTATTTCCATCTTCGTGACAAACTCAAGTGGAATAGATACATGGAGTATTACAATAAACTTCTTTATCTTTCCTTCCGTTGGCTATATATGTATATATATATATATATATATATATATATATATATATATATATATATATATAGCGTATATGCACATGTTCTTAAATGATTTTTTTAATAATGAAAGTAAGCAAAGTGGAAAAAAATGACTTATTTACATGGTTCGACGAAATTTTATGTTATTTACATATAGGTCTGTCCTGTTTCATTTCAGTTTGCGTGTAGATTTATCGGTGTATTTTATATATTTTATTTTCTGCTCTATCGGTATTAAAAACTATACTTTTATGCCAGATTGGTGCTGTTATGGAACATTTAATTAATGTTTTTCCATAGTTAATCTTTAAGGGTGTTTGCAATAAATCAATGCTGGTTAGAATCAAATTGGTTAGTTGTTTTGTTCTAATTTCCTTTAAACTTCGTTTTCACTTCTATATTTCATTAAAACGTTGCATTATTTTTGGAGTAGGTACTTTTAGGCAGTGTAGTTTAAAAGATGTTAAAAAGTGGTAAAGTTGTAAAATATTCCTTCAAATTAATCGAAATATTATAACGCTTAGGCTTATATTTATCTTACTTGCAAGAAAACAAAAATAAACCACAAAAAAACAAAAGTGTTATCATTTCGGTACGAAACTATAAATTGTCTGGAAGAGGTTAATTAATTCACTTATATTTCATTTATAAGGATAGATAAATTTCAAAGATTTAAACTATTTCGACGTATGGTTTAATTAAGCTTTATCGGAAAAATAATATATATATGAAATTGGACTGTTTTCATTGAGTTTTTTTAAGCTAATGTCTAATCATTTTATTTTTATTTTTAAAAGATAATTTTATGTTTAATTCGCTATACAATACATATAGCTGTCTATTACATATATAAGATAACATTAAACCGACGGGTGCTTCAGAATATGTCAGCCATTATCTCTTACGTTCCATGTGAAAGATGATTGTGTAGGTAAACAAGTCATATTAAAAATGTCACATGTAAAACTTTCATTTAGCCTGCCATTTGACCTAAATATTTATTAATTCACAAGTAACTTATAAAAATGTACCACTTTTTAAAGCATGGTGTAGTAAGTTTAAGCTCATCGTACCCAAAGATGTTTCCTTTCAAAAACCTATCTTTATATACTTTCATATATTGTACTTTTAAATATAGGGAGATTTAGTAATAAAATATAAAAAACAGTAATAGTCTAATGAAGTACCTATACGTAGTTCATTACAAATTTATTTTAAAAATTTGTCAAAGATGTTCACTGTTGTCACATGCCGTTATATAGTGTTAAGTGCGAGAACTTAGAACACGGCGTGATTGCGATTTGATGGTCACTATAATAGATAATATAAGCTATAGATGCATATTCTTTAAAATCAGGTTAAGCTCACAATTTTGGTTAGGAAAAATAAACTAATTATGTAAACAATTGAAGTTTATTTTAATTTTTTATTTTTATTTGTTCAATTCATTAAAAATACCTTTCTTTCAAAAAATTTGTGCGCTGCAAGGGTTTACTAGTTTTTTTTTTATATTTTCCATTATGGTCGTTTTTTAATTTAACCCATTATTCCTTGAGCAGCCCTAAACAGAAAGACATTTTTTCAAATTTTGCATAAACATATATATGAATAAACATAAAGTATAAATGTATTTCACCAAATGGATGAAAATCAAATAAATTGATGAAACGCACCCTAACTCGGCAGTGGTCCTTTCATTTACTTTCACAAAAACAAAGCTATAAATCTTTGAGCAGCATTGGATTGGCACTCGTAAAACATGCGAAAGACCTGTTTTTAATTGTCGCTAACACATTTTGCAAAAACTTTCGTAACCCTGTTCGTCACCCCTCTGAGTTTTGATTTAGCTCGCATACTACAATGTGGACGAAGTAATTCAAGCGTGAAATAAAATGGAATTTAATGTTTCATAAGAGTTATGAGTAACAGGCGGGGTGGATGTGAGTAGACTTGTGGATTGTAAACAGTTAGATGGTTCGGTGATTTCATCTGTCAGTATTTTGTGAAACAATATAATATTTTTCGTATTCGTATAGTATCAGAGGTTTAAGATATTTCCATTATAGTCACTTGAATTTAATCTAATGCCAGTAATGTACTTTCTAATACCTTTTAAAAATAATTGTTCAGACGTGTAACCAGGAACAATGTTTTTTTTGCCATCGGGATTAGTACCTTTATTTTAATACCATATCTCATATCAACTGTTCCGAATTTACACCCTAACAGATAAAATATTCAGGTGTTTATCGGAGAATTTATAAATTCGTAATTGAACTTCAAGAGCAAAAATCTATTTAACCATCTACGGTCACGTGGTATTCAATCAAGATAGCAATAATAGTATCTCATTTGTACCCAAACTTTTATCTCTGCATAATGTGCAATTAATACTATTAACAAAGTATCGTTGCCAGCAAAAAGTCAAAAAAGACCTGAAAGATACCTCGATGCCAATACTCGATGAAAAGAAGCGCGGAGAAGGCCTACTTCGAGTAAACCGGATGAACGGGTCTAGGATGATAGTAGCAGTAGTTAGCGGGAGTCCAGATTAACTTATCTGAGAAGCTCGCAAAATAAACAAATGAGATTGATCTTTCTCCACTGCGACTGCATGATGACGTGCGACCGAATGTGGTAATATAAACAGCTTTAAAAAGGAGCTACGGATGCAAGTCTTGTCAACATGCACCGATATCCATCGGACCTGACTTCAGCTGACCTCGAATTTCTTAAAACCTATACTCTTTTTGCAATTTTATTGTTTTTCATGTTTTTTCAACTTTATTGTAAATATTTTTTTCTGAAGGGTGATGGAAATTGATTTTATATAACACATAATTCATCACGTTTACAGTGGAGAGAAATCGAGTACCATTAAAATTCATTAACAATACGGGTTTTTATTTTAATTGACTAAAATAAAATAATTGCATAGCTTTTTTTAGAAAATAGCACCTCTACAAATAAATATATGAACATATATTAAGTAGCTTCTTATTTCTAGACTTGCTTCGACGTATTATTTCTTATGTTATATAATACGTGGATACACCCATCAGAAATATAAAAATGTGTATCAAATATTTTCCGTTATTATTTAGAAATATACTGGGTGTGTTCTTATTACTAACTAGCTGTATACATTTCAAAAACCCAAATTTGAACACTTAAAAATAAAAATTTATTTAAGAAACCATTTTTTTTCTTTTTTACGAAAGCCCTAAAAATATTGTTATGTTACTAAATAAGAACGAGATTATTTCGATCAAACTTTTAAAGTATTTAACTATAAATAGAACAATAAAATAACAAAAATACCACAATTATTATATTGTACTCAGTTATAATAAGTTATAATGCTTCATTCGAGTTTTAGAATAGATATATAGGTATTTAGTTGCATTTAGCTCCAATTAATTTTAAAGTCGTGTTGCATAGGTCATAATTTACTATGTCATATACAGTTACAAAGTTGTTTTCGAATTTAAAGGGTCATAGATGCAAAAACTTTTTTCTCCATACATCGCGATGAATTTTAGGTTTAGGGATGATAAAGTAAAGTAAGAAACATTGTCCTATGTTGATAACTTGCCAATTTTTACTACATATTATAAAAGTTAACCTCTTTAATTTCATTTTATTTTAAAGTTAACCTCTTCAATTTCATCTTATTTTACCATCTCAAAATGAAATTTAATATTTTTACATAAAACAACGAAGCAAAGATGAAGCGACAACGGGAAATAAAATACTCTGTTAAAATCCGAGAGACAAAAAAGACGTTTTAAGACCATACCATACAATTTATAGTAAGAAGGAAATTTGTAACAGCACCTTTGTATACATGGGGCTGCTCCAGGCTTTGCTGTTTACGACTACTTTGTGTGCCTTATATTCGGCTCTTTAAATGTGAAACACTTATGGGATATTTTATGGTAATGAACAATTTGTTGTAACATGTATTTTCTTCATGGCACATAATTTGTAGGTAATAAGTTAGATATTATTTAGGATAAACTGTAACATAGGGATACCCCATTGTTCAATTTGTTTATCTATTTACACCGTATCGACTTTTATATATAGGCTCGATTAAGAACGATGACGAAAAGGGATACACGTCTCGAGATCCTGATATACTTTCTTCTTTCTCTTTATTTATTCTTAAGTATATATTTTCGCATTACGTTCTTTCTTTTCATTGTCATCATTTAGACATTTCTCAATCAGCCTATCGACCCTTGTGGTTCTTTATCGTTCAAGTTTCGAGCGAGCGAGCACTTATTTTGCAACATTTTTATTTTCTTATCCTATATTTTTTTTTTTTCAAAAAGTTTTTATGTTAAATTTATTTTCGACTCTAAACGAAGACTTAATACTTTGAATAAATAGACATCATTGTTGAAAGATTTTACAAAACAATTGAAATAAATAATAAAGTGACTTGAATTAATTTCTCGTCACAAGCAATGTCCGATAGAATTATGGATAGTCTAAAATATTTATTATGAATTGCTTGACAGATTTACTAAATATAATATTTATCGGCATTTTTATCTTTTACGTACTGTTCCTTCAATAATATTTACACACGGCGAAAAAACAAACAAATTATTATGATTAAGTTAAAAATAAATTATCATTAAATTTCGTATTCTGATGTTGGATACTACCTACATTTTATTTTTATTTAATCCTGTCCATAATTAAATAAATGTTTTTCAAAAGTTCTTTAAAGTATCCACTTCTTCATTTTATCGGTCTATTTGATGGCTAACTATATTATACTTTGCTGAAGTTATTGGCAAATAGCACAATTCCCGCACTCAGTAAGTTAATTAAACTGATAAAATTAAAATAAAAACAATTTCTGGTTTGAAAAACGGTCGCTGATGTCATTGAAATAAGGTCACAACCAAAAAAAACGAGTGTGCTTTAGACCACACGACTGAAGTAAAACTTCAAATTCACAAAATATGAACTTTAAAATGAATTTACAATTGTATTCACTTTAAACGTAGAATAGTTAATGTATTGAACAAAATAATAATTTATAAACTTATTCAAGAACGAAATGAAATTACAAAATAATAAAAAAATCACCGTTCGCGTAACGCTAGCAAACTCGTATAGGGTAAAACGCTACAATACGCCCCACTTTTACGGGATTCTCAATAAAATGCCCTCTAAACTTTTATCAGTCATATATTTATCATAAATGCAACAAATAGTATTTAAATTACAAAATGGTACTTAAATTTGGTTACATTTCTTATTACACTAGTTACAAAAAATATTTTTTTCAGACCTTCGGTGGGGCGTTTTGTAGCACTATGTGTTGATAATATGCCTCACGGCTGTTACAAAATGCCCCATTATAATATTATTACAAAAATAGAAAAAACTTAGATAATTAAAATAAAAACTCAACAATCAGTCTTAGAAATGACTTCGAGATCAATTTCAAATCACCACAATCAGTTTTACGTGGCATTTACTGAATAACATTTGATTATTTTTCTTTGTTTTCTTCATCTTATTGATAGCTTCCCGTTTAACTTTTTTTCCACAAACATTGCACAGAGGATTGTACATGGTACAAAACTCATGCATCCAAGAGGAACATGACAAACACCTTATCAAATCCTCTTTAGAAGTCGTGGAATAATAATTTTCTGTACATTCAATACACCTATTCTCTTCTTCATCAGAAATATCTTCGTTCGAAGAGCTTTTGTAACTTTGTTCATCAATATCGCTTTCTGATGATGAAGAGACAACGGTCACTTTCTTTTATTTTTATTTTCCTTGTTTTCTTTCCTGTGTTACTTTCTTTTTTTCACATATCTTCAGTTTCTTCGTCACTGCATCCTTCTTACACTTTTCTTTAGCTTTTATTTTTTGTATATTCTCTGGGGACGTCAACAAAAGGCTATAGTCTTTTGTTTTTTTGTTTTCAACGTCATTGCTGGTAATTTAGGTATGGGATGAACTTTAGTCAAAACTTTTGTAGGCGTTTCTTCTGCAGATGCTAAGGGTAATTTTTGGGGTGTTTTATCAAATGCAGTAAAATTATAGTGTTCAACATTTTCTGTAACCATTTCTTCTTCATTGTTTCCAGATTCATTTTCAGTTACTTCCACTTCCGAAATTGTTGGTTCCATTTCAGCTGGAAGATTATTTATGGTTTGTATCCCTGAAAAGCCTTCCCCAAGTTCATCAACATTATTATCATTTCCTTGCTCATCATATACAAGATCTTGTTCTCGCAACGCGTCCGAGAGTGAAAAATAGTGCTCTAGTATGTCGTTTGGATCATATGGGTAGATCCCACAAGACTTTAAAGCAGCGATTCCATTAGATACACTAGCCTTACCAATAAGTTTGGACACATCGTAGCGAGTAAGTCGTTTATCTTTATTCATGATCATCCAAGATTTTGCTTCCTGAGCAAAATAAATCTTCAAAGGTCTAAAAAATGCCCTATCCAAAGGTTGAAGTGCATGAGTCGTGTAACTTGGTAAGCATAATAATGTAACATCATTCTCTTTAGCGACTTCTAACAAGCGAATATTGTTGCAGTGTGAACGGTGACCATCCATTATCAATAAAGATTTTCCAGGACCTTTTTTTTGTAAGAATATCTCCTCGAACCTTTTCATGAAGAGTTCCCAGTTTATATATGAGGACTTCTTATTCATATATACTTGCGAACATGGTGGTAGTCCTTCAGAAAACTGAGGCTTGCTGTAGGTACCCTTATAAATTAATACCGGTGGCATAAAGTTACCTTGAGCATTGCAGCAAGCTATGATTGTCACATTCTCTCCCTTTTCGCAACTAGTCAAAGTATAAACATCTTTAGCTCCTTTGCTGGCTACAACTTCACCAGGTTTATTATTTATTTGGATGCCAGTCTCATCCATGTTGAATATTTGATCCGAATGTTCACCCAAGTCGTTTTCTTCATATATCTGAGCCAGCAGTGTAAAAAAATGTTGGACATCCTCTCGATTTACACCATAAGCTCTAGCAAGTGACAGACCCTCAGATTTTTGCTGACTTAACTCAGGGTTACGTTTCAAGAACCAGTTGAACCAAACGTTACCTGCTTGATGAGTGTCGTTCGAGAATGGGTTTTTTATGTTAAGCGTTTGAGCTAACTGGTAAGCCATTTCTTTGACAGCCTTTTGGTCAGGTGCAAAGCCAACTTTTTCAAGTTTTTTAATATGAGCTAAAGCTTTACTAGTTTTTTCTCGTGTTTTTCTGAAAAAACAGGCGGTCTCTCGAGTGGAATTTTAAGTTTTCCTGTTACCAGATGTCGTCTGAGCGTTCTAGATGGGATATTGTAAACCCTAGAAGCTTCATTAATTCCCATCTCCTTGTTACGCACTTTTTGCATAGCTTCATTTAAATCCGTATCAGACCAAGAAACCCGTAGGGTTTTTCTTTGATAGTTACGCGACATCTGTAAAAATAAAAAGTATTTTTTTAATAAATAATTTGATTGGGTGATGGGGCGTATTGTAGCATAATGAACGAGGCGTTTTGTAAATTTATGTTTACAAAACGCCCCAGTCGCAAGATGGACGCCGTTGCGAGTAATTCACTACAAGGAATACGTTAAATAATAGGAAAATTAAAGCTGTACACACATTTCCAAACAAAAACTGCATTAAGAAAACACTGTACAATGTAAGTAAATTAGTATGGTACTCACCGCAAATTGTTCCAAAGCAATTGGTGAAGATTTTGATGTTTTTTTCTAAATAAGTCACATAACCATACCTAACCGGCAGCACTGATGGCGGGCGACTGGCGCGACGCCGTACGTGTCGCTACTTGTTTGATATCTGTATTTGTGTGCGTGTACGCGCAGTAGGGCGTATTGTAGTGTTTTACCCTATATATATATATATATATATATATATATATATATATATATATATTTCATGCACTGGCTATGAGAGGAAGAGAGAAAGAAAATGTGCGCGCGCACTGCTCTCCCTTGCTCCTACAGTGTGATACATACAATAGGCTTGCACTGTGTCTTAGATATACGAAACGTAACTCTCTCTCTCTTTCTGTCTTCACTAACTTATATCTCCCTCTCAACTTCCTTTCACCTCGCCCGATCACACTTTCGTAACGCTCTCGCCACGCATTCACCAGCTTACCCTTCAAGTCAAGCGTGCGTAAAGAAGTTTTACTTAAAAAATGTGGAAAACGTGAAATCTCCGATTCAAATACTTCAGGAACAAAGTAAGACAATGTTTGTCAAAGGTAAATGACGTATACAGTGAAAATATTTTGTGCAATTATATATAGTTTCTAATTGTTATTATAACTTATACTTTAATAATTGACTTTTTGAAACAATAAGTATATTAAAAATATGGGATAATTATTATTGTTAAAGGTCTTATTTATTGGGAAATAACCATTAGGATGCTTCACAGCTGTTAATTTTCTGCATTTTATTTTATTTTGTGTACACGATATATGTTGAGAACGTAATTTCTCTAATAACATAACTTTCTCATAATGATTAATTGAATGATTCCTTACATAACACTATGTATAATAAATTGTAAACATTGATGACATACTTATATAGTCGACTTGGCGATTGTGGTTACAATTTACTGTGATTATAAAAAAACTGCTAAGTTTCCTCGTACTTCACAATAGATTTATGGAAGTTTATGCATATAAATATAGGTACATATGCGCTTGCATCCATCCGCATATGTGAATCGGATTGGGAACCTCTTTTTTGAGGCTAACAAAAACTAGTTTTATTTGTTTAAATGATAGTAATCTCATGAAGTAAGACTCTGTAACTATATAAAAGAATTTAATGATTTTTTATTATTACGTTATTATTTTAATTTCTTTTTTTTTTAATTGAAATATCATTTCTTTAATTTTGACATGTAACATTTTCATTAAAGTATATCCAGAAAACTAATAACAGAAAGCTAGCAAAATATTATGTTTTTATTTAAAAAGAATCATCTTTCTTTATTATTTTTGCTGATAAATAGCTTTGAATTAACATTTATGTAGGACTCTTTTTAAGAAGTCTTGCAGTATAACATGATTGATATACTTAACAATATAGGGGATATGCGGGCGAGACGGGGTGGCGGGCAAGACGGGGCAGCCTCTCTATTATGACCTTCTAGTCGCACGAACATGTTCAAACTTGCACAGACGATGTGGCACCATGACGGCTCTCAGTGCACTCTCGTGTGTGATTCGTGCGACACGTATTTTTAGGTTATCGAAACAAAAATGATTTCGGCAAGTTTTCTTCTTATTTTCTCGATTCGTTTAGTACGTGTTTACTATACAAAAATAGTAGTCTATAGCTTATCGTTAATTACATTAGCTTACCTCATGCGCCGACGATTACGCTAGCAGGTAAAAACTGGTTTATTTCGGTCTTGTGTATTGTTTATTTTGATTATTTTTTTTAATACATCGAGACCTAGGAGGGCAAGATGGGGTATGTGTACCCCATCTTGCCCGCTCTAAGTTTTTGATTACGGTTCGAGTTTCTGTGTTGATTAATATTAATGTATCTCTCTCTCTATATGTACGTTTGTGAGTGTATATATGCATGTGACTTGGCTGTATAATGCATAGGCGGATATCTTTGTTTTAGCATGTTGAAAAAATACAAGAAAAAGACAAATAGAGGCGAGTGGTCGAAAGAGAGCATGAAAAAAGTTGTTGAAGCCGTTGTAGAAGGGAAAATGGAGTATATGCTAGCAGCAAAGACATTTTCAGTTCCTCAGACTACTCAAGAAATAAAAGTAAAATGAGCTCGCGAGAACTCGGCCCCATCTTCATCTACAAGTATTAAGGTGAAGGTTTCCTTAGGCCCCAAGCAACCTGTTTTCACAGAAGAAGTAGAGAACGAGCTTTGTAGCTATATATTGGACATGGAGACTCGACTTTACTTATTGACAACTCTGGGTGTCTGTTCAAAAACCCTTGAAACCAATCTTTACCGGCTTGTTGTTCAAAAACCTCTGCTGCGCGTGCTGCTGGGTTCAACAGAGAAGTTGTTGATCATTTTTTTAATTTTGGGCAATGTCTATGACGAACATCATCTTACACCAGACCGCATTTATAACTGCGACGAAACTGGTGTTTCAGTTGTACCAAAGACTAAATCCAAAATTGTAGCAAAACGAGATCGAAAACAAGTAGGGGCATTAACTTCTGCAGAGAGAGGTGTTACAATCACAGTAGAGATATGCTTCAGCGCCAGTGGATAGTACATGCCCCCTATGATGGTGTTTCCCAGGAAGAAGATGGACCCACAGTTAATGCTTAATGCTGCCCCTGGAGCATGGGGAGTTGTTAGTGACTCAGGCTGGATGACCACAGAGTTGTTTCTTGGATAGTTTAAGAAGTTTGTGAAATTTAGTGAGGCCACAGTAGATCGACCTGCTTTGCTTTTATTGGATGGCCATAGAACCCATACAAAAAACATCGATTTAATAAATGAAGGTCGAGACAATGGGGTAATTATTTTATGTTTCCCCCCACATACAACTCATTGCCTTCAGGTCACCGATATTGTTTATATGAGACCGTTGAGCAATTTTTATGATCGACAAATTACGACCTGGCTTCGCAGCAATCCAGGGATGGTTGTAATAATGTGGCAAGTTGCAGAAATTTTCGGAAAGGAATTCATAGAAACATCTACCATGGCAACAGCTGTAAATGGCTTCGAAAAGTGCGGAATTTGGCCTTACGATCCGACAGTCTTCTCTGAAAGCGACTTTGCTCCTTCGTTGGTGACTGATATTCCGCTCACTCAAGCACTGACTACAGCCACCACAAATGTAGCAGTCACAGCACCTGCTGAGTTAGAAACGCAGCAGGTTGACGTATTACCTGTGCTGGATATCAGTGAAGCTGCTATTACTAATGCAACTACATCTCGTGCCTCACTTCTATCTACCGGGTTGAAACAGAGGCGATTTGCAAAGCCATTCATAATGTTCCTGTATCAGCTACTATTCACGGGACACCTACGGTGGCTTCTGCTACCTCATCGAGTCCTCAGCCCGGATGTGGAACAACACGTGGGATGATGAAACAGAAATAGACAGAAGACCAACTACTCCACAACAGTCAACATTTTCTGTTGTTAGTCCAAAGCAAATATTACCCCTTCCAGCAACTTGTAAAATTTCACGCGTGACTCGTAAACGAGGAAGAACAGCCATTATTACTGAGTCACCGTATAAAAAAGAACTGGAAGAAACGATTAAAAAAAGCAGGTCACGGAAGAGAATAAACAAAAAAGAAATGAAATTTATAAGAAATGAAATTAAAGTTGGAGAAGACGAAAAAGAAGGATGAAAAAGGAAGACTAAATAATACAGGAGTCATAAAAAAGAAAAAAACGATAGATAATCGCAAATCATCCGATAACAAGAGTGATACGGATATTGAAAATACCCCTTGTTTGTACTGCAGCGGTCTTTATTTAGATTCGAATGAAGGCTGGATTGAATGTTCTCTCTGTGGCAAGTGGGCACATTGCTCTTGTGCTGGAGTGCATGACGAGGACGATGAAGCAACATTCACCTGCGACTTCTGCCAAGAAAAGTAGGTGAAATGCTGTACCCCATCTTGCCCCCTACGGGTATCCCATTTTACTCGAACCAGAGGGTAAGACGGGGTGGTGGGACTTTTTTTATTTGTATATCTCTAGAATAAAAGTACGCTATGATTGTTAGTAAAATTCGAGAGACCGACTGTACGCTCACAGTACGCTCATGTAAACGACGCTTTCAGACACTTACGTTTCTTGAACCTAAACATTATAATTTTCGAATATTGATAAAAATCCATAAATGTTATTTTATTTGAATTTCTAACACTTGTGATGTTGTTAAATTTGGCGTGTGTGGTGTATCGCTCTTGCAGTATTTTTAGATATTTTCAACTAGGATATTAGATAAAATAAGAAACAAATTAAAACTGCGTGGAAGTCAAGCTTCATTTAGCCACATGTTAATGTACAGTGAAAAGCGGGGAAATTCTTAGGGAGCTTTATATTTATTAAAGTTTTCGCATCGAAGTTTTGCTTGCTTGTTCAAGCATTTATAGAAGTTATAGAGAGTACCATTGTAACGTAATATTCAAAAATAATTATATACCAAATAGTATTAACGATATATTAAAAATACACTTTTCATATTTTTCCATCGCTTGACGGAAAGAAGAAAAATGCCCTAAGTTGTATTTTAACTGCATATCTATAATACTACGCCATCTAAACTAAATAAGGAAGTAACGCCATACAACGAAATTGATAACTATAAAAAAAAGACGCTGTGTTATTTATATCATCAAATTTAAATGTTATTATAGGAGAAATTAAATATTTATTGTGAATCAGGTAAACGACATTGTATTTTAAATAATTAATTTATTCTTTACGTTTTTTAAATCAGAATATCAGTTCAAAAGGGAATTGTTAAATAACTCAAACGCAAAATGTTTCCCCTTTAAATGTTTTTTCTCCTTTCTATTATCTCCTTAACTAAATAGGTAAAATTCCAAAAAGCATTTTACAAAATGCTCTCTTCTGATTGGCACATACCATAGATTTTATTGACTCCTTATACTTATGTAAATAATGAGGTTGCTTGGGTTACAAGTAATTTTTATCGTAAGTTGCCCTCGTATTTTTATTACTTATTTACATATTGAATATATTTGGCGTTTATTTTGTAGAAATTCATCGAAATAATTGCTAATAGCCCACCTGAAGATGTAATACAACGAAACCTAGGTCGTGGTAAAGAACTTAAAGAAAGTAAAAATAATACTACATCACTTAGTTTCATTTAATTGTGTACTTATTTACATTTTATACCCGCTAGTTTCTTAAGTTTAGTCAATATTCTGATTAAACACAGTATTCATTTGGAAAATACTTCTACTTATTAAATACAACCAGTTAATACCAACGTTGCCAACGTATTTCCTGTTTGATTGCAGTATTCGAAATATTAATATATGTTAGACACTTTTAAAAATATGTTTCGGGTTGTGCAGATATTTCTAAAATTAATAAAAGTAAAAAAAAACCGTACACAGGTAGTAAAATATGTATTTTTACTTTTTATTTACTAAGTGTATAATAAACTCTGACAACATAAAATTCAACTTTAAATTACAATTCATTTTGTACAAGACTCTCGACTATTGTCCATAATAGAAATTGTTATATATTTCATGTTGGTCAATTATGATTTCTTATAATTATGAAGACCGTTTCCTGCAGAGCAATATTCAAAGTTTAATTTTCTCGAATTTACCACCACAACATTGTATTGAGAACAACAATTCAATTATTATTTCAAGATGGAACTAATTCGCTTTCCATCTTTTAAATTGTTTTATTGATATACGTATTTTGCTTCGATCTGCATAATACTTAGCGTCTCAATATTTACACGTTACTTAAAATGAGAACGGAAAATAATTCGTAAAATTTAAGTATTCTCTCTGATCTTAAGACATCATGTAAATTTAAACACCACAAATTCGTAAATACTTTTCGGGATTAGATTGATTAGAAATACAGGAGTATGTTAATTAAAATTCGTCAAGCGCAGGGTAAAAGCTCGATACATTAAATGAATAATTATTGCTTTAACTTAACGACAATTTGCCAAAGAATTCATTGAGCAACATGTTATCTCAGACATTGAGTGATATATGTGTGTGTGTACATATACACTAGCTGATCCGGCGAAATTCGTACCGTGTTTTATCGGCTTAAGTATATGTCAACTTAGAGAAAGGGATTTTTTTTTAAAATCGGTTTTGTAGTTTAAAATATAAAATAAAACGTAGGTTTCATCTTTTTTAAATTACTACTTACTTGTATGTTGTTAACACTATTGTTTATTTATGTATCAACAAACTCTACAAGCAGTGTCAACCCAGTTTACGCAAATAAAGCAGCAGAGAAGAATTTATAATTTTATTGTGTACCACGTCGGTGGTTGCACTGTCTGATGCTAAGATCATGTGAGAAGCAATCCTCCCCTAAGTCAATGCCTATCACATTTTATAATTGACCTTAAGGTATATTAATCTTCGTTGCGAAATAGACTCTAAGAGGAAATCGTAGTCGCTTGAATTCGATAGAATGAAATTATACCCTATAAACGGTATGGAAACCGATCCCGCCCCCACCCCGAATACAACCAGTGCACGTAAAAATTTACAATAAAAATATTTTTCTCGTATAAACGTAGCTACCAATTTTCATCCAATTGACTAAATGTGAAATTTTTAAATACTTGTTACATTATTCGTATTGAAAACATTAATACCAAATTGTAAGTAACAATTACCGTAAGAATTGTCTTCCCATGCAAATGTAACAAACAATTTTTACCCCCTTAGGGGCTGAATATTGGAATATGCTTGAATGCTTGTTAAATGATTTGTATTGGAATGCATTAATACAAATTTTTAAGTAAAACTGATCATAACAATTTCATTTCATTATTGGTAGTAGCTCGTTTCATTATTGGTATTAAAAAGCATTAACACAAAATTTTCAATAAAAATTACTGTAACATTTTTTCCCGTATAAATTTAGCCATCCCTTAGGGGTTGAATCTCGCACAATGCTTAATACTTATTTCATTATTTGTATTGAAAAGCATTAATAAGTAAAAATTACCATTATAATTTTTACTATGCAAATTTTGCAATCATTTTTTCACCCCCTTAGTGGTTGAATATTATAAAATGCTTAAATATTTGTTACATTATTTATATTGAAAAGCAGTAATAACAATTTTTAAGTAAAAATTGTCATTATTTTTTCCATAAAAATTAGCCATCCCTTTTCACACAGTTAGGGGTTGAATATCGGCTTTATTATTTTTATTGAACAGCATTAATACCAAGTTTTGAGAAAAATTTACACTAAAATTGTTTTTCCTATGCAAATTTAGTCACCCCTTTTCAACTTTGAGAGGTTGAATTTCGGAAACTGCTTAAATACTTGTTTCATTATTTGTCTTACGAAGCATTAATACAAATTTTTAAGTAAAATGACCATGAAAATTTTTGCCATACAAATTTAGACATCCCTTTTCACCCCGTTAGGGATGGATTTTCGGAAAATTCCAAAGCATATGTTACATTATTTATATTGAAGAGAGTTAGTATCAAGTTTTAAGTAAAATTACCATAAAAATATTTTTTCCTAACCAAATTTAGCTACCCCTTTTCATCCTCGTAGAGGTCGTATCTCGGAAAATCCTGGAACATGGGTAATATTATTTTTGTCAAAGAGCACTGACTTTTAAGTAAGAATTACCATAAAATTATTTTCCCCATACAAACTTAATCACCCCATTTCATATATTTCAGTATTTGGTTGTGCTCTAATTTCATCATTGCGACGTTGTTATTGCCCTGACACTCGTGTAGTTCATAGTACAACTTACACCTATACGTTATATAGCATCGAAGCCCGACTATCCAATATCCATCATTAAGTGTTAACACATTGCACTGCTCTTGGTTCGTAAGAAAATATTTCTTTGCTTTCCTACTCTATGTTGAAAATAGTCCTTTTATTGCCATTATTGAACTAAAATATATTGACTGCAGTCACTTACAGAATAGTTACCGTTTCATTTCCACCATATTTTTCTTCATTTGAATTTATTTTGGTTTGGTCACTAAGGCAGTGTCACTATTTGTGTTCCAAATTAGACTTTTCTCCTTACCAATTAATCATGATGCCAGGTTTTGAATGGTATAGTTTTTAAGTCAAATGACAACCAGGCTTGTCGAAGAGAAAGACATTCCGTTAGCAATGTGCTTAACGTTTTGGTAATTAATTTCTGTTAATTGCCTTGCCAAACTCACCTCCTTTTATATATATCGTGTCGTAGTGTAATCCGAATAATATGCATATAGCTAGTTATTTTTTTATTTTTTAAATGCGCATTTATATCCACAAATGATTTTCAATTTACTCATAACACCTTTCGATGTATCGTGGTGTTCTATTAGAGAAATTTGTTCTATTAGAAAAAATATAGGCCTGTTAACAACGTTACCGCGCCTTTGCCCTGCTACTACCGATTTTAAGGTTTTGTAGTATTTATTCATTTTCCTCTAAAAACACACATAAACTGAAATTTCCACGATTTAAAATTGCTGATGTAAATTTTCACAATTTCCAATGAATTTTCCGATTCCATTGACTGAGATAATTTGTTACCACTACGCCTTCGTGAATTTCTTTGTAATTATTTTACTCTTTGTTCAAATTGCACAATGAAAACTATAATTTTCAATACGATTGTCTATAAATAAGAGACAAAATAAGACAGAGCACACGGCAAATACTACGGAGTTCTAGATATTTTAGAATTTAACCTTTAATGCGTACAATGTAATTCCAAATATATGGACGTCATCTGTTATGCTTCTAAGTAACAAATCATAATATTGCTACTTATATTATTTACAAATAGCATGTAAGCAAATAAGACAAGGTGTTATTGCCAACCCTTTTTCAGTAAACACACGTTTAGCTAATTTGTTGTAGTTGTAACTTACAGACTTACTAATTTTACGTTATGAAATTACGGACAATTTAATAGCGAATTTCGATTTGTTTTGAAATTAAAATATTATAAAATGATCATGTTTTAATTAATTTTTTAATTATATCTGATTCATACATGTCTTCAATATGTCAAAATTGGTGAGACGAAAAAACATTGTGCATTGTAAAAATTACCAAAATTTATTTATTTCAAGTGATCATTTTTTTATTTATTTCATAAAGAAAAATGTCAAAATTTATTTATTTCAAGTGATAATTTTTTTATTTATTTCATAAAGAAAAATATCAAAATTTATTTATTTCAAGTGATCATTTTTTTATTTATTTCATAAAGAAAAATGTCAAAATTTATTTATTTCAAGTGATCATTTTTTTATTTATTTCATAAAGAAAAATGTCAAAATTTATTTATTTCAAGTGATCATTTTTTATTTATTTCATAAAGAAAAATGTCAAAATTTATTTATTTCAAGTGATCATTTTTTTATTTATTTCATAAAGAAAAATGTCAAAATTTATTTATTTCATGACGAGGTTGATTATCTCAACAGGAAGTTTTAGTTTTGTAATGGTTTTTACTAGACAAAGACAAATATAAAACAAACAACAATTATGAACTTTTCGAAATATTTATTTGACGTAAATAACAAAAACGGTTTGGAGTGTGGATCCTAAAAACGAAATAAATTCTTAAATAAAATTTATTCGGTTTATTTATAAATGTGATACACTGAAATAACGCCTTCGTTGTACATTTGGCTTGACTAGATTTGCTTCATGTGAAAGATCTCTTAATTAACGATGTAATAAGCCTATGGCCGACACTACAAGAATAATTTCTCCAATCACATCGCGTTCAAACAAATGAATGACTTGAAATTTAAAACTGCTCAGTGACATGTTTGTAGACATAAAATTATAGGTACTAACCAAATAAGTTGGCGATACAAATCAAAATTAATTACAACAAAAAATAAGAGGGAGAGAAAACAATCTCCTATCCTTTTTTATTTTAAGCATCGCAATAATTGACTGTTATATTGAATTACTATAAATAGCTAACAATTAAGCTGAATTACACAAGTTAAACTCAACCAAACATCGCAATACTGAACAAATCACACGGGCACGCAGCAGGCGGCAACCTAGGAACGCTAATATTCACTGATATTGTTGTCAATAGGACCGGAACTTAAAATGAAAATGATTATAGTTGCCGCGTATAAATACGGGCCAACTGAATTAATAAACATTTTAAAAAATATGCGTGTATGTTGACGATAAATCGTGAATATCCCATTTCCTAAAATAACTAACCTTTTCTTAAATACTGTACTCCATTTTCTTTTTCTTTAACATTTGGTTAGTTTTAATTACATTTCGATTAATGCCAAAGCTATGAACATGAAACGGTGCTCAATCTATATATTAGAATACAGCAAAGACACCTATTAGAATGTTCTCATTTTATTTGTATATTATTAATTTCCGTTGTATTTAAAGTTTCTTTCAACTAGATATTTTTTTCTCATACACTTTTTATATTTTTAGCTTATTTCCCACTGTTACTGTAACTGGGCTATATTCTCCATTTATTTTTTATTTTTATCTAAAGTGTTTTTCTTACAAACGACGTAAATTCCTCAGGAATAACGATAGATATCCACATATATTAACGAAGGCGTCGCGGAAGAAATTTCTCATTATATTGTACCATTTTTATTTTAACAAATTGAATAAACTGTTCATATCAAGTTAAACTATTTCGTTATATTAAAACATGTAAGCTGTTGCTATAAAGTTCATATCAAATTATTTCTTAGAAACATCGAAGTCGTTTAGATACATTGTGTTTTGGAGCTTTTTCTAATATTTTAGTTCATTTATATAAAATCTATATTAGTTTTAGAATACATGAAGTTTAAATTGAGTTGTTAATATTTTATTGCCGTAAAATTTCATAACCTTATCTATGCTATTCGAGGCTGGCGAACTTAGCAGCTATTCACTTTTCAAGTTTGTTGCTAAATGCCAAACGTCTCAGTTCTTTGATCTGTAAATAACGTATATACCATACCTTAATTTCTTTTTCATTAAATATCATACTTTTTATCACGCCATATACAATGTGGATTTGACCGTTCGACGTTAAATTAAGCCTCATGTGCTAGATGCTATTTCCCAACCGTAAACAAAAAATTATTTAACAAAATTTAGTTTAGTCACAGGAATAGTTTTGAGTGGTTTGTAATTTGAAACACGATGTATTTTCATTAAGAATTCACTAGGACCACGTTAATTATATACGTTGCCAAATCGACATCTTCCTATCAAGTTACTTAATTTCTTAATTACAGGCAAATAGTAAAGTAATTTTTATGCCTGTGTTATACAAGTCCCCCATGAAAGCGAAAAGCATATTTCGATTTACTTGTTCAAGCATAGTTTGAATTGTGAATTTGTGATATTAACTATTTTTGTTTAATTCGATCGCGACCGCGCACCGGGCAAAAGATCGCGACCGCATGCCGGGCAAAAGATCGCGACCGCACGCCGGGCAAAAGATCGCGACCGCGCGCCGGTCAAAAGATCGCGACTGCGCGCCGGCCAAAAGATTGCGACCGCGCGTTTTGTTTATAATAAACTGCTATTTAATTTTTTAAAATTTTTTTGCGTAATTGTTTATTTCGTTATTAAGGCTTTTATAACAATTGGTACTCACTGTTCATTTAATATCGAACAGCCAAAGCTTCATTTTATAACACAACTTTCCCGCCTCAAGATGCATATATTTTTTAATACATATTTCATAATGAAATGAAGGTCAACGATCAATGGTAATTTTGTTTAATCTATGTATAGCAATAAATAGAATAATAAGCCTTTTGTTTCCATAATACTACTTTACGACCTAGAAATATGCAAATTTAATGTGCAATAATTAAGGAATTCACGTTTTGTATATATTTAACTTGATATTATTAGAATATAATGCAAGAAAATATATATTCATGTAGTTTATTTAGCATTTGCTTATCATAGTATAGAAGAAAAGTATGTAAATAAATATTATTTAGACAGAATTCTCAATTCAGTTCACTATTATATATATATATATATATATATATATATATATATATATATATATATATAAATATATATATACATATATATATATATATAAATATATATATATATATATATATATATATATATATATATATATATAAATATATATATACATATATATATATATATAATATATATATATATATATATATATATATATATATATATATATATATATATATATGAATTCCAGGTAAATCTGTCTGTATAATGTCACTATATGCTATAAAATACGTTTAATATATTTAAAAACTATGTATGATCATCATTTTCCTTAAGTTTAGCTTGAATTAAATCATTTTACTTTAATTTAACGATATTATGGGACCTATTTTTGATTAAAGGCCTCGTCCGCCAACCTCCAACGGGGTCTATCGATCGCTAGTCTGGCCCAGGTCGGTCGTGGGAACTGTCGCAGTCTGCTGTGTCTGCGCGGCCATCAGTCCAGCACCCACTCGCTCTAGCATCCGTCGGCGACTCCAGAATATGTCCCGCTCATCTCCATTGGAATTTGTGAGTTCGGTTGCATCGGTCACTTCTGTTTTCTTTCTTATATCGTCATTTCTGTGAAGACCACTTATTTTTATACCTGGCATACTCATCTCGGTTGCTCTTTGACGTCTTTTAACGTCGAACGGTCAAATCCACATTGTATATGGCGTGATAAAAAGTATGATATTTAATGAAAAAGAAATTAAGGTATGGTATATACGTTATTTACAGATCAAAGAACTGAGACGTTTGGCATTTAGCAACAAACTTGAAAAGTGAATAGCTGCTAAGTTCGCCAGCCTCGAATATCATAGATAAGGTTATGAAATTTTACGGCAATAAAATATTAACAACTCAATTTAAACTTCATGTATTCTAAAACTAATATAGATTTTATATAAATGAACTAAAATATTAGAAAAAGCTCCAAAACACAATGTATCTAATCGCCAACTTATTTGGTTAGTACCTATAATTTTATGTCTACAAACATGTCACTGAGCAGTTTTAAATTTCAAGTCATTCATTTGTTTGAACGCGATGTGATTGGAGAAATTATTCTTGTAGTGTCGGCCATAGGCTTATTACATCGTTAATTAAGAGATCTTTCACATGAAGCAAATCTAGTCAAGCCAAATGGACAACGAAGGCGTTATTTCAGTGTATCACATTTATAAATAAACTTAATACTTCTCTTCCTTTTTCTCAGTTTTAAGAGGTTAATACGATGAAAAGATATATTTTGTAACATGGAAAATTAAATTTTGCTTAATGC
The DNA here is from genome assembly GCA_039881145.1 of Druceiella hillmani. NCBI lineage: Eukaryota > Metazoa > Arthropoda > Insecta > Lepidoptera > Hepialidae > Druceiella > Druceiella hillmani. The sequence continues at coordinate 27,846,658 of JAYKKI010000013.1, read as the reverse complement.
TTTGCTACTGTAAATGCATACGCACGAATATCAAACAATATATTTTGCCAAGATGATCATATTATAAAGACGGCTTAATCTTTAAAATATTAACTATAACAAAAATAATATTCATATATTGATCTCAAATATTTTCAAAATCTTAAACCTATAAGTGCACAATGTTTAAAATTCTACTACAATAAGTTTTTTGCTTCTTATTAAATTTGATTTATTTTTTAAATAAATAATATTGTATAAACAATATAGTATTGATAAGTAAAGTTAATTCCCATTTGGTTATTTTATTCAAACACGTATAAACAATATATTAATTAATTATAAATAAACAACGCGATAATTACATTTAAATATGAAACGAAATAATGTAATTATGGTAAAAGCAAAATAATTTAAATAACATGTTAAATATAGTTTTATTGTTAGCCAAAAATTTAAATAAATAATTTTTGACACGCAAAATTTAAGTTTTTCAAAGAAATTGTATTTTAAAAAACTAGTATGCTTTAGACCACACGACTGAAGTAAAACTTCAAATTCACAAAATATGAACTTTAAAATGAATTTACAATTTTATTCACTTTAAACGTAGAATTACATCAATACATTAATTGAACAAAATAATAATTTACAAAACTTTGTTCAAGAACGAAATGAAATTACAAAATAATCAAAATATCACAGATCACGTAACGCTAGCAAACTCGTATATATATATATATATATATACATATATATATATATATATATATATATATGTATATATATATATATTTATATATATATATATATATTTCATGCACTGGCTACGAGAGAAAGAAAAGGTGCACGCGCACTGCTCTCTCTTGCTCCTACAGTGTGATACAGACAATAGGCTTGCACTGTGTCTTAGATATACGAAACATAACTGGCTATGAGAGAAAGAGAAAAAGAAAATGTGTGCTCTCACCTCTCTCTCTTGTCCCTACAGTAATATACAAACGTAACTCTCTCTCTTTCTGTCTTCACTAACTTATATCTCCCTCTCAACTTCCGTTCGCCTCGACCGATCACAGTTTTCGTAACGCTCTCGTCACGCATTCACCGGCTTACTCCCCAAATCAAGCGAGCGTAAAGAAGCTTTACTTCAAAAATATTTAATTACCAGTTGCGAAAAAGCAATATTGAGAAAAAATTTCTAAAAAATAAAAAATATGTTTAATTAAATAAAATTACATGTTTTCAGAATTGGCAAAGATACTGTTATATTTTGTGATAAATATAAATCTAATTATAAATTTTTGAACATCCAGTCAAGAACTATTTTCAATATACACAAAAAATGATATCGTAAAATATTACGATATATAATAATATAAAATTATAAAAGCATACATGCCTCTTTCATTAGAAATTTAAAAGTAGTCAAGTTTAATCTCATAGAGATACACCCCACGAGAAATACTTCCAGTTTTTATTCTCAGTCGCCCCATTTTTTCGAAATTATGGTTCTTATACTGGTCAACCAATGACAATGGCCACAAAGTAAGTGCTACGTACTATGATGTAAAACGTTGTCGCGAATTTGGATAGGGTATTGGCCAATTAGTCAACGGAGACTATAGTAATGTTCTGCTATATCCACATAATGTAAAATTTATATTACAGAAAAATATTAAACCCAAAACTTTCCTACATATGGTTCTCATTGGCGAAATAACGTTATTTTAAAGATTTAATTAGGGTTTTTCTTCAAGTTCTACAAATATTCTCTGTCGATAAATAACTATTTTGGTACTCTTATCAATTCTAAAGAAAATTGTTTCATGTAGCAATCGAAAGCATTTTTCAACTCACTCATAAGTGACAAAAACTATTACTGAAGAACAATCTTGATATTTCATACTAAAAGGTAAAATTCTCTGCACCAGAATGTGAAATTCCATTGAACTTGATTCGTTATTAGCATCGCGTCGCCGGGACTTGCTTCTGGTGTCGAGGATAAATCAAATTTCAGTTTTCCAGTTTCACAAAAATTGCATTGTTTTTTACAGTCCATTGTAGCTTTTAAAAAGTCACATTGGGTTTTTAGTCTTATTTATACCTTTATAAACTGGACGTCTTATTATACACTTTAAAAATTCTGTCTCGATTAGTTGAAAATGCTTCAAATTGTATACCGTAGTTTATGATTTATTGCATAAATAATATGAAGGCTTCTTGTTTTATTTAGTAGCGACCAAGGCAATTTCCTCATGGTAACGCAATGAAGATATTTAAAAAAAAACTTTGGAAGGTATGGAACAAGGCCAAAATTTGTAATACATCTCCCAAACACATAAACATACACAAAGTAAGGACATGCAAAAAATTAGCCGATAAGATTCTTAAATTAACATGTAACTTGCCTCTGAGGAGTTCCGTTCGCCATTTTCGGTCCATTGTCAGGCCCTAACTACAATTTGTGCCCAGAGACTCGTCAATATACACCAATCTACTCCAAATTGCATGAATATATTCCTCGCTGTTGAGGAGTTTCTGTCACCACTTTATGGCTCCATCAGTAGACCCTGGCGACTACTTAGGACAAGAAATCTTCAACACGAGTTAAATGAGCCCAAATACTACGAATCTACTCTTAACTTGAGGAGTTCCCGTTGCCAACTTTCAGCTGCATTATGAGACATTGGCCACCATTCATGACCAGAAACTCATCAAAATACTCCTATAAGCTCAAACTCAAAAAAGTTTATTTTTCGCTGTTGAGGACTTCCTGTTACTACCTTCTGGTTCCATCACCATACCCTGACGACTACCTGGGATCAAAGAAATCAAGACGAGTCAAACAAAGTCAAGGCGAGGAAACGAGCCCAAACACTATGAATTGATTTCTTTATTTTTTTACCTTCTTCATTTAACCCTTATAAAATTCCTCACTTATATATCTGTCCGCCTATCACAGCCATTTTTCTTAGAAATCCCTGACATATAAACTTGAAATGAGTAGTTCCTGTCATTGTCTTTCGGTTCGAATACCAGACTCTGGCCACCATTGGTAACCAAAGACTCGTGAAGATACATTAATCTAGCTTAAACTCGATGAACCTACTGGTCACCGTTGAGGAGTTTCTGTCATCAAGTACAAGCGCCCTAAATGCGTCCTTGAATTACGGCTGTACAAAAAAGAAAAAAATACAGCCCCATTAAATTGAAAATCTTGAAAATATTATCCATACGTTCATATATTTTCAGGTGCTACCTAAGATATATGTATATGCAGGGTAATACAAGTAATGCTACATGAAATTTCAAGTTTGTATGCCAAGGGATTTCTAGGGAAAATTGCTGTGATAGACGGACAGATAGACACGTGGGGAATCTATAAGGGTTCCATTTTATGTAAAATACGGAACCCTAAAAATAATTACTGTATATTAAGAATTGTAAAATGAAAAAGATAAACAAAATTTACCAGTGGTTAGATATCAAATTAGCATTAAAGTTATGTGATTTTGTAACTAATAACTAAATTTTATTCCATTTCGTTGTAGTTCGGCTAATAATAATATCTGAGAAAATCTGGTGAATAAAGAATTTTATATGTTCAGAGAAAATGTTATCGTGACATTATATAGAATTGTGACAAAATACCTGGCATTTTCCTTAGAATAGTTGGCCCATTTTTTTCCAAATTATGACACTTATACTGATAGGCCGTTGGACCTGGTCTCATAGTACTGGCTATTGAAAATGTTAAAGTACAACGTTGTCACTTATTTGGGTGGATACAGAATTAGACAAGAAGTCAATAGATACTACAGTAATGTTCTGCTAATCAATAATAGAAAAACTGGTATTTCGCCAAGTCGCATGTGAATTAGTAATATGTAATATGATAGATAAAAGTGAAATAGTCAAAATATTATAGGTGAGAAGATTAATTGCTTCATAATTAGCGTCAAGTCAAAGATTGCAAACATTTGCTTTCAGCGAACACGCAATGTTAAGTCTCCAGCGCTATTGTCAATTCATATGTAACGGTTATAAAGTTTTGTTTGTAAAAAATATATTACACAAATATAATAAAATCACATACCATTATGATGAAATAACGTTATTCCGACTCTAATTTACACCATTCACACAGTAAAAGTTTTCTTGAAATACTTATTTTCACACCGCGCCAACACGTACTGCCGTTAGATTTGGAAAATCTATGCGAGTTGGAACTTTGTTTATGGTTCTCACGTCTAATCCATTATGGCGTATATTTTTTTAATACATTACTGTAACAGTTTTATAAAATAGGCGTGATGTAATCAAACCAAAAATAAAGACAAAATTAGGAAAGCTTATAAAAGAAATTTAAAAAATTATTGTAATATTTTACCTTAACTTTTTGAACAGTTTTAACTTTTATATTATATGTACAAATAAGTATCCTGGATGGCTTCGCTTCTGTTTATTTGGTATATAACTCGAAGGGTTCCGCTTTATAAGTAGAGATAGCTGACGAGAAAGTGGTCGGTATAGATGTAATTTAAAAGGATCTATCCTACCAAATATTAAAATCTGTCCTACCAAAGATACCAAATATTCACACATAATGACGTTTATTCCCCTTTATAAATGAAAGAATATAAATAGACAACAAAGTATTTTAATGAAAAAAGAAATCCGCTCGTGATTATTTTAATAAAAAAATCGACTATTTAATATTTTTTCATCCAAAGAAAGAACACAATGGAAATATTCTACATATATAAACGTATATGTAAATAAATAAAACGTATATGTAAAACAATTCTTATTTATTTTTGCACATTAAAAAAAAAAGTAAAAAAAAAAAAGTATATATATATATATATATATATATATATATATGCATGTATATGTTATTTTTATACAAAAAATCGAACTCGAGAGTTATTTTACCAGTGACACGCGGCTCCCAAACATCAAATTTTAAACTTTTTTTTTGTATGATCCTTTTTAATTATGTTTGCTTTTTTATTAACAATTCTTATTTATTTTTGCACATTCAAAAAATTGCAGATGATGGCCATTAGGTTGAAAAAATGAAACAAGTAGATCGTTGCAAAAACGCAATACATTTTTGAAATCAATATTGTTTTTTTAAAGTAATAAAAAAGTTAAGATTTTTATTAGCGCATTTGTCCCAAGAAAATTTTTAAATTCAATCATTTTAACTTAAATAATTTTAGAAACATCGAATATGCTTGTAGTTTAAATTAACCTTACGCTTTAATAATTACATAGAATAATTTGAGTTTAATTGTAATCTAACATTAATGGAATTTTTTTTTAATTAAGTACACGGAATTTTTTTAAATTCGATGTACAATGTGGGATATAATCTGCAATAGGTATTAGGATATTAAAAGTGTTTCTTTTTAATAATTTTAGGTAGTTAGTTTCCAGGGGAAACTGAAAAATATACGATAAAATATGCTTTGGCCTCCATCTTCCCTTCTTATTTTCAAATGTATTGAACCTAACATTGTGAAGATAAATCGTTTTTATAAATATACGCAAATTTGTTTAGAAAATTATAACGAGAATTCTAGATATCAGAGATTCACAAGTGAGGTAGTCACGATATTCTCCATACCTGATTATATCAGATTTAATTAAATGTTTATGGCGCTAATTCCAAATCGGTGACGACTTATTTATAAATAAAGTAATTTTATTCCGAACGATATAAACCATTAACGGATATCATAGTAATAAACCATTAACGGATATCATAGTAATATTCGTGAATAAAAAATGCTTCTCATAGGTTTCATTTAAATAAACCTGATGATGGAATCCGGAGATATTCTGAGGAACTTATAGGAGCACGGCTAATAGGAGCACGGGTACCTTCAAAAACTCTGAGTTCGAGTTTGAACTCGATCAACATAATTTTAGTCACCGATGGTAACCGGAGTCTGATGATGTATGTAGCCGGAAGGTAGTAAAAAAACGTTTCAATCGATAAGAGTAGATTCACTTTGAAGTTTGTTTGAGCTCGATTAGCATTTCTTGATGAGTTCTTTGATCTCAACTAGTCGTCAAGGTATGCTGATGGAATTAGAAGATGGTGATGGAAACTCCTCAATCAATATGAGCACAGCTGGGACATAGGAACATGTTTTTTAGGTAAAAATGGTAACCAAGATCCGATGGTGGAGACGAAAGGTGGTGCAAAACTTTTCGATGTTGAGGAGTAGAATCATTGAATATGAGTTCGATTCACTTATTTTGTATTGAGTTCTTTGGTTAATATTAGAGGTCAGGGTTTTGTGGAGCCAAAAGGTGGTGACAAGAAACTCTTCAATGGTTAGGAGGACATTTGTAGTATTTGAATTTGTTTCACTCGTCACGTCGAGTCCTTTGATCCCAAGTAATCATCGGGGGTCTGATGATGGAATCAAAAGGTTGTGACAGAAACTCCTCAATTTTCTGGTCCCATTATTTCATTTTTCTGTTCCGTATTCACCGACTTTTTGATAAAAAATTTAATTAGGTCTTAACTACTCATTTCGATGATTAACAACAATTAACTATTAAACTTGAAGTACTTCATAAAGAAGGATCTAGATTTCATTAGTATAAGTTGAAAAATTCGTAAATTCAAAATGGAAATTATTACATAAAAATAATATAATTTAATTTCTTAATTGAGTATCTACACACAATAAAAGACAACGAGGGAGATTGGCAGATACAAGCCCATGCTCCCAGGAGTGAGTGATAAGTTTATTTATTTTTAGAACCTTACCGACTAACTTCTTTAATAACACCCAGCTTATAATCATAATAAAACTAAGGGCCCAATGTAACTTTTTAAAATCTGAAGAGGACTCTAAAATAATAACATTTTTATCGAGGCGGGCGTTAGAAAAGGAAAATTTGATTTGCTATCTGCGCCGGAAGGAAATCGCGGTAAGGCGACTACTAACAAATCAAATTCGCTGGAATGTCATTTTCAGACACAGAAAATTTCTCGTTTTGATATCGCAGGGCAAGAATATTTTTCTGAAGTAGATTTTAATGCGTGATGAAAAATGCTTTCACTCGCTGGGTGGAAACTAGTTTCTTTAAGATTGATATGAATATTATAGGAATGTTTACTGACCTAAAATATTAAAGGATGAATGAGAAAAAATGCATGAAGAAAGAACCTAATTCAGTTTTAAATATAAAATTATTTCGCAAATAAGAACTATTTAAATGAAAATTCTGCGATGTAAGTTTTTTCGTATTATTGCTAATATGAAATTTCTTGATTGTGCCAAGTATTATATGGATGTGGCAGAACATTACTATAGTATCTATTGACTTCTTGTCCAATTTTGTATCCACTTAAGTGCGTGACAACGTTGTACTTTAACATTTTCAATAGCCATTACTATCAGACCAGGTCCAACGGCCTATCGGTTTATATAAAATTCCACACAGTTTAGTTGCAATCACGATTTGTTTCTGATGAGTATGTAAATTAAACAATTATTACAAAACTTTTCTTAATAAATCTTTTTTTTCTCGTTTTATATAATTAAAAAAAAACTAAATTGAACATCCTTCCACGATGTGTTTTTCGTACATCTAACTGCCTAGTTTTTTTTAACTTTAATTTTTATACTTTGTATAATATATAAAACTCTACCACACGGTTTAATAAAATAAAAAGAAAGGTTTTTTGTAAGCAAAGTATTCAAGAAAGAAAAAATCGATGTATTATATTTTTAATACAAAATAAAATGTTGCAGTTTGTTTTGAGAATTTAATATGTTAAATACTAAAATTTTACTTCTGAGATTTTGAACTTTGCGTCAAATACAGGGTTGGTAATTATATGCCTAGTAGGAAATTTTTCCAAGACCATATAATTTGCCACACATTTATTAAATCATTTGTACTATCCTCAACACATATATTAGAGAAAAACGGTAGCGTAATATTTTGGAACGTACTTAATCTCTTTTAACGGAAATTAAGTTTTACTTGCCGGGATAGGAGTTTTTGAAAAACATTTCCAACCTCAAAAATCCATAGGGAAATACACAGCTGGCAATTTTTTAATAAAATACACTCTAACACGTTTAATTTTCTCGTCACCGATTTTATTTTCACATTCGTTCTTTTCTTTTTCATCTTCAATATTTAATTCCATTGGGTTATCGTGATTTGAGAGCAGATATCACAAACTTACTTGTGAAATGTCTAATGTTTACAATTACATTTCCTAACAATTTTTATTGAAAATTATTTATTAAATTAATGTAAATTAAATAAATAATAAAAGCCACACGGCTTGAAGTTTGTGAAAAAACAAAGGTTACAACGGTTTCTATTTAAATGACTAGTATTGTCTTGAAATGGTTTCACCTAATTAAATGGGAAATTCCACCGATTACTATTGTTCTTCCAGGAGTGCTCAGCTTTATGTTAGAACAAAAAGGACCCTATGTCTTTTACGACGATTGTTAAACATACTTTAATAATGTATATGAATGCATAAGCTACTAAAGTACAGTTATTATTACATCACTTGTCCAAACATGACTTCAGATTAACTACTTTATAGAAACAGATTTGTATGTCATATTTTTTTGCTTAAAAAGAAAATGTACGACAAAGGCATTAGTATTTAACACGAAAAACAAGAACTGAAAACTTTTTGAATAGATGTTAGTCGTTTCAGTTCTCTCTTTCCTACACGCACCGTCTCATATATACAAGAATCAGGCATCCTAAACAATATCATAAAATAGAACCAAAATTGGTGACAGGACCAAAAGAGTAGGAACGAAATATAAAGTGGAATGCAAAAATATTCGTGATATAAAACGTACTTTTGTTAGCAGGTGTAACATGTAAAAGGCCCTTTCGATAAATATGAATCTATACAATAATTTACAAATTCAAATTGTTGCTCCCACTTAAGTTGCGAATTTTTCAATATGTACACTACCGCTCAAAAGTATTTGGCCACCAAGAAAAAACTACTCGAAGGTGTTTGGCTACTAAGAAAAAACGGATTATATAAAAGGTTAAAAAAACAAAACTACTTCATAGTACATTCAATTTTTGTTTTTGCAATAATTAGACATAATCAAGAAATATTGTCAAATTTTATATTCATCAATGTGCTCTCCCTTTATACAGCGGCGTCACAAATCTTAGGCAATGAGAAACTAATTTTTTTAATGTTTTCATGATTATTTTTTGCCATTGTTTTGCAATACTCTCCATAAGTGTTCCTGAGACGTTGAGCAAGTTTTCGTTCCTGCTTGTCAAGCTGATCCCACAATAAGTCAGGTGACTGTGGGGCCATGTCATAACTTTAAAACCTTTTATTGTTCCTTTTCTTTTTATAAGTTATATATAAGTTATGCATATATAAGTTACGCATAGCTTTGATGTATGTTTGGGATCGTTGCCGTGTTAAAATATAAATTCTGAACTAATTAAACGGGTGCCAGAGGACACAAGCTTATTTTCTAAAATATTTTTTGTAACCTTCTTTTTTTAGATTTTCTTGTATTCTTACAAGATCGCCCACCCTAGAACTTTCAAAATAACCCCAAGCCTCCACCATACTTAACCGAAGCATACTAACCACAGTGCATGCTTCCTTTGCCCTTACGTTAGTCTGTTGACGGACGAAGACTCTTCTCTTAGACCCAAAAACTTCAAACTTTGATCGCTTTCGTCGCTCCGGAGGCACTTTTCCCAGTCATCGGGTATCCAATTCTCGTGTTTTCTGACTTAAATAAGCCTCTTTTTCTTATTTATAGCTTTAAGAAGTGGAAAAAGGTTAAAACTGAAAGAAAAAGTTTAAAACTGCTATGCATCCTTTAAGATCTGCATCGAGACGTCTTCTTTTGACTGTGGAAACACCGACATGTTTATTGTTGCCCATATTGAATGCTGCTATTTCAGGTGCACGTCTATTACGTGTGCTCTTCACAACTATGCTTAAATCTTCAAAAGAAGTTGTCGCTCTTTGTCTGCCTGGGTGACGATTGTTGGAAATTATGCCTTAATTCACAAATTTCTTGATAACACAGTCAAGGTTTTCCTCGGTGTCTTCTATAATCGTAAAATATTATTACTACTTTTATGAGATTTGTGAAGGCCGATAATTTTCCATTTAGACAAGACGGAGATTATCGAGAATATCGGAGACTTTAGAATATTCCTTGGTTTTATCCATTTTGTGCACGAAACAAATTGAAGATAAAAAAACTATTGACTGTTATTAGAACTAAAATTTGGAGCTGATAATAATATGTTTCCTGGTCAAACGACTTTAGGTAAATGGTGCAAAATTATTTTTAATCCAATAACTTCATTGAAACAATAGTTACACTTTAAAGTTTAACTTCAACGAAATTTTTTCGACAATATTATGTTGTTTATATGACCAGGAGTTGCTAAATAACAAGGTGTTGTACACCTTTTTGGTATAGATATGGATTTTGCACTAGAATTCAAACAAATAAACGCAAGAAAATGGTAATAGTCAAAGAAAAATGACGAGGCCAAATACTTTTGAGCAGTAGTATATATGTATACATTATATATATATATATATATATATATATATATATATATCTACATATATATATATATATATATATATATATATATATATATATATATATACCACACTGTAATTAAATATTCTACGTTATTATAATTTTCTATTTTGTGATTCCGTTCGTCATGTTTGTTATATTTAAAACATGATTGTGAAAGTATAGATTTATATAAGACAAAATTGCACATTGAAATGTATGCGGACGGAAACATTACGGATTTTTTTTACTTATAGAATACACAAATATTAAACAATTGCAAATATATAACTGTACTGATTACGGCACTAATCAAAAGATACAAGTTTTAGTTTTTAATCACGAAAGTATTAAAATAAAGAATGAATGTAAAATAAATAACGAAACTATAAATCTAAGATTATACAACAAAAATGTAGGACAACTTGAAAGGTATACGCTGAGCTGGCGTTGACAAACTCGAGAGAAGAATCAACACAAAAGATTGAATCAAAAATTTTACTGGACAAAAACTCAATCTTCTTGAGATGTGAAAGGTAAACAGAAGTTAAAATCGTACTAGATAAGATTAAAACTCGAAAGGTTTTTCCTTGGTAACGTTTTTTTAACATAAAAACTTGTATTTAAATTATAATTACAAATAGTTTCACTATCTTAACGAAAATTAGTTCATTCTGCTATAAGTAATATGCTTATAGATGTTGAGAAATGCTAAATTCAATAAGATTAAAATATAAATAATACAGTACTATTGTAATAATACCGTTCTAGATACTAGATAAAATATTTTTTTTAAATACGAGAAAATATTTAGATCAATAAAAAAGAAAAAAATTGTCTCACTAACAAAATAACAAAGTAACTACAAAATAACAAAGTTTTAACGAAAATTGCAACATTAAATAGTGACAATTTTAAAAAACAGTAGATACTTTAATTACATCTATCCATATTACTAAAGGCTAGTACTAATAATTGATAAAAGAAATTTATGCATATTAGGTCAATAAATTTTATATAATTGCAGTTAGGAACTTAATTTTCTTAGTTTGAAAATAGTTGTTTTTATATATATATATACCTCTAGATTTAGTTATTTTAATATTTTTTTTCTGTAATCGGGATTATTTAACAGCAACTGCCTGGAGCAAGACTCTTTCCAATTTATACTATAGTTAGATTCATCGTCATCCAATTTCTATGTTTCCATTGATCAAGCTGGTAAAATTGAAATGGAGCAATGATATGGGTTAGCAATGAAAATGGCAATAAATATACATACGATATAGAATTTTTTAAGGAATACCACATTTTTGTTATATTTCCGGGAAAAAATTTGTACATTCTTGAACATGGGGCAATATCTGATATTCAGGGACAGTCCAAAAAATCTCGGACGCCTGGCAGATCTAGTCAAAGAACTCGTGGAATATTCAGTATTCGGTTTAAGGTTGAATATGTTTTAATTGCCAACAACAATAAAAATTTTCTCATTATTATTAGTTTTGCCAAATTAAATATCTGTCAATTAAATTTTATTCTAATATTCTTAGAGGTAAAACTTTCTTTTCAATATATTATCTAAAATTTTATTTTTAAGGCTTAGTTTTTTTGAAACTGATTCTGTAACATTTTTTAAGAAAATAATTCATTGAAGCAAAATTGGAAAACAGTAACATTTATTTTAAAACATCAAAGAGATTCGATAGATTTTTAAATAGGAAAGTATGTAACCAGAAGAAAACCAGCAACCGAGCCCAATATGAACAAAAAAAAATTAAAATCGAGGAAGAATTCAGGGCAAAGTTCAATACTGGCAATGCCTGAATATAGATAAAAGCTCCATGCCTAATATAGATAAAAGCTCCATGCCTAACAACGACCAAATAAATATAAAATTTGTTTAGTGTTGAATTTTTCTCTAATCGGGTTGTCAAATGTAAAAAGACAAAAAAGGTGAAAATTGAAAGAAATAAGATCAAAAGAAGTTTAAGGTACTATCTCAGATGACATATCTTAGGAGATTAATAATTTAAAAAAAAAATTTAAATTTAGGTATGAAGGTCCAATTTAGGACCGTGCGTGCATTTATGTCTCGAGCTATTGCTTGCATAGGTTTGCATGTGTACTTCCTGCATGCGCGCGTGCATGCCTGTGTAGATATATGTATGGAAAACATTTATTTTAAGGGAATATGGTATAGCCAATATATTTATTTTAAGGGAATATGGTTACACGAGTTTTGGGATTTGTTATATTACATGCTATGGGCAATGATAGGTTATGATATAGATTAAATTCTCGAATATTAACTAACAGTATCTTTAAAAAATACGATTTTATTATTGGAATAAAAATGTATCATTACATTTATGTTAATTAAGATATGAATATGATCTGAATCTAATGATACATTTAATTTTTTTTATTTCTTTTTATTTATCACCTATGGAGAAAAACAGATACAAATCATAGTGAAATACATAATAAGAGTTTTTTGACAATAAGGTTAACTTATATTCTAACATTCCCACATGAAAGTAATATTCTGCATACATATATCCTCAGTCTTTTCTAGATATTTCCATGATACATTAAATATTCAGGAATTGTATAAAATATCAAATTAAATTTTAATAAAGTAATATTGTTAACAATCAAGCAATAACTATTGAAATTATTGAAATCAGCCTTTCATTTAAAGTTCACTGTAACAGTTATCAATAACAGAATTAATAGTAATCACCATCCCACTTATAATAATATCGATTAAATAAAAAGAAAAAAAAACAGAATATCACGTCGATTTGAATAAATGAAAATGTAGTGTCAATGCTTTCAAAGGACTAATGGTTGTATAATATCCGTTTAACTGACTGTTTGTATTGAAGTACTGAGCTGGCAAATATATCTAGAGAATGAAATTTTCCGTCACAATCATCACAAAGCCTGCGTAGTGGTACACGAGCACCAGCATTAGTGCGAGCGGTAGGTAGATGGAACAGTGCGATGCTACGGGTCGCTCTCCCTGGCACACGAAACTGCAACTGATTCACTATATCGGCGCAATCATAACGACTATGGCAAATATTATAAAGTACAATTGCTTCGAGTTCGATACGCCTTTATGTTCATGCATTATAATAGTCTATTTTGGGTGTATTGAAGCGATATTGCAATGTACGTATAAATCGTTTTTGCACTCTTTCGATCATATCAGAATATGTAAGGTAGTAAGGATTCTAGACGGCAACAGCATATTCAAGGTGAGATCGCACAAGACTTGTGTAGAGGATGCGATACGTTCTCATTTGCTTAAAGGGTTTGGTAGTTCGTAAGACAAAGCCTAGCAAAGCATAAGCTCGCGATGTGATCTGCTTTACGTGAACATCAAAATGTAGCTTTTGATCAAACATTACACCAAGGTCACGTATGCAATTAACAGATTCAAAAGAATGACCACCTATGTCATAGGTATGAAAATAGATTGTTTTGTTTTTAGAAAAGGTGATCGATTTACACTTACCGTGACTTAATTGTATCTTGTTTATTCTGCAATACGCATCTAGTCTTTTAAGATCTTCTTGTAACTTCGAATGATCAGAAGAATCTCTTATTTTGGAGAAAATCTTTAGGTCGTCAGCATATAACAGGAACTTGCTGTGTTTAAAACAATTGCTGATGTCATTTATAAAGATGATAAACAAAAAGGGATCCAATATGGAACCTTGAGGTACCCCTGAAGTCACGGGAACATGAGGTGATATAAAACCGTTAATTTTTACTGCTTGTTGCCTGTTGCTGAGATAGGAGACGAACCAACGAGGTAAATTGCCCTTTATACCTTTAAAAGAGAGTTTTTTCAGCAAGATGAGATGATCAACCTTGTCGAAAGCTTTTTTAAAATCTGTGTAGATGGAATCAACCTGTGTCCTGCAATCCATAGATTTAAAGAGATATTGCGTGTACAATAACAGGTTGGTTAATGTTGACCGGTTCCATGCTGCTCCTCAATAATATGCCGATGCAATGTCGGATAAATGCTATTGTGAACCACTTTTTCAAATACCTTAGACACTGCTGACAAAATGGATATAGGCCGATAATTTTCGACAGATTGTTTACTCCCAGATTTATATACTGGTATTATATGTGCATCTTTCCAGCACCCGGGAAACGTACCCTGCGCAATACATATGTTAAATATTATAGTGAGTGGAGCAGAAATCATATCGTGTGTGTTTTTAAGAAATATAGGTTCAATGTTGTCCGGACCTGCTCCCTTATTGGGATTGATTTTCTTGAGGGCATTAGTTATTTCATCTCTTTGGAAGCGGATGGGGGTGATATTAATATCCATCTGAAGTGCTAAATTGTGATGAGGAGGTAGGTTTTGTTCGAAGGATTCACAAATATTATTTGGATCTAGAGGTGGGTTCCGTTCAAAGGTAGATTTGAAGAACTCAGAAAACATTTGGCATATCATTTGAATGTCATTCGATTCATAACCTTCGATATTCATCGACGATGGGTATCCTTCTGACTTCTTCAGTGATGACACGTATGACCAGAAACCTTTTACGGTTTCTGGTCATACGTTTTACGGTTTCTGGTCATACGTGTTATTAATAAGTTTCTCAGTATTGTGAACGTAGTCACGAAAACAAGACCGGGATATTTTATTAAATTGACTTCTTAATTTAGAGAAATTTAAGTAATCGGAAAAGTTACCGTATAATTTCCATTTTACCCAGAATTTTTCTTTACGTTTACTTACCTGTATCAATTTAGGAGTGTACCAAGTTGGATGTTTCCTGGATTTTTGTGGTTTCTTTGCAACTAATTTATTGATAATATCAAAAATAATAATATAAAATCTATCCACAGCGCAGGTAGCTGAAAGCTGGTGGAACTCCTTTTCCCAGTTTATGGATTCTACCGCTTTATTGATTGCAGTATAGTCGCACTTGCGGAAATTGTATTTTGAGTTCAGCCTTTTTCATCGCGACCTCTGGACAGCAATCAATTGTGAGGAGGAAAGTAGGATGATGGCGGTTCTCACGAAGTAATGGTTCCGCAGAAGAGAGTTTATATTTACAATTACTCAGTGCGAGATCGAGAGTCCTGTTATTACAATTTTTAAGGTAATTAAGCTATTGCAATTACATGAAATAGGTGACGCCAGTAACAACTAAGGGGTCAGAGTTGTCATTTACGATGCCATAGGGACAATTTTCCATAAACTGATAATTTAGGGTTGGAATATTGTAATCACCAACAATTAATATGTGGTTACTAAAATTATCAGTATATAAATTTTGTAAATTGCAGAAATGTTTTTTATAGATATTTTGGGAAAAATTCGGTGCAGCACATAATGTAAGGGAGAAATTCTTCGTTCGCAAAGAAATAAATAGTTCCTCCTAATCCTCGTTTTCCCATTGACGGCAACGCTTTGCAATAAGCTTTGTCATAACCGCAACAACAATTCCACCTCCATACGATTCAATGCTACTGGATAGACTTCGATCATGTCGAAACACCGTGTATCGGTCGTCTATGAACTCGGCGTCAAATATGTTTTGGTGAAGCCAAGTTTCGACAAGTACGATTACGTCATAGTCATTTGTTCGAATATTCATGCGCAGTTCAATAGTCTTGGTTTTAATTCCGCCACAATTTTGATAATAAACTGATAATTTTGCTAGTTCGTTCATATTTCACAAATAAATGGTTAGTTTAATTTAGAATAAATGAAATAAAATACAATGAAATACAAGCTAGCTGTCACCTATTCAGCAGACAATTACAATTCAAACATAACACTAACAGATTAACAAAGAAACTATACAGGAGTATTTATATCCGAAACTTTGATATTTTAACTGGTAATAACTATAATCAATATCAAAACAAACTTGTGAAATTAATATTTATGCTAAATATGATAATAATTTAAATTGAAATTCCTGATTACGGGTTCGTCCATACGTAGGTAGGTACATACACTACCTAGTGTATGAGTTTATAAATTCCATAAGTATAAAATTTGATAAATAATAGTATAAAGTTAGGTATAAATCCATAATTGTCGACTAGATCTTGATATAGTTGTTTTTATGAAATAATGAATGAATGTTTGGTAATTGCAAGAAGCAAATATTCTTCAAACCGTCTTTTTATATTTATTGAAGCCTTTTTGAATATTTACATATTACACGCAGATTTTTATAATTGTTAAATTATAAACTAACATAGAGCATCGTATTCCAAATAGTAAAAAAATCACTTTTCCATTTGAGTGGTTAAACTGTAGTTTTTGGAACTCTCCAAGCTTTACAATTTCATGTCCGCGTGTAGCATAGCGAACACATTACAATGCTATAACACATAAACGAGCCTCTAACGAAATTCCTTCAAATTTTATACTTATGGAATTTTGAAATATACATTTAAATATTTGTATGAAAGATCTTGTGTATTTTTCTTATAATTAATTGCTTTTGTGAATAACAAACAAGTAAAGGAAAAAACAAAATAGGTACTAATAAAAAATGTGCGTATGGAAATCCATGCGCTTGAAGTTGAACTTCTTTTATATGAATGATTTATTTAGAACTTATCCAATTACGAATATATTCGTTATGTATTCAATTTATAATAACTGCTATTATTAATTATTCGTGTAAAATGCAATTATATGTTATGTATTATGGTTTTTCATAATGTATATAAATATATCTATAAGATTTTTATTACTATAATTTATGCATTATATATGCCAATTTTTAAATATTTTGCCAGTTCTGACGAGTATGTACACAAACAGTCAAAGTTGGATGTCGAAAATTACGAAATCCTAAAAAGTACATTTTTTATGTTTTTTTGAGAGGACCGAATTAGTTGTAAAGAAAATTCACAAAATATGAACTTAAAAATTTATTTACAATTTTATTCACTTTAAACGTACAATATTTAATGTATTGAACAAAATAATAATTTATAAAATTGTTAGTTTAAGTACACGTATGTGTGTGTGTTTGTGTATATACATTCATATATTATATATATATATATATGTATATATATATATATATATATATATATATATATATATATATATATATATATACACACTTTGCATAAAAAACGGGCGGTTTTGATTATGTCATATTATTAACAAAATATTATTTATTAAGAGGTTGTATTAATTGTAATTGTTGTATAGTGTATTCCGTTCCGTGTATTCCGTGTGTGAGCCGTTCCACTGTCCAAAGGACCTGGCAACGATACCAAGAAACGGGCTCCGTCAGTAGAAGGAACGGTTCTGGAAGAAAACGGTGCACTGAGCCACGGGACGACTGCTTCATAGTCAGTCAAGCGCTACGAAATCATCAAGTTACGTACGTGGACCTCAAACAGAACCTCGAAGACGTCAGAGGTACACGAGTAAGCCTATGGACAATCAGAAGGAGACTTCAGGCCGTCAATATACTTAGCTGTCGCCCAGCTCGGGGCCCTACATTGCTCCGTGTGCATCGAGTTACCAGATTGAGATTCGCTCAAAATTGTTCGTCATGGACTCAACAACACTGGAATAGTGTTTTATTCTCCGATGAAGCTCGTGAGGATCGACGTCGGCGAGTCTTACGAAGACCTGGAGAACGCTTCGCAGAAGTGTGCTTTGAGGAAATCATCCCTTACGGTGGAGGCTCCGTAATGTTTTGGGCTGGTATTAACTCAGATGACTGTTCCGAGTTAGTTTTTATTGAAAATGGCACACTTAATATGCAAAGGTACATAACAGAGGTTCTTATTCTCGCATTAACAGCAGTTGGAGGCGAGTCCATTTTTATGGACGACAGACTCTCGAGAAGTTGATGCGCATATATATGCACACGCGTTAGACTGGCCAGCTAGAAGTCCCGACCTCAATCCGATAGAACACATATGGGATAATCTCAAACGACGCGTCAGAGCCGTAAAATTAGCTCCAGAAAACATTCAGGCCCTTAAAAATGTGATGTCACTAAATGGGAACGTATTCCTCAGGAAATTATAAAAAACGTCGTCGAAAGCATGCCTAGCAGATTAAGCGCATTGATTTTAGCTAGAGGAAGCCATACTCGTTACAAAATTTTCAAATTTTATGTTAAATTAATAAAAAATAAACTTTAGCCATTTTTAATGTACCAGTATGAAAACGCTCGTGTGTGTTTTTTATTTATTCACATTTTTAATGACTGAAGTAGGTAAAAACGATATTTCAATAATAAATAACAATATTCCCATCATATCGCCATATAAAATGCATCAAATAAAAATAAAATAACTCGGATATGGTTTATTCCACAGAACAGAGAGTAAATAGAAATGGCACGTGGGCGTGACGAGCGCCCCACGCGTAAGCAGCGCTTCGCTCATTTCGAAGTAAATGCATCTCGCCCTACATTAATTTGTTGTTTGCCGATACGCCAGAAAATGCTCCGTTATTTCTGCGCAAAGAAATAAAAATATGCCTTACTGTGCAATAGTATCGTTTAAAAATGAAAGTACGTCTTTCATTAACATTCATCATAAAACCTTACTAAAGGAGGTATTTTTTACCACAGATATGACGATTTTGAAATTGATTTCGATATGTGAAAATTAAACTGATATTTATTTTTATGCTGCCGATGTTTAACGACGATGCATTGTAGGGCTGCACCACGTCATCTTAGATGCGACTATCGATATTTTTGCATCTATATTAATGTCGATGTAAACATTTTGTATATTACTTACAGACTATCACTATGTAATGTTAAAATGTAAAAAAATATTTACCAGTTTTGAAGTGTATGCGCTATGTTATAAATTCTTTAGATGAGACCTAGTCATTTTTCTTATCTTATATTAGTAATTATTTTATTCGAATTAATGGATATTTTAATATCATAAAATATTTCTTTTTAGATTTTGGAAATCTGACGGGATTTGAAAAAGTGACGTTAAAGAACAATGGGTTAAAGCTACAGATCGAAAAATTGATTTCCTGCAAAATTAACCACAATTTGTTCGGAACATTTTAAAGATGATGAAATAATTTAAAAAAAACCGCAAAAGAAGTTTCTATGTCCTTAAGCAATACCAACAATAAATATTTGGACATGTATTAAGGTGAGTGAGTTCGGAAAGTAGATGTTAAGCCGAAAAAGAGTGGGCCTATTTATGAAATGAAACATGTTTGAGGATATTTTCAGAAATTCGTGTAAAAACTATTTATTCCTCACAAAAATTTCGAGGAGGTACACTCTTTGTCGACTACTAAAAGACGTAGTATTAAAGTTTTTGCTTTACATTAACACTATCGCTGTTTTCTTTTAAAGTATGTATTTTCCAAACCACTTGTATAAAATATCAATAGTAATATATCTATATATGTAAAAAAAATGAGTTTATTTTATTTTCAGCTTGGAGTGATTTTACATCACTCATCACCTCAGAGAAGCATGACACTAAAAATCGCCCAAGATTTATTATCGCCATGTAAGCGAAAATTACATGCAATGATAAATCATAAGGAGAGAATAATTAAAAGACAGAGGCTTCAAATAAAAAAACTTCACCCACAAAATAGGCGATTCAAAAAAAAATTTAAAGAGTCGAAAATATTCTTAAAGCATTTCATGCTAAAGTCTCAGTATGAGAAGACGATATATATTTTTTGAAAAATTCAAATATAGAAAGTAAAGACCTTACGTGTCGACAAATAATTAAATGTGAGTCAAGGCACCTAATCAAACCAAATAGTCGCCGGCTTTAGGAACTTTAGCATTATCATTGCACTTTTATTCACGAAAAGCTTACGATTATATTAGAGAAACATTTGATTCCTGTCTTCCTTCATGTTACCATAAAAAATGGTACGAGTCTATTGACGGTAGCGCAGGTTTCACTACAGAATCTTTAAACACTTTAAAATGGAAAGTAGATAATTCAGTACATATAATTTTTAGTAAACTTGCAGGGCAACTACTGTATATAATGTTGTCCTGTATAAAATCAAAAATAATTGCTTTGACTTTGATAGGTACACAAAAAATATAACCATGTTGAAAGAACTTAGAATATCTACAAAAAAATCAAAAGTGATTTTTCCCATCCAATCACTAAAAATCCCATCGCAGCAATATTGGATCTTGAACATATGCTCAAAAACTTATAACAAATGCATGTCATGTATATCGAAACTTTGTAGATAATTATGAAAATCAGGTTAACAGAAAATATTTAGAGAAATTGAATAGTATTCGAGAAACAAAAAAGTTTCACTTAGCCAATAAACTTCGTCGAATACACGTCGACTTTCAAAATAAAAAAATGAAAGTTAAGCTGGCTGGTCAATTATCCAGCAATAGTGTAGCTGACGCACTTTTATTTCGCAAAAATGAATTAAAACTCTTTAAATTTTAAGGTACTCAAGCCACTGCCAATTTTTTGCAGATAATTAATAAGCTTTTTGACATATTTAATTCAAAAAGTATGTGTAGATTTGATTTTAAGAAACCGCTATGTGACGGTAATTATAATATCATACTAAATATTTAAACTCACTGAAGTATGATGACGGAAAACTTGTAATTGAAAGCCCTAGGAAAATGTTTTTTTTTGGGTTTTAGAGGTTTTATTTTTGCACTGAAACATTTTTATTTACAATTTATTGCAACTAAGTTACTTATGTTTTTGCCATTTTACAAACGCAGTCAAGATCACCTCGGAGTGTTATTTTGTAACATACGTTCACATGGTGGCTCAAATAGTAACCCCACCTCGAAACAATTCAATTCAACATATAAAAAACTTCTAACGCATGTGCACGTGCGCGAGCGCTCGTACGTGTGTGTTCTTGTATATTGACAAAATATAAGTTTTTTCATTATTTACACAACACCGAATCGTATAATATTGCTTTTTTGTTTTCTTTATATAGTTATTATATTCTATTTAAATAAATTCAATCCATTAAGTACTTACAACTAAATAAAATAGAAAACTTTTGAATATACGAAGAAGTCGTTTATTGAAAAATAATAAATGAATGTTTGTATATATGTCTATAATGAATACCCAATGTTTAGAAATAATGTAAAATGTTATGTTTATTATTAAGCATAATTTTTTTCGTAAGAATTAAGTTTTATTAAAAAATACTTAAATATAGCTGTTAATTTGTACTGTTGCTTTATGTCGATATCGTGGTGAGCGGTCGTTAAATGTGTGAACAACACTAACATTTTGGAATTTTGTCGAGAGCAGTATAAAAATATGCGACAAAGCGTGTGAAAACGATAACGAATTTAATACTTCCACGATATTTATGGACACGGGTGGGGGAGTGCGTCGTGTTGTAATTGGCGCGTTTACAATTCAAATATTTCGAACTGGCGACACATGTTTTCATACAGTTTGGCGAATATGCCAGTTCTATTTGTTTTGTGTTCTGTGGTTTATTCCTATAAGTGTTGGGTTTTATTTGTAAAAGAGTTTATATATATATATATATATATATATATATATATATATATATATATATATATATTGTTCCTCATTTTCAGCAAAATCCACATGAAAATGATTCGGCAAAAGGCCAAATAAAAAGTTTTTACCCACAACAATGAAAATAGACGGACTTCAATATACAGTTCAATATATACGGAGCGTTGCTATTGAGACATCGAGCCACGTCGCAAGGCAGCGGAGCAGATGAGTGCGGATGGCCTTATCAGGTCCTTGCTTGTCGCTTCCAGCTTTCAATATAAAGATTATATTTTGCTTTCCGTTCACTATTTACATTAAAGATATCTGTTTCACTGACAGATTTTATCTAAAGCCAAATAAATCTGCAAGTTCAAATATTTATTCGCTAATTGAATTGAGTCTTATAATTAATATGTAACATAAATGACCTGAATATCTATGATTAATTATTTCTTACATTTAATAGATCCATTGATCAATGGGTCATCCGGGTCGTTTTTGTATTTTTAATAAAAGTAATAGTTAATATTTATTTTGATTATCACAAATGGCCTTATATTGTTTTAGGATTAAGAGTCACATAAAACAACCAATTTATATACGATTTGTCTGTTCTTTATTTAAATTACGCAAAAGACGTAAGAACATGTGGAAAGGAAGGTATAATTTCTAATTTCCGTGTCTTTGCAGCAGCAAAACCATTTTGTAAAGTCAAACCTTAAAGTTTAAAAGAAAGGTAAGATACTATCTCTTTTTGGTGGTCTTACATAACTCTGTTCAAATCGATTTGAATTGATTCATCGATGAATCGATTCATCGATCATCGATCTATTGAAATATTATCTCTATGTTAGACTTCGAAAGCATTGGTTTTGTAGCCATTATTTTTTGGTTTAGGTATAGTAAGGTTGTAAAAGCCCTAACGTAAACGTATTCTATTACTAATATTATACCATAATATTTAATTATTTTGTGACATTTTTCATGAATAACCTCTCTCATATCTATTCTTTTTGACATATATCTCGTAGTTTTCTTTTAGTTACATTTCTCTCTTCATATAACATAAATATCACACATAAAATACTAGATATAAAAGTAAAAGTAACTCATATGAAAGTAAAATTCTGTTGAAATTAATTAAAAAATTAATTTAAATTAAAGGTATAATTACGTTAAAAGAAAAATATTATTCAAGAATAAATCCGAATGAAGAAAATATCCGACGACGCAACATCTTCGTGTTACGCTTTAGGTAACGCTAATATCGGTGAAAAGTTCATAATTTTTTTTGCGAGAAAGAGAATTTATATGATTATTTTAATTTTATTAAATTTACTAATTAAATCAACAATACAATAACATCTTAGACACAGGCAAACATGCGAACAGCCAAGTATAAATATAAAATTGTATTCAATACTCCCATTAAATTTTATATGTCAAAATTTTTTTTTCAGTTTGCCTGTTTCAGATAAAAAAAACAAGTGTGCTTTAGACCACACGACTGAACTAAAACTTCAAATTCACAAAATATGAACTTTAAAATGAATTTACAATTTTATTCACTTTAAACGTAGAATATTTAATGTATTGAACAAAATAATATTTATAAAATTGTTCAAGAACGAAATGAAATTACAAAATAATCAAAAAATCACCGTTTGCGTAACGCTAGCAAACTCGCATATATATATATATATATATATATATATATATATATATATATATATATATATTTCACGCACTGGCTATGAGAGGAAGAGAGAAAGAAAATTTGTGCTCGCACCTCTCTCTCTTGTGCCTACAGTAATATACGAAACGTAACTCTCTCTCTTTCTGTCTTCACTAACTTATATCTCCCTCTCAACTTCCGTTCACCTCGCCCGATCACACTTTTGGTAACGCTCTCGTCACTCATTCACCAGCTTACTCCCCAAGTCAAGCGTGCGTAAAGAAGTTTTACTTCAAAAAACTTTTAAGTAAACTATATAACAGACAATATTACATCACTTATATGTTTAAATTTAAGAGTAGATAGAGCCTTAGTAAAAATATATTGTATTGGCACATCGAATGTCTACAAACATCATTGTAAATAACATCACCTGGTTGCAGTGATCCTCTGTTTGATTTCTGGAACGGTTGACGAACATGCTTGCCATAAGCACAACCCTCGCATACGAACTTGTCACAGTCCGATAAGTCCACCCCAGTAATCATTTTGTTTTTGCACATTTTCTGTATTTCTTTTATATTCAAATGTCCCAAACGTTCATGCCATATTTTAAAGTCCAATTTTTGTACTACATTACACACTGGATTTTGAATCGTTTTCACTTTTAACTTGTATAAATTGTTGCTTTGTCAAGACACGCACATCACTATTTTATTATCCCAGTAAAGTAAAGATCAGTTTGTTTTTGATAATACTGTAGCCTTGTCTTGTCACTACACCTTCTGAAACTAGGTTCTTCTTAATTTTGGTGCATAAATAACATTTTCCAGGATACTTATCCCACTATCCATTGACCCACTTCTTAATCAACTTCTACAGCTTCTTGATTTCCTGATTTCATGTGGATATCCGTATTTTAATGTGGATATCCGTACAAGTGTGCAAAATAAAAAAAAAATCTTTCCAATCACCACTCGCTACACTGAAGGCTAACATGTTTTTATCTCCTTGGTTTTGTTTTTTATTTAGGAGTACGACAATCTTTTGCAAAATGACCGCCTTTCCCACAATTGTAACATATAAAACGATGTAATTTTTTCTTTGACTTTTTATTTGTTTACGTAGATTGAATTTTTTTTTCTTTGTACTTTGTTTTGCCACTAATGAAGCGTTTCATTCTCTTCTTTTACATTCAAACTAGCCTCCTCATCTAATAAGTGAGTCATCAAGTTGATTATGGTTTGCTTCCCTGAACCGAGTGACATCCAATCTGACGAAGAGTTCTGTAGGTACTTGGGAGGCAGTGTACTCAATATCTTAGTTATGCAATCATAACTATCGCTGATATCCTCTCCAGTTTTTGTAAAGTTATGAAAATAAATATTATCATATTATCATTGACTATTATAAAAATAGAAACTAATTATAAACTTAATCAGTAGATCCAATCTTATAATGATTGATTTTTGGTAACTAAAGTAGGACACATATATTTGGAATTCAATTTTATGTCCAAGTGCCTCGAAAAAACTGCATCAATAGTGTTATTGTATCTTGTTGTAGATTCTGCTGAATAATTAAGTGTTAAACCAAATTCATCCAAAATAAATTGGAAAAGTGGCTCTTGCCACGTACGGACTGCTAAATACACACGCTTGTACTATAGCAAAAGTGTCGGTAGAAACCTTATACTTTTATACTGCTGCAAAAGTTGTGGTCGAAATCTTACACCATTTTTGAGCTAGCTCTTATTCTTGTAGCGTGCGATAAGAAACTTCGTTCGAAAATTTATATTAATTTATTCATTTGATGTATTTAATAAATGATAAAGTAATAATTAAAATTTATAATGCAAGTAATTACATATAGAAACATAACCCCACTTAGAGAAATACACTTAAAATATATTGTAATAACTATCTCGAATAATAGTATCAGTCACTACACGCATGTAAAAATATGTTTAGTTAGCAACTTCATCCCGCCGATTTTTGTTGAGTCATGCGTAAAATCAAAATAATAAAATAAAACAATTAATAATTATTATTATTACTTTAATAAAAATAATTGAATTTAATTGTAAAATTAATTTAATTCATTTAGTAAAAAAAAATAAAATGAAATAATTAATAATAATAATGCGCGTATCGTAAAATTTCATTCTCATCATTTATCTATAACGCGCCTAAAGAAGTATAACTTCACAAAAATGGATTTGAATTTGCTATTTATTACTGTTTTTTAAATAAAAATATAATTATACCTTTTCACCACATATAACATGAATGTTTTCAACGTCTCAACAAATAAAAATTGTGTGAACAGCATATTGGTTCTCTGCCAGTCTCGGGCGCTCGTATCCGTGTCGGTTTTTTGACCCGGGTGAAAAGTGGCCCATTCACCTATGGATCTGTCCGACTAATATGCTCTCCGAACACGTTCGCTAGTAACCATACATCTGCATACACATCAGTCATTCTTTGTCTGTCGAAGCGCTCAGTTGTAGTCGCCTCAGTGCCGGTTTAATATGGATTTCAGGAAAAAATTGCGTATATAGGAGGCATGGTAATAATATCAGAAGAAAATACAAAAATCAAAAGATTTTGGTCCAAAAAATGGGTTCTGTAAAAAAACATTCTAATATGAACTTGTTGAAAGAATTGGAAACCAATGCATCGTCTAATTTGTATGGATATAGCATCGTTTGAATATTTACTAGAAGTAATTACTCTGAAAATGGTAGTGTATTTTCTTTAAATTTTCAGAGTAATTACTTCTAGTAAATATTCAAACGATGCTATATCCATACAAATTAGACGATGCATTGGTTTCCAATTCTTTCAACAAGTTCATATTAATTTTTTTGAGAGAATCAGTCAGTGTTCAAGAGCGGTTAACCGCAACTTTGCATTTTGTGGCGACAGGAAGCACATACGAGGACTTAAAATTTAGCAGTGCAATATCTCCTCATTTATTGGGCAAAATTATTCCTGACACCTGATGGGCATTATTTATGGCATTGAAATATGTTAACATATATAATTAAATTAGTAACATCAAATAAACAATGTAGCGACATCTATGACGTATGTGATTGTGATTATAACTATTGTCTCTGATATGTCAACCTTTTGTACATCACTATTATTAAGAAATAAAGTCTGTCAGCCATTGATTATCTAATTGAGTACACGTCGTTTTAATTTACAATAAAATACGAGTTTCTTAAGATTATATTTTTATTATAATCTCTGCAAAGAATACTATGGTATTACTGCGTAAAGAAGCGACATTCACCCCCACCCCCCCCCGCCAATTTAGTATCAGCCGCAGATGTCTGGTACGATCGACGGTATACGTTTCTTCTCGTAGGTTGCCGCCTGCTGCGTGCGCGTGTGATTTGTTATATTTTCCCATGTTTTAATAAGTTTGACTTACGAAATTCAGTTTTAATTGATAATTATTTATAATCTATTGACTTGAGCGATATACGAATATTATAAAATATTGGTGACAGAATACTCCACGAGTATGGGCGATGTAATTTCGTTATGAGATGAATTCTCTATCAGAACTACATGTGAAGTTACGTTGATGTGAGGTGTCAAATAAGTTTTAATTGCTATTGATTATGAAAGATTCAATGCTCATATCCTTTTTTTATAGCTAAAATTTTCAGATATTCTTATAATTTCTAAAGAGTACATTTTTTTATATAATGCAATGTTATTAGAAATATTTTTTTAGAAATATATTCCATAAATATTCATGGTTCCAAGCTTAGGACTCGTAAGTAAATGATCCATTCGAGATAATAATTTAGAAAGCATATTTAAAAAATTAATCGTGTTGTTAACAATTTTTTTCATTTTTGCCTTTTTTATTTTACTTCAATAATTTTTAAAATCACTATGTATATTTGTTATTTTTTGCTCGTATAAGATTTTAAGTTTTTTTTCTAGTTGTTATGTTTTCATGTTCGATAAAACTTTTCGTTTTAAGAGTAATTACTATTTGTATTTTTGATTAAATAGAAACTTAAATTTTGTAAATTATAGAAAAACAGAGAGTCTTTATTCAGTAAATATTTGTTCGCGAACTGCGAATTGCGAAGCATTACTTAACGTAATGAATATGTCATACAAAAGTATTACGAATTACGAGAATTCCGATGTTTGGCTTGTCCCTTATTTCGTATCCGTTTTAGATACGAGAGAGCGAGAAAGCCTACAACAATATGCAGCCAGACCATAAAGTAACCATTGTCCCAGCATCCGGTAAGCCATACTATACAAGCTATGACCTTTTATAAATAGACGCGTGTACACCTACTACTACACACTGACTATATTCGTTGACACTGATTATATTCGTTATGAGACTTGACACTTTCACTTAATGCTAACCTTAAATGTTCATTATCTAATCGCTCCAATCTTAAATCATTACTTTCACGTCCAGGTTGTCCAGGTTTAGGCAAATAAAATGGACAGTTTTTAAATATACATGGCACTGCACTGTCTTTTAATTTCGCCACAATTTTTACATCAGTCTTCTCATCATAGGCCTCCGCAGAACGTACAATTTGATCTTCTGTGAAGTGAAGCTCGCAGACCTATAAACAAAAAAAATTTACCAACTGTTTAAACATGAGCAATAATATAATGCAAATATAATTGAAATTAGATAACACGAAGAAAGTACAAATTAAAAATACATAAGTACGGTGATTTTAATTCAAACTTACTCTTTAATGATGCGTCGGTTTAAATTCACCAGGAATAGCTGCAATCCATTGACGACGCAAGTTTTCGTTTTTAGGAAATGAAAATGCGGTCGCCTTATTATTGTTATTGTAATTGCACCTGCAATTAGGTACACAGCAAATGTAGACCATCTTAAAATATTGTGGACGTTTTTCAAATTCAAGCAAATAGCGTTGTCGTTAAACAAGCTGTCATAATGAGAGATGCACACTGTCGAGTAGCGAAATTTATCAATATCGATTTTGTTAGAGTATAACATGAATACCGTAATAAAATCTTAATAAACACCTACATAAATTAACGAAACGTATCATCAGTGATGAAAAATTATTTTATAAAATATTATAACAATATAATGCAGTTTAAGCAATTTATTTAAATATTTGTCCACGAAATATCGACATATAATATCGACTACAAAGCACAGCATATGTATTTCACAAAAGTCCGCCAGAAAGCGCTGTCGTCTATGTGGATTTCGATTACCAACTGGCCATGATGTAGCACTAGCTACTCTCGGGACATGACAGGCCTGTAATACCAGTAGGTGTTGGTTGTACTCATACTAATACGTCATAAAAATAGCACCCGTATTAAACGTATACAATTAGAGCTAACTATATATTATAGTTTTCTATATTTATATGAGGATAAGGCTCGAAGATCCATTACACTATACGGAACCATTGTTGTTAGAAAGAGATAATCTTACGTTTTATAATCATAGGTTTCATGTCATTAACCGCCGACCGCTGACTAATGAGAAGTCGTTGTCTACGTCGGTTCGCAAGTAGAGGCATTATTCTCTATCGCTCTTATATAAAATTCACTAGCGTCTCGCTCATGAAAGCGCTAGGTTGGGAAAAGTTAATTTTTATGATATATTTTATTATTAATATTTGCCAAGAATTTATACAGTATTTACGAATAAAATAACACATATTTCTTGTTGTTCATAGTTACTGCATAATTTGCGCATCTGGACAGCACACGGGATGGCATTTTTAAATATTTTTTGAATACATTTGACAACTCGCAGTGATGTGCAGTTTCGACGTAAGACAGTATACGACTAAACCAATTCCAGACAATTACCTTTGTTTTAAGTTGCCATTTTACAGCGCGAGTAACGCATCTAATGCAGAAAATATCATTGCATACAAGTATTATTGACACCAAATATTTTGTATTTACATACTAAATACGATTATCCATAGATCTCAAGTATTTTTACCGGTGACATAAAATACGCCTCACCTGTAATTTATAATCATTGAATATAACGGTCCGTCATTGTGCTGTGTATGGGTGCTTAGAAAGCAATAAAATCTATAAGATAAGAGATTTTTTGTTTTCCCTCTGATGAAAGAAGATAAAACAATTGTATATTCTCGTAAATAATTTTGATTTATATTACCAACTTTTTGGTTAGTACCTATAGTTTTATGTCTACAAACATTCACTGAGCAGTTTTAAATTTCAAACTGTCCGTAAAACTCATTATTTTGTTTGAATATCCATGTGATTGTAAAATGGATCCTTGTAATATCGGCCATTGGCTTATTGTAATGTTTATCAAAATATCTTTCACATGAAGCAAATCTAATCAAGTCAAAAGTGTAACAAAGACTATATTTCAGTGAAACAAAATACATATTATTTAAGATTTTATTTCGTTTTTAAAATCCATACTAAGTACCTTTTTCAAATTCTGTCTTAATTTTATTATTAACAAATCACTTTCATACAATTTTATGTACAACGTAAATATTTGTTTACATAATAATAAAGACGTGCGCGCCAGTACAAAGTTACTGCGCCAGCATGCCAGACAGTCATTCGATTGACGCTATTGGTTAGAAAGAGAAATAGTTATGTTTTTGACGTACAGCATCGACTCGTTGAATTGAAGCGATTACTTCTCTAGCGAGTCTTTACTTGTATGCTGCTGACAAACCTACAATAATTTACAAACACACTCACAAACGTATACGAATTGGCGAGTATGTGTGTATAGTGTAGCAATTAAATCTGTTCACTAGTATGGAGTGTCGGGGTTGTGATCTAAGTACACAAAAAACAAATTACAAAAGAAAAATAAATATAAAAAACCCAGTTATGAGACGGAGCTCTTCTAAAGAGTTTTGTGTTTCGGGAAAATGTATTATTGGTTAGTTTTGGTGTACGATACCTTGGGGTGTGATGATAATATTTTTGGCTATTTGAATTAGAAATCGGTTATGAAAAATGAATGGAACTTATTTTATTATTTGTATTAATAGAAGATACTTCATTTCATTTTCTTTTCATTTACCATAATAATGGAAACCAAAAATAATTTTTTTGGCAAACTTAACTTGAAGTTCTCTCTAATTCACTGGAACTTTCAAATTCGAAGTCACGCATTTTCGAGGTCAACCACTTTCAACCAACATATATATATATATATATATATATATATATATATATATATATATATATATATATACGCGCAACCACCATAGTGTTCGATAGGAGGGTTGAAGCTACTACCATGCACAAACGTCATTCGTCTGCGATAAGTGGAACATACGCACACACACGACCAATTTTATATAATAAATATAGATTTGTCGCACAAATCACTGTCGTCCTAGGAAATTTCAATGAAGGTTTTTTTCGATTAATTTATTTATGGGCGTAACCATATCTATTTTGCTGGAGCATATTAAAATATTAACTTAGTCCAATGGTATACAATTACCGTTCCTTGGATTATTATTATTGTAACCATATCGAACTTGAATCGCTGAAAAAAATAACTCGACATGATGCTGGCTAATTTTATATAAGGGTAAATATTTAAAAAAAATCTATTTCTACCATAAGTTTCTTGTAAAGATCTGATGCACTATTTGTATCTATTTTTAGCCCAATGAAGTATATTTTTCGTCTGGAATTTATTATATACCTGTCCTGACGGAAATTTAAGATTACACTCTTAATCAGTAGCTCCTTCAAAATGGGGAATGATCAATCGTATATTATCAGAACACATAGCCTTTTTCCAATCTGGTGGTCGTATTGCATAGGTATTGAGGATATCGAACACGTCACTTCACGTGCGGATGAAGATTGATGTTACGTTGCACCATTTAAGCTAATTTAATTTTAATTTTTCATTGCAAAAGTCTAAAGCATCAGCTATGGAGTTACTTAATAATTGTTTAGCGAGACGTACTTTCATTTTCTGTCTTACAAAATCAACATGATCCTTAGTTAGTTTTAAAATTAAGTGTAAAGTTTCTCTTCCCTGTAACTTTAGCAAGAGTTTAAAAAAATTGTCAAATCTACTTTCCTATCAAACTGATCAATGATTATTCTGGTCTCCCTAAACATATTCCGTGTCACTTTGATAACATGGCGAGGATCAATGAAAACATGAACTGTCTCTGCCGGTATTGAAATGACGTTAAAGTTTGATTTTTCATTAAGTTGCAACCCGAATTACAATCATTAAGTTGCAACCCGGGTTACAATCATGCTAAAATAAGCCGCAGGTCCATCACGTGTTATGGAAACAATTTTGATGCTTACCACTTCTGTCATTTTAATACAGGTATGGACCCAACTGGTCCATACCTGTATCCCCCGTGAAACTGATTATCAAAAAATATCAAGCAGATAATTTCTATGATCCATTTATGCAAGTAAGTAACATTACCAAACATCAATTTGCTTCTTCTAGAAAATCACTATCAAAACTAATTCCCATATCTAACCGTCCATAATATTTTTTTGTGAGGTCGCATCCCAAGATAAAGATTTCCTAATTCATATTTCGTAAAGCACTAGCGAGTTTTAGATTGATCTGTCACTTAGTTGGAACTTTATCCTTGCAGAATCAAAATTTTCTTTTGAAAGCCCATTGCATTTACTTTCTAACACCATTTGCTTAAAGTGCGTGAATGTGGTATTGTGCGTCCGTCGTACAAAATTGTAAGCTTTCAGAAAGAGCAAACCTGCAATTTTCTTCAGAAAGTCTTTTAGCCTTACACATTTTTGTAACAATATCAAAGATTCAGTGACAGAATTTTTTTCGATATTAGCGGAACAATATCTTTGTTTCTACGTTATAAGTAAAATAAAACTTATTTAGGTTAATAAAAATAAAATACCTACAAAGATAAAATCTTTGGCTGAGGTTCCATTGAAATATCTTTAGATATCTATGCAGAACAATCCTCATTTTTTTCCTCCGCAGACCAAATTACTATTTTAGGCTAAAAATATTAATAAACAAAATGAATTCAATAACATACATGATAAACAAAAAAAAACTACAACGTATATTAGCCATATATAATATTTTAACAATAAAGTCCATCGTCATCAAGAGATACAGATAAAACGTTTGTA
Source organism: Druceiella hillmani (assembly GCA_039881145.1). Taxonomy (NCBI): domain Eukaryota; kingdom Metazoa; phylum Arthropoda; class Insecta; order Lepidoptera; family Hepialidae; genus Druceiella; species Druceiella hillmani. Next base: position 27,813,719 of record JAYKKI010000013.1, on the reverse strand, counting down.
TAACATACTGAGGATGTATACGGTCGTATAAAGTTGGGGAGCTTAAGCAGGATAGCTGACTCGGTTAAAAAGATAAATGTTAATTTAAAGTTCAATTTACAATTGAACTATTTGTATTAATCACTTGGTAGGTAATTTGCTTGTTCCGAAAGGTGTGGCGGATTAATATCTATTGTCGTAGATAGAGTAGGCCTCGTTTTTTCGAACGTACCTATTGGCCGAGTGCTTGACATCAGCGCCACATAGCGTCCGCAGATTTATACGCGCTTCGAGTTAACGGATCTGGTAAATGTTTACGTGAATAATATAAAAATAACGAAAGACATCAACTGTGACTTATATTATATCCATTTTTTTCTTTATATTGTGTTCATGACTGCGCATCAATAACTCTTTTGTTATTTTTGAAAAATAAGTATTTTCCTTATAATATAGAGGTTTAAAATTAAAATAGATAAATAATAGATTTCCTTAGTAAATAAACGCTTTTATTAACAAATAATAACAATATTTTAATTATCAATACCCAGAATATATAATATCCTTGTGTTTTCAGTACATTTTTGCAGATGCCGGAAATAGAGGCTGAATGGATAGAAGTTGGTGAGGAATCTGGTGATCTTTATGACTTTTCGAGATGTGTTGGAGCTTTAGATGGCAAACACGTTGAAATCGTCAAACCTAGGCATTCAGGCTCATTTTATTTCAACTACAAAGGTTTCTTTAGTATTGTGCTTATGGCTTTAGTAAATGCTATTTATTATGATTGACGTTGGAAAGAATGGTAGAATCTCGGATGGTGGAGTTTTATTCCACACAGTCTTTTGGAAACTGTATCAAGAGTGTTAAATTTGCCAAACCCATCTCTATTACCTAATACCAGAACTAATTTCCCATATATATTTGCAGCAGACGAAGCTTTTGCATTAAGACCAAATCTTATAAAACCATATACGGAAAGTAGTTGTAATGCTCAAGAAAAAGTATTTAATAATGGTTTATCTTCAGCGCGATCTGTAGTTGAATGTGCATTTGGTTTATTAGCTACTAAGTTCCTTTTATTACACCTATATGTTTGGAAACAAAAAAAGTAACAATAGTGACAACCACATGTTTTTACCTTCATATTTTTTACTTAAAGAAAAATCAAATAACTATACTCATTCAAAGGACAACGAAGATACATTAATAAGCATTGCACCTACTTTGAACGGGAATGCTAAAAGTGACCCAAAAATAATTAGAGATGACATTCTTAAGTATTTCATAAATGAAAAATAAATTCCTATCTGTTTCATATCATATTACGACTTTTGCCAGTGTATTTTACTAAATAATTCTTCAATAAATATTTACAATATTTAAGTTTTTATTTGGGTTTTATTTGGTTACGTTGGGCTTACTCGATTCAGCAGAGGTTTTTCAACTTTTGCTAGAAACCGTAGAGCATAAAATGACCAAGAAGATGAATGCTTTCAGTTCCACTCCCAGATAAATGCTTTCAGTTCCACTCCCAGATCCTTTCGACTGCTCAATTTTTTTAACTCCTTCCTACGAAAAACAAATAAAATTGTTCGTTTCACTAGATTACGGATATACAATGAACAAAACAAATCGCGGCATTATATTTTAAAGTATGAAAGCAAATATATATAGTTATACAATTTTATAAACTACCTATAAATTCTGTTACTTTTCAAGGTATTTTCATATGAACAAAAAATAGTTTACTACCTGTAATTTCTACGAAAACTGTTAATCTTTTCTCTTCGCATCAAGTTTTAGTTTTTTGCATACTTCTAATAATTTATCTAAACATTAGTTCCTTTTGTATTTGTCACAGTAATCTGAGTCTTTTGAATCTCATAATTCTGTATACGTTTCATATAATTCTGAGAAAGTTTTGAGCACTACGTTTCCGCTTGCATTCATATTACATATATCGACGGCGTCGTCACTTGGACAATTCGGTGACAAAGGAGCGTCTTATAGTGTGACAGAACTGGCAACAAGAATAAATGTTAAAAAATAATAACTTATTGACATTTAAAAAAGAGAAAAATAAAAAAGTTCATCTGTCAGAATAATTCAAAAACTTACACTATACTTATCTGAATAACTAAGATATACAAAATAATATTAGTTAGGAGTCAGATTAGTGTGTGTGATTTACAGAAAACTAGACAACACACTTTAGTCTTCCTTCGCCGCTGTAAATATGCGTCTGACAATATTTAAACGGGTTGGATTTATACTGTCAATAAACATTGAAGCGAATTTCAGAAAAATTGGATTTCCATCAATATCGCATCAATACCGTAAATATTACTTGAATATTTATCACGATCCAAAGCCGAGTGCGATAAATATTGATAGTATAATATCCACCAAATCAAATGTTTACACTTAACAAATGCTTTTGCCTTAAATTTATTTCACAATAACGGGCATCTTGACGTCTCTGACACTTTTTGAAGTAAAACTTCTTTACGCACGGTTGACTTGGGGTATAAGCTGGTCAATGCGTGACGAGAGCGTTACGAAATGTTTGATCGGGCGAGGCGAACGGAAGTTGAGAGGGAGATATAAGTTAGTGAAGACAGAAAGAGAGAGAGTTACGTTTCGTATATTACTGTAGGGACAAGAGAGAGAGCTGCGAGCACACATTTTCTTTCTCTCTCTCATAGCCAGTTATGTTTCGTATATCTAAGACACAGTGCAAGCCTATTGTCTGTATCACTATCTCTCTTCCTCTCATAGCTAGTGCATGAAATATATATATATATATATATATATATATATATATATATATATATATATACATATATATACGAGTTTGCTAGCGTTACGCGAACGGTGATTTTTTTATTATTTTGTAATTTCATTTCGTTTTTGAACAATTTTATAAATTATTATTTTGTTCAATACATTAAATACTACGTTTAAAGTGAATAAAATTGTAAATTCATTTTAAAGTTCATATTTTGTGAATTTGAATTTTACTTCAGTCGTGTGGTCTAAAGCACACTCGTTTTTTTTTCGCTGAAACCAGAGACAAAAGCAGAAACTAAAATGACGGATCACCTCAAAATTGGCTACACGATAGCGTTTAGTATTTGTGCTTAAGAAAAAAAAGGGATTACTACTAAGGAATGCATCATGTTAGTATAATAAGGACGTCAAACCTAGTTCACATTTTGCTAATTTACTTACCACTATATGTTTTAGTAACTGAGAAGTGTCCACAGAACATACTAGTATTTTAGTCGAGTAGCAAGTAAGTTACTTACTCTTTAATTATATTTTATTAACTGAAAAGTGTCCACATATTATACCAGTATTTTAGTCGAGTAGCGAGTAAGTTAGGGGAAGTCCGGGAGAGTTGAACCACTTTTTGTTTAAAGTATCGTAATTTTCTTTAAATAAGACTTAGGGATTCAATCATAGTATTAAACATTAGCTTATTTATTTGGGTTTACTTATGCATATTAACTTTTTGGCTTTTATAATACTGAAATATGTTATACATACTTCAATGAAAAATGGGATATGAGTCAACTCTCCCCACTCCAGGGGACACTTGACCCGGGGTATGGGGAGCGTTGAACATGGTTTTTTTTATGGGAGATAATAAAAAATAAACAGCTTAAATCACATATTTATTTGAAAAAACAACAAAATGAAACTAAAATTATAAAGAAACACAGTTATCTACTGTTTATTTAACAAAAAAAAATCTAACAAAACTTCTTCTTAAACATTTCAACTCAAAATAATTATTATATCCTTTTATCAAACTCTCTTAATCTTATTTTTAAATTATTATACTTATTCTTATGACATAGTATCATCAATCAGTCTTCATAATTACTTTCTGTCACCTGGTAACCTAAAAATACCTTCTTTTTGGTTCTTAACATTTGGTTTAAATTATATACCTACTTATTCTAACAATTTGGTAAGTTTCATCAATCAGGTTAAATTAATAATTACTTTCAATCAGCTGGTCTAAAACGTTAATTTTAGGTACATTCATGACAAATATAATTGTCAATATCATCTGTAAGTCCTACACATATTTCATGGACATATCTGCGGCATAAACGACATAGACGCATGGTCATCATTTTTTCTGATTCGCAAACAAAACAATACCAACGATCATTGACGTCAGGATTCTCTGCAAAATCACCATCACTGGAACTATCAGCGTACGAAACATTTTCATCTTCACACTCTGTCTCACTATCATCATTCATATTTTTAATCCTTTTCGCTTTTCCAGTTTTGTTTCTCTGAGCTGGTTGTTTTGAACCTTGTTTAGTTTTCAATGTTTTCTTTTCTTTAGTTTTTTCTGGAACTTTCTTTTTTTTGTTATGTTTTATTTTAGGATTTTGTTTGGTTTTTATTATTTTTCTTCCTCTTGTGTCTTGTAGAACCTTCTTATTAGTTTTATCGGCATAATTTTCATTTTCTGATTCAGAGTCGCTATCTTCAAGAACTCTTTTCTTAACCTTCCGTTTTTGTATTCCATCATTCTTCATATTGGATTGAGTTGCTTTTTGCTTGCTTTTTGGTTGTTCGCTGTCGTTTAGAGTTTCTGTCAGAAATTTACTGTTATTTTCCTTCTCGGGCGTCATTGTCAGTATTTTGGTCTCGCCAGGCTGACGGCCTCTTCGCGCCATCTTTCTCGGAGGTGCTTTCGGAAATGGTCTCACCATTTCTGGAGTAATAAGATTTGAAGAAGATGGTATTGGTGATGAATTAGTGCACCGATTAACAGATTCATTTGATTTCATAATGTTGATTTTTTCAGCAGTATCTGGAACATGCTGCGGAGACTTCTCATGTAATTCTAAAACAGACGGAGATCCCAGTTCAGGAGTCAATAAAGCATTATTAGCCAAATTTTTGTTTGATGGTGAAACAGTGCCCGGATTGCCGGCACATCCTTGATGCTGTTCTAAGCCAGAAGAACCAGGACCAAAATCGCCAATATTCTGATCATTTTCAGAGTCTTGAAGAGAATCGGTTGGGTTTATTATGTGATTCTGTTCAAGAAGGGATGATTACTGGACTTGGGTGGAGAACATAAGCTGACTCTCTAAAGAAACTGGTGCATTTGTTGATGGTTGTTCTTGAGAGAGTTCTCTATCCGTAACGGCAGAACACAAAAAATCGTCGTCTGTGAAAATGTCAGGATTGAATGGATGGATACCTGCTTTTTGAAATCCACTTAATATGTTACTTTGACTGAATATTTGAGACATAATTGTTTTAATGAATCCAGGAATATTGTATATTGTAATCGTTTTGCCTGGATTTGATAACATTCAGTTATTCATAGCCGCGTTATATCGGGATTTAAATGAGGAATAAACTGCAATATCAAGTGGCTGTAATTTATTACTGCAGTGTGGTGGAAGAGTTAACAACGTGATACCATTACTTTTCGCAAAATTAATAGCATCAATGCTTACATGGCTCTCATGATTATCTAGTATCAAGAGTACGCGATTGTTCTCCGAGGCATGAGAGTATTTTGCAAAATGTTCAAGGAATTTCACAAAACTTTTCGTGGTCATCCAACCACTTGGATAAGCATCTCCAGATGATCCTTCCGGTCCTTCCGATACAAAATATTCTTGATATCTAACCCTCGGAAATATAAAAAAGGGAGGTATCACGTTCCGAATCGCATTAACAGCGAAACAAAGTGTTCGGTGGTTCCTCTATCTACTGATGTGACTTGTCCCACTTGTTTTGACTTCTTACTAGCTATCACTTTTGGACATGTTTGAACAGTCGTACAACCAGTTTCGTCACAGTTGTATATATTTTGGGCTTCGAAGTTGTATTTTTCGCGCACCGTCTTTAAATTTGTAAAAAAGTCGTTAAATTTTTTTTTATTAAAACTCGTAGCACGATATAAACTGGTGGCTTCAAGTGTTGTTAAGCTAACTTCTGGATTTCTGGAAAGAAAACCACGAAATCAGTCTTTTCCAGCGGCATGGTTTCTTGACCAGCTATCAGGAAACTTTTTTGAATTTACTGTGGCGAAATCAAAAGCTAATTGCATCGCTTGCTTTCTAGTCAGACCGTAATGCATTTTACTGCATGATAGTAAATATGCAACAAGGAGTTTTTCTTCAGAAACAGTAAATATTTGTGACTCTTTATACTGACTATTTTTTTCTTCAAATTTGTTTAGTTTTTTTTCATTCAATTTATAACGTCTTATTGTACTTCTATCGATTCCATACTTAATAGATGTTTTTCGTATCGATGCACCCTCTTTTACCTCACGTATAGCGTTTTCTAAATCAGTGGCGGTATGTTTTTTTCTTTTGCGTGTGTTTTCAGAGGGCTTGTATATAAACGGCATTTTTCATCCAATTAACCTGTAATAAAAAGTTTTATTTAACGTAATAAAACAAGCAAAACACAAACCAAACTCCAAAATCTGTCATATAAACACTATAGAGGGAGAGTTGAACCACTGAGCATGTCTCCTGACCTCACCATGGCGCAACTCTCCCGCATATACTACATTGACATAAAATTTTATTCATAGAAAAACCATTCAATCTTAGCGAAAAAACACTAAGCGCACGTCAAACTATAATAATCATGCAACATAATAGTAACAATACACAATATATACCTCTATAAATACGTCCGTAATCTCAAAACGACAAAAATAAAAAAAAAATACTCCGCAATAACAAAAACACCTTTTCGAACCTGACAGCCAAACAAACGGGCCATTGTAAAAAATGGCGGCGTGGTTATTATTGGTCTCACGCGTGCTACCAATGACCGAGTTGACGTTTCGTTAGCGCGAAATTTAAATCGAGTTTTTAAAGGCGGTTCAACTCTCCCACCTGGGCAAGTCTCCCGGACTCCCCCTACTTATTGTTTAATTATATTTTATTAACTGAAAAGTGTCCATATATTATACTAGTATTTTAGTCGAGTAGCGAGTAAGTTACTTACTCTTTAATTATATTTTATTAACTGAAAAGTGTCCACATATTATACCAGTATTTTAGTCGAGTAGCGAGTAAGTTACTTACTCTTTAATTATATTTTATTAACTGAAAAGTGTCCACATATTATACCAGTATTTTAGTCGAGTAGCGAGTAAGTTACTTACTGTTTAATTATATTTTATTAACTGAAAATTGTCCACATATTAAACCAGTATTTTAGTCGAGTAGCGAGTAAGTTACTTACTGTTTAATTATATTTTATTAACTGAAAAGTGTCCATATATTATACTAGTATTTTAGTCGAGTAGCGAGTAAGTTACTTACTGTTTAATTATATTTTATTAACTGAAAAGTGTCCACATATTATATCAGTATTTTAGTCGAGTAGCGAGTAAGTTACTTACTCTTTAATTATATTTTATTAACTGAAAAGTGTCCACATTATACCATTATTTTAGTCGAGTAGCGAGTAAGTTACTTACTCTTTAATTATATTTTGTTAACTGAAAAGTGTCCACATATTATACCAGTATTTTAGTCGAGTAGCGAGTAAGTTACTTACTCTTTAATTATATTTTATTAACTGAAAAGTGTCCATATATTATACTAGTATTTTAGTCGAGTAGCGAGTAAGTTACTTACTGTTTAATTATATTTTATTAACTGAAAAGTGTCCACATATTATATCAGTATTTTAGTCGAGTAGCGAGTAAGTTACTTACTCTTTAATTATATTTTATTAACTGAAAAGTGTCCACATTATACCATTATTTTAGTCGAGTAGCGAGTAAGTTACTTACTCTTTAATTATATTTTGTTAACTGAAAAGTGTCCACATATTATACCAGTATTTTAGTCGAGTAGCGAGTAAGTTACTTACTCTTTAATTATATTTTATTAACTGAAAAGTGTCCACATATTATACCAGTATTTTAGTCGAGTAGCGAGTAAGTTACTTACTCTTTAATTATATTTTGTTAACTGATAAGTGTCCACATATTATACCAGTATTTTAGTCGAGTAGCGAGTAAGTTACTTACTCTTTAATTATATTTTATTAACTGAAAAGTGTCCACATTATACTAGTATTTTAGTCGAGTAGCGAGTAAGTTACTTACTCTTTAATTATATTTTATTAACTGAAAAGTGTCCACATTATACTAGTATTTTAGTCGAGTAGCGAGTAAGTTACTTACTCTTTAATTATATTTTATTAACTGAAAAGTGTCCACATTATACTAGTATTTTAGTCGAGTAGGGAGTAAGTTACTTACTCTTTAATTATATTTTATTAACTGAAAAGTGTCCACATTATACTAGTATTTTAGTCGAGTAGCGAGTAAGTTACTTACTCTTTAATTATATTTTATTAACTGAAAAGTGTCCACATATTATACCATTATTTTAGTCGAGTAGCGAGTAAGTTACTTACTCTTTCATTATATTTTATTAACTGAAAAGTGTCCACATTATACTAGTATTTTAGTCGAGTAGCGAGTAAGTTACTTACTCTTTAATTATATTTTATTAACTGAAAAGTGTCCACATTATACTAGTATTTTAGTCGAGTAGCGAGTAAGTTACTTACTCTTTAATTATATTTTATTAATTGAAAAGTGTCCACATATTATACCATTATTTTAGTCGAGTAGCGAGTAAGTTACTTACTCTTTAATTATATTTTATTAACTGAAAAGTGTCCACATTATACTAGTATTTTAGTCGAGTAGCGAGTAAGTTACTTACTCTTTAATTATATTTTATTAACTGAAAAGTGCCCAAATATAATATATTAGTTAGCGGCGTGTCAATATGAACGGACTACAATGTTACATAGTAAGAATTAATAAAGAAATAAATTTAATGGTAATGGGTATATTAGAAGAAGTAGAAGAAGTCGGGGGAAGAAGAAGAGAATATAGGTAAGAAAATGGATCAAGAGGAGAGATACACTAGGTACTACAAATGTTCTTCTCAAGGAACTAGAATTAGAATATTCTAAAGAGTTCTATGCAACGTCAAGAATGACAGATAATCGTTTTAATTTTTTTATGACAAAAATGCATTCATAAGTTCAGTGTACCGATACTCATTTAAGAAGTGCAATTCTTGCAAGAACAAAATTATAGGCAGTACTTCACTTTCTTGCTCCTGGATGTAGTTTAAGGACGCTTACACATATATTTCGAGTTAGAACATCGACAATTTCACATTTCATTCCAGAGGTCTGTGAAGCTATTTATAATTCAATAGAGAAGTTTATGAAAGTAGAAATTTAAGAAGTAAAAATTAATAAATACATTTTCCAAAAAAATTATCAATTAAGTAAAAAAAAATTTAAACTATGTAATTAAAAATGCATCTTCAACAAGGGATTCATTAGTCAAAAACTCAAAATTTAACGGACCTGCAATAAAACACTTACCTCGTGCCAAAATGCATTCCGTTCCGCTGTAGCGAGGTCGGCAGGCAGGAGACCCGCCAAAACCGGTAATACAAATTAGAGTATACTGTCGGTACGGAAAATTTTTATACTGGAATAATTAATCTTGATAAATGGCGGGGCAAGCCGGAGACTCTTGGTTTGGGTACCCCTACCAAATTATGTAGCCAATCGTTCAGCCCAAAGATCCCAGGATCTTCGCGATAAATATGCAGATTATTTTGTGGGAGAAGAATCGGTTTCTTAGCAGACGAGGATTGTAAAACGACTGATGTGATAATTATGAATAATACATTATGTTTACAAACACAACTCTAAATATCCTTCTCAACCTACCGATAATGACAATTTTAATCTATCCACTATATTGCTTTGATTTTCTGTTACTTCGGAAATAATTTTTCGCATGGAGTCATCGAATATCCTAAACCATTTTACATTGCATTAGTGCCGGCATCGGATTTTTTTTAATCTCTTATTTTTCCCAATTCTTGTGAATACGTAGATCTAAAAAACGACATTAATTATTAACGGCTAATAAGGAGTAACTGTTGTAAAAAGTAATAGTATTTAATAATATAAAAAAGTAATAAATAAAAAAAGTAATAAACAAGCATTCAATCTTTAACAGTTGTAACAAAAAAAATGTCACAATAAATAAAAATCGATGCCGATCTTATATTTTTTTATTTTCAACCTAATCTCCTTCCTACAAAACCCATGTATAAGGTACAAGATGCATACAAATCATTTATTTATCGGAGAATTCAAACTTAAATCAATTTTTATAAGAGATCAATAATAAAAGAAATATTAGTTTTTAAAAACTTGTTCAAAGTGTATTATTAAAACACCACAGTATAATAAGGCCCAAACATAAAAAGAATTAACGGAATCTGTTCGTACAAATATATTTAACATAAAACAATCAACAAAAAATATCTTTTAAAGTAATCCTCGTACAAAAACTATTTTGGACCTTATTGCCCGCTTGGCTTTACAAAGACATAGCAATTGTAAATAGTCATACCCTTTTCAAACATAACTAAATATAATAAAAAAAAATCAGTCTTCATTCTCATAAACTAGATAAAAATAATAATTATCGTCATGTATTTCAATTCTTATTTAGAAACTTTGGAGTAATTGAAAAGAATATAACCTTATTCACAGTCTTGAAAATAAAAAATTTCCTTATCTTCTTTTGTCAACCCCACACATTCTTCGTGGTACCATGTTTTGCACTGTCCACACTGCCGTATATCAGAAACACGTTCTTCTCCACAAGCGCAGCAAAACGAATTTCCTTTTTCCTTCCAAATTCTTTCTAATAGTTTTTTTCTTTTCCCCTTTACTGGTTCCAGTTTTCGTTTCAAATTTTTGTCCTTTTTTAGTTTCTTTCATTTTTTTCTGTATTCTCTTATTTTCTTTTGTTTTTTCCTTTTCGTTAAAAACTTCCCTGGTAACCCGCTGACTGTGATTTATTGCTTTTGTCCTAGCTTTAATCTTTACGGTAGTAAATTGGAGTAAGTGTAACGTCTATCTGAGGTTCTAGTTAGTCCTGAGAGGCACACTGACAGTTTTCTTTTAAAACTGGTGGTAACACAGCAATGTTTTGTGGCTGAAATTCTGTTGGTCAACTAGTATTTTCATCTTCCGAATTATCAGTATCTGAAATATCAGTAATCAAGAGCTGTACTTGAGATCTGCAGTGAGATTCATTTTTGTAGCTTTGAGCACCTGTAGGTAGTTCAGGAGGTGGCCATTAAAATGGATGGCGCAAATGCTTCGTCCGGTAGTATATACGGATTGAAAGGGAATGAACCTGTAGCCCGGAAGCCATTTACAATATATTCATTTTGATCAGGCTCTGGAAAAATTGGCATTAAAACTGATTTTCGTGATGCGTCTCTCAGGATTTTGATACATGTATCTTAAGATTTCCTGATCCCAATAATGTTTAAAGGGCTTGTTTGTAGACTTATCGAGAGGTTGAAGTTCACGTGTAGTGTTGCTTGGCAGGCTGTAAAGGATAATATCGTGTCTCTCAGTCTCTTCAACAATGATTTTTCTCGTGATTTGTATTTACATAACTGCTTTATAAATTTCAGTAAATAAAACCGTGGTCATACTGCACTTCGGAGCCATTTTTCCAAACATCCGACCGGCAAGTTGTCGCTACATTCAGGCTTTTGTCTCTTTCCTTTAAATATTAACATCGGCGATAGAGCAGTTCCAATAGCGTTCACACACGTAGCAATTGTGACATTCTCGGCGTGTTCAGGTGCAATCAAATGAATACGTCGAGCTCTTCTTTGTGCCAGTACAAGTTGCTGATGGTGAACTGTTAGACGACAGCCTTTTTCATTTATATTATAGAGACGCTCTGGATGATTAGCAATGTCTAATTCTTCGTATAACTTGTTCACCTCTTCGAAGCGCTGTTGGACAATCAATGCATTTAATTTTTGAGCACGTGCAGAATTCATAAATTGCGCCGTCTTTTTTGCAATGTCAGGATTACTTTTCAAGAACATTTTTAACCAGCCTTTACCGGCGAGACCAGAATTTTTATTTAAATTTTGTGTTTTAAATTATATGTTTAACAAAAAATAAAAGCTTGCCTACGTATAGTTTTAGGGTGTAGCGGCTTCCTGATATTTGCAAATCTTATAATCCTCCTCTTGAGATCATCTTCCTATTCTTTGGTCACGACTGAAGAACGTCCCAAACTTTTCACCGTGCTGCCCGACTGCGGTCCGTCGTGGTATATTACCACAATACGCAGCAGCGCGTTACGTTAATTGACCTCGATCTACAGCTGCTATAGCTACAAACAACTTTCTTCCGACCACTTAGCTCATTTTTGAGGCATTTTGACTGCGTCATGTAAGTAAAAATAATAAATTCCACCAATAACATCATTGAAAGCATATGCTATGTTACTAATCAATGGCTTACCTAATATAAATACCACTGATTCAAATTCCCCACAATGCGATATTCCTAATGATACAAGTGTCAGGTTAATAACAACAAATCAACAGATTTGACTAAATGTTATAAAATAAAATCATTGGAACATACCCTATCAAAATTAGCTTGATGGGGTAATAAGGCCCAGAGTCAGTTCTCGTGGGCCTTATTACCCACGTAACCTAATCTCAGAAAACTGACCAAGAAGGAACTAAATTACAAAATATTGAAGAATAATAATATGTTCCAACATTTTACTAATTAATTTAAGTACAAAACAATAGTTAAATAAAAAAATTACCGTCTTAAATCACTAAAAGTTATAAATCCATGTAAACGCACTCCTCCTCGTGAGGTTTGGCTCGTTACTGTTAAGATGGCGGCACCAGCGACTGCAGCGCCACGAGGACCTGTTTATGTCAAGTGTATCTATGTGTACTTATCTTCCGTTTAAAATCATTTAGGTGCAAATTTTTAAATGCGGGCCTTATTTGCCGCAAGTACCTTATTCATAGTATTTTCTAAATTATTGTATGCAGATTGCCTGGCTTGCTTATTTTTATACAGTGTAAATTTAACATTTCAAAGACAGTCGTGATTTAAATATTCTGATACTTTGCAAATTCCATCTTCGCTCCAATGAAACGACATCTTTATTACAACTAAAGAACTTAACTAAAGACAATGTGTTCAGACCTGCCTCGCGGCTTATTTAGTGTTTAATGAGGAAAAGCGCTTTACCGAAAAATTAGAACAAAATGAATTGACTCGACTAAACGATTCTGCTAAATTACTCCACTAAAGTTGTTTGTTCAAACATATTTAATTACTAAATCACTCACTACTCGACTAAAATACTAGCATAATATGAACTAAACTTCATAAACATTAGCATATCCTCTAATTTCCATAATCAAAGGTGAATCAGCATACCCGCCAAAGGTGTATTCCGAAATGCATAATATACTACTCGACCGACTCGGTGTTGTTGACTGAATGACAAAAGTCGTTTCAAAGTTGGTTGTCAAAAAACAAGCGTAAAGCAACATAATAATTATGAAAACTTCGTGGATGCACTTTTCCGTTTTTTTAAACTATAGTTATTAACCATCGGACGGTAATCAATTGGAAGAATATTATTGGAAACGTTGGGAGAGAAAAGAGTAGAATACACCCAATGAACCTTAAATGTTTTATCTACTTTTTTATGATAACATGTTTCCAATTAGAATTTATTGTAATTTTATTACAGATATTGCTTATATATTTACACCTTCTTCTCAAAGTATATTTAATTTATGTCCGCTTACTTTTCCGTGAGCTCAAAAAATGTACTCCTTTTTTATGTAAAGGCGTGTAAAAATTAAATGATTTAGATCACCTCTTGAACTCCATAATCGCAAAATGTAACGGCTTCCATTTTTTTTAATTGTAGTATTCACAGAAAACATATTAAGATTTCAATAATAAGTAAGTAGTAATAATAAGTAAGTAGTAAATAGCAGGGTAATATGGCCAGTCCGATAAGATATATTTCAGTGTTTTTAACTACATGCCTTTAGTTAATATCGGAGTAATTCTGTTAAGTAACTTCAGAATGAATCGTAAATTAGTAAGTGATGCTAAATTTGAATATGTGGCCATATCGTCGGTATGATTTGATGAGACGGCTCCTCCCTCACTATTGGCATATGTTAGAAAGAAACTATAGGCTAAGCAAAGAATTTAAAAAATGTTAGACCTTAGTTTTTAACTTCCCTATGTCTAGGCCCACAACAAATCAGCACAGCTAGGAAAAAAGACAAACAAGTGACTATGCTACTGACATTTAGACTAATTGATTTAATATTAATTGTGTTGACGTAGTATCTACACATACTCATGAAAATAGGCAATGGCTAGGTTTTACTATATATTAATAAATAATTATTTTTGCAGTTAGGATACGAAGATTTTAGTTTCCAAAAATGATTACATATAGGTTTAATAAAAAATTGGCTTACTAGGTTCTATGAGTTTTCTAATATGTATTAAAGAGCGATGTAATTATTTCTAAAAAATCAGTTTGGTTGTATTAACATTTTTGAACTTGAATCAGTTAAATCTCAAATCACAATGGGCCTATCCAAAAGGAAAAGCTGGGACTTAATCCTTTAATTACCTTCAATATTTTTTATCACAACGTATCTAATTTTAAAATTTTAATGAAACAGACTTAACCGTCAATTAAAGCTTCATAAAAACCATATAAAAACTATATCTGTCATCTGTCATTGGCTTAACATTGTTGATATTTGCGTTTGTAAGGTTAAGTCTAAAAGTAGTTATGTTATTAAAATAAATAAATGTTTAATTAAAATGATGTTACCTTTTAAAATAAACTTTGTACATACTTCAATAAGAAGATTTTCTGCAAAAAAAGCCTTTGTTTATAAAAGCGATATAAGAGAGTTACCAGCTCCGGCTTATAACCCGTCTGTGGTTGAAATAGGTAAATATGAAGAATGGGAAAAAAGTGGTGTTTTTACGGCAAATATCGAAGAAAATGAAAGAAACTCGTATAGTATGATTCTACCTCCACCAAACATAACTGGCAATTTACATTTAGGTAATTAAAATTGCATATGCATAATACAATTTAATAGCACTTAATATGGAGTAAAATTAAAATATCGATTTATCTGATTTAATTATACGATTTATTGAAAATTAATTATAATATTTATATTTGATATTAATATAACCATAGAAACTGTTAGAAGTTAAGATATAGAGTAGACATATAAATATAACTTTTAATATCCACTCGTTATAATACTGTTCAATAATACATTAGATTTGCTTGGCTTTCCCAAATTTGCATTGTGATGAGAGTCCGCTATAATTACATTAAGAAAGCATTACTTTATATTTTTTTGCCCTTTTTTGTAATATTCAATTACAAATGCATAATATGTATTTAAATTTGAACACAATTATTTATTGCAGATATAATATATAAAATGTTTGAAATATATATAATACTTTCAAAATACTTTCACCTGCAATGCATATTAAAGCCAGTGCATATTAAGGCCAATAAAACTCAATATAAATTGGGCCAAATTGTTTATAAATAATAACTTAAAAATAGGAATATAAATTTTGTATAAATCTAGTATGTAAAAAAGTAAAAATCATTTATAGGTAAATAATATAATGATAACAATAACAATATTGTGAAAGAAAAATTTGTATACTAGACTCATGGATATTACTGCTTGCATATATAAATATATCTAATAATAACTCTCACCAATGTATTGTAGCCGTAACAGCAGGCATGTATTTTGAGGCAGATCTAAATTGCTCGGACCACATCTAAAGCTCTTCGAATTCACTTCAAATAAGAGAATTTTGCAATTGAGAAGCAATTTTGTTGAATTTTGAGAAGCAATTTATTAAAAAAAAGAACAGAAGATAGAAAGCAACAAAGTAAGAAATGCTTTCTAAGTTTTTGTAATTTTATTTAAAGATCATTGTTGTACTTTGCTTCGAATTTCATATCTATTTATCTGAGAATAAACATTTTCAGATCCTCCATGAAACTAAATTAAATTCGTATGGTAACGGAAAAAAAAATTAATTCCGTTACCATTTCTGAAGTTTTGGCAGGAATATTAAAAACATGACACATGGAAACTAATTTTATGATACACTCAAAATTTATACAATGTGAGGCATTATCATGTATGTCTAGTTCAATGCATGTGTTTTTTTATGATGTGTTTCATAGCAATCAAGCCATATTCAATGATTCTTAGTGGTTGGCTTCAGATAGTTGCTAAAGTTAGCTTCTTGTTTTATATTAATGAAGTAAAAACATGAAATGTATTGAAATGTCCAACCAAAATTCCCGGTATTACACATTTTTTTTTCAAACTAACACAAAAATGACACATAATCCGAACTGTTTAGTACGGATTTAGTCTCAAATCAATGAATTTACGGAGACAGCCTTGATGAAGGTATATTTGTACTCGTCAAGATTACATGCTTAGTTGTAACTCACACTAAACATTTTTTTAGATTGAGGTAGCTAGATTATTAACCTTTAGTTTTAGATTAAGTTGCAGTTTCTTATAATCTGCTTCATCTATAAGTTCTGATTGACAGATTAAACAATGTATGGTAATTAATTTACATGGTAGAATCTCTTAGATTATGTTGTTGGGTCATCTAATATATATAGACAGCTTTTAAAAGACTATTAGAATGAATATGATATCTTGCAAAGTGTTTTCCATTGGCTCAGTAGCCATTTCTTGTTTTGAGGCTCCTCATTCGACATTTATTCAGGTAGATAGACAGTTTAATGATCTTCACTAAACGATCCTTATGTGATTTTTGAAAATCTGTAAATAAACAGTGAGATGAGACATGACAATAATTGTGAATCTTAACAATACCAAATATAACAATCTTAACAATCTCAATATCTTGTAGGATAAAAAGCATGTATATTCTCAAAAATTCATTTATGTTTTCTACCCTGTTACGACCTTATCTTAGATGTTCTATAATATTGCTTACACATATTCTACTATTACTTATTTATCCAGTACTACAAGCTATGCAGTGTGCGGGCCTTTTTGATAATTTTTCACCTCATTACTAGTCTTCTCCAATTTTGGATACTCAGCTTTCATAAGTCATTTTCTACGTTGTTGAACCAACTTATTCCCATAGCCTTCAGGTTTATAGCTGAGCATCCTCTTAGGTACCTATTGATCTCCCATTTGTTGCATGGGACTATAAGCATCTGAGTCTTCGAGTCTATATATCCACAACTAGTGAAGGGTCTAGGACAACTAGTGAAGGGCCTATGATGACCCTTCAGTAGTTGATGTTGTAAATTTCTATGTTACTTTATTCCTTTATCATCTATTATTACAAATTGCAAAATAAATTTTTCTTTATTTTCTGCTCCCTCTGGTCAATAAAGTATGATTCTTTATGGTTAGCAGCCAAATTTCTGGGCCATATAAGATTACCGGTTTGATAATCATTCTGAATAAAGAAGATTGAAGAAGGCTTTGGTCTCATCTCTGTATTGATATTCACACATAGAGGTCTTGGTATTTGGGCCATGTCTCGTATTTATCACTATTATCTATAATTAATACACCACATTCACTAAGGCTAAGGTGCCACAGTAATTGCCACAGATTATGGTATGCTCTTGTGAGTTGGGATTATTATGGAGGTTTTCCATTACTCTGGTATTGCTTTTGTTTTCAGATTTTTGGGATCAATTTATGTAGACCGAAGGGTCTGCATTTCTACACCTCCATATTTGTAAATTATTGCCAGTATTCTACCTTCTCCTATTATCAAATGTTTAATCATCTTCCCTCATATATGTCACATACACACGCGTACATATATCCCTCTCACTGTTATTTTCTATTTTAATTGTTGTTTTTCTCTTTATCTTTGTTGTAGGATCTGCAGAAAATGATAAATTGTTTAAGAATGCAGTTATAATATAAAAATATTTTTACATTACGCAGGTCATGCATTAGTGACTACATTGCAAGATGTGACTGTAAGATATCGTCGTATGCTCGGCGAAGATGTTCTCTGGTTACCTGGAACAGATCATGCAGGCATCGCGACCCAGGTAATTTAGTTTTATATCTCGCGTTTTATATTTGGTAAGATAGTGTTATAAAATTCTCAAAATTATATCTTTTCAGCATAGTTCATCATTTAGCGAGTTAGTGACTTTCCGGCTTCTTGTATTTATAGATGTATAGATGGATGAAATTTTTTGGACTCCTTAGCTACATACGTAAATTTCATGTATTGCTTCTATATGTCTGGAATAGCTTTCGAAGCACATTGGGTATTTTGGTAAGTTACAAGCAACGTTGTAAGCATATTATATAAGGCGATTGTATTGGATCCAGCCAGGATTTCTAATTTTCGCCATTACAACCAGTTTTTTTTATAGCCGTTGTTGTTACAACCAATTTCTACATTATATTGTTTTCTTGCATTGTTATAAATTAAATACTGTTGATAGTCATGTATCTCAGTAGATTTCTGTTACTGCAACTTCACTTATAATAAACATATTACCCCCTATTTACTTTCTTCAGTTTGATTTTTAGATAAATTAAAGTGAACATAAGTTTGTTTATAAAAATGACCATGTTATTTACAACCTTACACTTAGAGGTACGTAATTTATCCAAATGTTGTCCAGTTATTATGACGTGTTGTAATTTTGTTAACCTAATTCTGTAGTAAAGCCTTGTCATATCTTACATCTTGTCCTATTATTAGTCAATATTTTGAGATGCTTAGGTGAAAAATAAATTATAATTCATCAGTTAAAGGTAGAAAAATTCAAAAACATGATGTTTATAATTTTGGTGTATCTCATTCTATAGTATAAATGCTTTACAACAAGAAATATACACATGTGCAAAATTTGGTAAGGACATTTTACTTGGCTACAAAGTTATTAGGTAACAGACCTACATGGTGTGTTTCGAAATCAAACCTGGTCCCACCGCGGCGCACTGCGGGGAACTGGGTTTAAATCTAGCAGCTCGCTGAGCGGGCTGGACTACTTACTGGTCTGGTTGGACCGCTGTTCAGTTGCAGCTGTCATAAATGACAAAGATTAGCTCAAACTTTTTCATGTGATTTTTAAGTTTTTTTGCGATGTCTTAAAATGAAATATGGATTGTTTAGTGGTAAATTTCACTTCTTTTTTCTATTTCTTTATCTTTTCTTCTCTTTGCTTTCGTCTATATCATAAATGTAAAATTTAACATTTTGAAATCAGCAGCAAAAATATGTTTATAACGCCTGTGTTATTAGAAAATTAAACGATTTTGAAATATAATTGTATTTAATTGTAAATATTAATGCATTTCTATTATATTGATGTTACATTTTATTAATATTTTAAAGAAAGAGCCTTGGAGGAAATACTTATTGAACCGATAGTTATCAGTGGAACGAAATAGTGCTTAGAAAAGCATATATTGTAATTTATTGAATTTTAAACTTCATTTCCATAATCTCATTTTTAATTTAAACCAATAAAATATTTTTTAGTTTATTCTATATCCTTATTTCTTATATAATCCAATGAAATATTTGTTGTTAAGTAACTTTGGTATGTTTATTACTACGTAGAATATAAAAGTGTTTATTAAATCATCATATTTAATGTTATCTGCATCTAATGATACTGTAAATGAACTTTAACAGCATTTGGATATGATATTAGCATAAATTTGATTATAATCATATGCAAATAGAACACAGAGTGAAAATCATAAACCGCTTGTAGTGTAATTATGGGTTATAACGCTGGCTTTTAATTTCATTAAATTGTGAATGTATTGGAGTGGCATCCAGTACTCCTATTGGATCCATAAAACCCAGAAAAGTAGGTTGTTTTAGGGCAAAATGATAGTGGATAAACACGAACCATACGGGAATCAGTGAGTATATTTGTATAAACATATGTATATACTCTCAAAAATGAATCCATTTATTTTGTGTCATAGTGCTTTTGTATTTGTTTCCTTTCGTAGTGCTTTGCGGCACATGAATAATTGGAGTCAAAAGACATACGGAAAATGCATAAATTAAACGACGTACAGGAAAAGTATAAAGTTCTAAGTCGAAAAACTTATATAGGTAGAATGGCAAGGCTTTCCAAATTCGAATTATATTTTAATAATGGAAGTTAAAGGGCCACTTATTTCAATAGGAAAAGTATACCCTATTACGCAAGTATTGTAAAATATCATTGTGATGGGAAGTACATTAGGTTATTGGTTTTGCCATCACTCAGTGTAATATATAATTTATAATTCTTCTTTGCAGGCAGTTGTAGAAAAATACCTCCTCAAAAAAACTGGCACCGACCGCTATTCACTGGGGCGTGAGAAATTCCAAGATGAAGTATGGAAATGGAAATCTCAACATAGTGATACTATTCTTAATCAACTCAAGTCACTGGGTGCCTCGCTTGATTGGTCGAGGCAAGTATTCACAATGGACCAATCACAATCAACAGCTGTAATTGAAGCTTTCATTCGCTTATTTGAAAAAGGTCTTGTTTATCGAGAAAATAGTTTAGTAAATTGGTGTTGTCAATTAAGGTCTACATTATCTGACATAGAAGTTGAAACTATGTCTATAGAGGGACCATATAACATAAAAGTACCAAATTATGATAAATCGGTAAAATTTGGATTACTAACTAATTTTGCTTACAAAATTGACGATGGTAAAGAAGAAATTGTCGTGTCTACAACTCGTCCAGAAACTCTGCTCGGTGACACGGCTGTAGCTGTTAACCCTAATGATATCAGATATACACATCTCGTAGGACGAAAAGCATATCATCCATTTCGAAAAGTATTTATACCGATAATAGCAGATGAATTCGTAGATATGAAGTTTGGAACAGGTGTAGTTAAAATTACCCCTGCACACGATAGAAATGATTACACTTTATCAAAACGTCATAATATACCGATGTTGCAAGTGATAAATGAGGAGGGATATATAACTTTGCCTGTGAAAGAATTTCACAATTTACATAGATATGATTGTCGAAATTTAATAATTGAAAAGTTAAAAAATTTAAATTTGTTTCGCAATCAATTGCCACATGCCATGACTCTTCCTATATGCAGCCGTACGGGAGACATAATTGAATTTTTACCAAAAGAACAATGGTTTATTTCTTGCAAAACTTTGGCTGCAAAAGCTTTAAAAGCAGTTAATGATGGATCCTTAAGTATTGAACCAAATTTCCACATCCAGCCGTGGATACATTGGCTTGAAAGCGAAAAAGATTGGTGCATTTCAAGACAATTATGGTGGGGACACAGAATTCCTGCTTATAGATGTTGGAAACATGATGATGATAAAAATTATAAATGGATCGCAGCTAGAAGTAAAGATGAAGCTTTGACTAAGGCTTCTCAGTATTTGAACTGTACAAAGGAGATTATAAAATGCGAGCAAGATGAAGATGTTTTGGATACTTGGTTCTCATCAGCCATATACCCTTTTACAGCACTCGGTTGGCCATCGATGATGCCTGAATTCAAAAAATATTATCCTTTGTCTGTAATGATAACAGGACATGATATTTTATTTTTCTGGGTGTACCGGATGGTGATTTTGGGTTTGGAATTAACAGAGAAATTACCGTTTAATAAAATTATGTTGCATGGCATTATTTGCGACAGTCACGGGGCAAAAATGTCAAAAAGTCGTGGAAACGTTATCGACCCTCGTGATATTATCAAAGGAATTTCTTTGGAAGGCTTAGATAGAAAGAGTGAATTTTATTTCGAAAATGGTATTTTAAATAAGCAAGAATTGGAGAAAGCAAAGCAGTATCATAAAGCACATTTTCCGAACGGCATACCGGAATGTGGCGTTGATGCTTTCAGATTTACATTGTGCTCTAAGAATGTCAAAACGCATTATATAACATTTGACATTAATGACTGTTACACAAATAAATTATTTTGTAATAAATTATGGCAGGCTGTTAAATATTTACAAGCATCGTGTGATAAATTACCAGAATCAATTTGTTTCAAAAGTAATGAAAAGTTAATGCATTTTGATAAGTGGATTATGAGTAGAGTAGCGTATTTAGTTGAATCTGTAAACCGTTCTTTAGAAAATCATGATTATCATATTGCTACAAAAAATATTAAGACATTTTTGTATAATGAAATCTGCGATGTGTATTTGGAGACAACAAAACCTGGATTTTTAATTAGCGATATGAATCATTCAAAAGCGATTATACACGCTTACACATTATCAGCAGCATTAACTGTCGGTTTACAGTGTTTATCACCCTTCATGATATATGTGACGCAAGAATTGCTACCGAGAATACCAATCTTTGAAAGAAATTTCCTTTTACCTAAGACTGAACATTTGGATAATACATTTCCTAAGCCCAAGAATTGGGCAAAATGGAGAGATGTTGAATTAGAAGATAGCGTAAATATGTTTTTAAAACACGTAAAACTATTTAGACAATTACGTAATGTTTACAATTTACCGCCAAAATATCCATTTCACATACATGTGAACTGCAAGAACGACGAATTCTTGAAATTTTTTAAAGAAAATTGTGATATTTACAAGTTCCTGTCGCGTGCAAGTGAAGTCTCATTTGGCAAGTTGGACTACACTGGTAATACTATATCAGTTTTAGTGAATGATGATATTTTATCCATAGTTATGCCCGAAAATGATGAAACTACACAAATATTGAAAGAGGGTTTAACAAATTTAAAAAAAAAGGAGAGTAAAGTCTTGAAATCCCTATCAAGACTCGAATTGATAGTGTCTGGTGAAAAGTATGGCAATGCGCCCAAAGATGTAAAAGTCTCTAATGAAATGAAGTTAAGTAAATTAAAGGATGAATTAGAACATATACGCATGTTAATCGGAAACGTGAATTAAAATTTCATTTTAATTCACGTTTCAAATAAAAAAAAAAAAATGATCTCATGTAAATGTCCAATCTTACAATTTTGGAATTTTAAATTCTCCGGTTTTTATCCATATTTCATACCAGGATCAGGCTCCACACAGGCACACAGTACGTTATAAAAGAATGTCAGATTACTATTATCACACTGCGATTTGTCTCGTGTTTAGATCGTGGAGCTTGTATGCACAGCCTTCCTTCTACGTTGTTCCTTCCTTTTACATTATTCCTTCCTTCTATTTTAAGGATAACACTTTTTAATTTTTAAACTACTTAACTACGAGATTATTTTATTGTTGATATTTTCTTAATGTAGAGATGTGACATTTTGGAAAGGTGCAAAATAAAAGATGCTTAGAACATACACAATTAAGAAGGCTAGCCAATCAACCACATTACAATTCTTTATATTGCTGCATCAACAGCAATATTAGAGTATGATTAAAATTCTTTATATTGCCATCAGCAAGTGATGGAATGAAGAAGAAAAACTGAGCAAACAGATATGCTGAATAAGTGAAATTTTTTCATGTATTTCCAACATTACTAGACTAATAACATAAAGAAGACCAGCTCTTTATTCATGTAAATTTTATCATATGCCCTACGCTGGATATTTCCTAAATTATGGTTCATCTGACAATAGGGAATTTTATGCTTGCTCTTTTGTCAATATATTAAATAAGATCTATACATTGAACGTCAAGGTCTGTGTATTAATTAACAATTACGTAATATAAAATCTATAAAATTGTAAAGATAAATGAAGTTTAGTTGTGTAATAGCAAATGCTTTGAAAATATTGTGTATGTGTTATAATTATATAAATGTTATTTGTGTAATTAAAGCTAGTAAGTTTATAAAGTGTATAGTTAGACTAGATATATTTAATTAAATTATTAAAACTGAAATTAAAATTTACTTTTATTTGCAATTAAAAAGTGCTTAAAATTCTTTAAACGAAAGTGTAAGAATGTTTGAAAAATGTTTAAAGCTTCAAAAAAAGGTATCTTTCAGATAAATTCAGATTACGTGTATAAATTAATCTTCAGATGTCCACTTAAAAACTGACTTGATGGTCATTTTCTACCTCCGATGTGACATTACAATTTTAACAAAGTATTTAAGTTATAGATCAAAGAAACATTTCTGTAGAAAGTTTTATTAATTTACATAAGGTAACATATAAACCACAATGCGATTAAATATTTCTGCACCCCCCCCGAATAGGGGAAATATCTACTTTTGAAGTTACACTGTGAAGAATTGACAATATTAAACTACCTTTGATTGTACAGTTTGACAGCGACTCCTACATTCTTCACGTTGTATTTCAGTCCACGGAAAAACAATTACTTGTATAATAAGTGAGGAAGGTGAGGTAGAAAGTTAAAAAACTGTAATGAATTTTGATGAAGATGAAATAATGACGAAGATATATCCAGCGCATTTTAAAGTAATCAGAAGCCTAAATTATTCTTTTATGTAGTTCATAAACACTTTCTTAGACATCCCAGTCACCTCACGTGATATTATCATTCTTATGAGTCAATGTATTTAATAACCTGTTAGTTCCAATAATAACTACTGATTAACCAATACTAAAAGATCATAATATTTAAATCCACTTCATTGGTTAAAAGTAGTAATTGGTTAACATACATTTTTTTACTCTATCATACGCTCTTGTTCATGATGCAATACCAACCCAGGAAGCAGCTTTTGGAAGATATCTGATGAGTTGGATTAGAGGGAGTGTCAATTTTGAACTGTATGTATCTAACCAATAATGAAAAAACTCAATCTGCAAATTGAGGGAGTATTTACCACCTTTCAACCAAGAGAGGAACTTTTTAGGCACTAATACGTGAACTGGATTTGATTTTAAAACTATCTTAACCATAAAAGTCCTTATTTAGAGTATGTATTTCAAAATATTATGAAGGTTTTCTGTAACACTTATCCTGAGTGAGGAGACATCTAATGATCTGATGTGTATTTATCACTCAATGATAAGCGTAAATAATGATGTGTGTTAAATAAATATGTCCGTATTCATTTTGTAACATAGTGCTACACTATGCTAATTTAACATAATGGTGTGGCAAGCTATCAGACATTTTGAAGCAGTATTTTGACATGAGCCAATGAAAATTTAAAAACAATTTACTATTTAATCGATAATTTATTAAATTGATTAAAGAAAATCTATGTATGTATAATTAAAATAACAGAAGGTATAAAATCTATCAATAATATAATTTCATTCTTTCTAATTCTTTTATGGTATGTTGAATGTCGATTCCTTTATAAAAATGATTGTAACTTTGAATACTTAATTTTTGTGACTAAGTTCTTCAATCAAACTATCTTGATTCTTGCTAAATGACATAGTGTTTACAAATGGTACATGGCAAACTTGTTAAATGGCTTTATTTTAGTCGCATTGAATCACATGATTTTTTATATGGTGTGTTGTTTGCTTATTATTTATGTTATGTCATTTGCTACATCACTTAGGTGTACACTTATATTAACATGCGCATAATCACTTTTGTTTTAATACTGCAAAGCAAACTTGAATAATTTATAATTTTAGTATGATCATTTTTTATGTCTGAAATAATGCTACCTTATGCATAATTTTCAGATGAAGTTAAAACATGTAATTTAAAATTATTTTGTTGTAGAATTGTTATGGCAATTATTATATTTCGAAAGGTGATTTAAAACTATGGGTAATTGTCATGTTTTTCTAAATAAAATAAAGTGAGTTTTGTTAAATTACGTTTTAATTACATTTATTTCTTTATTTTTATCTTTTTCTTTAGACATATTGACAGAGTTCATGACAGGGGAATTTACCAAATATAAACTTTTAACCCTAAGGTTTTAATTAGTTTTATGATCATATAACTGTATTATATGGTAAATAGTGTTTTTGAATTGTAATTGAAACTACTTTTGATAGCCAACAGATGTAATTTGATCAGCAACGTAATGTGATTTTAGAAGTATATTGAAGCAGTTATCGAAAGCAATTCTATATTTTATAAAATTTTTGAATGTAATGTTTAATATGTCTTACTTACAATTTTTTGCTCTTATTGATTTTAATAAAAACGAAACAGACGCAATCATACCACGTATAAATTACTTATGCTTTAGAAACGATTGCGGCATTCTATTCAGGTTATCATATTCAATTAACTACAAATGGCACGTCACTAACGGTTGTCAAATTTGACGTCGGCCATCTGTCATACTTCATCAAACAGTGTCAAGGTTCAAAAAATAATCTAATTTGAAATTTATTAGTCGCCTTTGTCGCCAATTATATTTACTCGTGCTAAATGCAAAGATCATAGTAACAAAGACATTTAATTTACAGATGAAACTTTAAGACCGTTGCCATTTATAAATTACTTTCTTGTTCAGAAACTATTAAGCAACTTCGTAAAAGCTGAACTTTGTTCGTAACGTCTCTTTGGTCTCAGACGTACAATTTGTATAGTAAAACGTCCGATTTTAGTATTTCTTCTAAAACGAGCATTAGGCGAATGTTAATATTATTTCAATTAATACTACTGTAAATAATTTCAGTAATAGTTTTTAATTAAAACAATAATATTGATCTCAAAAAGGTGATGAAATAGCAATGTAAACTCCGTGTTCCTGTGTTTTAATTTTACAGAAGCCCTTTCCCGGCATGTTTTTTATTATTATTTAAATTAATACTGTTACAAATTTATACAAGGCTATAAAATGTCTTTCATAAAATTGTTGAAATTTTTGGTTTTTCCAATAACTTGCATGAGTTTGTGGTTTAGTGGAATGTGAGTATTACATTTTAATCTTTATTACACTTTATAACGTAGTATTATTAGAACAAGCATTATATAAAATGTCTTATAATAAGAGATTTTTTGGAAACATATTCAGAATATTACAAATGATATAAATAAAAGTCAAGTTCAAGTTGTTTTGATATAGGATAGTTTTACTCTGTTTTTTCGTCTTTTTATGCATTATATAATTATAAATATTTTTATCTGAAATAGTGATAATATTTTTGGTACTTCATTTAAAAATTATTCAAAAGGTAAGTAGTATTTGAATTAAAAAACCCAAAAATGAATTTAAGGCTTAATTTAAATATTTACTTAACATTTTAAAAAAAGTTAAGTAAATATTGATTTAAATATTTTAGTACAACATTTTAAATTAAAATGTTTCCTATAATCATAGTATGTTTATAAAAAAGAATATATATGAAAGAACACAAGAATATTAAACGGTAATGATTATATCAGAGTAGAAACGAAAGAAGCATGTATGCAATATGGGGATCAACTTGTTATGAATAAATATGCTAAATTTTTAAAATGTTATTTTATAAAATATTTTCTATTTTTTTTTCACAATAAAAAAAGAAATATGTTTTAATTTTCTCATATCTGAAAATATTATTAAATACCATATAATATATTGAAGGCAACAATATCTGTTTGAAAATAATATGAATGTTCGTTGAAATGAATATGCAATATCATTCTTCCATTACATATCTTTTTGCTATGAAAGCAAAGTTCAAAAGCATATTATAAAAATTACACCATTTTTTATCTTGGGATTTTTAGCAATGTTATTAATTTTTTTTATATCCTTTTTCTCCTGTATTTTAAAATTTATTGGCTTAGTAATTATACCCTTTGTTATGCTGCCTTTCCTCCATTACTATAATCAACTTAATTTCTAACATAGGTGTCAATTGGTTGGAATATGTACGCAAAACCCGGATTAGCACGTTTTGTGCTGTTATGATATATTTATACATTATCTTCAATTTCTCTGATAATGCAGAATAGAAAACTTTCACAATATTTTTTTATGGTCCTTGAATAAGAACTAGATGTTTATAATGAAATTCTATTAATTCATTTTGTCATCTATAAAATGAACCCATTTAAACTACGGAAATTAAATTTTTACTTAAAATAAAAAATTATGGGGAAGAGATTATTATAACAGTTTCTATTGTTACTGTAAGCGGATCAGGGATTTCTAATAAAATTCCAATTTTACACTATTTTTATTATTCTTTTAAAGGGCCCGTCACAGTTTTGGCATAATTTAATTCCATAGAAATGCTACCCATTATACGCCACGCAGAACTTGAACATTTGCAACTCCGCATAGACATTCTATATCTTTCTATCAAAATGTAGATAAAAAGTCTTGGTACTTTGTGACAATAATTTTTTTTAAATATTGATTATAATTGGCGTTAATTTTGTAGAAATTCATTATTAACAATTAAATGAAACTATATGATGTAGTATTATTTCTACTTTCAGTAGTTCTTTACCACAACCTAGGTTTCGTTGTATTACAACATCTTCAGGTGGGCTATTAGCAAAGATCTCTGCTTATATTCCAGGTGTGTAATTGACTCATTAACAGGTTTGTCAAAAAAAAATAAAAGATATTGTCGTGCCAGCGCAGTATCCGCTATTCAAATCAAATCAATGTGCTTCCCTCCGACAAATTTAAAAATATGAGCATTAAAATTTTCTACAACATTCTAAAATTTTTTCTAATTTACACATTAAAGACGATGCTATCAATTCGGTAATGACATTTTTATTGTTGGTTGTTTATTTTTTATTATTGGCACAATTTGCGTGGTGACCAAATATGTGATATAAGGACCATTTAGGATATTTAATTTTTTTGTCTAATTGTCGCTTCGAATTAAAAATCGGGAAGTTAACTCCCATTCTCAAATATAAAAATTCACCTTCATAGATTTTACATGAACTGATAGGATAGTGAGTATCTTTGGTTAATGCTTGAGGAAGAAACAAGCGAGAAGGAATTTAAAATGAACTTTTATTTAGTTATTACTTCTGATTTCATCATTTTGGATTAATATATGTCTTGGTCTTTATGCGCGCTTATTTTTTTAAGTAGTATTTTTGCGCGGTTATTTTTTTAAGTAGTATTTGTTAAAAAAATTAACATGAAATTTAAATATAAAAACATAAAAATCTTTTGCCTAAAAATTATGATTGGGCTTGTTTGAAAATTCACTTTACATAGAATTTTTAATTGGTAACATAGAATAGCACATAGAATTTTTAATTGGAAACATAAAATAGCACATAGAATTTTTAATTGGAAACATAGAATAGCACATAGAATTTTTAATTGGAAACATAGAATGGCAAAAATAATTAACAAAGTAATTTATAAATATAAGCAAATTATATACCCAATTTAATGTGCATTTATGTTTTATAAATTACAAATACGAATTTATGTAGTAATAAAATATAACTTTTTTAATATGAAAGCTCATTTTAAAATATAAGTCTTTTGCTGCAAACGAATATGAAAAACAGTTTAAAATATGTTACATTACGTAAATGATACAATGAGTAAGATCGTGGGTGCTTAATAAAGTAAACATATATAATGTACAGGTTATGGAAGTTTAACAGAGTTCAGAGCATCTGGAACAAATATACTGCTCACAGGGGGGCAGAGGACTGCTTACCAATTTCATCATAGGTTTCACATCAATATCATTTGATGTTTTCATACATACTTCTGTGATTATTTAGTGCGTAATTATAGTTGATTTGAGTTTCCCACAATAGACTAAAGCCATGGTCTCCTTGCATGCCAAGGTAATAAAACATGTGAGCAAAATGCAGCATATTGCACGATCATTCGCACTCACAGATCTTATGGCAACGGCTAATGATGCGTAATGCTCATGTCGTAATGTTATCGATAAGACAGATACAAAATTAAACTAAAACAGTATAATATAAATATCTTTAATCTTCATGTACATATAAAACAGAGTTATAAATAGGTAATACTACACATTATAATATAAATTTAAAAATAAGATATTAAATATTTTAATTACCTTTAGAATAAGTAAACATTAATAACTAATTCATTAATTAACTATAACAAATTAAGTGATAAGTATTTTCTATTAACTAATTATTATTGTCAATACAACCCTTGGTGTGGGTGGAAGTAAAGGGAAAGTGAATTTACTCCATCAGGCCATTGCTAATATCTTAAAGGCCTACAAGACGAAGATTTGAGAAAGTCACACATACCAGCAAATGAATTACTAATTATTTTGATTATATAAAAAAAATCATCATTTTCGGAGTCATCATTTAAATTAATAACGAAAGGCTGTGGGATGTGAGACTTTCTGTCTTCGTTTTGTAGGGCTTCTGCAAGTCGAACACAGTTTTCTCAATCATCTTTTGAGGCATTTGCAATGGCCTGATGGAGTAATTTCTTGATATCTGCAATTTTAAATGTGTGGCTTATTAACATCTTCACGGAGAAAAGTCGGTTCACTTTTTTGATGTTATCTGCTGTTTTTAAATTTATACCAAAAATTTTCATAGTAAGTTTTAGTCAAATTTAATTCTTTTAACTTCAGTGGGCCTTGTCAAAAATGTCAAAAAATTGTTCATAATATTGCGTACGCATTACTTGATTCATATTGACACTAACAGATTTAATACTGTTCTTCAAAAAAATCTTCCATATAATTTAATAATATATAAAAATAATAAACAATTCCAGTTAACTAGCCGAGTGAGAAGATATCAGAGTCCATTTACTAGCCAGGTCACAAAAAATTTTCACAAATAAGTAAATAACACCTCTGTACTAATTACAAGAGCCGACTTACTTGACTAACTTTATTTGTTAACAGAGTATTGTTATTATTATTCCACCAAGACAAGTAGCTATCTGGTAAATGTGATATCACTCTGTTTAATTGACCACCAAGGGTCTAGTAAACAGTAGAAAGCGCGTGAGACCCTGAAGAGGTGTTATTTTTATCGATAGGCGTAGCCGATAGGCGTGCAAATTACTATATGAAATGGGTTTTATTGCTTCGCCTACAAGGAAACCCCAGCAATGTTATAGGATGTAACTTGATCTTATTGCACCCAGTTAATACTCAGCTAGTGCGTCACATCTGTTTATTACATATTTAAACAATGGTATTTAAATGCATGTCGGTGTGTAGAATTAAAATATAGGATTTAACATGTTGCCAACCGCTTTATTTTTTTGTGGTCTTGCGCTTTAAACAATTAGTCTATCAGACGAATTCCAGGGTGTGTTCTAGCATACATTAAAACCTTACATTTCACCAGCTTAAAATAAGTAGTTGTGACCATGAGATATGGGATATTATTATCATTGCTGGATGCACTTATCGTCATCATGCTAGCTGGTTTATTTTTCGAACTGTTTGCTATGCATTTTGTTTAATTTTGAACTGTTTATTTAAACTGTATGCTTATTTCAAAGTTAATAGGACGTGGTACTAGTCTATTTCTTTACCAAAAATTGTCTAAGTGTGTGAAGAACCAAGAAGTTGCCCAATTGTTTAATGATTCTGATCTTGATTTTTCTCGCCTACGAGTTTAATTTCTCATGTTCACCTTTAGTAATGAATGTCTTAAGTAATGTAAGATAATGAAGTTTGTGAACCGCAATTTTTTTCAGTGCGTGGGGGAGGACTATAAATAGACCTGACAAAATTGGTTAAGATCACAAATATATTTAATAGTGTTGCCTTACAATGCTAAAGTGAAATAGCTTTGCAGTTATGGCCGTTAAGCTGGTTACTGAATATATTAGTTTTTATAATTTTTACCACCGTATGTAATTAATGACCTCACTGCTATTTTTAACCACTGATTCAACCAGTAACAAATGGACAAATTAAAAAATATTCATTTTTGTACTACTACATGAGGATATGTTATGATCTAGTTCCTGTAAGGAAATCACAATCGTATTTCTGTGTAATTCGATTTTAGGCAATGAAATAATAAAGTGAGTAAGTATTTCTATATAAACTTAACTTTATTTAAAAGTTGCAAACGTCAACAACTTTTACATCACAGATACTATTTTTATATTATTAAGGTGGCGCCGTCTATGGCTAGAAAGGAAAACTATTTAAATGTTGTGTTTATGGTGACACTTTCAAATTTATATTGCTCAATTTACACATATTAATCCTTTATATTAAACATTTACTCTATATATGCAAGATTGAGTTTAGATTCATTGTTTCAGTAATTTTAATGTGATTGCATAGCAAACAGATTTTACATTAATTTAATAATAAGAATTAAATTTGTTTCATGTCTTGGATCTGCAATTTGGTTGTCATTAAAACTACATTTCAGTAATGAATTTTCCATAGGTTAGTAAATAAGTCAATTTTCTATATTTTGTAATGTTGAGACTCATGCAGATTTTAGAATGATCTGTTTCGTATTTTCTTTATTGTGTTCAAGTTTATCTGATGAGCAAGTTCCTAGTTTAAGAAAGGTGATTGCTCAGCCTTTGTAAACATTAAATTTTTTTTTAAATTTGCTTTTCTAAGAATACTGAGGTTTGGTGTAGCTTAGATGAAGTACTCTTTCTAGGAACAAGTATCGCTTGTTTGTTGTTTGTTATAATTTAATGCATTTTTATTGAAAGGACGATGCTAGGACTTACAAAATCTGTTCCATATAGTTTCTAGTTTCAAAAAGTCCTTCATAGATTTTTCGAGAATTAATCATTTTAGCTGACGTCCATAATTTTTCATTCACCACGAGAACTACAAAGAGTTCTTTAGATTGTGAAAAACACTGCGTATATCAGTTGGAGGTTGTGTGTGGAACATACAAAAAAGCAACAAAATTTTTTTCATTTTCCTTGCAAAATAAACATAAAACAAGAAATAAATGAAACATGCATATTCAAAGAAAGTTTGCAAGTAATCCAACTGTTAATCATCGGATTGACCAGTTGATTTGTTTTTTGGCTATTTATGGAGGATTTTATTAACAATTTTATTGACTTTGGCAGAAGCATAAACACTTTTTATCATCATTTCAGTGTTTACTCTATATATTTTCTGCACCTTTTCTGGATAGACACTTGGATCTGGATAGATAGGTACTTAAAAACTATTAACTTTTCCTTGAAATATTTTCAAACTCTTCGGAATCAGTTCTAATTTGTGTTTCGTGGCAAAAAATTGTGTTTTCTTCTCAAAAAAGCTTTCTACCACCACATTTTGCCACAGAATGTAACAACTGGTCTTTAGTCACCGGGAAATCTTTTTCTGACCTATGATGTATTGATTTCATAACATATTTTGATATGCGGTTGTATAGAAAGTTGTTTGTTGTATTTTTGCTTAATTTGTCCTCACAGTGTTTGCTTTAGTACATTATATTCGTGAGAAGCCTTGTATATAGTCGTGGCACCACTATTTAAAGTCATGAAAAAAATTATAAAGAAAGTTACATATAATGTAAGCATTTTTGTGTGAAATTCCATTAATAGTAAAGTCAATATGACACAATATGTTTGGCGTTTTCATCAAAAGTAGTTTTAAAACTTATCACTTAATATAGCAATCAAAAGTAATTACATTACATTAGAATAAAAGGCATTTATATTAATTTGGCCTTGACCTGGTAGATGAAATTTTTCTTAAGAATTTCTTAAGTCATAATGGATCTAATTATTTTGAATATTTAATATTTCAGAATAACAGTGGCCACTATTAAACTGATTCTTGTGGTGTTCTTCCTGTATTCTACACTTGTACCGATCAGTTTTAAGTATGCGACAGCAGTACAAAGAAACTTAGTGTTTCTCAATTTTGGTGAGTTATACAATTTTGACATTTTGTTATACCGATATACCAAGATGAACTTTTTTCTATTATAAATATTCATTTTATTGATTCAGCTCATGATTGAAAAATTTCCATCTCAACTTTAATGTTTCTAAAAGAAATTCTAAACAACATTGATGGTGGCATTCATTTGGTTACTTCATCTTCACATCTTTCCAACATTCAAGTCTGTTGTGCTCATCACTTGGTGGTAGCACTGCTAAAAATACGAACTAGTTAGAATCTTTTGTTTTTTAAAACATCGAATGCCAACTCTAAACCCTAAAACTGGCAGTCTAACATGTGCCCGAATATTTGCTTTGATTTCTTCGTATTATAATCAATTATTTTTGTTATGTTATGCCTGTGTGCCTAGTATAAAAGTAAATAGCGTATATCTAATGGTCGGCCTTTAATGTTTAACTTGATATCACATTTTGATTAACTGATTGGTTATGGAATTAGCATGGTTGTGATGTGCAATAAACAAGCTATTTATGTGTTGTGATAGGAGGCATGCGGTGAGGAAGATAATAGCAGAATATTAGCCCATACACAGCTTGCTATATGCTTGTTTTGGCATGTTTGATAGACCAAAATGAGATGACTTGGGAGGTGGTATGGGAATAGTGTACAGCTCTGTAAATAAAGATTGGATCTTCAGTTTCACAAGGATTCCAAACAATGAATGAAATTTTAATAAGCAGATTTATTATATAGTAAAAAATCACAAAATATAATACTGTAAGTATTTTTCTGTTCTGTAAAAAGATGTTAAACCAACATTCCCTTTGTGACAATTCGAGTTTTTGTACCAAATAGTAGGTTATTATAATAAAATATAAATGCAACTTATTTTAATAAAATTTATTTGGTAAAATGTTCCTTATATATCTCTGAAAAAATGAGACAAACCAATTATTTTTTATGAATCCTTTCACTTAATGCTGCTATTAAAACAAAACTATTTTAACATGAAAATGATAACTCAGAACACTCATATCAATCATAACTCAGAACACAAATATTGGCTCACATTTAATCGATTCAGTCTATTGTTTTTCATCTAAATATTTCAATCCTTAATCTTGACTAATAATAAATTTAGGTTCATCCATAATCATTAGTTATAACCGCTATTATATTTATATTTAGATTTGAGCAAACCCTAAAAAATTATGGAACTATACGATATAATAGAAAGAAATAACAAAAATATTAATCACCCGTTTTATTTATTGGTGGTAATAGATAAACATAAGTAAAAGGCTATTTCTTTTTCATTCCTTTATGTAGTTTAAATTATTCTACATAATAACTCTTTTTTCAAACATTTCATCAAGTCCACATACCGGGATTACCCTTATTTGGCAGAGAATTTCTGCCCGATAACACAACCACAGGGGACATTATGACTGAAATGACAAATTGGTTGAAAAATTTACTCATGTCTAAAACTAGTTTCTTAATCGTGAATAATTTGGTCATAAATAATTTAGTGGAAAAAAACTTTCAATTGACTAATTAATTGATTTAGAAATTTAATCAATTACTGCAAACACTGTCCAACATGATATAATAAATAAGCTATAGTACACAAGGTTTTGAAATTGTTAATGTTTATCTGCCTTTTTTTTATTGCATACCACGTAGAAATTACTAGAAGGATCTAGACAATGTTTTCCCTATTGCATTCCTTGGTATGTGAGGAAAATATGAGGTGTCGAATGTTTTTTGGAATTATTATATTTTAATCTGTCTCTCAGTGTTTGTTTTTATTCGTTTAAAACATAGGTTAAAAATAATTAAATGAAGTAGGGGAATTTTTAATTTAAATGTTTTTACTTTATTATAATACTACTTTTATTTATTAATTTTACTTATAATACTCACATATACCAGTTGCGTATTGACCCAACATGACAATGGGTCATTATGGTTTGAAAAATAACTAAATTCAAAATAATCACAATATTATCAATTTTATTCAGTTGTATTTTTGTTGATCTAAAAAAGCTATATTTCTAAAAAAATGTAGCTTATGCCTACAACTCCATTGTTGCTTAAAAAGTAATCCCCTAAATATTTTGTAGAAATATGCTGCAAAAACTAGGGTTTAATATTTACGTTTATAGTGTTCCATTCTAAAATTGAGCAAACAAAACATATACTTGGAATATTTTCGTGTGTTTTGGGTATAAGTATTAAACTTTTGACATTAATAGTTAACATATAACTTAAATGAACTATGCAATTAAAACGAAGGAGACATTATTTTTAAGTATTTACTTATTTTTTAAGTATCTTTGGGGAAAATAGAGCAAGAAACTATTTTAACTTCTCGAGCAAGGTATTAAATGAAAGTTAGTAGTTTAATATATTTCATACATAACCAATAAATTAATTTGATTAAATTCCTTAATTCCTGACAATATGACATTATTCTCACTAAGAATAGGTATTGGTGTGTTGAAACTATTTCCCAACTCACATTTCATTCTCATAGTTTCCTTTGCCTATGTACATAAGTATATATATATATATATATATGTGTGTGTGCATGTACGTCTGCATCTGTGTGTGCGCCTGCGGGTGCCCGTGCGTCTGCGTGTACGTCTGCGTGTGCGTCTGCGTGTGCGTCTGCGTGTGCGTCTGCATGTGCGTCTGCGTGTGCATCTACGTGTGTGTCTCTGTGTGCGTGTGCGCGTGTGTGCGTGTCTGTGAGTGTGTATATGTGTGTGTGTGTGTGTGTATGTATGACGACATTCTGTTTAATGCTCCGTATCTTAATCTTTCTCGTAATCTTGACTATTGTTTTATTGATATTAAATATGACACAATTTCCTGTCTACGTTGAATAAACTTTGAATGTATCATTTCAGTGAAATATCCGCGGAATGTTGCCTTGGACAACCCATCTTCAGTGGGACTGCGGGGAACAAGAAATGTTTATATAGAGTTCGCATCAAAATACTCTGCGAATCCTGTGAAGTTAGGTTTGTGAATGATATTCCTTTTTTAGTTTGATTTTTTATGTGATGTTATTTATATTAACTTGGTCAGTGTTATTTTAAAGATATCTTAGTAAACTGTAATCTTGGCCATCTTAGTAAACCTACAGTTGTATGAGTACTTAAATGAATACAAAGAAATAAAGGCGAATGTAATGAAAGACTATAGTACAAAGATTACTGTAAAAGTCAAATCACACAATTTTTATTAAAAATGATAAACAACCTTGAGCGGGCATGTTGATTTATTTTAATATAACTGGTTGTTACCATATTAAGTTTTATAATGGCACAATTCTTACAATTTAGATGTCTTTTTCTTTTTTTAAAATAAATAAATATAAAATTATTTTTTTACGTTACTGCTTTCTATCATAAACATGGAAATTATAGATATAAAAATCTGCATATACATATATATATATATATATATATATATATATATATATATATATATATATGAATCATATTCATGAGGTTCTCAATTGAGCACGATAGAGTATCTAAATCCAAGACAACCCTTATTATCAAATTGAGATACCAAAGTGCATACAACAGTAGAATGTAAGTAGAACAGTAGAGTAAAACAAAGCTAATCTCAATACCAAAGGGATATAAATGACTCTTCAATTGATTATTAACAATTTTATGAATTGCCTGGTTAAGAGCAGCTCTCAATGACGACCCTTTAATTGGTAAGGTGAGTTACTATTGATCAAGTATTTTGTACTTGACCATACCTAAGATGAAATTAGTATGAAACCAATAAAAATAACCTTAGGATATAAAATAATTTTTTTTACTGATACAGAAGGAAAGACATAATATATGTGACTTAATATAATAAGTGGTGCCCCTTTAAGAGCAGCAAAGAAAGGACCTTCAAAAAGCAAGTGTTGTTGTATACAATAGTTTCCTTTGGCCGAGAATATTGGGAAGATTGATTGATTTTAATATACAAAAAATAATAAAACCTCACGTTATGCTATCGATGTTTAAGTAAAAATATGTATTATTTCACTATCTAATAGTAATGTTGTACCAAAATCCGTATAATAATGAATCACAATAGTAAAAATATTGTAATGCTACAGTGTCATTATAGTAATACACCTAAGTACTTTAAAAAAACACTCAAATTAGATGTAAAACTTACGGCACTGTTATTTAACTAATTTTTACTAAATTTTTTTTACTTGTATAAAAATACTACATTCAATTTTTTCTTGGTATCAATCTGTGATTTGGAACTTTTTTCTCTCTTAATTTATTTAGCTATCAAAATTACAGGAATATGGCATATGCTACCAGAGATGCAAGTGGTTTGCATACAGAGCAAAGGCACGTTGGAAAATGAGGAGTATATGATGAAAATGTTCAACAGAATGCTGGCTCGCAATGGAAAAGGCATTATATTCTACTTGCATGGTGAGTGAAGGTCATGATAGATGGTAGATGTAATATAATGCACAAAGTGAAGAAATTTTTATGAGGAATAAAAATTATTTTAGAATAAAAATGCAGAAAACGTTTTCTGCATTTTTATTCTAAAATAATTTATATAAAATAACTTTTTAAGTAATAAATGGCACCATTTTCATAAATGTATTATTTTAATTGTTTACTGAGGCTCAGAGTATTTTAAAAACAATTGCTTTAACATATTCATTGCAGGTGTTGTCACATTGTCTACATAAAGAGTGCTTGTTGACATAGTCTACTCCTTGTGACTGGTGTTGACATATCATCAACATGTGTCAAGTGTGGTTTGAATTTGTGTGGGAATCCCATATTCGTGTCTCATTTTCCCATAGCCATATCTCATTGAAGGCTTTATGAAAGTTCGTTGTGGTTTTAAGAAAGTTATGAAAAGATAATATAACCACAGTTGTGTTAGTGAGGATATATATACAATAGTGGGGATAGTTTCTCATAAAGAAGGTTCAGTTGTAATTCAGTCATTTTTTGAAGTATACATTAATTCATAATTATGTTATGTATTAAAAATGACTAAAAACATGTAAAATAAAATAATTGTCTAATAAAAATAATATTACCATTATTAGTTTTCTTGTCGCTGGCAACTTATTTTGAAAGATCCACTGGCCGCACACGAAGAGAATAACTCAGAGCATCAGAATAATTTCAGGATTTGTTTACAATTAAAGAATGAAGGAAGTTTTTGTGACCACCTAGTTTCTATAATAATAAATAAGGTTTTAAAGTTTACGACATGCTATTCCCAACAATATTTTAGTGCCATATTGTGTGGCATAGCCACTTACTTCATACAACTGATATCGACACATTGTTGACATCCGTTTTTCAGGTTTAAAAGTGTATTACAATTTTTTTTACACAATTTCAAATTCTTTAGTTGAAATGAAAGCAAATAAAGAAAGTTGAATGAAAAAGAAATTCAGGCAATCCCAAAGATTACTTTCCAGTATTTATGGCATGTATTACCACATCCATAATCACTTGCTGCATTGTGAGTGATATTGAATATGAGTAGAGAATTTAACATACGTACACAAGATATTAAATTCCCTACTTACTACTAATATTCTTTATTACTTTCAGTGAGTTTGACCTATATTTGAATATAACAATAATACAAAATCATATATTTAAATTATATTTGCATGTCTTATTAAAGTTTTCGGTTAGAATATTTGCTATTTTATTTGCAAATTTTGTATATTATCGAATTGTGTTCATTGTGATCGTGTATAAATTGTTAAGTTTAATATTCAAACTAATTGATCTCATTTAAATTCCATATGTAGGCATCTACTTGTAAATATTTCTAACTTCCTTCTTACCTTTCAATTTCCCTTGTAGTTAAAGGTTATTTATTTATATACTAAAAACCTGTTAAGTGCAGGTAGAACTCACACTTTCAAGTTTCCAACACATTTAGGCACATATAAATTTTTAAATATTTAAGGGTACATATTGTTTCCATTAAACTGTTTGCAGATATTAATGTCATTTTCTACTACATAGCCTAGAATGTCTTACCCACGTCTAATTGTCAATTACTAAAAAAATACTTTGGTTTTATTACTCATAACCTTTTTAATATTTTGTATTTAGCTCTTTTTAGCAGATTCTTAGAAATTTACTTTATAGTCAATATTCTGTTTGAAAATATCATTTCCTCCGCTAATTCAACATTTTCATACGGTTTTTGGTGTTTTAGGACACTCCGATCTTTTTTAACCATTTGTAAACAATATTCTTTGCGATTATTGTATCACCATAAATTGATTGTCACTCTTCTTGTATATGAAACAAAATTTTATGATTGCTATAAAATAGAGAAAATGTGATCTCAACGGTGTCTTAAAAAAATGACCTCTATAGATGAGTTGCAATTTATGACACACATGGCTCAAGCCTGTACACATACAAATCTAAGATGGAAATATGGACATTGCAATCGAATCTTCCTCCATATCAAAATTCACCATATTTATTGATCATGTTTTATATGAAATTATAATATTCCAGAAATTATGAATTGCAATATATTTTTATTCACTTTGAAATTAAATTAAGATAAGATTTCAAAATTCCAAATTTTGTTCGAAGCCGTCAGCGCAAACAATGTATGATACTATATTATATATTATTACATAATATTAGAAAATAAAAACTATGTTGTAAACTTTTGACATCCCTTCCATAATATTTCCGCTCTGTCTAAGAGCGTGATTTTAAATGGGTCATTTACCTGCTGGATCAAATTTTCAAGGATTTCACAGTTTTTAGAAACTATAATTTGGCGTCGACTAATCCTTGAAAAAAGTAAAGAACAACAAGGATTTTAAATTAAATTAATTTTGTTTTTAACATGATTATGCAATGTTTTCAGGGAATTCCAATAATCGTGCAGCGTTTCACCGACTACGCCTTTACGAATTGCTGCAGAAGATGGATTATCATGTTATTGCTTTTGATTACCGCTGTGAGTATTATGGAACAGATTTTTACATGTTTGTTATTGCTTTATTATGCCATAATTATAATACTATAATTTCAAATTAATTTTTTTCATCATAAATACTTACTAATATTATAAATGCAAAAGTGAGTTTGTTTGTTCCGCTTTCATAAAATATAAAAATTATTTGGTAAAGAGAAAAAAATATAGGATAACATTATCGTAAATTATTTCTTTATTCGAGATCCCTCTTAATAAAGGTATTAAATGAAAGGGATTGAAACAAATATAATAAAAAAATATATACAAATTGCAAATTATATATAAAAATTTATATGGCTTTGAACAAAAATAAAACTTGTAAATTTGTATTTTTTGCAAAGTATCACACTGCTTAATAAATAAAGGAATAAAGACATATTTACTAATTATACCTTATAAGCATCCTTTTGTAAACCTTTCACCACTCTTGTAAACCTTTCACCACTCTTGTAAACCTATCACCACATAGTAGCAACAAATAAATAAATAATTTTTCACGATGTTCCACACTTCAGTAACACTCTAACAGAACAATGGAGCTGAGAGTAAGAGTACACTTATTGGATACAGGCAGGCAATATCAGCTGCGCATTACGAAGTAGCAGAAGAGGAGGGAAGGATGCATATCTCAAGCTACGCTTACCTGAATATTATAACAGACGATTTATATTTTCACTACATATTTCTAATAATTGCAAAATACTACAGAATAACACGTTCTGCCATAAATCAATTTTTACACAGATAAAATTGCCAGTAATATTTGGTTTAAATTAAAAATAATAAAATATTTTCTAAGTTTACATCACTTTTTTTACTCTAATATACACAAAGTAAGCAGAATATCTATAAATATCTAAATTATTTTAAAATTAAAAATTACTTACTGTTTGGTTTAGAAAAAATTGCTTTCAAAAATTGTATAATTAACATTGCAGTGGTAATTTCACCAAATTTTTAATATTATTTAAAAAACGTGTTCAGCTACTTGTCTAAAAAACCAGGTCAATTTAAAATGATGAATAAAAAACATAATTGACATATTGAAAAAAATTATTTACCGTTTAATTTTGGTGAAAATGGCTCTCAAAAATTGTATGATTAACTTTACAGATATACACAAAAGTAGTAATTTCATCACACTTTTAATTTTAATTAAAAAATGCATCGAGCGACTTGTCTAAAAAACCAGGTCAATTTAGAATGATGTTATGTTGACATATTGGAAGAAAAATTATTTACCGTTTAATTTTGGTAAAAAACGTTCTCAAAAATTGTATGATTAACATTACAGATATACACAATAGTAGTCATTTCACCACACTTTTAACTTTAATGAAAAAATGCATCAAGCGACTTGTCTAAAAAACTAAATCAATGTAAAATGGTGTTATATTAAAATAAAAAAAAAAGTATTTACCATTTAATTTTGGTGAAAATCACTCTCAAAAATTGTATGATTAACATTAGAGGAAAAGTAGTAATTTCACCACACTTAATTTTATTTAAAAAACACATCGAGCGATTTGTGGAAAAAACAAAGTTAATGTAAAGTGATGTTATATTAACAGTTAAAAAAAATTATTTTCTATAAAACTTTTGAATCTTACTGCCACACGACAACTAAATAACAAAAAACGTCAATTTTTTCCTTTATAATATTACAGCCATGAATCACGTAATTTGCAAATTTTTACTAGATGTAAATATAACTAATTTATGAATATGGTTTTGTTTCTACCTGTGATTTTGCTTTCATTTTTGTTTGTATTAGACTATATTATTTAGGTGAAATAAAGATATTCGAACTATTGCTATATGTATGCTATTTTCATCTCACGCTAAGTTCACATTTCATTTGATAGCTTAAACTGACCCGATGTCTTCAGTAAGGCCCATATATTTTAAAATATTTTTAAACTGGGAAAATCCTTTTTATTTTAATACATCTAGAAATTTTGTCTATAAAAATGTTTTGTGCTGTTCCAGCATTTGGCGACTCCACTAAAACATCGGTGAGCGAATCTGCAGTGGTTGAGGATGCTTTCCATGTTTACCGCTGGCTTCATGCCTTGCTCGATGAGCAATTGAAAGATGGAGATATAACTAGCAAACCGCCTGTCTTCTTGTGGGGACACTCGTTAGGTATATTTAGTAAAATTGTTTTTTATTTAGTAAAATATAAAAATTTCTAACATAATGTTTTCTCTATGTAGAAAATTATATGAATGATGGCAGTATCAAAAAAACATAAATAATATTGCAAATATTAATATATACTTCATGCAAATCACTAACATTTTTAAATATCTACTTCATTGTGTGTATTGAAATGATTGTCACAATAAGGTACAGGCAAAATTATTATCCCTGCACAAGCAGAATAGCATAGATGGGCATACCAAGTCTTGGAAAAGAGAAGCTTTAGAGATATGATTGCGTTTCTGTATGTGTATTGCAACAATTACAAAAGCTATATGGA
Source organism: Druceiella hillmani (assembly GCA_039881145.1). Taxonomy (NCBI): domain Eukaryota; kingdom Metazoa; phylum Arthropoda; class Insecta; order Lepidoptera; family Hepialidae; genus Druceiella; species Druceiella hillmani. The sequence continues at coordinate 27,770,534 of JAYKKI010000013.1, read as the reverse complement.
CTCCATTTTGACTACTGGTTTCCATGTCAGCAAGAAACAGATGTAGATTTTATGTGAATGGACCCCATGTAGAAATCCCTATTAGAATTATTTTTGATAGCTTTTTCATCTTCATACCTGGTGGGAAGGGGTTTTAGGCTCGTGTTAATAGACAAAACATAAAGCCAGATTAAATTGCGATTATTTAAGTCTAGAATAATATGAATCGTCATATTATGTCTCTGACGGGTCAATAGACGTATTTTAATCTAGTATTAATTAATACGAGTTTGAAAATCAAAGATTAGTCGGTCGGAGATTTATGTTTTGATGCAATACGCAGTTCGTGTGCGCATCAATCAGTAGCTAACTTCAGGCACATCTTAATTGACATATTGAATTGTTTATTTTTTGGCTCGTGTTAATAGACAAAACATAAAGCCAGATTAAATTGCGATTATATAAGTCTGGAATAATATGAATCGTCGTATTATGTCTCTGACGGTTCAATAGATGTGTTTTAATCTAGTATCAATTAATATGGGTTTGAAAATCAAAGATTAGTCGGTTGGAGATTTATGTTTTGATGCAATACGCAGTTCGTACTGCGCATCAATCGTTAACTAACTTATGTTAATTGTCTGTCGTAAGTGTCATTTATAAATTTGACAAACGTATTGTGTTTTAGAAAATAATAAAATTAACACGAGAAAGAAAAACTGTACAGAAATAAAGAAAACCTTACTATTGCAAATATTGGTCCATTATAAAGATGTGACAAAAAATAAATGCACCGACAGAGCAAGCGTCAAAATGAACCAGCACTCAGATCTCTGGCTCACTTTCAGCCAACGTCAGTTGCTTCAAATGGAAGAATTGAAAAGAAATTGCGTGAAGCAGGAAATGGAGCAGAGACAACGTAGAGAAGACTAACCCCATGAAATCCGCAAGGAAATTTTATTGTATCAAGCATGAGAAGCGAAAGCTCATGCCAAACTTATGGAGTAGGAAGTGGAAAATAAACGAAATGTGCTTTAGAATATTCTTTTTTTTTACTTTTTTGCTTACCACTTTACTTTTTTGCTTTGCTTTCTACATGTTATATAAAGTTCAAATTGTAATATTATTAATAATTACAATATAAAAAGGATCCAGGAAAAGAACATTTTTAACCCATAATGTCGGAATACGAAAATAATTCGAGTGAAAATGATCGTTTGTCAAGTTGTAAAGAAAGTGATAGTGGGAGTGACATTGTGGTGCGCTCACAATTTGGCGTAATGTAAATTTTGAGTGATAGTGATAATAGTGACGATAACAATTATTTTGCTGATACGGAGGCAAAAACTGCGAAAATGATGATGTGACCTTGATTTCAGTTTTTGTTATAATTTTTGTTCACAATATATATTTCCATAATTTTCTTTGTATTTTATTATCCTTGTACAAGTTTTTATTAAGAAAACACCGAAAAAAATATTAAAATTGGATAATTTTTGGAAGAGATACAGTTTTTTTTCGAGACAAGGGTAAATGACATCAAAAACAAAAGATTTCTTTGGCATTTTTAAGTATATATGAATAAAAAAGGATGGCACTAAAACGGTTAAGAACACAATTTGTCGAAATATGTAAATATATGTTTTTATAAGGATTGATTAATTACCAAATGTGAAAAATAAAATATTCTAAATTAAAGCAGTGCTAACACAATTTATCTTTGATTTCTAACCGACGCTACTTCGCTGTAGATATAATATAATGATACGAGTATCCGTAATATTATCTAAGTATATTTGAAAATGAATTGTATGTTTAATAATGTTAGAGAGATGAGATATTATTACAAAGCAAAAATGTCACAATACAGTTTTCAAACCGTTTCAATGCATATAAATACCACTTATGGGTGATGTCATTCCAGTTGATAAAGAATTAATATAAATAAAAAAAAGACAACATGCTTTAGTAATATATTTAATAAGTAAAAGAAAAAATAATACCAAATCAGATAAAACATTACTAATAATATTTACCTTATAAAATCTTGATTGAAAACAAATGAAACAGTATTATACAAAAAATAGTATTCGTAATAGTTAACTTTTATCAGTACACACACACACGCACGCGCATGCACGCACGCACGCGCGCACACACACGCGCACACACACACACACACACACACACATATTAGTGTGAAACTTATAGATTATTTTCCAAGTCTTAATTGGTTGCAAAATAGGAATCAATCCAAGCCTGTAGCCTCACAAATCCCGAATCTATTTCTCAGTGAATTGGAGTTGACAACTTCTTCCAATACCTCCTCAGTCTTCTTGGGAAGCTGATCATTACATAAAACAACTCTGTTCTCTAAAACAGCACAGCTAACAATGATATTGACTATAGTCAGCTTATTACCTATACACGGCTCAAACATGGGAATCGCTTCTTCCAAACGCCAAATATTCTTTCCACTGTATTCCTTGTTTTTATATGAGCCTTATTATTATTCTGGTCACTGCATGTTTGTGGACTTACTAATGGTGTTAAAAGAAATGGAAGGCATGGGTATCCATTATCTCCTAACAAAATGTCACCCAATGTATGATCTCTTAGTTTAGTAAAGACTAGTGACTTTTGGAATATGTGGCTATCATGTACCTGTACGTAGCATAGCTTGCAATTATATCATGAAATTTTCCATGCTGGCCGGCTACTGCCTAGAAAAAGTAACAAATATTGCATGTTAAATACATACAATATTTGTTACTTTGATTATGTATTATGCTACTGCCTAGAAAAAGTAACAAATATTGCATGTTAAATACATGCAATATTTGTTACTTTGATTATGTATTATGCTAATGCCTAGAAAAAGTAACAAATATTGCATGTATATAACATGCAATATTTGTTACTTTGATTATGTATTATGCTACTGCCTAGAAAAAGTAACAAATATTGCATGTATTTAACATGCAATATTTGTTACTTTGATTATGTATTATGCTAGTGTCTAGAAAAAGTAACAAATATTGCATGCGCTGTATAAAATTTTGCTATACCTGAGCGAATTACCTAGGAAATTGTATTGCAAATTCAAGGGACACAAGTGTTACATTGCTATTATTGGAAAGTCTTTATAACCAAAGGCATTATAAATGAAATCCACTGTAGTTCCTTTATTAATGTTAAAAAGCTGTGAAAAAACTAAAAAATATAAAAAATAGTTCCTTTTTTGTTGTAAGAATTTCATTATAAAGTTATTATTTTCTTAATTGTAAGAATTTCATTATAAAGTTATTATTTTCTTAATTGTAAGAATTTCATTATAAAGTTATTATTTAATTAAGCAATATTGATAAATTTATAATTCCAGAATATTTTTATGAGTAATAACCAAAATAAATAACAATGAATAAATACAAAAAGAGTTGGATTGGAATAATATTTCTAAAACACTTTGATTCTGAATTGAATAACATTATCATTAGTAAAGAAACTAGATATGAATTATAGAAAACAACAATTCATAATTAAATATTTTGTAACTATTATTTTCATAGCTCTATTCACACCTTACTGCTCGCTATAACATTTTTTTATTTTTCAAGTACGCCCTATATATTATATTCTATAATAAAGTATGTTAATAATGGCCTTATATTTTTATTCCGTAAGATTAATTATCATTCAATAATTTTATATTACTGCATAGGAACAAGATGGTTATTGTTTGTCTTCTTAAAATTAATAATTTGATGTTTTTTGACAATCTTTGATATTTTTTACAGTTAAATGTAATAAATAAAAATTTTGTGCGTGTATTTAAGAAATACTAAAATACTTTTTAAAAATCACCAAGCATGTATAATATTACCAAATTATTAAATACTATATTTGACCTATTAGTCTTTACTATTGTATTGAATTTTTTTAAATTTTACGACATTAAGAATTTTCAAACAATTTTTTCCTCATATTTAATCTCAAAAGGTAGCCTCGAATTGCACGAAAAAATGAAAAAGCTATGCAAGTTAAAAAAATTAAACAGTTTTTTTGAGATCAACCTATAGTAAAATAGTATAAAAAGTAGTAGTCTGTATTAAAATACAGATAGATCTTTTATTTTTACTTTTAACAAACAATATGATAATGGTTTGAAACAAATGGAAAACATGTTATAAAATAATTTAATTTCGTAATAACTATCAAGAATATACATTTTAATATTGAAAATTATTAAAGAATATTATTTTGAATTTTTGCTAAATTCAAATTAAATCTTAAATCATTAATTTCTTTATCCTAAGCCATGGAAATGAATGAGTTTTCTTATGTCAAGGGTTTGATCTTGCGTAAAATTTATAGATAATTACAAAATATTATTAAAATAAATATTGAGTCTAATTTAATTTTTCCATGTTAGTTACTTTTCCTCAGTGTAATAGTAAGAGAGAACGTAATCAAATTCAATCTCAAATTTAACGAAAATCTTAATCAATTTCGACTTTCCAGCACCCAGGAAAAATGTTTTAGGTTCAGTAGCCCACCTGAAGATGTAATACAATGAAACCTAGGTCGTGGTAAAGAACTTAAAGTAGAAATAATACTATATCACATAGTTTTATTTAATTGTGAATAATGAATTTCTACAAAATTAACGCCAAATATATTCTATAAACGATGTTGTATTGAGAAAAAACCTAAATTTAGAGGGTGGGCAAGAGGTAGAGGGAAAGCAAGAGGTTATTCCACCATCTCGAAGCCACTGCTTCCCCTTGTGAAGATGTATTTATTTTGAGGAGATACATTTGAAAAATTTAAATACTGTGCTCAAAATAAACTTTTGGGATCTAGTGCATTGGGTTTAGTTAAATTGGATTGGATTGGGTTTGGTTAGGTTTGAAATAAAGTATGGAAATATGGATTTTTCAAAAATAGGGTATCCATGTTTCTGCTCCTCTTCTCCCCCTCCTGTTCCAATTATTAAACTTTGATAGAATGTTTCTAAATTATTACTAATGAACGACACTTGTTTTGAAAAAAAAAACAATTTGAAATAATTTCAGTCACATTTGTTACTTGTTCATGTTCATTTGTCACATTGTTTTTAATTTTTGATTAAGCATTTACTATTGCTATTGCGTGTTACAATCTTACATGTTCATGAAGAAATTGTTTATTAAATTATTTTTCTTCCCACACAAACTCGAATGAATCTTTTTAGGAACGGGAGTATCAGCTCACTTTCTGTCAAGACTGGCTCATGGTCAAAGGTCCCCAGAGAAGATGCCACTGCCGGTCGGATTAATTCTGGAGAGCCCCTTCAACAATATGGCTGAAGAGGTTGCTGAACATCCATTTTCTAAGGTATTTTTGTATTTCAAGATTATTTATCTCAGTTAGTACAACTAGCATTGAATCATTACTAGAAAAATTGTAGTTATCAAAAATTATGATAAAAACACTTTATTGTTTATGAATATGCATGTATGATGATCTAATTTCTATTCACTTACAAACTGTGTTTTTAATAAATTTGTTCATGAAACATTTCAATAAACAAATTTATTAAAAAGTCCACAAGTTAAGAAACAAACAAATCTCCAGCTCAACAAACAGATAGAGCAATACAAATTTGTTTGGAGACTGTTGGATTCTAAAACAAATGGATCAGTCTAAAATTTGTTGTGATATTGCTTGATAAAATTTATTTTTTTGTTCCAATATATCTGTCATGCGAGCAAACTCTAAGCCAAATAACAGCATTATTAATATTAATACAGCCTTAGTAATATATAGACAGAAATTGGCAGATATGAATACTGAAAATCTTAATATAGGTAAATTCTTATTTGTTGAGAAGAAATTGTTGTTGCTTGAAAAAAAAAGAAAATGACATGCTTCTTTAAGAAGAATGCTGTATATATGAAATGTCAGAAATATATGAACTTAAGAGAAACTTCTGTTAGTGAGAGAAACGGTATTGATAAAAACAATGCTGTAAAATACAGTTTGTAAGTACGTATATTGAAATGAGTATCTTAGGAAAAGATTCTAAGGTGGTATTTAGTATGCAAAAAATGCAAGTGAAATTTGTATTAGGCAAATTGAATATGTCAATCCAAAATTGCACATTTTTAAATGTAAAGTTAGTGTATACAGTGATGAACTAGAAAAAGAGCTCGGCATAGTGTTGCACGATCTTAGTAGTGATTATGGATACTGCGTATTGATAACTTTATGCTTCATTGGAAGAAATTGTGAGAGTAATACTCGATCACATCAAAGGTCTTTGCAAAAAGGTCATAATTATAATTTGAAAAAACATTCACTATTGTGATCACTTAAAATATACTGCCTGGGACATATTAATAATTTGTGCATTAGCCATAATATCTCATATCGTGCTAGACTCAACTAACAAATTTATAAATAATTGTAAAATGTGTAAAATGATGGTGGGCAACACCGATTTCATATTTTTAAATTTAAATTTAAAGGAACCAAATACGTTCAGCAGAAACGGACCTTTTGAATCTAAATATATAGCCCAGTTAGGTATATTAGGTACGAATATTATTTCATTTAAACACAAGTTGCAGGAGAGTTTAGTATCTCACTAAGGAGATACATTTTTACAATACGCACAGAATTATAAGAATTTTATTATTGTTGTAGCTCACCAAAATATTCAGGGTTGTGCAGGTAAAGAACAGCAAATAATCTGTATATAGAGGACAATTCTATTGATATCTTGTACTGAGCGGAAACATGAATTAAAAAACAAGACGTCATGGTTTATAATAATTGCAGGTATTATGATCTCATTAGTGGGACACTTATTTTGACTAAACATGATTAAAATTCTAAGATTAGGTCAGATATTATAAATATATTAACAAAATAATACTTTGAGTCAAGTTGTGCTGAATTTGATAGGTTTGAAATATTGTTTATAATATTTTTATGGATTATCACTGGGGAACATGGAATTATTTAAGGAAAAATTATAAAAGTGCCTCGTTAAATTGACACTAAATAACAATAAGGGAATTATTTTATGTGGGAATTTTAATATTCATAATAGGCATGACGACAGTATCAAATAATCATAAATTTAATGATTTTATGGGAAAATACATATTAAAAGAATTTAGAAGACGGATTTAGTTTAATTTAAAATTTTGAGATTAATAAGATTTTCAATAAATTAAAAGATTAAAATACTGCAATCGGCCATTTTGACTGAAACACGAATCACAGCGCATGACGTAACGTTTAGGTAAACAAACAAACTTCACTGTGTTTTGTTGTGACCGTACTACCGCTTACGCATTTGGATTGATTTTTTAATAGTTTATGTGTATTAAATCGACTTCACTTGACTCTAACACAATGGAATCAGGCTTTGTCAAGGCAAACAGCTCAAATTTGCCCAGGATTGATGTATTGATGTTGGGAGATTTCCTAACTAACTAATGATGTTGGGAGATTTCCTAACTGACTAATAAAGAACTTTGCTCGTCTGAATTTAGAAACGTCAAAACTTCCTTGTAAGTACATTTTGTTTATGTTTATAGATATTTGGCACTAGATACAACCAACTTAGCTAAAATTAAAATAGTTTTGAACTCATTGGAGTTTTTTTATTTTACTTTCATATGTTGTTTCTATAATAAGTATACTTTCATTGTTTACTTTTGAGGTTAGCTCTTTAATAGCATGTAAGTGATGTATAAGTTACTATATAGTTAAGAGTTAATAGGTACCCGATAAAACTACTAAATCTTTATAGCTACAGAGCACCTACTAGTATTTTTTCCTCTTATTAAACACCTAATACATGATAATCACCAGTCAGTGTGTATGTATTTATTCTAATTAATTTCAATTCTTTCAGGTCTTCAAGACCATCATATGGGGATGATGCTATCAGCTATGTACAGCTAAAACGGGAAGGTAACATTTGTACAGTAAAATGCAAGATTTGCCCAGAGCATAAAGTTCATGCAACACTATATGCTGTAACATTGATGGTTGACGAAGATGAAGAAAAAATAATATCAGTCCAATGCTATGATTGTGTTGCTGCCCAGGGTGGATGTGAGCATGCTATAGCGCTGCTTATGTGGGTCCATAGACGTAGTGAAGAACCTTCTCGCACTGAAGTTCAATGCTACTGGCAGAAATCAAAGTTGTCAAGAGTTGGCACTACCTTGAAATTTATATCTGCAAAAGATTTATCTGAAGGTAGCCCTATATTGCCTTCTAACTCTGCAGTTCTTGAAAAGTTTTTACAAGAAGGAAAAATGAGAAAATTAGACAACTGCGAGCTACTAAAGTTTCAACAAGATTATTATTGTAATAAACTACATAGTGTCTCAATGCACCGACTGGTGCTTACATATAAAGAAGAGTGCTGTGATTTATTTTTAAGTAAAGTCAATTTGACAGCAGAAGTTATAAATGAGGTTGAAAGAAAAACCAGGGACCAGTTTAAAAATAAGCTTTGGTATGAAATTAGGTACGGCAGGGTAACAGCTTCTAGAGCTTATGAAGTGAGTCGGTGCCAGACCAATGATGGGACTCTGATTTCTGCTATCATGGGGGGGAAGATCCCAGACACGCCGGCAATGAAACGGGGAAGATATTTAGAAAATAAAGTAAGAGAAATAGTTTCCAAGAAACTAGGAAAAAAAATCAATAATAGTGGACTGTTCATATCCCAAAAATATCCGATGATAACAGGTTCTCCTGATGGAATATGTGGAGATAGTATTGTGGAGATAAAATGTCCTATAAGTAGCAAAACTTATCTGAATTATATAAAAAATGGAAAACCCAGCAAGAAATGCTATGCCCAGGTACAAATGCAAATGTATCTAAGTGATCTAAAAAGCTGTTACTTCTGTGTTGCAGACCCAAAGTTTTGTACTAATCAAAATGTTGAGATTTTATGTATATCTTTTGATGAAAAGTATATATCAAGCTTTCTTCAAAGTGTTATTACATTTTGGAAATTCCAGGTATATCCATTATTATATAAAAGTATAGAATAGAAAATAAAAATGCAAAAATTTCATCTGTGTTTTATTTAATAAGAGAATCTTGTATATTAATCAAACCAGAAGCTATAGTTATCACATCATCAATAACTTTAACCAAACTTAAGTTAAGACAGGCATGCGGTTTTAACATGTTGAATCCACGTAACCGTCTTATTACCCGCTCAACATGAATTCGTAAGCTAGCTATTTGTTTTGTTTCTCTTGCTTGAGCTTTAGATAACTTAGTTCCAAATTCAACACTTGGAGGTCGTACTAAATGCACACCCATTTTTCTTAAATACACTTCCATATGCTTAAATCCTCTATCTGCCATTACCCACGTATTAGGTTGCAAACATTTTGAAAAGTCAGATGTTTCAACAATGCATGTGTCTGTTATTCGGCCTCCATAACCATTTGAAATATAGTTTATCAAACCATTAGGTACACAAGATATAAGGTATTTAATTGTGTTGGCTTTCTTGTAATCAGACCAGGAAAGAGCTTGATTTAAGGCTTTTGAAGGCTTTTGTGTTTCAATCTCTAAACAGTCTATTATACAAGTCACCTTATTGTATTTATGCCTAAAAGCCACGGGCAAATTATTTTTTATCAATTCCTTATCTAACGATACAATAAAAGGACGCATTACACTTGCTATAATAGGTATATTTTTAAAAAAGATTTTGCTTGGATAATTTCTATCCATGCCAAAGTCATCAGCAAGTTCACGGAATGAATTATTCAATCTAATCTTTTTTAGACATAATAAAATATGGTTTAACGGTATATTTGTCTCTTCCTGAATCAAGTTAACTAAGTAATAACAACTTAAAGGAATACCAATATAAGAACGGGGACTTTTTTAAATTTTTTTCAAGGTACACTCTAAAGCATTTAATTTTTCTCTCTGTGTGTCATCCTCTATCATCTCACTACAGTCAGATGTAGACTCCATTTGAAGAGATTTTATGGATATTGATGATTCTGTGTGAGTTACAGAGAGAGAATAAGAAGTATCACTATCTGATTGTTCTATTTCTTCAACTATCTTTCTCAAAACATTTACATTTGATCTTGATGGGTTACTATTACCACTTTGCTTGATTTTAAATGGTGATGTAGAGACAGAATGTAGAGACGGCTTCAATGGTGATGTCATCTGATTTACCAAACTGACTTGTGCTTGATTACCTTTACTTCTGAATGTTTTACTTATGCATACTTGAATTGATTTATCTAATACTCTTGGAGTCAATTGGTGAACTTCTTCAACATTCAGCTGAACTGTAAAACAAATGTTTTGTTATTTATGTGCAATGTTATGATTATGAATGCAAATAAGAGTTTACTAAGTCACAGAAAAAGTAAATTAGATAGTTATGAGTGTACTAACAATGTATAAAATAATAATGAGAATAAAATTAGCTTTTGCAACACTATAATCTAATAAATAAGTTAACAAAATATGTACCTGAACTACCAGATGCAATTTCTTTAGAATTTGATTGTTCTGTAATTATACTTTTTTCTTCAAAATGCTTTTCACACTCTTGAAGAGTCATCATCCTTCGTTTCTTAGCTATATGGGGTCGGTCTATTGTGTCAGATGTTCGTGTTTTCCTGTCTGGTTGGCATATAAATTTTTTGGGCATACATCCTGGTTTCATACGTACTTGTGACACCGACCCCATTATATGATACTCCATATAACTTTCCATGTCATTTGGCAACTAGAAAAACAAAAGTAAGCAATTAAAATTGATAATAAGAATGAAAACCAAGATCAAAACAAACATAACCTCCATAAATTAGTTATTTCATAGCCTCAATATTTTAACTGTATCACGTCAAACAAACATTTTAAATCTATCAATATATAATACATACTCACATCAATTATGTATGCGCATAGACACTGACATGTTGTTTACCTAAACGTGACGTCAGAGCGGACGCCATGACACCTGTGTGTTTTTTCGCGCACCATCGAAAAAATATTAGAAAAATGGCTTTATACTTCGTTAAACTCTAGTTAATTACCGAAATATGGTTTTTTTCATAAATAGTAAACGTATACCCCCATTACGGAAGAGGATTTCAAAATCTTTCGTCATGCCTATTCCTCTAAAACCTTCTTTCAAATTTTTTATGCAATTTTCACTTGAATTATTTGACAATTCAAAAGAAAATTGTTTTCAGATGAGTATATAATATAAAAAACAAAATATGACTCGTGACGAGTCATATTTTGATAACATATTTACAGATATGAGGATAGAAAATAAGAGCTTAATAAGATTGGGTCTGTCCACTAAGGACAAGTAATTAAATTAAGAATTTGTTCCGATAAGTTAAATGTGAGTAGTATGAGAAGATATATATCTTAACATTAATATGGAGTATCCTAAGAGTGTATTAGGGCAAATGGTTAAAAATGACAATGTAGTAAATTACAAAGATTTCGTTTCATACCAATTGAATTGAAACGTAAACAAGCAAAAAAATGTTTTAATGATTGGGCGATACCTACGATCAGAATATCTTGAAATAAAAATATACTGTAATGATTACTTCGAGGCTTACGTATCGAAGTATTTCGAAATTACTTTAGATGAAAAATATTTAACATACCTAATAAAATTAAAGACCATTTTAGTAATATGTGAACGATATACTGAGGAATAAATCATGTTTCATATAACAGATGATAACATTGAGATTGCCAAATGCTTCAACATGTATTTTTCAAATATAATGGACACCTAACTAAAAATTTACTTATTTCAAAGGAAGTAAACAAGTTTTGGCTAAGTAGTCTGTGCACTAACAAACATTTGAATTGAATCATTAGATGTAGGTCACATAAATGATGTATAAGAAAATATACCTTAAGTGAAACTAGTGAAGAAATTGTGGAAGGAATTATCAATGTCTTAAAAATGATTTTAATGCTAGTCTGTACACTGGACCGTTTCCGGATCTCATAAAATTGTCGAATGTAATAAGAAGGGTCCAATATATCTTGCGAAGAGCAGAATAGATCTCTCGGTATTCAGTAACGTTTTTGAGAAACTTATATAATACAATAATTTATTAGTAAATATGGATAAGTAAAATTTTACTCATTTTGATCTGAGATCGAGTTCAATGATTTGATCTAACTGCAACTGAAGACATAGAATTAATCATATTAAATTCTAAGTGAATCATTCATATCTCAGAGCTAGCTTAAAAATTAAGTGCTGTCACATTTGCCATAAAGAAAATAGTAAAAATGTACGAGGTGAACACCGTTAAAGCTTTTTCTTTTACTTTTTTTCATAGCAGCGTAGGTTGCTTTTTTGGGATACTGCTATAAATTCAAATAGAATATGTATTGCTCAGAAAAGCATAATTTGATATTTAGCAGGTCTAAGGTACAAAGATTAATGTGTGGAGGCATTTCGAAATATGAAAATTATGACTATGGCAAGTACTTATGTATACGAAAATATTATATGAAATTATCTATAAAACTACCAGTTTGATCATGCAAAGCGCTAATATTTCCATTATTTGTGAACATTATTTTATCCTTATCTCATATCACATTATCAGTCATTTTCACCTCTATGAAATTATCAGTTTGAACATCTCAAGATGATCAAACTGATAAGTTGTTTTTTCTCATTTCAGTCATATACTACTACAACATATAAATTCGCATTTCATAAAAAAAGAATTTAGTATTGATTAAGTTTCATTAGTTTATATTCTATTTATAAGTTAATGAATTTTTTAAAAATAAATTATAAATTTTTTTTTTAAATTTTACCTGTCGAGTTATCATTCGAAATCTGCTGTATCATTAATATGGTATAACAACTAAGGTTGCAACTATGAAATAAATGGACAATATGACTCGATTGGGGAGTCCCACAAAAATGTTGCTTATTGCCTATGAATTGTGACTGGCGTAAGTGAATCATTTTCATTTTGATAGTGTTTCATAAAAGATTAGAAATATTATTTTCTATAAAACTAAAACCAACTTGGTTTTAGTTAATAAAGGTAAGAGGATTGGTTAGTTCAATAATTTGTAAGTTTATAACTGCCTCTTTGGCCGATTGGTAGAAAAAAGGCGGAGTATTCAATTAATAAAGTGTGTTTATTATCAAAATATTGATATACCTACATATCACCTAGACAAAAACACTTCTTCAACTTTCATGACACTTTTCATACATGCTTTATGGTATCGGGTGCTTTTCAGTTTGCCCTTGCTCAATATTTTGCCAATATAATTGAGATACCTTTCCGATCTGACCATCCATCTCCACACAATGACAAGCACATCCTTTCTTCACGACCAAACTGTCGAAGTTTTCCCTTCTCAATTTTATTACTATACACCTTCTTTCAATCCTACCTGTTTCCTTGTCACACTATTCTTTAAACTATCATTAAATTTCAAACCACGCATACTGCTCAGGGAATGCATTTCCACCGCGTTTATTCTACTCTCATTCTGCTTTCCCCTACCCAACTTTTCCTTCCAAATATCGTTCCATATGTTTATCAGATTTATATTAATTTTTACATTTTTCATTTTTGATTATAGTCATATTAGGACTAATTTTTTCATTCATAAAGTTATAAGAAATTTTTGTCTTAAAATTATAATAGAGTGCATGGCATGCGAATTACATATGCCGCCAGGGCTGGTCATTCATATAAGCGAATTAGGTGACGGCTTAGGGTGCTTTTATGTGACAGTGCACTCAACCCATTCGTTCGTTTCGCATGATCTAACGAACGGTTTGAATGCGCAGCCATTTTTCAGTGCTCTAGTGATAAGAGGGTACGTTGTATGCGGTGCCAAGTTAATCAAACATCGGGCGAGCGGACAGGGCGGGGGGCAACCGTAAAACAATGTGCCTCGCCGCCCACGCAATCAACTCCAAATCTCAGTCAGTACGCTATGTGAATTTGATTAATTATTGTCTTGTTATCGCATTGTCGATGAAGAAGACAGTAGACAAACTGCTGCCACAGACAGTGATCATCATGAATAATAATAATAATTGCAATATTATTATTACTCATTTTGTTTCAATATGAATTTTGATCAGTGGAAAAGGGCACATTTTTACAGAAGAGAAGGAGAGAAACCTGACCAAAAGAAGAGTTCATTAACTCACCAAACAATAAGTAGGTACCTACAGGATAAAACGTATATTTAAAACCAAATTAACACATTCGTAACTTCCTTTATTAAACAAACATAAAATCCTTCAAAATAAAAAATTCCAGTAACATTACTGAATAAATTGCCTTTTTTGGGAATAAACATTTTATTTTAGAATCGTTACCACCCACGTGAAAAATCAAAACAAGCAGCTTTCTCGCTTAAACTTGAGGCTCTTCTCTTCATAACTCTAACTTCATGAATTCAACGGCTTACTTTGTACATTTTACGTACCTACAGGATAAAACGTATATTTAAAACCAAATTAACACATTCGTAACTTCCTAATAAATTAAACAAACATAAAATCCTTCAAAATAAAAAATTCCAGTAACATTACTGAATAAATTGCCTTTTTTGGGAATAAACATTTTATTTTAGAATCGTTACCACCCACGTGAAAAATCAAAACAAGCAGCTTTCTCGCTTAAACTTGAGGCTCTTCTCTTCATAACTCTAACTTCATGAATTCAACGGCTTACTTTGTACATTTTACTTGCATGTTATAACGAAACAAAACGCAGTATATATGAGATTTTGTGTATGAGAAGGGAATCTGCGATTTTTCGAGTTATTGCTGATCAGAATTGTTAGGCCTTACGTTACATTAGTTCAAAACCAGTGTTAGTTGGATTAATCGAGCATGCAAATAGTGTTATTTATCACAATTTCAAGAGAAGCCAATGGGACGGCATAGAAAAGGGAAGCCAAAGCCACGAATATTTAACATTGATTGGCAAGTGACGCCTAACCATTGTCAGAAATTAAAAATAAGATGAAGTATCTCAAATCAAATTAATCTTGATGGATTTTCAGACTAGAAGTTGAAACAAACAATCCTCCGACAAAAAGTTGTCCAACGAAAATCCTGCATTATTTTTAGCAATAGAAAATATCCCACAACATAGTGAAAGCAGTAAAAATCAAGAATTTGAAAATGATCATAGAAAGTGCTTCTGGTCCTGGTTGCCCTGCAACATGGAATGTCTCTACGGATTATCTGCGGCAAATTCCTAACAAACATGGCCCACATCAAGTGCAAAATATCAACAGTCTAATAGATAACAATCGAAGAAAGTTTTATACAGTGTACTATAAGAGAAGACTAGTCAGTGGTGGATGTGTGTCTCGTTCATTTTTTTTTTTTCTCTATTATAATCTGCAATCAGCATTTGCTTTTAGCGGATGTTTTGTGGGCGATAGGTCAGGTAGAGTGTGCCCTCCAATGAGAGCATCTACTCGTAATCAGGAGATTAGGACATCCTTTCTTTTGAGGCGCTTCTGATAACTACGAGTAAGTAGTTCAGTTGCGAGTTTGTTTGGGTGGCGTTCCAGCCTCTCTCTGTATCTTTCTGTCATTTGTGTAAACTCCGATTTCACAGTGTTCATACCCAACTGTTCATGTATTTCCATGTTAGTGATGTACCATGGGACATTCGAGATTGAGCGCAGTATCATATTTTGCATTCGTTGCAGTATGGCAATGTTTGAGTTGCTGGCACTTCCCCATAACTGAACGCCATGTAGCCAAACTGGTTTTAAGATGGCTTTGTAGATGAGTAGCTTGTTGTTTAGAGATAGTTTATTATGCCTCCCTAGGAGCCATAAAAGGTTGTTGTATCTTATCTTAAGCTCATCTCTCTTTGTTTTTATGTGTTGGCGCCAGGTTAAACGTCGGTCAAGGTGTAGGCCAAGGTATTTTAGGCTGCCTCGTTGGGGAAGTGTGTTGTTCTCCAGTTTCACAGCTGGACAGTTGCCCTTCCGCAAAGTGAAGGTGACATGGACGGACTTAGCAGCGCTTGCCTTGATGCGCCATTTGTGGAGCCAATTTGTTATTTTGTCAAGGCCAGTTTGCAACATTTCTGAGGCTTCATTAGCATTCTTACTGCTTGCCAGAATCGCCGTGTCATCAGCAAATGTCGCAGTTATTGTGCCCTCTGTGCTCGGTAGGTCACACGTATACAAGGTATACAATAAAGGTCCCAAGACTGATCCTTGGGGAACGCCCGCTTTGACTTCATAGAACTCGGAAGTGGCTTCAGCCTCTTTCACTTGGTACCAGCGTTCTGTCAGGTAGGAGTGTAGTAGTGGATAGAGGCTGTGTGACAAGTATCTTTTTATTTTAAATAGTAATCCCTTATGCCACACTCGATCGAAGGCTTGTTGGATGTCGAGAAAAACTGAGGAACAATACTCTTTGTTTTCCAGGGATTTCCTTATTTTCTCAGTAACTCTATGAACTGTATATAGTACATAGTTAGGGGTGGTTTAGCTATCTGAGGTCTATCGTAGTTCTTAGTGAATTTCCATAGTGAGTAATTAGTGTCCTCATAAGCAGTCAATGATTCAAGCTGTGTCTGCAGAGTATCATCACGCCAAGCCTGTAGCATTTCCTTTAGGGTTTTACAAGCACTATTTAAATTCTTCTTGTCTTCTGTTAGTCTGCTTTGATGCCAGATTCTACGAAGAC
Source organism: Druceiella hillmani (assembly GCA_039881145.1). NCBI lineage: Eukaryota > Metazoa > Arthropoda > Insecta > Lepidoptera > Hepialidae > Druceiella > Druceiella hillmani. Next base: position 27,753,799 of record JAYKKI010000013.1, on the reverse strand, counting down.
GTCTTTTGTGTAGGACTGCGCTTTTTATTTGTATGGGATAGTTCGTTGGTATAACTTGGGGGTCGAGTGGAGGAGTATTAATCCAACATGCTTCTTGTATCAGTGTTGTAATATGTGTTGTAGCGTTTTCCACTTCCTCTGGTGTTTTTAGAGCTACTTTTAGCTGTAGATGTTCTTCAACGTAGTCCCTAAATGATTCCCAGTCAGTTTTTTTGTTGTACAATGTTTCTGGCCTTGTGACTTCTATTAACTTCGTGCTTATGGTTAACATGACAGGTATGTGGTCTGAGGAGCTGTCATAGCATGATTCTGCCTTGATGTTGTATTTTGAAAGTCCTTTAGCCACAAAAAAATCCAGTAGGTCAGGAATTTTATTCGGGTCACTCGGCCAGTATGTTGGCTCGGCTGTTGTGGCAGTAGTCAAGTTATTACTGGTAATACTTGATTTGAGTTGCCGGCCTCGAGTTGTCTCGTTCATGACTGAAATATTCAGTTCTAAGGAATTTTCCACAAATGAAAAATCCGCTTTCTGTAACAAAGGGGTGAATGACTGAAAGAATATGTCGATGATATCATCAAATCACGTGAAAAGAGTTAGCTTGGATTGAAGACTAATAAAACCATCGATGAGGAAAATTTACTCTTAAGAAAAATACTGTCAACAGATTCTTGAAAGGTTGATTGCATTAGGGAGAGTTTTAGGAAGTCAGAACATACCTTTTTGTGGAACACATGACAAAATATTTATATCTGACAATGAAAACTTTTTAAAAATAGTCGAATATCTGACATTATTTGATCCTTTAATGGATGAAGATCTTAGAAAAGTTTGTAACAAAGATATATATATATATATCTTTGTTACAAAGATATATATATATATATATCTTTGTTACAAACTTTTCTAAGATCTTCATCCATTAAAGGATCAAATAATGTCAGATATTCGACTATTTTTAAAAAGTTTTCATTGTCAGATATAAATATTTTGTCATGTGTTCCACAAAAAGGTATGTTCTGACTTCCTAAAACTCTCCCTAATGCAATCAACCTTTCAAGAATCTGTTGACAGTATTTTTCTTAAGAGTAAATTTTCCTCATCGATGGTTTTATTAGTCTTCAATCCAAGCTAACTCTTTTCACGTGATTTGATGATATCATCGACATATTCTTTCAGTCATTCACCCCTTTGTTACAGAAAGCGGATTTTTCATTTGTGGAAAATTCCTTAGAACTGAATATATATATATATATATATATATATATATATATATATATATATATATATATATATGATAAAAATCTATATTTTAATGGCACACCTTGCTAAAAATGTTTCATTTTCAACAACTTCTACAGCTTTTAGAAGAGATTCCTTCCAATACTTTTTCTTAGGTAATATTGTTAGTTTGTTAGGAGAGAATAAATTGATTAGTAATTTTGCTACTCACAAAATTGTAGTAATAGTGGCCAATCATAAAATTAAACTGACATATGACAATGGCACAGTATGTTAGTGTTAAATTTTTAAGATAACCACATGAATTTCAAATTCTACATTCCATCTAGAAATAAACAAGTTATAATAAAATAGGGATCTACTTTATGGTTTAAAGTAAAATTTAAAAACACAGTAACTAGAATGGGTGGGTTAATAACTATTAAATCAGATTTGCTACTACCATCCTTAGGCAGTGTAATATAAGTTTTGAAAAGCTAAAATACAATAACTTATCGATAATTTAAAGACTTCCATAAAGAAATAAAATATGCTGATAATACAAGATAATCGATTTATCATAACTTTAAAATACTCAAATCGTAACTCACAGAAACTCGTAGGAATGCAATTTTTGTTATTATGATACCTTATAAATATGTTTTTATGGCACTAATCTGGCTTATTTGAACAAGTGGTAGAATTTCTGTTTGCTTTTAAATCAATTTAAAGTAACTAAGGAAATATTTCCCTGATTAGAACTGCACCTCTGACCTTTGAGTATTTGTACCACTAGTCTTTGGTAATAATAACTAATGGTCTTTTTTATGTAACTTTTGTCCTACAATTTAATTTTAAGTTTTTTCTTAGTTCCTATTCAACATAGATGTAACTATACTCAAATATCGGAACTAAAGAAAGTGAAATAATTCCAGATATTCACATGGTTGCCCCATTTTCACTGGTCATTTGTGGCGCCATTCGTGGATAGTGCAGACTACAGCTTCCGTTCAGACCTATTCCTGTCTGAGGAGGTGGTTCGTAGGGTTCCAGTGATGGTTCTGCATGCTCAAGATGATAGAATTATACCATGTCGGTTGGGTATTAAAGTGAGTAAATTTTCGTAATAATACATTAATCAATGGACGTTTAAGATTCATTTTTATCGTGAAGAAATGAATGATTTTAAATTTTTTTTCAATATAGTAATGTTTCCAGATTACAAAAACATATTTTTGTTACAATTGCTTGCAGTCAGGACGCTCCATTGGATAATGCCTGGCTTCATCTTGTATCATTCCAAAAAAGTATTGTAGCGAAATTGTTTTTATAGTGTCACTTGTTAAGTTCTCTTAATTGAAAAGGAGGAACATAAATTTACACAAATTAAATTGTTTCTCATCGTAAGTACATCTTCGCAAAAAGCTTATTTAATGAGAATTCTATAGTAAAGAAGAGAATTCTATAGTAAGAAATTGTATAGTAAAGAAAAAGGTATCCTCGACAAAATAGAAATATTGAATATATTTGGCGTTAATTTTGTAGAAATTCATTATTCACAATTAAATGAAACTATGTGATCTAGTATTATTTCTACTTTCTTAATAGCCCACCTGAAGATGTTGTAATACAACGAAACCTAGGTCGTGGTAAAGAACTTAAAGAAAGTAGAAATAATACTACATCACAAAAATAGAAATACTAAACCTATAAAGGGGCATTTATGTTAACGCCTTGAGCGCACAGGCCACTTTTACGTAACATCAAAATAATGTGTGACTTTGAGAGTATTGATTGTATTGCAATGAATTTTTTCTTTACGAAAATAGAGAAGAGATGTAGTTACATCATAGTTGAAGCATTTGTACCTTACATATGTACTTACGAGCGTAAAAAGTAATGAACAAGACAAAACAAATTCTCCGTTTCCGTAAGAAAAAAGGTTTGGAATGCAATTTTTATTATTACCATAAAAAATATAAACTATAATGAAACATAAAAAATGTAAATAAAAAATCACGTATCCTAATAAATATTTATGTTATTAAGCTAGAAACTTAGTGGAAAAGATAATTGAACAGCGTGGACGAATGTATCATCATTCAATTTATTATTTCTTTGTATTTCTCACATATATATATATATATATATGAATTATATATATATATATATATATATATATATATATATATATATATATATATATATATGATTGGTCTTTTTTTGTAATTTGCTATTGCTAAATATTAAGCTATGATTGAATGTCATAATAAACTATGTACTGTGATTCGCCATCCATACATAATCACGATTTGGAATTTAGTGTATTTTAAGATAAAGTTATAAATATTATTTTGTAAGTATGTATTTCAGCCTTATCCATATTTTCTGCGAAGACTGAAAATATGTAGTGTTTAATATTATTATGTCAAAAGCACAAATACTAATTTTTCACAACATGAATGTATTACCTACTATTTTTTCACAAGCGTAAAAGCACTACATACTTAAAAAATTATGATATCTGGCATCACTGCTATGGTTTCCCTATAATCTTTGTGTAGGCTTCTAAAGGTTCATTTTTTTTTATAATTTTAGGTTCAGTAGTCTTGGAAATAGGGAGGGAAATAATTTTTTTTTTTGGATATTTTTCAGAACATCCGGGAACTAACCATACCCCACTCTATATAAAACTCCTATGTTTTATAATTTTTTTTCGAGGGCTTAAGTCAATTAAACTTTTTTATTGCGATCAATTAAACATTTTTATTGCAAAACTATAACTCATTCCATTGGATAATAATATGTAAAATAATTATGTACCAAAATTATGTTATAATTCGTATATATTTCAATAGATAACAGTGAACAATTTTCATACGGACATTTTACGGAGAGATTTACAAAATTTTTCACTATTATCTATTGAAATATATGCAAATTAATATTCTTTATTATGTGACAAATTTCAAGTTTCTACATAAAGTAGTTTGTTGGATAAATAGGTCTGACAGGCAGACAGACATATAGACATTCCGGTGATCTTGTAAGGGTATGCAACTCTAAACTTTTTTGAGGTGCCTTTTTGAGGTATGCAACTCTAAACATTGTAAATAATTACACAGGTCTACAATGAGGTGAGGAAACCCTTTTAGATTTGATGATCCCCTTTTAGATTTGATGACTGATTTTGATACATTTTGGGGCGCTGATTACGGGAATAAGGCTAAAAAAATTGCATAACGTCAGGATTTTTAGTTATTTAACATAGTTTTTTTTGCCGAAAGTACCTAGACCTACTTAGCCAAGAACTGATATTTTATTTTAATTGTTTCTTATTGAACAAAAAATACACTGAATAGTTGCAGTAGACAACTATAATGTAAGTAATAGTTAAATATAATGTAATAAACTAAGTGACATACCTTTACTATTGGAAAAAAGGTGGATTTTTAGCTACAGACCTCATTTAACCATAATTAACTTAAATCATTAGAAGAGGGTTAATGAGGGTAGATTAGTAGATTTTTGTATAAATAGCAACATCATTGTTTTTACGAAATCAATACTTCCGTGCAATTCGTAACGCTCAATTAAAAGATATCATTGCGAAAGTTTTGAATTCATCGAACAATTTTAGTTATGTTTGTGGACAGTTTATGCTGACAAAACAGCAGTACAACATTACCGAAGTCATAAATAATGTTTATAACATGTATTTCGGCCTAGCAATCGCTAACCAAGATAAACAGTGGGTCCCACATAAAGTTTGTGCGATATGTATTCGTGAACTTCGAAAATGCTTAAAAGGGCAGAACAATACCTTTGATTTACAATCGCCTATGTTATGGAGAGAATCTCAGAATCACACCGAAGACTGTTATATTTACTGTTGCAATACTACAGGCTACAATTCTAAAACAAAGGACTTGGTATATCCAATTGTGCAATCGGTAATGCACACGGTGCATCAAGACCCGAACGTTGCACTGCCGTCACATCCATGTTTGGAATCAGTAAAAACTCAAGACATGAGCAGTGATGTCGAAGAAGTATCTCTACCTGACGCTCAATTTGACCCAAGTGCAAGTGGAACACAGTTATTTTCACAGTCAGAACTGAATGACTTAACGAGAGATCTAAGCCCGCCATAGGATGCAGCTGAACTCCTCGGATCAAGACTATCGGAAAAGGATATGCTTACTCCTGGCACTTCATTTTCTTGGTATCGCAACAGAGCACATTTTGCTGAAGATTGTGATCTAGTGTATTGCAAAGACATTCCTGGCTTAGTGAAAATATTTAACATCGAATATGATGCGAAAGAATGGAGATTGTTCATAGACTCATCAAAGCGAAGTTTAAAGCAGTCCTTTTGCATAATGGCAATAAGTACGCTTCATTGCCAGTCGCTCATTCTGTACATTTGCAATAATGCTACGACAATTTGAAAAATGTGTTGGATAAAACAAAATATGTACAACACAGGTCTGTGGAGATCTGAAAGTTATAAGTATGCTGTTCGGTCAACAAGGTGGCTACACAAAATACCCTTGCTTTCTCTGCGAGTGAGATAGTCAAGACAGAGGACAACATTGGACAAAGAAAGAGAGGCTACTGAAAACTGAACTAGTTCCTGGAACCAAAAATGTTGTAAGAGAAACTTTAGTCCTAGGGAAAAAGTTTTGCTATCCCCTTTACACAAAAAACTGGAAATGATGAAACAATTTGCGAAGGCGCTAAATAAAGAAGGAGAAGATTATAAATATTTACACCAAATTTTTCCATCTCTGTCTGAAGCTAAAGTGAAAGAAGTAATTTTCATTGGCCCGGACATAAGAAAATTGATGAAAGACACAACATTTGATGAAAAATTAAGTGAATTTGAATTAGAAGCTTGGAAATATTTTAAAGAAGTAGTGAACAATTTCCTAAGAAACCCAAAAAGTCGAAATTATTAGGAAATTGTGAAGAAAATGATTAAAAATTTCGGAAAAATGAGATGTTCGATGGGCATTAACTTCACTTCCTTAATTCACACTTGGACTACTTTCCTGATAACTTGGGAGCTGAAGTGAAGAGCAAGGTGAAAAATTTCATCAGAATTTGAAAGATATAGAACGTCTCTATCAGGGAAGGTGGATTAAAAGGATGATGGCAGACTATTTTTGGTCGCTAAAGCGAGATGATCCAAGTCGGACTTTTAAGTGAAAATCTTACAATCGGAGCTACCACAAAAAAAAGCAAGATACCACAAAAGTATTTAATATTTCTAATTTATTTATTAACATCATTTAAATGTATTTATATTTTTAAAGTCATGTAATTGTTTTTTTATTGTAATATAAATTTTTAACAATTAAATGAAACTACATGATGTAGTATTATTTCTACTTTCTTTAAGTTCTTTATCACAACCTAGGTTTCGTTGTATTACAACATCTTCAGGTGGAATATTAGCAAAGAAGATTCTTTGCTAATAACAACAGTTGTATTACAACATCTTCAGTTGTATTACAACATCATCAGGTGGGATATTAGCAAAGAAGATTCTTTGCTAATAACAACAGTTGTATTACAACATCTTCAGTTGTATTACAACATCATCAGGTGGGATATTAGCAAAGAAGATTCTTTGCTAATAACGTCAAATATATTCAATAAATTTTTTACTTAGTAAAGTTGGCTTTTTTTGTGATTTCATGCATAAGGCTTTTCCAAAAAAACTGAGGGTGATGGGGGAAATGAAAGTATATATTCATGTACGTTATACATTAATGTTATGGTATTTTTTTATGATTATTATGGAATTTCTTGTGAGGGAAAGACAGCTCAGTGAGCCAGCTCAGTCACCCAGACCATCTGGACAGTCAGATAGCTCAGTCACCCACACCATCTGGAACTCTTTTTCCACAGCCGGATTCTGAATAGGTTGATGAAAAATATGTGATACCCGAAAAAATATCCCTCTCAAATGGTGAGAGACATAATGGAACATAAATTTGTTTTTGTATTGGTTTATGGAACTCTCTCTTAGAAGGTGCACAGTGTAGAGGAAATAATTAAGAAATAATTAATTTTTTTATCCAATGGAATATTGGTTTTAGGTGAGACCACGTTGCCATTGAGTCATGTTGGTTATTAACAGAGAGAGTACAAAACGAGTGAGCTTTGACAATATTATCGAATTCTCTTAAATATAATACACCAATATGGACGATTACCTGTTGTCTACCACCGCCAAATTGAACTGCTTGAATTTTCTCCCTGTAGTGACATGAATAATTTTCACTAAAATCTATGTGAATTAGCATGTCATTTTCTGATAAAATATTTTTTAACTGTACTATTGCTTGATACAGGTGCGCAATGTTACCAGAATGTTTCAAAAATGATTGCAATGTATCTTCTAATGGAAGAACTAGTTTTTTTCAGAATAATACTTATTTATGGTTATTTATCAGCAATGAATGTACTGTCATACATCCATTGCTCATAAATAACCAGATCATCTTGTTGTGGGAGATCATACTCTAGGGTTCCTTATAAATAACACATTATCTAAATAAACATTTTGTACTGTAAATATCACATATTATTGGTTTTAGCGGTTTTGGTACTCTGTTATGTAACAGAACCTTAGTTTCATGTAATTTAGAAACTATAAGCTCTATATTTACGTGGACGATGCATTTTCAAGTGTCTCGTTCCTTAATGTTAGGCCAAGTAACCCAATATGGTCTGAATCTACAGAATGATGACAAACTTATTTTGTAGGTGACAGAAGTCAAAATTGTTTGTGCTAGTTGTGTATATTTTCAGTGAGCAGATGCTTTCATTTCACTCATTTTCCTAATTTAACAAAATCCTTTTTTCCTGGACATATTCTAAAATTTTCATCTTTTTCCAAGAATTTTTAACATCTTGCTTTCGTGTTAATATTTTTGAGTTAAGTTTCCTATAAGCACCTCTTTTAAGGTTCTGGTTTTTGAAAAAAGGCTTCAATAAATGCAACAATCGTCTCTTTTTAAGAGATCTAACTTAAAATTGTTGTAGTACTTCTGTTTTGCATTGTGAGTCTTTTTTGGTCTTTCACAAGATTGAGTCAGTTCTTTTTAAGTAAAACAGAAAAAATTAGTCTTTTTTTTTAACAATCTCAAGCACCTTCGTAGAAGGGAGTCCGGTTTAGCCTCTGGTGAAGATATTTTATTTCATTTATTTAGCCTGATATAGCTTTTCCCATATTTCTCTCTTCTATTAAACTCTTCTTTCAATTTCTTTTCTAATTTAGCTGTTTTGGCACACATTATTGCACAACACGTTCTTAGCAGTTGCCGTCTTCGTTATGCAACAGCATCTCTATTAATACTGCCAAATTTTTGCATAACTTTACTTTCTCTATAAACTGAACTTTTATTCACCATTGCTTCGTTTTTTTGTCGTTTTTCCCTTAATCTCATTTTACAAGCATCTTCACTTACCAGTATTACCTGACATTTTTTTTTCCTGTAAATATTTAAATATCTCTTGCGCGAGTCTTTCGAAAATTTCAGTCTTTCTAAAATTTCCTTCCATCTTTAATTTAGCTTCTGCTTCCATTAGTTTTTTTTCTGGCCATTTCTTTCTCGTAAGGCCTTAAAAAAGCGAAGCCACTGCAACCTTTCCACATTTATTATTAGACATCATTCCTTTACACAATCGTCATTCCCTCATCAGAAATTTGTATGAGGGAATGACGGTGAGGGAATGATAAAATAAAATGTTAATGACAAAAGAAGACAATATAGCCTTACTTTTCCATGTAATTACACAAATCTTTATTATGCCTGGAAAAACATTCAAACGTATAAGTAAATGTTACATAAATAAACAATTCCCTTTTTTTACACGGTGTGAGGAAGAGACAGGTGAAAATGTAAATTTGAGAAATTTAACAATAACTCTTATCGCTCACACGGATATTTTATCCCACGGTGAAATAGACTATGAGGAATGATTCGTTTTTTAATTATAAATATATTTTGTGTTTTTTTTTATTTGCCTTATCCAAAGTATATGTAGTGTGCACTTATGTACCGCCAGTACCATTATATACGAATAAATAATAAGATAGCAAACAGTTTTTAATAAACTTTTCAAATTAAAATTTAAAATGTATTTAAATTTGCCAGTTGGGACATAATGAGGGAATGATTTTTCATGGTATTACTTCAACATATTTTTTAAATTTATTATAAAAGAAATTAATCTGTTTTATGATTTGGTACACTTAGTTACTTAGTTTCATATGAAAATCTACTTAACGGTAACTTTCAATCCTGTTTTACAAGAATCAGGAAGCAAACGTATTTTGATTTTTTTTGGAGATTCAGCCATTTATTAATTACGTTTCAAAAAAATCTTTATTTTATGCATGCTTCATATTTAAAATGCTCTATCTTTACTTTGAATAAGGGTACTTTATGATATAAGATTAAAATTTTTCCTTCATACTTCATATGTACGGGACATAGTATGACTATCTTAATTTTTTATTGAAATCGGTATTACCGGACACTTTAAATAAGTTCGGTCTCTAATAATATTACTCATTATAAAATATTTAATTTAGTACCAGGCATATCAGACCCGTGCCACAGATGCCGGGTTATGTGCTAGTAGAATTCTTACTAAGGTGATTCTGTACACACATATGTATATAAACATTTAAGTATACGTAGCATTTTGTATTAAAAAAATAACAGTGTTATTTTTACATTTGTAAAAATATTGTGAATATCTCGAAAATCGTGAATTTTAGAATCATTGTTACAGTTTTCCAGGAAAACTGAATAAAACTTTCAATAAGAGTTTTTTATAAATGTTGATTTTAGTAGTTTAAGAAATGGGAAGAGAGAGGACGTTTTTGACAATATCTTCAGAACTAACTTACTTGACGTTCTGTAAAATATAGTTGTAGAATCCTAAAAACTTGTTCCGTCATTTAACACACATGACGTAGAAAATCGAAAATATTTTCTTTTTCTTTCACTTTTGTTTGCCCTCTCTCAAATTTCTATATAAATATTAATAAGTGTTGACGGTTAACTTATATGCGGGTTGATATTTTTTGTCACTATACCAAATATTAAGTTTCCAACTAAAACGATTTTTCTGAGAAAAACGGCTACGACAGAGGACAATCGGATGAGCCCGTAAGGGATCTATAGAATAATCTCAGATTGGATACTTACCTAACCTTTGTATGTTTTTTAGAATAAAGTACCAAATTTGTTAGCTAATTGGTTAAAAGCGATTTAACTTTCATTGGTCAATAAATAAATACTAAGATGATTCTGCAAGTGTTTCGTTTTTGTCGAATCGTAAAACGTTTCAATGTAGCCGAATGGAACTGAATAAGATGAAAGCAAGTAGTTATTAAACGTTATATGGACATTAAAAACACAAGACGAATAATAATAAATAATTAACAATAGGGACCGGATTTTTTAAATTAAGGCATATTTAAAAAATCGGAATTCAAGTTTTTTACAATAATTGAAAACTTACGTACTTAATAACTTGTCTTTACATACTTTAATCCTTGTTAGAAGTGAAGTCTATTGCAATACATCATTCAAATTTGCACGTTTTTCTAAGCTTTTGTAAACTTTCATACCTGTATTTCACCACAGAATTGAAACTTTGTTGGACAGACATGTTTTTTGTGAGCTGGACTGACACGGATACACCCATACTGTCTAAGGCATCTTTATAAAATGGGAATCAACATTTTTACAATAATTGAAAAATGACGTATCTGACCAACTTCTATTTACACATTTTATCCTTATTTATATATCTTATTCTTAATGATATTTTAAAAACTGTTCAAAGTGTTCCATTTTGCTCGCAATTGTAAATTGTTTTTCAAAAAATTTGATGTCACTCCGTATCACTTTTCATTTCACGATTTTGAAATTATAGTTACATTGTCAATTATTCCTTCCCACACATTTGCGCTGAATTTCACTGGACGGTAATTGTCTCTAATTGCACGGGGGTTAGTGCAAGCTCAAAAATGATTACTGGATGTTTGCTTTTTCACCAATCACTGTCGCGCCGATTAACTGTAGGGTAGTAGTTCATGCGCATGCAATTAAGCCAAATGGCATACTGACTATAGAGGAGCCGTTTCATGGAGAATTGGATAGATATGGGGGTGGTTCCTTTATACATGCCACGCGCCCCATTTTTTTATGTTGATCAGTGCGGCAGCAAATTTGTTTAGAATTACTAATTTATTATCTCCATGAGTTTTCGTATGTATGTAAAAAAGTTGTAAAAAAATATATTTTTATAATTATTTTAATTTTTTATTAAAAGTTAAGAATCGATTTTCATATATAGCACCCGGTATGAAATTTTATGACGAGTAAAATCAAAGTTCAATCTATGAAGTTCAGAGCGTTAAAATAAATTAGGCGTTAAGTGGCCTCTCCGCACAACGTTTCTGCTCATCTTTAGAGTGAGATATAAATATATTTATTTGGCATCGCCTGGACAGTACGTACTACGCAATAATCGTTATCTAATTCCAGGTACATCTTTAATTGACATATTGAATAATTTACTGACAGTTGTAAGCGTCGTTTGTTTTGGCTGAAAGTATTGCGTTTAACAAAAGTAGTGAAATAAATGCAAGAAAAAGAAACTACACGGAAACAGAAAAAAGGCTATTGTTGCAAATATTTGTCTCTTACAAAGATGTAATTGAAAATAAATGCACCGATGGAGCAAACGTAAAGATAAAAAAAAGGCCGAAATATCTATATAACGCTAGTAGTATTATTAATGAAAGGGTAAGTACAGTCAAATATTCACGTTTATAATGAAAATAGAATTTATTTATTGAAAGGCTCACAAAACAAGTTACGGTCACGTAGATGTATAATAAAAAGAACAGAGTGTAATACTAGACTATAACTGCAATTATGTGTGCACAAAATAGTTAGAGTATTTATGTATACATTTTCAATGGTTACTTGTGTTATTAAATATATTACAAAAGGTATTGATCAATTATTAAATTGGTATTAACTTATATTATTTTCTACATTATGAACAAAACATTAATTCTATCATAGCTGGTTTTAATTTATAAATGATATGTTTTCTTTTTCCTATTATTAACATTTAGTTAATAATTTCGATTCAAAAATGTTCAAGGACAGATGTTGAGAAACAATTACGTTATGCAATCGGCACATTCGAATTTTGTGGTTATAAAAAGAGATATTATTGTTATAAACTTGTAGTAGGAATAATCTCTGTAATGGTATAATGGATTTGAGTCGAGTGTTGAACTTGAGTAGTGAGCGGAAATAGGGACAATCAACATGCAAATATATGATTTTATATAAATATAATAGATTAGCACGTTTTCTTTATACAGCTAGTGATGACAAATTAAATCTCTGTGCAAAAGGAAGTCAACTGTGCCGACTTTGGCTTAATATAAAAGCCAAGCAGCGAAGAGAGTTGGCAAGGGAAAGGTAGCAGTAGATGGCCACCGGCGGAGGAGACACGATTAACTACATCCAAATTAGCTCCATCGTTTCCTTAGTAGCGCTAGAGCTAATTGTGGAAGTCCCTTCAAAAGATTCTACCCAGCAATTCAATCGAGGTAAACAATGGGAATTTCGATAAGTGTCCTATTAATCTTTTATTTATAGTGTTTATTAGAAACTGATTAATATAGTAATGGGGCACTGAAAGTTTTTAGGTTGATTAAATTGAAGTGAATTTTATTTTAATTTATATTTAATAATTACAAATTGTAAAACTCATTTAAGAACCTTTCTATTGGACTTTTATTTTATTTTCTTTCTAGTGATAGGTGAAAATGTATTGAAATTTTAAATTTGTAAGTCAGTTATCTACAGATACGTATGTTCAACAAAAAAAAGTGAAGTTTTTGCTGAAGCCGCGGAAACTTTGCCAACATCATCTGAGGCAACGAAAGATGTTCCTGCTGGTCAGTCTAGGGATGAGGTGCAGGAAACCATGTAGGACGTGGACACGAATGTACCAATACGCAGAAGACGCACCAGCAGCCAGCATTCGGATATCCGGCTCAATTTCAGCCAACGTCCTTTGCCTCACATGGAAGAATTAAAACGAAATTGTATCAGGAATGAAATGGAGCAGAAATAACAAAAAGAAGACGAGCTTCATGAAATCAACGAGGACATTTTGTTAAGTCAAGCTCGAGAAGCAAAGGCTTGTGCTGAAGTTGCAGAGGGAATTGAAAAATAAATGAAATACATTTTTAGAAGATTCATTTTTACTTGTACATTTTTATTCTATTTTGAGTTTTTAAATATTTTTTTTTCTTGTTTCGTTTTCATTTTTGATATACCTTGTTTATGTACTATTTTTATTTTCATTACTAGTAGTTTTATAAATTTTTCTGCTTATATTGTGTTTTATTTCATATTTTTTAAATTTCTCAACAGTTAAATCTTCAATAATAAATCATATAGTAGCACATTGTTTAAAACAAATTGGTTGTCTGTAAAGTTGGTTTACGGACGATAGTTTTACGTGATAACGTCATAGAGAAACATTGATGAAAAATTGCACACTTTTATGAATTCAATTGAATTATTATCACTGAATTATTATTATTTTGTATAATGCAAAGAAGGAGTTAATTGAAAATTACAATTTTAATTCAAATATTTCTTTACTTAAATTATACAGATTAATTACAAGTAACAATGTGCTATTAACAATTTATTTACAACTTATATACATGTGTTATATTTAAGATCTTCCAATCTGCGTTATTCTGCTAAGGATAAGATGATGATAGGAAAAGAACGAAATCAAGGGGAGTGTTTCAAGTGTAATGTGTCTTGAAATAAATTCCGACGCTTGTGCCGATCGTGCCTCTCTATCACTTGTTCTGCGCTCTCGCTTGCACGCTCAGGCTCAGGAGGAACGTGACACTTTTTCATGCGTGCAGCCGGTGCTCATCGATTTATAAGACGTTATCACGTCAAAAATGTTAATGTTTATATTTTTGATCTTACACAAAAACGGTGGGAATTATTTACTAATTGTTAAAATCGCATTTACATTGTTAATGTTTCCAAATAAATGAAACTACGTGATGCAGTATTATTTCTACTTTCTTTAATTTCTTTACCACGACCTAGGTTTCGTTGTATTACAACATAAGTAGAAATAATACTATATCACGTAGTTTCATTTAATTGTGAACAATGAATTTCTACAAAATTAACGCCAAATATATTCAATATTGTCAAGGTTTGTTAATAAGGGTCTATAACTATACATTACAATTTGGTAAGAGATTGAAAAACAAATGTTCAATGAAATAGTGTATTAATCAATGAAATAGGATTTTCATATTGAAATCCTATTAAAGAATTGTTTGTATTATCTAGTCTAAACTAATTTAATGCACGTTTTTGTTTTAGTTATGGGCAAATTTAACCATACATTGCATTTCAATAACATAATTTTTGCTTAATGTAGCTTCTGTCATCATTTGTACTCGAATTCAATTTGTCGGAATACTTTTTTTTGTTGAAATATGTTTTTGCAAGTATTTGGTAATTTAACAATTATCAAATACGAAGAATAAATATGTATTGATAACTTCCTGAATTAAAGCAGTCACTAGCTTATATCATCTAGTCCAAGCTAATTGTAAAGTGAACCATCTAGTGGAAACTAATTTTAATGCACATTATAATATTCTAGCTATAGGTAAAGGGAACCATGTCACTAATCAGTTTGAATTTCGATAATAGAATTTTTGAATTCCAATATAGATACTACTAAATAATTTTTCGAAATACAATATATCTTTTTGTAAAAATTTATTAAATTATCAGATGTGAAAACTAAATAAGTATTAATAACTTCCTAAATTAAAGCAGTGCTAAGGCAGTTTATCCCCGATTTTTAATTGGTCCTACTTTCCTATAGATACATATAATTGTACAAGGTCTGTGGATACAAGTATCTGTAATATTATACATGCATTTGAAATTGAATTGTATGTTTATTAATGTTAGAGGGGTGAGATTATTACAAAGGAAAAATGTCACAAATAATACAGTTTTCAAACCTTGTCAATATATATAAATATCAGTTATGGGTGATGTCATTCCAGTTGATAAAGAATTAGTACAAATAAAATAAATATGAATAAAAGTATATATATTCTTTCACTGTCATAAGAGACGCATTTATTTACCCCCCTTTACCTATTTTATACATTCCAAGACAATACACAAGGATTAAATACCAGTCGCGCGGCGGAACTGACATACATCATTTTTTTTTCATTATATGATTTAGTTTCCCATTCTTGATCCCTTCTGAAAATTTAGTCACTGACCAAAATATAACCTACCTATCTATTTATTTTGTTATTTTCTTGCTTATGTAAACAAGAATATAACAAAATATATTCTTGTTTACATAAGAATATAACAAGTAAAGTAAGTCCAAACTATGAAATTCCTATCATTGAATAAATTATCACTTTTGATACTTTATTATTAGTGAAAATTAATTAGATTCGTGAAAATTTAGCTAGAGGTATATTATATACTAGGGGTATAGTAACCCAATTGAGAAATGCCAGAGATATGAGGTAACACAGAAAGAAATACAGTTGAATTGATAACCTCCTTCTTTTTTGAAGTTAGTTAAAAACATTTTTGCTTGCGGGAAATCTTTACACATATTGCCTCTGGGTGAACCTTTTAGACTCACTGTTTAAGAGAATTTTAAAATGTACAAATAGAATAAATATTTCGTCATAATAAAGTTTCCCAAGAAATAAAATAAGTACCACAAACCTTTTTTTACTTTTACATAATTTGCTATTTTTTAATATCTAATTTATATGAAATGGACAAAAAATATTTAACCAATCTAATACAAGCATACAAGGGTGACAATCCCGAAAGAGGCATTTACATTATCCATTTTATACACCTTTCCATCTGTGTTAGTTCATTAAAATTTGTAGTACGAGGGTGAGTCAAAAAGTTTGCAGAATGGAGGGGATGGCGAGGAGTGGTGGTTGCTTACTCAAATAGTCACCCACTTAGGTAAACTTGAAATAGAATAGGTCAGCAGTATATTGTTCAAGAAGGGCTTGGATTTTTGCAATTAAACGGCACATAATGAAGTCACAAAAAGATTATTTCACTGTTAGTATGTCCATCTGTAAATTTTTATTTGTACTCACAATCTCTAGTGCTTCCATAAAAAACCCATCAAAAAAAGTTATACCCTAATTATATACTGATAATGGGCAGACTCCAAGAACTGATAAGGTAACGAAATGAGCAACAGCATATTTCATTAAAATAATATTCAGTTTCAGTGCAGATTACTGCAAATTAAACTTAGTATTAATTTTTACCAGAGTAGTTTAGCTTTAGTGCAAGTTATTTGGTATTTTGAAATACCATTTCTTTAACTCTTTTTTTTTTCTAAAAACTTTTTGATTTTTCACATATAGGCTGAACCATAGCACTGAAACTGGCTATTTTTTCCGGATATACATATATTTACTAGGGTGGACATCTATTAAGCTGCAAATATGTACATTTCTTACAATGACATTTTTTCTTCGATGAGGATACGTACGAATACATTTATGTGTAAAATAATGGTTTTAATATGTTATTAAATTGTTATTTTACCATAGAAAACTTATGATACAGCATTTTTTAAATGTTTTTCAAATGAAAAACTTGAAGAAATTCTACTCATGTTTATCTTATTTTTTCATTTTCTCTGTGGTTTATAATATTTTATATTTTGGTTGTATGTTTTTCATAAGTAGCTCATTAAATTAATATTCTTTAGTATATTCAGTGGTAATTTCTTTTTAAGCTATTTCAGAGCATTGTTGACTCGCGGAAGAATGATGGTTCTATAGCAGTACCAACTGTGATGCACTTGTTCCCATCCGAATTAGGTTTAGGGCACCGTTGGGTTTGCAATGCACCTGATCTCATCGAGATTATTGGGTAAGCTTAGTTTTAAATTATGATTTTTTTCTTTTCACATTAACTCAGTTACTCTTGTTCCAACACATCACTTTTGACTTTACATGCGTAACTATTTAATTACTTATGCATTGAAACTGCAATACATCTACCTCTACCTCTTTTCCTGCTGTCACCCACTTAGGTAAGCAGCAGTAATGGACTATCTTATCTTGATACACTACGACTTGACTTTGCTAGCACTTTTCTCTTTTTAGAACTTTTTAATTAACATGATATAAATGTCCTTTTTGTAGATCAATGTTTTCTTAATCTTTCACATTTTCTTGCTCCACTTAGTTACTTATTCTAAACTCCATCTTTTAGTATTCACTTTATGATGATGACTCATCAATTTATGACCTTATTGATATATATCCTATAAGAACCGTTGTAAAAACTTTTTATGAAGACCTTACTATAATCGATTAGTAGGCTCAAGAAATGTGTCTATTAATTAACCCAATTTAGTATCAAATTATAATCATTGGCAGGCAGCAACTGAATTCTGACATCGAGGATTCCTCCTGCATAAATACTTTCAAGAACCTTTAGAAAATCTTTTCTTTCTCAATCTTTAATTTCTATTGTCCTCTAATACAGCGTCTGTGAAATATTCTCCATTGACTCATCAAAGACGAACAGAAAACGGTCAGCGCATCCTATTGATTTTTTAACATTTTTGACTATTATTTTGTTTTACTGTCATCTGTGATTGTCATTTACCAATAGAATGCATTTACCCTTTAAGCTAATCTAAATAATTTCTTTTCTTTTAAATTCGTAATCCTTTGAGTGCACCGAGTACATATACATATAATAAAAATGAAAGATCAAAATAAATAATGTATAAGACTGTATTCTGATCAGACTTGTATAGAAAGGAAAGGGAAAAACTTTACCTTAAAATATCAGGTGCTTAAACATTTTAAGTCATGTTTCTTTAGTGTAACAACTTTAAAATTCCATCCATTAAGCAAATTCACATCTCTATGCCACACTTAATATATCAGAACTTTATGAAGCACCTGCGTAATTAGTTAAAAAAAATGTGTAAACTAGCATTTCTTTTTACAGCAGTCATCACTGAATAAATAATAAAATATTGTTTTTATTTTTCAGAAATTTTGTGGAAATGTCACAATCCTGGACAAATTATCTACGGTCAGTTTTGGATGATTAATCATATGTTCAAGAGAAGAATGCACCTTCAAGAGAAGACTTAATGCACAAAATTGCTTTTCCTTTATTTAATCATAATCGCCATCACCAATGCAGCCATGGTGATTACCAAATAGGTTCGTCGGTCCCAATATTTACATTGTCTTACCATATTATTAATAATTTCATTGGCAATTATGTTTTAGTTTTTCAATGTTGTTTAAATTGCTAAGCTTTTATGTTACTGCGCAGCTTTCCTTTTATTTCATTCGGAGGGAACCGTCGAACTGTAATAATGAATTTTGATACAAAGTGATAATATTTTTATAGACCTTGTGATATATTTATTTTTGATTTAATAATAATTGTAACTTTTAAAATTTTGAATTATTTGTTTTATTTCCTATTTTATATGTTAGATATACATGTGATTTAGAATATTACTACGTATATGTATATATAAATATATATTTATATAAGGTTTTAAATTAAGACATAATAATGAGATTTTACAATAGTGATGGCGAAAATAATTTTAATTGAAGGTCATAGTCAAATGATAGTATCTAAAATTTTTTCAACTTATGGAAATTCACGGATGAAAAAGAGAGGCGTGGTGTACATTTAAGATGTGTTTCAAAGCTTAACATTTCGCAATCATGGCTTAAAAATGAAAAATAAAAAGATCTTTACAATGACACTCAATTTATAGATAGTACAATTTCAGGGTAATTGATTATGTGATCTAACAATAGAAAATTCATTATATTTAAGAATGAGATTCACATCTAATTTTTAGATGTGAATTTCCATAGTTTTATGAGAAATGAATATCCTATAATATAAGTGCAGACCAACTACACCAGGTTGCTTTATTTTTTCTCCACTCTATTCCACATATAAGTTATTTCTTTCCAATATCTATAACATAGAATTAGTGAAAAGTAACAAGTTGTATTGTGGATACAGTAGTCGTAACTTTTATTAATACCTGAAAATTAAAAATAAACTTCGAAGATATTCACAAAACAGGTAGTGACTGCTTTCCAAGGTGTCATAAAAAAGATGCTTAAAGAAAAATGAATCCAGTGCTCAACTGCAAAAGCAAAAGTGTATCAAAGTGTAGCGCACACTCATCATATGATTATGGATAATATGGCTAGTCAGAAATTTCTTCGACCTTACCTAATTTATGAGTTTTATTAAAAATAAGGAATCAATATATTCCCATGAATTTAAAAAGCCTATACATAAATGAAACTTTCCAGCTAACTTGATTACGTTAACATACTTATATACAAAGAAAAATCAATATTTCAGTCAAGAAAATGTTAATAGGTGGAAATGTGATTTCTTGTTAGGGTAGACACTCTACATACTTTCTGAAATGTCGGGGCAAGCCATGGATTCTGTGGCACAGCCTATAGTCGGAGAAATGGAAACATTATATCATGATGCTAAATTTGTTTCAAAAGCCGGAACAATAGGAAGAAAATTAATTTTATGTTATATAGCCGAATGTACACTTCTTTTCGTCATAGTGCCGATATTAGTCTATAGTTTTTGCCCACCTTGTACATGAGGGAAAATAACGCTGTAATTTGATATTGTAATCCAGAATACATATTTATTATATCTGAAACTAAGAACCAACATACAAACTACTGTTAATGCACTTAAGAGAAAGAGTAAATTTTTTTTATGAGCGAATTTAAAGTGAGTAATTTAAATAAAATGAGTCGCAAACAGTGAACTTTTAATAGACAATGGTTAGATAAGAAACAACATCTAGAATTTTCTGATTAGATTGATAAAGTTCCCGAGTTATCTGCTCAGACGTATCGCAAAATCTGTTTAAAATCCTATAAATTGACTAACATGGGTAAGCTGGTTGTAGTGTCCCATTCAAGGTATATATAAAAATATTGAATTGAATAAAATATAAAATAGCATGATTGTGAAACACTCCCAGACAGAGTAACTAGAGTTTGTTATATGGTTTCACAAGTCATTAAACAAAGTAGCACAGAGATGTCAAATGGACCTGACTATTCTTATTGTCAGCTAAACTGCTGCAAAGTTCAATGGATGTTAATCTAATCTTATCACTCTAATGTCAATCTAACCTTTTTGGGTAAACTGAAAATCATACTAAAGTAGAAAACAAAAGAAAATAATATTGAAGTGTACACACACACCTATAACATCAAAACTGGTCATCCACAAGCTGAATGGAATATTCACAATTTCTTAAGAGCCTATTAAAGCTGGAATGGCTTTAATAGGCTCGTACCGTATCCGTAGAGCGCTTTACACTGCAACAGTAATCAGACAAAAAAATTGGTGCCTAACAAGTACAATGGAGACTGCGATAACCGTTATTGATCGGTAACCGTTATTGACCTATGGTCATACAGCAACACGAACGATGAAAATGGTTTTTCTCTGAATAAAATGTGATAACAGATTTTTTACTCAAAGCACAATTATCAGTTTCATTATATTTGTGTATATATATTTTCTATTTTATTTTCAGTTTCGCTATATTTGTGTGAATGTTATTATTGTACAGTATTTATTCTCTGGACGGAGTACCTTTGCCAATGTCAAACTAAGAATAGGAATCTAGGCAACAATGACTGAATACCTGCCATTGCTATTTTGCTTACAAACAAATGTATAAACTATGGAGCAAAACGAAAATTAAAAAAGAAATAAAAAAGATAAAATAGAAAAAAATATTTTTACAGGTAAATACGATTACAATATATAGAGGAGTATAAAAGAAGCATATGCACATGTTTCAATCAAACATAAACATATATGTACTTACAAGGTCCCTGATTTTGATGTCGTTCTTTCCTTTTTTTATTATGATTAATTCAAGAATGGGTTTATTTTCATTATTAGCTCGCTTTTTATCTGTTTGTTTGTCCAGTACAAATTTTGCAAATAGTTTTAAACTACCCATCGGGCTAGAGACTTAAAATTTTAAACATAGCTCAGAATTGGATGACAATACAATATTAACTTGCTTTCTTGTCTGTCTATTTGCTTGTCTGTTCAGCATAAAGGTGAATGACCACTCCGCTAAGTTAGGTAACTTACACCCATGTCAAATTTTGTGTAATGATTAAATCTAGGTCATTATGTTATTATTATGTCATTATGTTTTACACATTTTCATTAGCTCACTTTCGTCTGTTTGTTTGTTCGGTACATACCACGTTTTATTAGCTTGCGTTTTAGTCTATTTGTTTCTCCGGTTTTTCAAATGGTTTTAAACTAACTTCCCATTGAGCTAGAGACTTAAAACTTTAAACACAACGTAGAACTGGATAATAATGCAATATTAACCTGCTTTCTTCTCTGTCTGTCTGTTTAGCACCAAAATTAAATTATTTTAATGACTTTTATTACAAACGTTACTATGAGTTTTATTATAAATGATACTAAAGCGAGTGAAATATAAGTACATAATTTACTAACAATATATGGTCTGTTAATATGTATTACATAATATGTCTGAAATAAAGAACATATTTTTATAATCATTATCTAGATACTTCAAATCGGTTGCAATTTTTCTTAAACACAAAAATAAAAAGTAGATAATAATTATTTACTAAATAGTTTTTTTATTTACCGTGGTTTTAAATCGGATTAAACAATGTAAAATAATTTCTCCTTGTCCCATGAAGACTTATAACCCGAAACAGATTTATAACCACATACATTTTATCCTGGAAATTTGTGATTGTGAATTTTTAATAGCTATGAAAATACTTGTATATACGAGATATATTTCGTATACGAGAAACATAGCCTAGCCAAATGCACGAGAATATAGCAATGTCCTAAACGCATACAAGACATAACCGAGGTTTCCCTTCGAGAGTATTTTAAGAACCAAAATTTTGAGGGAATATTAGGTTGGACTTGGAAGTACCCCCGCAATCTTAGATAGAGCATCCAAGAGAAGGCCAAAGGCAAGAAACCCTCAATGTTATTGTGAGAGTAAAGTGGATTTTCATTCACAGCGGTGAACCGAGCATTTGCATCAACTATTATTTCATTAACTTTTATGCCACAGTGACCAAGAATTCATGCCAGAACGACTTCCGATCCTGATCTCCCCAAATCAAGTATAAAACGCTGATTTTGAGAGTCAGGAAGCTACAGTTTGTGGAAAAGTTTTAGCGTAGCGGAATGGAACTGTAAAGAATTTAAGAAGTCGGAGAAGATAAGGAGTATTCGAACTTAATATGCCGATCTCACCTCAAGACCTCCACAATAGCTCGGCATTCCCCGTTTAACACTGAATGTTTTTTTGGGAGTCATAAATATGCCGAATAAGAGGTAGCTAGAGAGTAAAAAGAGGTACCGGCATAGCCATCTTTCGGGGCCTGCGCCCTTATGCGCCTGTTTATATTCGCGTCCAATCGATCCAAACTGACGGAATTGTACGGCGAATTTTCATTTGTGGACTCCTTAGCAACTCCAAAAGACAAATTTACAATTGGCCTGTGAGTTACCGAGTCAAATGGAAAACTATAGAGAGAGAATGATGAATTTTCATAAACTGGGTTTGAGGGAACCTTTGTTAGCTAACAGTGAGGAAAAGTTGAGTTAAAAGAAAGAGATGTTAAGTGGAGTTAATTTTCTTCTAGGGAAGGTAGCCATAGCCCTCTTGGCTGGGAATAAATCCATACTGTGGAAGATTACACATTTGCTCAAGTTAACAAGAACAGAGTTCAAAGGAGTTTCCGTAACCGTTATTGACCTATGGTCATACAGCAACACGAACGATGAAAATGGTTTTTCCCTGAATGAAATCTTAGTGGTGAAAACCCCATGAGAGAAACATTATTACATTCGCAACAATTATATCTAGTATATTTAGAAAACTAAAGAGAGTCCTTTTTTTGACTGATTTAATTGACCTGACCCACGAGCTTTGGGTCCCTCGCCTTTCTCATATTACATTTGTCATTTCGAGGTTTTATAAAAGTCGGATAAAGATACCTACGTTTAAATAAATGCGCAGATGAACATGACTATTTTTTTAAATTTAAAAATTGAAAGTCCAAAATCATCTAAGAAGTATAAAAAAGACATGCTGAAATTTCTTCAACAGGATTAGAACCTGCAGACCACCCGCGGTTATTGACCACTACGTTCATATGCACAGAGAATCGATCACAAAATTAAGTTTTCGTAGACTACCCACCGAACTTACATAATCTTCTTACATTAGATCATACTCGTAGATCCAGTAGCGTGATTCCCGAGGGATCTATGGACGCTTTATTTACAATATTGATCGCATGACAATGATCTAGCAAGAAGATCCATGGATCAGGGGCTACCAACTGAGCGTACCTACTGGGCGAATGATTATTTAGATATACATGATTACCTGCTAATGGCGTATCAAATGATAATGATCAGCCATACCAGTCTATATTAAAATACCTTACTAGCATCATCTAATGACCTTTCTTAGATTCTTAAATTTTCTAGTTTTAAAATAAGAAGGCTGTATTTTATTATAATTGAATATTCATGTTAAATTTAAATTTCTACAGCATTATGTTTCTATAGCACTCATGATTCCATCCTCAATGAGTGAAACTCATGTTTCCATATGTAACGTAATAACTAAATTAAAAAAGGAAAGTAAATTTCCAGAAGAAAATGTAAATTCTAAATATTTACCTAGGATTCCTTATTACGCTTAAATTAATAAAGTAAGTAGTGTTTATATTTTTCTAAATATTTTTTGATCTTAATACTTTTTTCCGAAATTTTACGATTAAAGCCCAAAACACCCTACAATTACATTGCATCATTTACTCTAGGAAGCAAGTGGGTTGCTCCGCGCTGCGCCGCGATGCTCTTTCCACGTCGATGAGTCCCATTTAGTACTTTAATTTTTCTAGAACGCATTTTACGAATGCTCTAAATGCTTCAAAAGCCGATTCACTCTCATCCAAGTCAGTGTGACTAACGACATCACGTCCTAAGGGTTGCTTGGTGCAGTAGAACAAAACGTGATTCATGTCCTGCGTGTCCAACTCGAAATAACACGCCGCCTAACAATATCATCTCTAATGTCCCGACTATGTCCCGTCAGGAACTGCGGGATGCAAAAACAACTATTGAGCCAGTTCTTATTTATTCTTTCAAAACAGAGTAATAACGACCTAATGGTCTCGGCCCTAAAATCGGGGCATGTCTACCTTGACTGCTCATGAGAGCAAAGGATCGAGATGCGTTTCTGTCTAGCAAAAAGGGATAGATCTAATAAAAAATTGCAAGCTATCGGCGTCAAAAGTCTTGTCTCGACCCGAAACTAAATTAGACACGCGGTCCATGAATGCGATATCGGCCTAAACGACACCCCCTAAACTATAGACGACACCCCCTAAACTATAGACGACACCCCCTAAACCGTCAACGCGTCGATTGAATAAGTGTTATGAGATTTGGCTAGAGCCTTAAGCAGCAGCTGCCTGAACGTAATCCTCCTAACCTGATGGACACCGCACCACGAGCTCACACCGACTGCGTAAAGGCCAAGATCTTGTAGAATCGCTATTCCTACAAAAGTAACTAACCATAAACATTATTAGCAACGTGTACAGTTAGGGGTAAGTTTTTTTTATTTTTGTAATGCAGGGCCACAAAAAATCGATAGTTTACAAATAATTCCTAAGACGTGAAATTACATGTTTATTTCTTTCAGCCCTAGTAATATGAAGCATTTGGTGTGGACATGCGATATTTTAAGAAATAAAAAACAAGGAAAGTAAAATTTCGAAACAGGACTGTGAGTGAAAGTTAGAAATAAATTTATCTAATATTTACTCTAATTACCGTCTAAGTATCAAAGAAATAATACAATTAGAAAAAAAAATAGTTTTATTAGGTATTAATTAGCTGATTTAAAAAAATATAGTTAATATCAAATTTAATCGATCTGACAAATTATAACGATATTTGCTATTTATTTCGGAAACTTTGAATTTTATAACGCAATAATTTTAAATAATCTCGCGGGCTTGTCAAATTCACGTTATAAATATTATAGAAAAATATTTACCTTCGACGCAGCGATGAGTTTTTAATTGATACGAAAAATTTGTTTCAACTAAAAAATCCATAATTTCAAAGGTAATTAATTTTTAACATAATTCGTAAACAGTAGACATTTCGAAATGAAAGTGCCATTACAAAAAACAATAATATTGTAATTTAATGAAACCCCTGAATCGCATCACCATGACAACGATCTAAATATGGATCTATAGATCTTTGATCATTATACTTTATAATAAGTATCGATCGTTCATTTTATTGACACTACTAGTAAGCCTTTTTTGTCAAATTTGAATGAGTCGGCAATATTGCGCGGTGGGACATCACTAACGTGTATCACGACGGTGACTAAGTTGAATGCTGGGCGGTACAGGCATTGATCTCGCGGTGAGAGAAGCTGCAGCTTTGAGATGATATTATTAGGGCGCGGGATATTATTTTTCCAATTCAGAGATTATTTCTTGATCTATGGTATGGAAAACCAAACGAACAGGTGGAGGGGTATTATTATAATATATTTTCCACGGTTTTCGAACTTATTCGAAAAACAGTATAGAAAGTTAATTTGTGATCGATTTAAAATTTACAAAAAAAAGATAATTCGTCATTAATTATGAACTCAAAAACCTCCCAACTTTTATGCGTTGTATGCGGGTCAACAAAACTTTAAACCGAATTTTACAAGTTTATGGCTAATAGTTGGAAATATATTATACGGACACGGAGAGACAGAGAGAAACGAGTGGTGTTACGAGCGTTCCATTTTTTTTAAAGTAACTGTAACTGATTCGAGTGTTGGGAGTATATATGAATGGCAAGCAGCATGTTTATAAATCAGTCTTCCAGTTGTCAGTTCAGAAAACAGTAGATGCACAAATCGGGCTTATATTTAAACGATTTGACTAATAATTTACTAACAATAGAGCAACAAGTTGATACCAGATCATAGGAAGTGGAAAATATTATTTTAGCCGCTAAAATCGGATCAAGGATGGCCAGTTTAAGTCTAGTCCAGTAGTGGAACTCAAGATTTGAAATTAATTGGCAACAAACCTCAGAGGTTTATTGAAAAGCAGAACTCAAAGAATATCACCTTTTGCGTGCAACTTATGTCGACAGTTTTAATGTGACGTATATTTCAAATTGTCGTTGCAAATATAGTTAAAATAAAATATAGTTTGCGAAATATACCACTTAGAAATGAAGCTTAAACTTGATAAAAATAAGATTTTCATTGATTTGACAGATTTTGATTGAGTTAATATATATTTTTAAAATTCAAATACACTTACAAGATTTCATTTACTTACGAAAGTTGCTCACGATTTAATTTATTAAAAAGTGTCAATAAAAGAAATTATCACCACACTACTCAAATGTAAGCGCACATTTCAAAATATTAAATAGAAACTATAATAGACGTAAAAAGTGAAGCGATCGTCTAAAGCAAACCGTGTGGGACATTTATACATATTTGAATTCGTATTTATTATAAATTGTATTTCTGGAAAACATTTAAAAAGCAGGTAAAGTTGCCTTTTTGAAGTATATTTCATAAATTTTCATCGATCATTTAATTTTAGTATTTGTTTCTCTGCGTTTCATGCATTTGTTTTCTTTCCTATAATAATGTTTTTTATCCGATCCCACAATCTTAGACTGATTTAGGTTCTTTCTATAGCTCTCTGCCATATTTATATTTTTGGTCAGATTTAGCAAACCTAAATTAAGCGCGCATTAAGTATGACTCCTTGTTATGCTTTTTAGGTTTATTGATAGTTTAGCCTTAATTACTTAGCCAGTATTTAGACCACATATATTTTACTTTTTTGCCAATTTCTTTCTCGTTAAATGTTAAACTATATAAGATGTCAAAGATAGATACAGCCTTTGACATATTCTAAAATTGTATAGTCTAGTTTTAAATTTATTATTCGATATTGGTCATTATTTGAATTTCCCTTGGTTTGTTTCTAATTTAAGGGGATTACTATACTTGCAAATATCCTGACTCTACCTTGATTTTTCATGCAGTAATTTTTTTCAAATTATCTTGTTTACCAAACTGCTAAATATAAGATAAGATATATATATATATATATATATATATATATATATATATATATATATATATATAACTCCTCCACCACATAGTATATGTTTCGATAAAGCTTCCTGTTGGGAGCAATGAAGCTCTTTTTGTGAAATGGCTTCACAACTTTACACGATATACTTGATGTACACGCTTATTATTATTTCTTGTTGATTCTTGAAGCATTTTCATCAATAGTATACGAATATTGTTGTAGAAATAGGATTTATGTCCTGTCACTATCACCTTATGTTTCCCATATGATGCAGCTACTCGACGTTACGTTTTATGATTGTCTAAACTCTAGAAGGTATGCATTCCGGCGGGAGGTGATCGATTGAATTGAGTAGAAACGAGGACGATCATATCGACAAGGAAGATACCTTTCAGGAGCAGGGCGATGTCTCTACAACGTATGATGATTATGCCGAAAATGGAGAGTGCAACTGTGATAAAGAAGTACAACGGCTCCAGATTCTGCATAAAACTAGTTTGATTTATGTCTAATATTTTTAAGTGTTCCAGCAATTATTCGTATGTATTTTGTAATTTTGATTATTTCTATTAGAAAACTTCTAATTCATTAACAGAAATAAAACGATTTGAGTTTGTATATCTCTTTCTTTCAATACCCATCACTTTAACTATTGATTACGTGAGTACGTGAGTACTATTATCATCATATTACTTCGATAATACCATGCTTTAGTGAGTTCCACATTTTAATTCGTAATTTTATTTTTTTTACACAGATTTATAACAGTAAGAAGCTTTTTCGTAATTTCGCCGCTCATCGAAACGGAAATTTATCACATGATTCACATACCATAAATTTCCGTTTCGATAAAGTGAGTTATATTGGTTTATATAAAAATTCTTATAAGCTGTATTTTTATTTAAGGGCCATGGCATTATCCCACTCTTCCATACGTAAACAGTATATTAAGATCGAATTTTGATTATTAAAATATAGCAAAAAAGGATGTAATGATCTTCAACCAGTTAAAATAAGTATTTCGTTTTAAGCCAAAAAATATTTTGGTATACTTCTGTTTGTTTGTTCATTTAAATCTTGAAAAAGTAACTATCAACTATGAAAAAAAAATAATTGACTTATCAATACAAACGTAGTAAAGTTATAACGTTCTTATATGTAACATTTTTCTTTATTTTTGAGTTAGATCCATTCTTATTTAAACAATTTTAAATCGATAACTTTGCAAATTTAATAATCTTACTGATTTGATCAAATTCGAATAGAATGTAAGTAAAATTGAATGACGGTTTCATTACATAAAACATTCAAGAAACTACTTCATTTAAGGGATATACTTTTTTAAACATTGCTTTTGATTTAATATAACTATTTGTGTGATGCCGATAAACGGTCATTAGTAAAGTTCAATTTGACATTGCTTTTGACGAAACAACATCTCCTCAGTATCTACTTTAACCAACAGCTTACTTCTTTTATTTGCTGCTCCTCAGTCGTCAAAGTTTTTCTAACCACTTCTCGGCTATTCTTCAATGGAATATTTAGGCCGATAGCGATATTATTAAATGTGATCGGAGGTGGCACATGCCATTCACGGAGGGCGCCTATCAGATCGAATGTGACATTTGTCAAACAGTGTTTGTATAGAGGCGGGTCGGTCCGGCTCGCCTTTTTATTTGTCCGTTTGTTGTTTTGTGAGATCGTGATATGTGGACCGTTCGTTGAATTAATCTATTTGTTGTAAGATCTCGTGTACACTCGATGCGGTCGAGAAACATTTTTGAGAAATTAATTGAGAGAAAGAGTGAACAGCGCTTGTGATTTTATTATGTGGATTTTATTTTACTTTTTGTGCTAATTTTGCGAAAGGAAATATTTCTTTCCTTCATTTTTAAATTTTCATCATTGTGAAGTAAATTCATTTTTTAATAATGATTACTTCTATTTTTCTTTCATAATTCTTTGCATTTTTCGATGTAACGATTATGATGAGCTTGTCGCTTGACTTATAATCAACAGAACGAGAACCAAACATCCGAAGATTATACCAAAGTATAAATATATTACCGAGAATAACTTCCATTTAATTTTACTACGTACACTAGAACATTTGCATTGTATAACCTCATATAATAACAACAATTGAATTTATTGCCCTCACTAATAATACTGGTATATCGTATAACTCTCGGAAATATAATAAAACCTACACTGCTCCCTTATAATAACCTCACTAACATAAGCAGTGAGAAAACCCACACAAACCCTGTTTCCGCTATTGTATTTGAAACATATATTTGTTGGATATTCCTAAGAGTTAATCTTTGCTAATAGCCCACCTGAAGATGTTGTGATACAACGAAACCTAGGTCGTGGTAAAGAACTTAAAGAAAGTAGAAATAACTACATCACGTAGTTTCATTTAATTGTGGATAATGAATTTCTACAAAATTAATGCCAAATATATTCCATATCCGAAGATTAATTTTATTCTGAACAGAGTCGAACGGGAGTATTAAATAATAAGCAAGACGGTGAGTATGAGGAGGAACCTATTATTCCTTCATCATTTCTTATTACGAGATGATGAGCGTCTTACGGTTCGTTATCCGATTCGAATCTTTGCAAAATAAGTTTTCACATGGACCGTATCGGTTGACGCGCTGTTCATTGATGCGTGAAAACAAAGATCTTTACTTTGTTCTTTAGCCTTTTTCATAACATGGTAAACTTAATGCCTCAATAGCTTCTTTTCGACACCTCCAAGGAAGAACATTACAATCGCGAGTTTGTAATGTTCTCGTAACATAGCCTTGAATAGGTTTATTTCTCAATTTAAATAAACCTATTCAAGGCTGTGCTACAAATAAATAAGAGATTAAATTTTTTGAAAATGTTTACACAAGTCATTAAAATGCTTTAATACATGACTCTTAACCATATTTAGGCATTGCAAATAATTTTATTTGGTTTCAATATATACGCTTTGGGGATTTCCAATTAAACAAATGAGGGAAGTGTAATCAACAATTCATTAAATGATCACCACATGGCACTGTGGTGAGGATGCTATATTTTGCACGGTCTATAGCACACTCTTACGATTATATTGACATTATCAATTAAACAACGAAAACATAATTATAACTCGAAACTACCAAAAAGTGAGTTACAATGTTTTCCTTAGTGGAATCGCTTTGATTTTCTATCGAACGAGGGGCGTTTCCAGCAAACGGGCATTCTGCGCAATTCTCATTATCTGCGCCGTTGCTTCATTCGATTTGCTTTAGAGGTTGACGTGGCAAATTTTCACATCTCTTTCCTGTTCGCCTTTTATCCGTGCCTTTTAATATAACAATCGTCGTTCTTGTTTTGTAACTGAATATTCGATAATAATGTTTCCGTAACTAACGCTTGTTTCATAACTTGGCTTTTATTTGTATTGTGAGTTGTTTGAGATTTTATAATAATTAAAAGGATAGTAGCAAATTATCTTTATGGTTTGTTTTTTACCAGATGAAAATTTAAAAGTATAAAATCTAAAGAAAGGTATTTTTTGTGTTCATTTTCTAAATATAGGCTTTAATAGTTAAAAAGACGCTGTTAAGCCAGTTGTGATTTCAAACCACTTTAGTGTAGCCTTGACCTTAAAGTGCATTTAAAATCATTCTTCACTAAAATTACGTTCCGTCGTGGTGTCTGTACTAGAGAGGGACAGCTTTAGGATTTTTTAAACGAGTCCGTCCCTCTCTTGCGCGTCACTTCTCACACCCCCGAACTAAGGGTTGACACACGTCTGGAATCACATTTATATAGACTTAATTGAGTGCTTGGATAGTGACAGGGGCCACAATCATAGGGGTTAAATAATTCAATTTCAAAGAATATTTAAATGTTTCTATTTCATTTTTGTAATGTAATATTGCTCTTAACCAATTTTTGTATCTTAAAAACATAGAACCTGTTAAGAGTGTTAAATACAATTTAGACGCTTAATTGTTTTTTGAAATAAAAGTGTAATGGCGTGAATAATATATGTATGTATATATACATATTTATATATATATATGTGTGTGTATGTGTGTGTGTGTGTGTGTTTAAACATGTGCATAAAGGCAAATATTTCAAGCGTGCTTTCGGTGCATTTTTTGAGTCATTACAATTGTCATGATTAATTTATCGGAATAATAATAAAGGTTTATGACTTTTAAATGCGTGCTACTTTGGTGTTGTAATGCACCCTATTTATTCGTCTGGGAACATAACGGCTGTCCGAAGCTCGACAGTGGCGTATTCACATAAATATTATTATTATAGAGAAACTTAGGTTTTTAGTTTGTTATGACTGGAATATCATAACAAACAAAATGACAATCTATAAGAAAAAGAAAATAGTCGAAAGGGCACTTGACGACATGTAGAATGGATTCCGTATTATTAACTTCAAAGAGGATTATATGTTTGCAGAGCTCATTCACAAGAAGAATTGCCATAGACTACGCGTTAGGTCTCATTTTCCAGGCTGTATAATTACATTTCTTTGTCACCGGTTTTTTTGTCAATAAATCTATAAGAAACATCGTAATAATATAAATTATATTTCTCTCACTGTTTCTTTTTCAAGAAAATCTAAGAAAATTTTATAACAAATTTATAAATTTTTGCCCCCCTGAAATTTACAGAAAAATATAATTTAGTTTCTCATAAGTCTAATATATAAATATTAATAAGATTTATAACTTTATCAAATTTTATAACGATATATAACAAAATCGATTGCAACAAACGGACGGACAGAGAAACGAATGATTCCGTAAAGGATTAAACATACTAATCAGTAACAATTCTCACCTTACTTATTGAAAATTGACGTTTAATGAGATATTGCCTATGTTTACTTTCTCGCATCAATTTAGCAGTCAAACGCGAGTTACCGAAATGATTGCTTTATATAAAATATCTGATATGCTGCGCTTGCGCGCATAATCGTGTTTCCTTACACGCCAGAACAAATGCCGAGTATCGTGTCGTATAGCAAGAGCACGTTCTTTAATAGCTCTAAGATGGATTATAGAATACGATTGCATTCTTTTGCAGCTAATAGCTCGAATATTTTCTTAACTATCCTATAACTATATATATATATATATATATATATATATATATATATATATATATATATATATATATATATATATATATATATATATATATATATATATATATATATAATATATAGTTATAGGATAGTATTTAACTATATAACCATCCGCCAAATGACTAATTGATGCTGACAAATGTGATTAACCCCCGAGCGTTCAGTTTTTCCTTGGAATTTCGGGGACCCTATAAAGACATGCTTGTATCTTCTTAATACTATAAATCTGTGGTTTGTACAATTAAAAATACTAGAAAATCTCATCGAAGTAGCTACCGACTTTTATTTCACGTTTACGTCGCGCTGTTGGTAAATTATAGTACCTAATCAGAGAACGATTTCTCAGCATTTCTATATACTGGATGCACCTAAACAATTCACTTAATAACGTTTCAATTCAAAATTTACAGCCTGCAGATGCAGGTTAGAAATGCAAAATAATGTTACGTTGCTAAACTATCTTTCTAATTTTAATTGTAAGTTTAATATGGCAATTTAAACTAGTCTTAAATATGTCGTTTTATACGTCTATTTCATGACTATTTAAGAAAATGCTTTTCATCTACAAATACTACACCAAAATATTTTTATCCCAATACTTGAAACCAATCTCACCACCAAAGAATTTCGGATGTAATTGTTGAGCAATTTTACGAAGTTCGTCGTCAAGAATTATAGTCGATAATATCTGCGATAAAATTAGCGGAAAATCATAGGAATAATAGCCATACATCATACATACTGTTGTCGCTGTGGGGTGTTGGACTGATTACAAGGCTTACGGTCTTTGGATTGCCGGCAGGTCGTCGAGCGGGGCTAGACTGAGGGGTGATTACTCTCGTAGCAGTAATTTTGCCACATGTATTGATGTATACAAATACAATACGTAAATAAATAAAATAACAAATAAATATATAAAAATCCTATGTCTTTTCTCCAGCATGAATATATAAGTGATGAAATATAGTATCCTCAGAAGGAGATCAAACAATTACCGTTCACTTCACGTTTATTCTCAACGAGAGCATTGAATGTTGCGTGCAATACCTATCGGCTCTAATCACACTTTTCAAAATATCTATAATTTAATGGCACCTAAACCGACTATATATGAGTACGTCAAGGTCCTGCATAGATTTTGCTTGAGATAAAATATACAAGATGTTAAATAATTATCAATAATGGGAAACTGCACGTAAGCATTATCGTCGATTTAGGTAATAATCTTAAAATGAGGTTTCTTGGTATGCTTTTTGTATGGCACTGGGTCACAGACGATGAAGATTGCCGACCACAAAAGGATCGACGTCTTTGAAATGGCCTGCTGTAAGAAGATGTTCCACATCTCGTTGACCGGACACAGAATCAACGTTTCGATTCTGAAAGAGCTTGTAATCAAAACAAGATTACGATCATCTATCTCTGAAGAGTTCTAAAATACTTCGGACACATTGTACGAAAACCTGCCACTGGCATGATGAAGGTCATCGTCACCGGCATAGTTGAAATACGGAGAGGGCGGGGGCGCTGCCCCAGATGCTAGATGGCTTGGAATTCCATAGTGCTGAGAATACATAGCGCCGAGAATAGGAAGTTATGGTGGAACACCATAAAAGACAAATTGTTACCAAGATTCAACTACGATTCTTAGCAGTGTGGGACCGACTCTTTAGTCGGTCCCCCTCTGCTAAGGATCGAGTGAATCGATGATCGAAGGAATGAAGCCGGACCTTCTTTAAGGTCCGGCTTCATTGAACTCTGAAGTTACTTAAACACTATGTTCTCTAAAAAGAGTACCATTTTGTTTTTTTTTTACATTTACGCTTTCGTAATATCATGAATATTATAATTTTTTTGTTCATCCAAAAAATATTTATTTTTCCGATGGGTTATCACATTGTTTATTGTTACGACATTTCCAATGTAGTTCGTTTCAGAAAGTGTGTAATCGTTATTCGATTATGAATATGTTTCTATAGATTTTTTCAACGATAATGTTTGGTTTGTCAAAATAGGAAATGGGTGTACGTTGCACGCGCATCGATCGACACGTTGCGTGATATTTATAGTCCATTGTGATGCGCGATCGCGCAAACCTGTCCGACGCAGCCTACCCTCATCACAGCGCTTTTGTAATTTAGAAATATTTAATTTTTTTTTAAATTGAGCCGATAAAATTTAACGACATATTTATGTAGTAGGTTGATAAATAAATAGTTATTCGACTTGAATTTTTTAACGTTTTTTTATTTTTTTCGTTTACGAAAATCTGTCAATAGACAATATAGTATCTGTCATTTATTTTCACCCTGGAAGCAATAGAATGTTACGCTCCCGAAACTCAGTGAGTTGCCTTTTAAATAAAATGGTGAATTGGATTTTAATATTGTCGCAATCGATGAAACAATGCCCGTGCAAAATGTTAGAAGAGTGCGTAGAACAAATTATAAACAAAAAGAGCAATATCTGGAGAGTATTCTCGAGAACGGAATCGAAACCCAAGACATCTTCTTCAACTGTTGGCGAGGACAAAAGCGACGTGCGGGCGTGTGATTTACTATATATAGCGTGTGCTTTACTATATATAGCACTTTTACTATATATACATTCACTTGCTATATATAGTAGGACTTAGAAAAATGCGTAGAAGTAGTCAGCTTGCAAAGCTAGTCGACGAACAATGATAGTTGTTTCTTAATTTCGAAATTTATGTTAGTATCGCATTATTCTACCACTACCATACAAGAATTTTCTGTCCGTGGGATTTCATTTGGAGCTGGCGGTTCTTTTTGTATAAAGTTCAGCTTATGTCACTAGAATACTTCAGAAACTATCTGCTCCTGGGCCTGGAAAGCAGCGAGTCCCTGTTCGAAATGCGACGCCTAACGTATGCACTGCTATTTCTAACTCCAATATGAAAGTTTTTAGTTTTTTATAAATATTCGGAAAGAAATGGATTACTTATTAAAAGTGAAACATTGGTTATTGGCCAACCTAAAAAAAACCATTGAAAAGAATGTTAGACATAACAGATGAATATAGGTTTTCATAAAACTGGTCACATTCCAAGCTACGATTGGCCAGCTTCGTACGTAATGTTACGGGAACAAATATTACGGGATTTATCAAAATTTCTCATAGAAAGGTATTGTGGGGAATGAAAAACGACAAAGCGGTCTTTTAAATTTAAAAAAAAATACATTGTGGGTCAATATTATAGCAGAGAAATTATTTTCTATTATGAATTACATACGTATTATACGAACGTATTTAATTTAAATATCCATTTCTTGCATTTTGTATTCATTAATTACAAAATAGTATGTGTACAAAAAATAATTAGCAGTATATAAATATATAATATATCCGTATTAGTAATCCGTACGCATGTTGGTAAGCTTCGTATACGAAGTTTCGAAAATATATTAATCTTACTCGGCACATAGATTTTAAATGGTTGAAAAAAAGATTTTTTTTTCTATTTCTTTTTCTAACCGAATCAAAGCTCATAATAAACAACGTCGTGAACACAATGAAATGAAAAATCAATATAACTGTCCAATTTAAAAAAAATATTATAAGTTTTCTTTTACATAAGAAAAAAAGGGTAACGGCGGTTAATAAGACATTTGGATTTTTCCCAGATTGTATAATATATGTGCGCGACTTTAATGAGATTTATTGATTTAAAAAATTTTATTATGTGGGTACCATTATTCTCTTGATTTGTTTTACAAAAATAATTTCTGATCAATTCATTTAACTCAATTCGTCATAACACTTATACTAAATCCTGACCATGTAATATAAATCTGACCAAAGAATCTCGAATACATAGAACATGTTGGTAAATAGATAAATAAACGTTATGTTATATAAATGTATGAGAAAAGATGGCAACGGATATTGTATATTTCCTCAAAATACAGAATGCTAGCGGATAGAAATATGAAAGTAATAATTGATAATAATTAACACGATTTCCCAGTTTTTGATCTTCCTGAAGTTTGCGAGGTCTGCTAGAACATACTTTTTTATTTTGACTATGCAAATTAAATAATTGCACCAGTTAATTACGCATCGCAAGTATAGATAGACATTACAAAGGAATAAATTACAAAACGTAAGTCATTTAAAAAGGACGGTAATAATGGAGCTGATGTCGAGAGTTCGGGACAGCACTCATCGCCGAATCGAGGAGGCGAGACGAACACCGTAGAATATAGATGCGTGTTTTTCAGGATTATAAAACGACAGATGCTTTAAACTACCATTATTATTGCTTTGCAATAATTATTGTACACAATTGTGCACATAAATCGGCGTTATTAAATAAAAATATTACAGAATCAACTTTTCAGAAAACAATTTTTATTTTAACTTACTTTTTTATTTAGCTGACAATGATTTTCAGGTAAAAACATTGCTTGGTTTAATCTTTTAGTTTTCTAAATAATTTGTTAAAAACAAAAGAATAGGAAACATCTGTTTTATTAAAATGGATTAAACATTTATGGCGGGATAGATATTCTCGCTGAAACTAAATAGAAGAATTACGTAAACATGAGAATCGACAACAATGTTTTGATCGAGCCACACAGCGCTACAGGTGAGTCCCGAGTGTATATGAAATTTGCAGGTCACGCATTACCTGCGCAATAATGCTACAAATAATTGGGTGCGCCGAATATAGGACGACACAGGGACAATTGTCGCCATTGTCCCATACAATGCGGGGCAAAATCTTCATCTGATATGGGAATGGGAAAAAAGTGGAATGAAATTTAAAATCGAAAATATTTTGTTTAGTAACAAATAAACGCTTTCGTTCATATTGTGAGAAACGATATTTGTTTATGTTAAAAAATCATCTCACCCTCCAGCGTCCGTGTGATTTTCCATTATAAGTGTAATCATATAAATACATAGGTATGTATATATATATATATATATATATATATATATATATATATATATATATATATATATATATTTATATATATACTATTATATAAAGACGTAACTTTGTTTGCTTATTGTTTAACTTTTAATGCAACATGCAAATGTCGTAGGAATATGTATGCGGATGGAGCTGGGTCGCATGATCTAAATACTGTGGTAGTTATATTTCACTTGTTACTTTTTTGTAGATGAGCTGAATTTTTTTTATACTGAGTCGTCCTGTACCTAACAAAATAATTATTTAATGGAATCGACGAAACTAAATTTCGTTCACTTATAATTGTAACACAATGAAACTTGGCAATTATATGTAGTTCTGATGATAACACAATAAAATGGTACCTTCGGACTGAGTCTGAGAACTACTCACTAGAAAATTTTAGTATAATGTAGTATTATATCTCTGTAATTGGTATTCGCCATCAGGTTTCGGCTTACCGAAGTACCTATTCATTTTAGAAAAAAATGACTTATTATTTTCTAAGCAATGTTTTAGTACGTATAAGACATTGCCGAAGTCGATAATTATGTATATTGTATTTACGTTAATGTTTCTGCGTCATTATTCCTCACCGTGGTGTATTGGATTGATCACAAGGCATACGGCCTTTGATGGCACGGCGCATCACGGGGACCCGGGTTCGATTCCCGGCCGCTCATTGAGCGGGGCTGGACTGGTGTTCTAGTTAGGTGTAAGAGATTGCCTTCGTAGCAATAAGTCCGCTATATGAATCAATCAGATACATGAAAGTATACATATAACACTGATTGTAGCATTTTAATAATATTTTTTTATTATTCTCTATTTTGTGATTTAAAACTATATACTTTGTACTTTTTATAATAAATAAAATGTTTCATTTTGTAGCATTATTTTAATGGGCAGAAAATAAAATATCAAAACCAGAATTTTTTTTGTAACAATGTTTAAACTTGTTTTACGTTGACTAATCGAAAATATGAGAAATATTTTTACATATTGTTAAACAAAGCACAAAATTACAAAAAAAACAATATATTAGAAAACTATGTTATAAGTTATAATTAATTGTACTCGTATTATTAATTTCACAATTGATTATTCTTCATTTAACGATGGTGAATTTGCTAATTAATTGCAATTTATTAAAAAGTAGAAAGTGCCGATTTGATTATCGACATTTATCCCAGGGGGAATCGTTTCCAACTGCACACCGCAATGTGGTGGATACAAGGTATTTGTTTTTGTTGATTTTCATTATTTTTTTACGTTATAATTACATTTTAATTACTTAGTCTTACTCACTTTATATTTATCTCAAAATGCTTTGCCCTCCTACGGAATATAAGTTATTGCCTGTCTGGTCTTTTTCTCATTAATGTCAATGTTTGTAATTG
The DNA here is from genome assembly GCA_039881145.1 of Druceiella hillmani. NCBI lineage: Eukaryota > Metazoa > Arthropoda > Insecta > Lepidoptera > Hepialidae > Druceiella > Druceiella hillmani. Next base: position 27,714,649 of record JAYKKI010000013.1, on the reverse strand, counting down.
TGACTAAATTTGTTTAGGTCTATTTCATTCTGTTCGGTTTTTTAAATATTTTTTACAAATGTTTTATTTTGAAATGATTTTTATTTTTTCCTATTTATTAATGATCCACCTTTTTACAGCAGATGTTTAATGCTTTTACAGCAATCAATATTTACAGTAATCAGCATCATATGCGGGTTTTTGTGGAAATATATACATGTGTGTGTATATATATATATATATATATATATATATATATATATATATATATATATATTGCATATATTCTATAATCACCAGTTTGAATATATTTGGGGTTAATTTTGTAGAAATTCATTATTCACAATTAAATAAAACTACGTGATCCATTATTATTTCTACTTTCTTTAAGTTCTTTACCACGACCTAGGTTTCGTTGTATTACAACACCTTCAGGTGGGTTACAACATCTTTGCTAATAGAAATAATACTACATCACGTAGTTTCATTTAATTGTAATCACCAGTTATTATTTTGGCGTAATTGGGGATACATTTGCTTTAAATTAATGCGTCTTGAAGGAAGAGGACAGGCTGAACACTTTTCATAATGTGTCCCATAAACGAAGAACCAAGAGGTAAAGGATACGCGGTGTGAAATTATCCTATAGTAACCTTGTAGTTTGCCAATTTATTAAATGCTAGTATTATAGAGTAGAAGAGATTGTTTTTTTTTCTTTTTTTTTTCATTAATTTCATTTCATTGAATCCTCTCTATACAGCTTGTATGTTCATTTATGCACTACAATGTTATCAATGCACTACAATACTATTAATACATAAGCGTCTTTGTTACTTTAATGAACGTGTGGACTGACGTGTATTATTGCCTTTGTTTAATTAAATTTATGATTTGTATTTATTAACTTTCCATAGTGATTTTTAGGATTAATTGTGATCAATAGCTGTATACACTTGATATTAATGTTATTATTATATAAAGAAAAATGTTAACCTAGCTCATATTTCATTAGTGTTTCATATCACTTAACATAAAATAAATGAGCACGTAAGTTTGCATAATTTATGACACTATTGTGTATTAATAAGTCATGTATAATAAAATCGGCTTATTTTATAATGTTTTCTTCTTATTATTATAAGGTGGATCCTTTAAATTTAGACAACTCTTGTCATGTTTGAAATTCAGACAACCTTTTTATCTCGGACAACTTTTAAAGTTTGATTATAACCAATATCTAGGCTGCAGCCAGTACTCACATCTACACTTTGTCAGTTATATGTCGATGGACAGGAAAGGGCGTTCCATTTAGAATATCATATTCTCTTGTAGATAATTGTAATGTGAACGAGTGGCCTTTGCAAGCGCCTCTGAAAGAATGCTTTTGATCCCGATCCAGTTCTGGAAAATATCCTCTAATGGTACATTTAAATGTACATTAGCAGATAGTTTGAAATCACAAAAAAAATAAAAAATAAATAGGAAATATTTTTAAGATCAATCGTAATTCATACGCTTGGTAATTAGGTGTGTAAACTTTGTGAAATTATGTTTTTATAAACACCGCGCTTCGCCAATAAATTTTGGTTTGTTAACCGACTTCTGAAAAGAATCGAATTTGGATGAAATAGATCTCACCAATTTGAATTTTTTTTAGTTTGAAGGGTATACTTCCAGCATGATTCCATGAAAATATGGTTAGAATCTGACCGTGGAAGTAGAAGATATACCTTAGAATTCCTCAAGATTGAACAACACAGATGACATGTTCGAACTTGGATGATATAGGTGTAATTATAATCTAATAAGGCACAACTAATAAAAACAATCCGATTCTACTAAAGAGCAGATATAAATTTGCTCTTTAGTAAAATCGGATGGTGAAAATGGAGCTGGGAGGAGATTACAGGAACTTTTCACTGATGAGGAGTAAACTCATCGAGTTTGGACTTATTTCACTTGTCTTGACGTAAGCGTAAAGATAACAAATGATAAATTTGTAGATAAGTGTTCCGATTTCAATAAATAAGATATTATTGATATTAAATTTTCTGAGTTTGTGACGTTCTTAGTAACTTAAAAACTTAAAATTTTTCCAAAAAAATGAAACCGACTTCAAATAACTGCTGAATACATAGGATACTGAAAAGTATAAAATAATAGAAATACGGAAAGTATACAAATTTGCAGAATACTGTTACTTCGAGATATCTTTTTAGTCGATGCCAAGTTAAATGTAACATCATCATCTGTACGTGTGTGTCCATGTTTTTCGGGGAGGAGAGAAACTACGCAGTGTATCGATTCCAAAAATCTCTAGTAAAAATATTCAGTAATTATTTGAACTAGGCTAATTTTTTTATAAATATTTTTTTTTCATTTCTGTTTCTTCTAACGATTATAATATTTAAAATATCATAATTTTGTATTGATTTTTAGTGATCGATCCAGTAGAAATAAAAATATTGAGGGCCAATTTTACCATTTATCATAATTTTGTTATTGTAAACCTTGACATTAAAGCGTTTGTTGTGCACTTAAACAATCAAAACTTTTTCTCTGTAATCCATATATTCCATATGTAATAATCTTTTGTGGGGGCCCACTTTTTCGGCTTTCATTTCTGGTGCTAGCAAAATAACAAAATCACGAAAAACGCGGAATTATCCAAATCAGGAATATCTTTTATATATTTCTACCTAACAACCACATATCGCCGAGGTGTGATCGATTTCAATGACCAGTAGTATAAACCGAACAACTAACTCTGATAAAAAATATGTTTAGTTCCTTTCAACTGGTTAGCGGTAAAAAATTTTCACCGAATGTCTACTCTATAAACGGATTTTTTTCTAAACGATATATTTGCAGATCAGTTTTTCAATTAATTATATGTGGACATTGAATATTTATTAGTCAAAAAGTTATATGAGACTTCTTATAAGTTTTTTCATTGTTTGTAACTCTTCCATAGATAATTTTGATGTATGCATAACCTTTGGGCAGAGTGCCTAATGTAAGATGCCCAAATTGTTGTCGTTCCCGATTTATTCACATGTTCTTTTATTGGCCAATACTTTTTCGGTTGTGCAGTTTACTTAACATACATTGTCGGTTAACACGATAGTAAGAACTTAAGGCGTGAGTCACACTTACGACTTTTTGACAACAAAAAAGTCATCGTCTTCAAATTGGTATAGAAATCTGTCGTCAAACCGACGATAATTTGTCGCATGTACGTGCGACACGCTCTCGTTAATGCTAATTTGCAGACTACGACTTTTTTGTCGTCGGAAGGTCATACGTGTGTTGCGTATAATGGTGGATGCAGTTCAGTGGAGCAGACAGAGAGACGAATTAGCATAATTTCTTTTTAATGTCAGATTAGTTTTAGTAGTCGATTATGCAAACGGAAGAAGTATTTATATGCTTAACATTCGAAAATCACAGACACTTCAATTTCATTTATCTGTATAACTGCAGATTGTGTTCAAAATGATATAAATATTTTGATTTGTGATGTATTCTTTTTCTGTTATGTGCTGATTTATTTAGTCGTTATCTATCTACCACGATCGCGCACAAACATAGGTACTATTTATTTCTAATATTATTCAAATATCTGTTTCTAGTCTAATAGGTTTTTATCGAATAGAATGTACATTTTTAGCGTACTTCTTTAGGCTATCTAAACACAATCTACTTACAAGGGATAAATTTTGGATATTATTTCTTTCTATCGGTGGCTTTAAATATATGGTTCTGTAGCAGAGGCTACACGACCAAATTAACGTTATTTGTGTTATTATTATGTATTTTATAAATATTCTGTTTTTCCTGTACATCCATAAATTTAACACTTCAAGCATGTGAATTGATTTCATGAAAAGGAAATAAAAAGTGGTTGCACATACAAAGAGTTCCATCAGCTGCGGTGAGGTAATTATATAAAGTAGCATGGGACATAATTTTAAAAACGTACTCGTTTTTTTTCACTTTGACCTACGTTTTTCACCTTCCGTGGCCATAGACTGTTTAAAAAAAACGAAATTTGTCAATACGGTTTAATAACAATACATACAATAAAAAACACGGCCATAACTCAAAGCAGACTCGAACTAAACTACAATAAAATGTACAAAGGTTTATTCAGATATGGACAAAGTGTGAGCGGAATGTGTGCGGACACCGGAAGGAAGAAGTTGCGGATACAAAGGATGGGACGGAGTCAATGTGTGATCAGGTGCCAGATCGTAAAACAGTGTCGGCTAACGACCGGGCGGGACGTGGGAACTTCGATAGATGCTTTTCTAATAACTGGGTTACAGCGAGACTTACGATTCTGATAATCCTTACATTTTCATTGAGTTACATTATAACAACCAATTTGAAAATGTTTTAAAGTGTTGAAGTGTAGTCTCAATTTTTTATTGTTTACATATTTTGTCACAAAAAATATAATTATTTTCCTGTGTAATAGATAATATTACAAACATTTATATTTGTTTTAAACAGTATATATATTTATTTGCTTGTAAATACTGCAACTAAATTTCTAAAATAATTATTGGCCATATTTTTATGTCTGCACAACCATTTGCTAATAGTGTATTAACCATACATAAACATATAAATAAAACTGAATATTTTTACACCCAAAAAAAATTGTGTTTTTAAAATAAACACTTTTATCCAGGTCGGTTGGGCTCCTTACCGTATACATACGCTCTAGTAAAACCCTGTAGTAAATTAATTTTCAGTTTGTTTCAGGTTCGTAAACAATATGTCCGGTTTTGAAATTTCAAATCTCGGTCTTATGTTACTCGATCTGAAATCAGTCAAGGTGATAATTTAAATCTACTTTCATCTCTCACTATGAAAAATTACAAGCCCTCAATTGTCATTGTTATTCGTTATCTTCTGTATACCGATGATTAAAAATTGTTCTCAGGCGTTATTAACCAATCCAATAGTGGGCTGTTTCAAAGTTATATCCTTATATATTATCTTTAGATTTAATAAAGGGCATGGTCGAATGCACGGTTGGAGCTTTCAACTCCGACGGAATTTTTTTTTTTGGATTTTGATCATAAATATTTTTTTGAATTTTGGCGCAACAGTAATGAAAGCCCCCAGAAGCTATTCAACTCCCTCTTATTCAAGGGCATTGTGCCAGAATGACAAGGGTCATGGCTGATATTGTTCTTCAAAAAGAGAAATAATAGATCCTAATCTTGTTTACGGAAACCATCACGAACCGATTCGTCGCAAGTTTGACAACTTCCAACATCCAAAAAAGATATAGTATCATTGACCACATCTAAACGCTTCGCCAGATTATACAAAAGGACTATAATCTGCCGCTATATCTAGCGTTTGTAGACTAGAAGAAAGTGTCGGATTAGGCCGTGCTTCAGTTTCTATAGCGATGCCGTATTTGCTACCGGCATATCATAGTATATGCCGTATTTGCTACCGGAGATAAGAACTCTTTGACAAGGAGATGTAATTTTTCTGGAACTGTATATATATATATATATATATTTATATATATTTATATATATATATATATATATATATATATATATATAGTTCCGGAAAAATTCGGGAAATAGACTACTACTATAAAGTCTATTTAACACTAGCTCTACTTCCCTTCTTCGTTTTATGTACAAACGCTCCTAAATCATCATTAATCCCATCATCATTACTTTTGTCCCGGGCGACTCAGAATCACTTTCTATTTATTATCATATAATTAAAGATTTTCTTAATGGATGGTACTCGTTTTTTTTACTTTTTTTCTTACTCTCCTGATTTTGTTTCACATTAGTTAATTTTAACATGAGATAAAATTATTAACAATTTAGGCGCATTTACACCTTAAAGGAAGAAAGCGGGTGGAGCCAGTATTAAATAAACCCTAATTTGTATAATATATTGTCTTGCAGCTTTGTAGTAAAATAATTCTAATCTCCGATCTCCGAAAAAGTTTAATTTAAATCTCACTATCATCAGAAACAGTTTTTGTGTTACAATAATTTCTAACCACAGAAGGACGTGACAAATTTCGTCTCTTATTACCAAACCAATCGGTTACTCAAAATTCACAAGCTTTTAGCCTTGATATAAGTATATCCTGAAGGTTTTTAAGTTAAACGTTTGCTTTTTAAAAATAGTAGTAATGGATTTATGCGTATAATTGGTAATATAATCAATTGGGGGGAAAACAAAATAAGCTACTCGTAACATAAAATCTATTGAATATAGTAGTTACCGTTAGTTATAATCTTAAAATTTCCCTAAATTATATTTGTATCTTAGATGATTGTATATACATTAACAAAACATTAAAATATTAAAATAAATAAAAGGATTATGGAAAAAAGCACAATTTACACCGCAGTCAAAAAAACATGGATTTATTTTACATTTAGTGAATGGGAAATATTTTAATTTATTAAAATATTATAAATAATTGTTAATAAAATCATCGCTCTTGTTTTCGAATGTTGCATTTCACAAACTAACCTAATTTTTATACTCCAATAAGCCCGCTGTCTTATATAGAAGAATTTAAAATATTATTGGTATAAAATGCAACCATGAATTTCGTCCAATTGATCTTCTCGGGCTCTGTTTTGCTTGGATGATTGAATTCAGTCATTACGATGAAATTTTTCGATTGTCAAACCTGATCTATGATACTTGTCATCACAATTAACAAATTGATTCAAAATCCTCATTATCGTGTCGGTTCGATCGTACTTGGACGTGCAATTCCCACTTGTTTTCCTTCAACTTATGAAGTTCTTATTTTCCAAGCTTTTTTTATTTAAAATCATCGGGTCAGTGATGTTTTCACATAGGCTTCACTCAAATACTAGTGCAAGGTCAATCGTAGTTTCAGAAGAACCCTCTTTTACTTCCGTCATTGTCTCTCGCGACTCGTTCTTGGGATGGGAACTTCCAGAATGGAAGCGTAAGAAACGTACACACCGCGCATCCTTCTACATCAGGAGTTCCCAACCAGGGGGGCGCGTCTCCCAAGGGGGCATAGAGAGATGTCAAGGGGGGCAGAAAGCGTTTGCATTTTAGAAAGAAAAAGCAAAAAAATATACAAACAACATTATAATGTAATGTTTAATTTACATGCATAAAATTAATGAAATTAAATATCATATTCACTATTATTACCACAAACTTGCGAAAAATTTGACGTTTTGGTGTACATTTTTTGTTGAGAAATCAGTTTGAGTGTGTAAAATTATCGTGTCTCACTGTTAAAAGGTAAGTTTGTGTATTTACAAACTTCAGTTACCATTTTTATTTAATTTACTAAATCAAGGGGGGTGATTAAAGGGGGGGCATGAAAATATAATTTATAGTCCGGGGACCCTCAACAAAAAAAAGGTTGGGAAACCCTGTTCTACATAGATAAAACATAAATCCTCGTATTGCATAAGCATTACAATCTGAAATGTAGAAGTTAACAATTGATTCTATACAACGTTATTTTCCCGTCGAAATCAACATTAAATAATATAGAAGATTTTTAATTCTCTTGTCGATAATGAAGAACGTAATGAAATTAAAGTAGACCATTTCCGTCTGAATTTCTTCATGTCCACGTCACAAAAAGGTTTGCATTTCTTTTTATTCGCTGCTTTTGAAAACAATGTACTGATTTTTAATTTGGAAACATACTCGAACAATGACGGCAAACAAATTAATCTAGTAAAGTGGCCTGTATCAAAATCAGGAACTCGATAATAGGTTTGCTATTTAAGAGATTGATAACAAATTTTCGTTTTCTTCAACGATTTCTGATAAAGTTCAAAACTCGTTTTTTGGCATATAACAACCGTGGAACACTTATTCCACAGAAGAAAAAATCGACTTTTTCATAATTACAGGGCTTTCTGCCTTTAGGATGGTTCAAAAAAAATACAAAAGCAAGAAGATCTAAATGCAATTGGCCATGAGAAATGTTGAAAAAAATCTATTAAAAGATTCTAAAGAGGGCGTACATGTGTGAGTTGAAAGGCGATCGGCGAACAACAAACTGGCTCTAGTTAGCCCGGCGAAGGATACGTGAATTACCTTCCTTGTATGTGGGTAGACATTTCGTTAAATAGATATCAATTGTGCGTATAAAAAATGATTATCCCTCGATAGTCAGTTACGGGTGTAAGCAATTCACGAGGAATAGGCACTATTGCAATATGTATTAAAATTGGTTTATTTTTTTTACTTCACTTTATTTTTCTAATTGTGGATCGAGATAGTTAAAAGATACAATTTAAGGCAACAGATAGCATCCATTTCAGAACACTTTTGGTCCGTAATTAGGCTACTAGCTCGATATTGATAAAACTTATTGTATTTTGTAGATTATACATGTCATTTTTTTTCATTTTATCAGAGTAAAATTTTTCAATCAATCAATTAAAAAAAAAACAAATACAGGCGATTAATTATTAGCGCAGTTACGCAAAGGGCAAGGTGTACACATCCACAAATACAAAGCACGTAGTTTTTTTTCGACTAAATATTTCATCGCTTTGCGTTGTTTTATTTTCAATTATTTACACGAAAACATAGTTTTTTCTGCTTTTATAGTTGGAAAGAAAAAATTAATTAAAACAATAGATTCTAGACCAGCTTTTATGGGTCGGAACTATATTCTATTTATAATCGTAACTTAACCCGAGTAAGTTTTAGAAAAGGAGTAGTTCTTGACTTTGCCCTTCAGTAATTACTTTTTCTTTATGTGCTTTTGTGGATATTAGTTTATTTGTGATAACTTAGTATCTATTAATTAATATTTCTGGTATTACTACAGGATAAAGATATCTAAAGAATTACTCGCATTACGTAACTAGTATCCATTAATTAATATTTCTGGTATTACTACAGGACAAAGAAATCTAAAGAACTACTCACATTACGTAACTAGTATCCATTAATTAATATTTCTGGTATTACTACAGGACAAAGAAATCTAAAGAACTACTCACATTACGTAACTGGTATCCATTAATTAACATTTCTGGTATTACTACAGGACAAAGAAATCTAAAGAACTACTCACGTTACGTAACTGGTATCCATTAATTAATATTTCTGGTATTACTACAGGACAAAGAAATCTAAAGAACTACTCACATTACGTAACTGGTATCCATTAATTAATATTTCTGGTATTACTACAGGACAAAGAAATCTAAAGAACTACTCACATTACGTAACTGGTATCCATTAATTAACATTTCTGGTATTACTACAGGACAAAGAAATCTAAAGAACTACTCACATTACCTAACTGGTATCCATTAATTAATATTTCTGGTATTACTACAGAACAAGGAAATCCAACGAACTACTCACATTACCTAACTGGTATCCATTAATTAATATTTCTGGTATTACTACAGGACAAAGAAATCTAAAGAACTACTCACATTACGTAACTGGTATCCATTAATTAATATTTCTGGTATTACTACAGGACAAAGAAATCTAAAGAACTACTCACATTACGTAACTGGTATCCATTAATTAACATTTCTGGTATTACTACAGGACAAAGAAATCTAAAGAACTACTCACATTACGTAACTAGTATCCATTAATTAACATTTCTGGTATTACTACAGGACAAAGAAATCTAAAGAACTACTCACATTACGTAACTAGTATCCATTAATTAACATTTCTGGTATTACTACAGGACAAAGAAATCTAAAGAACTACTCACATTACGTAACTAGTATCCATTAATTAACATTTCTGGTATTACTACAGGACAAAGAAATCTAAAGAACTACTCACATTACGTAACTAGTATCCATTAATTAACATTTCTGGTATTACTACAGGACAAAGAAATCTAAAGAACTACTCACATTACGTAACTGGTATCCATTAATTAATATTTCTGGTATTACTACAGGACAAAGAAATCCAAAGAACTACTCACATTACGTAACTGGTATCCATTAATTAATATTTCTGGTATTACTACAGAACAAGGAAATCCAACGAACTACTCACATTACGTAACTGGTATCCATTAATTAATATTTCTGGTATTACTACAGAACAAGGAAATCCAACGAACTACTCACATTACGTAACTGGTATCCATTAATTAATATTTCTGGTATTACTACAGAACAAAGAAATCCAACGAACTACTCACATTACCTAACTGGTATCCATTAATTAATATTTATGGTATTACTACAGAACAAGGAAATCCAACGAACTACTCACATTACGTGTACGAATTTATTTTTCGAAGGAAGTACTTTTAATTGTTTTCAAATTTATATAAATTGCTTTTTAATAAACAAAACGTCCAATTAAGACACTTTCGTATGAAGCATTTGGCAAAAATGCAGTAAGTGCAGGAATCATTCTAATATCGTTCATTTTTACAGATTTCTAGGATTCCATACCTCACAAAGAAAAAAAAATGAAACCATTCGAAGATTATTTTTCTACAACATATATATTATACAACAGATTATTTCTTTACAAATTTTTTTTTCAGAAACTGTTTAACGTTCAAACTTGACGTAGAGTTAATCCGCATATATCTCAATAATTAACATTAAAAAATATTTATAATGAATATTTAGAGAGGAAAAATCAAGTATTCGAATTTATATTTAATTTAATGTGTCCATTGATTGAAAGAGTGAATTGTAGAATCTTTTTTTTATCTTATCTTTTCAGAACAGATTTTTGAAAGAACGTTCAGTTGGACAGTTCAGGAATATTATTGAAAATGATAAGAAAAATGTACTCCTCGTCTTCAAATTGCTAAATTTAAAATTATTACTAAATAAGGTCACTAGAATTTAATGTGAAATATACAAGACGGCTGTAGCGCCAATTGCTGATTTTGTAGTTTTCAAGCAATTCACGATATTTTTACGGCTGTGAAAGGTGTGCTAAGCAATAACTTACACGGTGAAATAATGTTAATATTTGTAAATATTAGTGTAACTTAAAACCCTCACTCTTAAATGTTTAAATGTACATGGAACCCTTTTCGTGCGAATTCTAATCGTACTTGACAGGTTTTATTTCAATTATATTTGTTATAAATTGATCTACGTATTTTTCATACATCCTTAGTATGAAGAAATAATTTTTTTTCCGGATATGGAAAAATATATCGAACTAAAGGATATTCACTCAAACGGATTCTTATTACTTATTAATTAGAATCTTTTTTTAGAGCAATATACTATCTATCCGATCTATCCTCGTTATATTAAAAAAAATACAGAAATAAACATGAAATACAATACAGATTCGCTAACAATTGCAGAAGCCGATAGATTTATGTCGATACCGATAATGGTATGTCAAAATATGGATGATTCGTAGGGACGTCGATTGTTTGATTGTTCACTTATATTTAGCACTCGCGCACGGTGGATTCGTGAATGAGAAAATCTCCATTCAGTTAAATAATGAGGCCTAATAAACGTTCAAAAGTTCTTAAAAAAGATTTTTGGAAAGTACATGTTCACTAATCGTGATACATTTGAATACATGAATATATATAAGTATATATATAAATATATGTATATATATATGCATATATAAATATATATATATATTTATATATTTTTTGGACTTTGTGTTAAATAATAGTTATTTTCTAAATGGAATGGAAGAAATCTTCCGTAAAATTTCATTTTTCAGTAATTTGTCATGACTGAAGGGATCGATATGTGAATAAATAAAAAAAATAATCATTAGAAATGAATATTCACAGTATTATTACTTTTTTTTTAACTTCGGGCCCTTGGATCGTTGGAATAAAAGCGTATTTTTTTAATACCAACAACAGTGAACAACGGCAGAGATAAATAGAAATTACAAAAATAATATTTGCTACTTAAGCTCTTCTTTGCAGCTCAGGTAGGAATTTATTCTTTTGCTCAATTACATAGACACTGCCTGCAAAGCCTTGCTGCACTCGCGCCCTTTACTTTTATTACCCTCAAGGAGTCATTAGCTTTTTTTCTTAAATTGCAACAATGTATCGATGATCTTTTTATCACTTGTTGCTCACAATTAAATGAAACTACGTGATGTAGTATTATTTCCACTTTTTTTAAGTACTTTACCACGACCTAGGTTTCGTTGTATTACAACATCTTCAGGTGGGCTATTAGCAAGCTTTGCTAATATCCCACCTGAAGATGTTGTAATACATTATATTTGCAAATGGCCCACCTGAAGATGTTGTAATACAACGAAACCTAGGTCGTGGTAAAGAACTTAAAGAAAGTACAAATAATGCTACATCACGTAGTTTCATTTAATTGTGAATAATGAATTTCTATAAAATTAATGCCAAATATATTCAACACTTGTTTGCTGTTCATGTTTAACTTTTTCGTTTTTTTCTGGAATAAATAGTTCGCTCATCTGAGACCACTTTCACTTTCGAGGCGTCTTCTATAGGAATCAGATGTGAACATATTAATTGTAAATCTCCACTTTTTCGCTGATTTCTTCGAAATCCTTGGCAAATTTTTAGTCTTCTGATGGTGAGCCAAATAAAATGGATTAAAACACCATTCACAAAATGGTGTTGTGTTATGGAATAATAGCAAAATACATACACACAATCGATACAATGCTCAGTATAAATTGTTAAACGTTTTAACAGAAATATTTAAAATATTATTTTTCACAAATAATGATGGTATTTCTTTTTCACAAATAATAATAGTATTTATTTTTCACATATAATTATGGTATTTCTTTTTCACAAATAATGATGGTAGTTCTTGTTCTCAAATAATGATGGTATTTCTTTTTCACTAATAATGATGGTATTTCTTTTTCACAAATAATGAAGGTATTTCTTTTTCACTAATAATGATGATATTTCTTTTTCACAAATAATGATGGTATTTCTTTTTCACTAATAATGATGGTATTTCTTTTTCACAAATAATGATGGTATTTCTTTTTCACTAATAATGACGGTATTTCTTTTTCACAAATAATGATGGTATTTCTTTTTCACAAATAATGATGGTATTTCTTTTTCACAAATAATGATAATATTTCTTTTGCACAAATAAGGACGCTAGCTTTCCGGAGTGTGGTTGTAAAAGATTTGTTATTAAAGATAAAAAACGCCAATCGTTTTAAAATGAATTTCTCTAGTTTACAACAATCGATATAATAAAATAAAATTGCGTACTAATTGTAAATATATAAAATATGTATGTATGCAATAATTTGAATCGCTTTAATTAATTTCATAACTTGGTTTCTATGTATCAAAAATTCCCCTTCCGACGATATGTTATCATTTCAGTGCGGCGGTGCCGTTGAACCCTGAGCGCGTGATGCAGCGAGATTATTGCGAAACCAGTTATGATATTTGGCATGCATAATTTATACATATCAAATAATTGTTTATGTTTGAATAATAACTTTTGGAACTATTTTTTGTAGTAGTCTGAAAAAGTCAATATAATTTAGGTATTTTATAGTGTAAAGAAAAATCTAGCTTATTCGAGCGTTCGAGACCAGAAAAAATGTTCTGTAAAATTTACTATCTGATAAACTTAAATTTGATAAACTAAAATAACTTAGTAGCTTAAGTGGCTGCCTCCAAATTTGTAATACAATTTGGAGCTCACTTTATGACGAATCTTTAGACAATCGTAACTCAGCCACTGGGCTCCTTAAATAGAAATAATTTTCCGGATACACCAAGTCCTTATAAACCAAAATACATTCATTCGCTTCGGTTGAAATGTCCCACTGGGAAAGTGGATTTTTTTTGGAATTTTTATGCCCTCGAGCAATATATAGAATACTTTTTATCTGGATATTAGAGATTAAAGAAAACTTTGACTTGGTGAATATTGCGATATTGGTGAGTATCGCCATATATTAACGCTTTTAGTAAACTTTATGCTTTACAATTGGTACTGCCATCGCCATCTATTACCGTTTTTAGTAAAATTATAACAATCAACGCGATGGTTTAAAAGTTTGCACCGGGTCATTGGTGTTTGGTACATAAAAGAACTTCTCTTTTTGTTGCCCATAAAATCAAATTTTTAAAAATATAAATGCACCAAAATTGTAATAAAATATCCTAGATTATTTAGGTACTTTCACTGTAATTATGTTGATTTCAATAGATACAAACCAAACAATTAGCAACGTCATTGATAGACATTTTTAACTGACCATGAAAATAGAAAGCGAATATCTCAATTCTAGCTGACAGCAAAAAAACTGCGGATACATTCGAAGTCAACTTTTCCGATCCGCTTCCGAAATATCTCACTTCGTAGACAACATATTTGATTTCGTTGTGTTGTATCAGTTAATTACTTTCTTTTTTACTATAATTAAGTTCATAGCAATTCACTAATGAGTATATGAACTCAGTTTTGGTACGTAGGTACTTGGCTCCGATATGTATTTAATCTTTTTAGTTAAAACAAACTCCATCAGTAAGATGCATTAACAAGGAATTGTTTCTGTTTCAAACCATTCCTTGTTAATATATATAATGACTGGACTCGTTGGACAGTTGAACGTTATACCGGGATATTTCTTTCGTCTGAATACTACACAGGAATGCTTCTTTAGTTAGCAAAGATTCATACTTATTGGCATTACATCCGTTTTCATTAGACATGTAAAATTTGATTTTATGGGTGACAAAAAGAGAAGTTCTTTTATGTACCAAATACCAACGACCTGGTGCGAACTTTTATACCATCGCGTTGATTGTTATATTTGCATTGTGAATATTGCTAGATTCAACTGTAAAATTTGACCTAAGCAAATAAGCGTTGATCCAAATTAATCCTTTGTTATGAAATCTGTTTTGAATCATGGTGTTGTATCGATCTCTTGATTTCAATTTCCAAGCAAGCTTCAAGTAGCGAAAACAGCCAAAATATTCAGCAACCTGAGAGTCAAGATAACGACTATAAATTTGAAAACTTTCTGAAATTTCTAAAACTATTCATACAGAATGAACAGAAATTCAGAAACTTATTGGCATTACAGCTGTTTGCAAATATTGAAGTTTTATGACTCTATTACTGATATACATTATCTAAAAATATCAGCGCGCTTCTATGTATTTAGTTTACTTTTGAATGGCATTATTTGCAGACAATTTAAGATAATTTTCAATATCATTACTTTACAAGTTATTTTACAATTTTTTAAATTTATAAATCATTTGATAAAGCAAATTATGAAAATATATGGCACATTTCATCGACAAACTCTTATGTATGTAGGTATATCTGTATTGAAATAACAACAGTTTTTGTATGTTGATTTTTCCATAAAATTGCATCATACTACATATGATTATATTTATAACGACTATCTAGCAGTAAGACAATAATTTTTCTTACATTACGCCCTCGAGAACTGTTAAGAAAATAAATATTTCATTTTAATTAATTACTTTCCCATCGCTTTCAAGAGTAGCAAAATCGTCTGATTTTTGGATATAAACTATTTTCAAAGTCCTCATTTAAAATAACATGTGACATCAAGATGCGTTATGTCTAAGCCTAGCTACACAAATAATACCAACAATAATCTCAATTCTGTTTACCTCACTACAAGCGTGATTCTATTTGCAAATAAACGAGTGTGCTTTAGACCGATCACACGACTGAAGTAAAACTTCATAGTCACAAAATATGAACTTTAAAATGAATTTACAATTTTATTCACTTTAAACGTAGAATATTTAATGTATTGAAAAAAAATAATAATTTATAATATTGTTCAAGAACGTAATGAAATTAAAAAATAATAAAAAAATCACTGTTCACGTAACGCTAGCAAACTCGCATATATATTTCATGCACTGGTTATGAGAGGAAGAGAGAAAGAAAATGTGTGCTCGCACCTCTCTCTCTTGTCCCTACAGTAATATACGAAAGGTAACTCTCTCTATTCTGTCTTCACTACCTTGTATCTCCCTCTCAACTTCCGTTCACCTCGCCCGATCACACTTTTCGTAACGCTCTCGTCACGCATTCACCAGCTTACTCCCCAAGTCAAGCGTGCGTAAAGAAGTTTTACTTCAATAAATATTCCATCATAAACCCATTAGTTACGACAATCTCGCGTAACTAAACTACGTATCGCCATTGATCATGATTTCCAGCACAGCGGAACTGAAAATGGAAGATTATAAAAATAAAATGAGTAGTTTGAAGTTCAGCACATTTTACTTTTGCTTATTAGCGAAATTTACTTTTGCTTAGAGTTGACATGAAACTATGAAACCCAAGAATAATTTTGTCTTAGTAGCAATTAATTAGTAGTCTTCAGTGATAACTGTTCAAGTTAATTTCACTAGCAGGAACGTAAAACGCAGAAAATAACAGAAATGTTTTATCTAGGTATTACATCAAACATTAGGATTTGAGTATTTACACCCAAAAAAGATTGGGATGTGAAATGCTCACATACCACGACTTATCCTAACTAATATTATAAAGAGTGAGTTTTTGTCTCTCTGCAAAGAATGAACCGTTCGTTACCAAAATGTTGCTAATAGAACGTGTTACGAGTAACATACAGGACATTAAAACACAGTTTTTAAGGAATAACCAAAAAAACATTGAATATATTTGGCGTTAATTTTGTAGTAATTCATTATTCACAATTAAATGAAACGTGATGTAGTATTATTTCTAATTTCTTTAAGTTCTTTACCACGACCTAGGTTTCGTTGTCAGCAAAGATCTTTGCTAATATCCCACCTGAAGATGTTTTAATACTACATCACGTAGCTTCATTTAATTGTGCAAAAAACATTCTTAGGACGCCACTAGATGGCCCTGCTAAGTAAACAACTTTTTCATCGAATCAATCGTTATTTATAATCTTAATATTGTTACATGTGAATATTAAATTTGATCAGATATCAGTTTTTAAGCAAACAGATTCAGTACAATCGATATTTCTTTATTAGCCATATGCTGCCGACACTTAAAAATACACCTGTGTTCAGGTATCTCATTATAAGCATATGGTTTTTGCGACTACGGTTCTTTAAGCCAATGCTACCTTCTAATTCTAATTTGACTGTCTGTATAGAGGGGAACATCGGAGCAGAGGGCGCGGTGGTGCGGTGCGCGCGGTGCCGTATCGTAATGCGAAGCTACGTTTGTGAGCCATTTTGAACTCTTGTTTCCTTTACTGAGACAGTATTCCTTGTCCACGGTCGACTGTTTTTAATGTGTAACATTACATTTGTATTTTCATAAACTGTCTTACGTAATCGAATTTGTTTTGACCGTATTCTTCTATCACATATTTTTGATCTATCGTTCATTGGTTCTATCTAATGAAACTGTTTTAAATGAACTTTCTTTAATTTTAAGTATTACACCTTTATTCCAACTTACTTTTGGATAATTTCAATATTGTTTTCATTGAGTTTGAACATCGAAAATAACTTAAGCTTTAATTCTTGAAATATTTATCGCTTAAGCTTTAATTCTTGAAATATTTTTTATTAAGAACAATGTATTCTACCTGTTTTAACGTCTTGCACCGCGTTTGTTCTTCAATGATCAAGTTCCCATGTTCTAACCAGTTGTTTAAACAGTTGTCAGCCTTAAAACAAGAACCAACAAAAAATATGTTTTAACTGATGAAAAAAATACTTTTATTTATCAAAGTAATTTCTCCACATGTATTTATTATATTGACATTGCATACATTGAAAAGTATTGTTCACAATCGCACTTCTATAAGTGTGAGCGGATGTTTCATCGTCATGAAACAGGATCTTTTTGCCGTCGCTAGTAATTTCTAGAATTCCTCAAGAGGAAAAAAGGAACCCTTACAATATAACTCTCGAAAAATGAATGTCATATGGCCGACGAAGGGCTTTTCAAAAATCGTTATAACTATTCAAAATGTAAATTAAAAAAAATAAATGAATAGGACAGTTCTAGACGCGAACTGATTCCAAGTGAAACTAAGACCGAGATGTCATAGATTGTGCGGTTGGGGGGGGGCGTCCTTATATAGTTTTGGATTGGACGTAGACCGTTGTTTGTAAAATCGGCAGATGCTGATGAATGTAGTTATGTTAGATGGTAAATTTCACTCAGAATTAGGATTCTATTAATGCAAAATGTAGTCAGTCACTCACGCATGTTCGTCACAGTCACATTATTCATAAATCTTTTGGCGCAAAACAAAGAACTGTGGTACGGCACATCATCATCAGAGTTGCCATTAATTCAAATAAAATTAATCAAGTTTCTAACGCAATAGAACGTATGAATTTATGAAATTAGGAAGGTCACGTAGAACCCAACAAAAGGCACATATGTGTTAGATTCTAAGTTATTATCATATATTTTCTCTATTTTCAGCCATCCTCGGTTCTTCAATTTAAAAAAGGCCTAGTTACAGTTTTTTTTATGGTAAATATTACTAATCAAATAACTTTTTTTAGATTTATGGTTATGTATTTAGTAAAAATTGTAAGGTGGTTAAAAGACGGTTAATAAGATTGAGAATGCGTCGAGTCACTGCCGCTAGATTTCGTACATGAATAAGTCTTTTGGGGATAGAAGAAATAAATAACAATATTATTTAAGGACATTATTTTTTTATTGTGTAACATATTGAATATATATTAAATCAGAATTTAGAAAAGGCCTAGTTATAGTTTTTTAAATATTACTAACCAAATAACTTTTTTTAGATTTATAGTTATGTATTTAGTAAATATTGTGAGGTGGTTAAAAGACGGTTAACAAGACTGAGAATGCGTCTTTTGGGAGTAGAAGAAATAAATAACAATATTATTTAAGGACATTATTTTTTCGTCGTGTAACATATTGAATATATATTGAATCAGACGGATATTGAAGGGTTTTTTTTTATGTATGGTCGTCTTTATTGAATGCATTTTCTTTTTTATAAATGGCTAATATCTGATTTGGAGAAAATTATTATACTAGGTTAAAATTTAAGTAGATTTATCGCTTCAGATTTATATTTTGTAAAGATAAAATCAGTATGTGACGTCGACATAAAGGGGGATTACCTTTATATATCCATAGACACGGCAATTGAAAAGTTTCTGTATTTATAGATTGACTATAGTAGAAAGCGTCGCTTCTGCGGTATTACTTTAAGCCCCATATTTTCATGACATTCAAGGAGAGAAATAAAAACCTGCCAAGCACGTGCACTGCCCATTATAATTGTTAGTTGAAAGTGTTAATTAGCTACAGTTGCTTATACTTGATTATCGACTTGATTTTGACAGCGCCCCATGCAATATGCGAAGTGGAGTGGAAAGAGATGTTTACTTGTATACTAAACATTCATCCTTGCTTTATCTAAAGATAAAAAAGCTGACAGTATCTGTCTCTGGATCCTGACATAAATATTATTACGAAATAAATTGGAACCAAGCCGTGTCACAACTTTTGTATTTGCTGCGTATTCCGTGTCAGTCTTGTAGATGTGTTCACGTCAGAAGTACACGCGGCGCGCAATAAAGTGAAACAATAGTGGAATTGTTCCATCGCTATTTCCTCTAAAAGAGGCAATCAACGAGACTACGACATATACTCACCCATCCTACCCTCCCAAACTAACTCCAACAACCATCAAACGCCACAGACAAAAAGAGAAATAAATTAAACCGACTAAACGGGGAAGCCCATTGTCTAGGGGTATTCCCGACTTATCTACCAGCTACCGTAGATCATATTTCGTGGGCGGAAACTACTTGGGGGATTTCACATTGTGGCAGCACGTGGCGGCGCGTGGCCAGCCAAATTAAACGGATTCGAATTGCGCGGGGTTCCGGCGTCGATCTCGGACGCAAATTGGGTATTATGACAGTTATCTGATGGGGTTATCTCGCTAAGTATATTTATTAGCGAGTACCGCTTGGCGACAGTCGGATTTTGTGGATTACCTACGTATCAATTCAGCTGATTTATGCTTGTCTGTAAATACAACATCAACATTATTTATTTAGTCTTTAAGTAGATTTTGGCTCATTTTTATTGTTCCATAAATTCATCGGATAAAAACATGAATATATTAATTATGATAATAAAATGTATTGAAATATACGCCAGCATATAATTTTTTTTCATTACCTAAAAATTAAAAGAAAACGGTATGGCTTATTATACCTAATATCTGTGGGCGTATGGGGCTCTTTGAAAAGTACTCGCTCTTACTCGTAAATGAAAAATAAAGGTATTTTTAACGCTACCTTGACATTTCGTAAAGGCGTGTGACAAATCTTATTATACTATGCTGTTTGGAAAGTTTCAATTTGCTAACATTCTCACAAAATCATGATTAGAAGAGTGATTATTCATCTGCGTATAAAAATTATTACACTGACAGATATCAAAATAAAATGAAAGCACGTGAATGATATTTTAAAGAATCCTACCGCCTCATAAAAAAATCTTAAACACCGACAAGAGAATGTGAAAGGCGATCAGCGGGGTGATATGCCATCAACTTCAATCCTATTTGAAACATCGTTAAAATACACGAAGTGGTTTTACGCGTTATCAAAATACGATTGTCTGCTTTCCTTTTCAAGAACCTTTTCTAGTCAAGACTAGGGAGATGTGCTCTGCTCGGATCGCTTCAACAAGTGAAATCTCCTTTAAAATGTATATATTCGACCTCAAAAAACAATTAAGCCTCAAGAAAATATTAAGTCTCGACTCAAATGAGTGTTGTTGAGGACTTGCAGTCTTGACTTTCCTACACTCCTATTTCGTGCATTTTATAACGCCAACAGCTCAATATAATTTAAGCTCAGATGCAAAGAATACTCTTCTTATTTTCCTGGTTTCCAAAACATCTTATTTTCTTCTACGAAATTCTACAATGTACGATGCTGAACTGTGGAATATTATAGATGTCAAGAGTCTCTTCAAAAAGCTACAACTCCCAATAATTTCTTATTATACTTTACTCATCTTTTTCCTCTCCTCCCATTCCTCTTCTCTAGCTTTTGTTTATATGTATGTGCATGTTTCTGAGTTCATGTTTGTTTGTTTATATACATGTGTGCCAATGCGCCCATATATATATATATATATATATATATATATATATATATATATATATATATATATATCCATTATAATATTTGGTTACGCAAATATCGTTTTAATTACTTAAATAATTGTATATGTTTAAAGTAACTCTAGCGACCAAGAAATGCCATACACAAGAAGAGGAATAGATAAATTGAGCCGACTAAACACGGAAACCCATCGTCTAGGAGCTTCCCCGTTTGATCGATTAAATTCATTTTTCTTTTTATTGTTCTTTTATTTTATACAATTGATAACATTTCTCCACAAAGTTATTTCTTCCACTGGAGAACCGAGAGAAATTTTTTCTATAGCACTAAGTTCATCTTAAGAATCAGTTTTATTTATCAAAACTTGTAAATGATTAAAATTTTTTTTAATATGTAATTTACGGGAGGTACATTGATTTAAGTATTTTACAAAATGTAAGGAGTGCAGAAACATTTGAAAATTAAATATTTTTTCCTAATGACAATTGTAAATTCAATTTAGAATATTCCCCAGCCGTCGCTTAATCAATAAAGCGATTCGAAAACGTGAAATTCCTTTAAAAGAAAAAAAATACCACCGAAGGCGGAAAGATGCATGACATAACGAAAATCGCACAACTTAAAAATTGTGAAATTGGCGAACCCACGTCGCTCTTTAAACTCAGAGACAAAGGAAAGAAAAGAGGGATGGCGAAAAAACTTCAAAAGCCCTAAATAAATCGCTTATCTTAATCGAATGGAGTCACTTAATTTGATCGGTTAGGGCGCTCCCTCAAAGGAACCCTAATAGGGCATAGCGAACGATGAAATCAAGTCATTTTCAAAATTCAATTTTCAATTAGATTACGCTCGGCGAGGGCACCGCCAGACGAGAGACAGTGTATGCCGAGGGATGCGATAGTATCATTAAAATACAATATTAATATATTCTTGTCATTTATGTAGTTTGAACGTTTCAGCCTTAGAATTGTAATAAGGATGTTCAAATCGATCAATCAGATAAATATTTTTCTGTATTGTGAATATTTTTTTAATTTCAATCTAACATTAAAATGCGAAGTTTACATCGGACGCCACGTAAAATTGCACGTCTTTCAAAATTTGTCATCATTGCAGTCTTGTAACATTGCCATTCAGATTATGTAATCTGAGATACTTGTACGGAAGGAAGACTGAGAGGCACACTGCTGTTGGGCTTCCAACATTTGATAGCCCCTTGTTGTAAAATGTTCAACAATTATTATCGACCAGCAATACCAATTCGTTGCGCAATAACGCTACATTGGTATAAAAAAGAATTTTATTACAGAGATAACAAATATAAACACTATCAGTGAGGAAATTATTATAATCAAAGGTAAGATTTAGTCACTATTTTGTAATCCTCTAAAGTTTAGTACGTCCAAGTGGTACGATTTTAAGATTTTAACTATTTGATAAGAATTTTAATCAATATAAATATTTAAACCATTAATTTGATGAAACGAAAATCGTTAAAGCTAAAAAAAATTAAGTCCATTGACATAGTTTCGTGTCAATTATATAAGACTATATTTTTATTCGATTTTATTTTTTTATGTTATATATGGTGTAAATATATAAATCGAATAACTTACAAAAATATCGTGTTAGAGTTGATGGTAGTTCTTAGCTATTTTCTTGTTAATAAAGAAGCTGTGGCGTTTTTCTAAGAAAATCGGTCCTAATTCATAAATCCTTTCATTTTTTTAGAATTCATGAGACTTTTTGATAGACGAAATTTTTTATGTTTTAATTCGCTGAAATTACAAAAATAAAAAAAAATTGGCCTTATATGTTTATATAGCACAATACAGCAATAAAATTATATTTACATATATGATATACGACCACCTAAAACAGAGCAAGTATAAAACCGATCTGGTTGCATCAATGCAAAAATCGAACAAGTTTTTTCCCGATTCAACGTTAGCCGCGTTGAATCTGGGGACGCTTGGTCGATATAACAAATTATTACGCTATGCATAATTAAATGAAACTACGTGATGTAGTATTATTTCTACTTTCTTTAAGTTCTTTACCACGACCTAGGTTTTGTTGTATTACAACATCTTCAGGTGGGCTATTAGCAAAGATCTTTGCTAATAGCCCACCTGAAGATATACAACGAAAACATAATACACCGAAACCTGGGTCGTGGAACTTAAAGAAAGTAGAAATAATACTACATCACGTAGTTTCATTTAATTGTGAATAATGAATTTCTACAAAATTAACGCCAAATATATTCAATATTAAGTTATGACTCATCAAATATTCGCCTCTGTAAGCTGTAGAGATTGATTACAGAATAAGGGGAGACATCTTAAGGTTTAATTTCAATAATATATGTACCCTCAATTCAGAAGGCTTCTTTTCGTAGTGTACAAAATATTATTTTCAATTGTTTTTTTATCAATCCATAATAGAAATAGAAAATATGTAACAAAATATAACAAAACGAAATATAACAGAAAATATATAACAGAAGCACAACAGTTTGGCTCAAGTGGGTAGAGTTATTCTGGCTTTCCTTGTGACCCGCAAATGCCAATTAAATTAAAACGTAACGTCGCTATAAGACAAGCATTACTATATAGCACCGAGTGAGTGTGAGCCAGGAGGGTGAGCAACGGCTGTACGTGGCCGAGACTGTGCTAAATCGGTGAAAACATAAGAGGCGGTCGCGCCAGAAACGAGTTAATAGAGTCATCATCATTGTGGAAAAGAAATGAGGGAAAATCGGTTACGATATCGGGCTCCAGACATGTGAGGCATCGAGATACTATACGACCACAGCAATATTGAATCTGCAAGAGGAAAAATGAGGCCATGGTAGACCCTCTGGGTCATATCCAGACCATGTTGACATGAAAATTAAAAATGCGAACCCGGGAAAATCTAAATTTGAGTTTTGTCGCGTGAGTATACAAGGGAGGGGGGGCACCTTAAATAAATATGGGATTAATAGCACGCAGATAGACGATTTTGTTTATCAGTACTCTAAAAATTCATAATAGTGCATTACTATTTCACGGAATTAAACGCTTTGATCTAAAATAATAGAAATAAAAATCCGACAAAAAATCAGGAGATATAGATGTAGTATTATTTCTACTTTTTTTAAGTCGCAACTCACTAACATAAGCAGTGGGAAAACCCACACAAACCCGGTTCCGTTATTACATATAAATGCTGTTGGATATTCCTAAGAGTGAATCTTTGCTAATAGCCCACCTAAAGATGCTGTAATACAACGAAACCTAGGTCGTGGTAAAGAACTTTAAAAAGTAAAAATAATACTACATCACGTAGTTTCATTTAATTGTGAATAATGAATTTCTACAAAATTAACGCCAAATATATTTAATATAAAATAGAGTTTACATTTTGCGAAAAGTATCAGTGACACTATTACACGGTACGGTTTCTTTTCTCCATAAATAGAAGAGAAAATTAAAGAATAAAAGAGGAAGTTTGCAATTTTTTTGCGGTTCGGTATCGGCGGGCAGTTTAATAGTATAATAAAAATTATTAGAATTATTTATAGAACATATCGTAAAAAATGGTTAGAATTATTTATAGAACATATCGTAGTTTTGTAACAATATTGCGGTTCATCGACGCTTGATTAGGCGCATTTTCGAAAAAATATGAATTAAAAATGTCTATGATTTTAAAATAAATTCCTTAAGTTCCGAACAATTTGTAAGCCAAGAAATAGCTTTTTAAAACATGTCCTTAGTTAGTCGTTTCGGAATAAACTAATTGTGATGTATTTTTAGGGTTTCATACCTTAAAAAGAAAAACGGAACCTTTAAACATCTCTCACGTGTATGTCCGTATGTCCGTTTTTCTGAGAAACCACTTAATGCAACAATAATAACATAGCAATAGCTCAAAAATATTCATTTAGAAATTTTAGGAAATGCAAATTAAACAAAGTGTTTTTAACTTCTGTATATAGTACGGGGTGTCGTTTGAAATGTTGGAGGTATTTTAGGTTGTAGATTTGTAGGTATTATACTGAAAAAATGCAAAAAATATGTCGCCCCCTCCTCTTATTTCCGAAACTAATCAACCTAAAATTATGAAAATAAAGATTTTTAAAAGTAAACGAAAAGGCTGTGGGAAAATAACGATGATTATAGGTGTCATATTTTTTTAAATATTCCCCATGTTCTTACCCCACGATAATTCTCGTAGGCAATATATTTACATTTTTTCTATTTCAAAGGCAATTTTCTCTGAAACCAGGCGACTTGGAAACTTGAAAGTTGGTATTGTAATATATATTATTAACCCATATATTTTGCATATATTTTACATTACCAACTATTTTAAGATATTCGTATAACATTTAAAGATATTTATGACATCGAAAATTTTCATTTTATATATCGTGTGGAGTATCATTTGAAAATACTTGGTATGAGATATTGTTTCACAATTTTAAATTGCATATTTATAAATATATTCTAAAGTATTTGCAAAAATATAGAATTCCGCTTCCTTATTTACGAAACTACTGAGATAAAAATCATGAAAAAAACAGGGTTTGTAAAATATAATTAGAAGATTACATGAAAACTATGGCAATTTTACCGGTTCTTATAATTTTTTTTAAATATGCATCTTATTTTTACGCTTGAGAAATATATGTATGTGCCTCTTATTTTTACGTTGCATATGTATGTGCATCTTATTTTTACTTTATCAAAAATTAATATTTGCAAATGGTTTAATAGAAATATTATGTGCGCTCGAATATTTATAAGTACAGGAATGAGTACGGAAACCCAAGGTTTTCTCGAGCGTGACAGATTTTTTTAGGATGTGGCTTTTAAATAATACCTCGATAGTTATGAAGTATATTCCTATTTATGAAAAAGTGTAAGTGTTTCTTTAGACTTTATATTTTTAACTTTATTAAAATCATTATGTTTTAATTGATCGTGTACATTTAAATGATAGATTTAAAATGACATATTTTTGAATAGTATACATATGTATATACATATTATATAGTATACATATGTATTATTTTATAAGCAAAAAAGTCAGAAAACTAAGTGGGAACTCAAAACTAAAGTTTAGAGCTAATCTATTTTACTGAGTGCAGTGTGGGCGCAGTCTTACTTTGGATCGTAAGTGGAAAGTGCTGTCTGTAACCGATTGCGTGACCGACTGGAACTTGATTAGGGCCAACTGGGAAGTGTATTCGCAGGGATTTTGATGATCGGATCGCGCATTTATCGATTGTGTGGGTTATTGAGTCGTGGTAGTTCTGGAAATATCCATGTTGTATTCGTCTTTGTATGCCGTATTACTACTGTAATCGTTTGAATCGTAAACTACTTCCTTAACATAATTTATCTCGTCGACGTATATTAAAAATACCTCGAGCTATAGACAGTTTTTTTAACAAATTATACAGGTACTCATTTTTAATACGGAAACAACAATTAGTAACTGAAAACCTAAAAGTATTACGTAACTTGAGCCAAAATTAAATAATATTAAGTAAGAAAAAACTCCAATGAAGAAAATTTATTACACTTTATTTTATTCGTATCGTGTCTTATTTTGTTACGAAATTTAATAAAGGTAAGTTTAAATATATACGAAATTTAATAAAGGTAAGTCTTAAAATAAAGGTAAGTTTAAATATATACGAAATTTAATAAAGGTAAGTCTTAAAATAAAGGTAAGTTTAAATATATACGAAATTTAATAAAGGTAAGTCTTAAAATAAAGGTAAGTTTAAATATATACGAAATTTAATAAAGGTAAGTTTTAAAATAAAGGTAAGTTTAAATATTTACGAAATTTAATAAAAGTAAGTTTTAAAATAAAGGTAAGTTTAAATATTTATGAAATTTAATAAAGGTAAGTTTAAATATTTACGAAATTTAATAAAAGTAAGTTTTAAAATAAAGGTAAGTTTAAATATTTATGAAATTTAATAAAGGTAAGTTTTAAAATAAAGGTAAGTTTAACTATTTACGAAATTTAATAAAGGTAAGTTTTAAAATAAAGGTAAGTTTAAATATTTACGAAATTTAGTAAAGGTAAGTTTTAAAATAAAGGTAAGTTTTAAAATAAAGGTAAGTTTAAACATTTACGAAATTTAATAAAGGTATGTTTTAAAGTAAAGGTAAGTTTAGATATTTACAAAATTTAATAAAAGTAAGTTTTAAAATAGAGGTAAGTTCAAATATTTACAAAATTTGATAAAGGTAAGTTTTAGAATAAAGGTAAGTTTAAATATTTACGAAATTTAATAAAGGTAAGTTTGATTATTCATTAACATATTGCTACAGCTGACCGACTACCAAATTATCGAGATTTATGTAATATTTTGTTTTAGGCTACGAAATATTCATAATAGTATAATACATGTAATAATATTACAGTGTATTTGTTCCTGTAGATAAAACATTAGGCAGGTGTAATGAAAAAGTAATGAAACTTGAATGAAAATGTTTTGGCTCAAGAAAACACGTCTTAAATTTCAACCTACTAACACTTTAAAAATGAAATTGAGATACAAATACGTCTTATTAATGTAATATAAAATATGGCCACTCCTAAGAAACAATATTATAAAGCTTTAAAAGTGGCAAATAGCGATGGAAACGTAGACAAAAATATAGAGAACGAATAGCAAACTTTAAACGGCAGTAAGCCATCAGGATGAACACTAAAACCGTAAAATCATCGAGTGACTGGATAAACAAAACTGTTGGAAGAGACAAATGGCGAGAACTGGGAGAAGCCTACGTGCAATGTTAGAATGGTAGAGACTGAATTTGAGGATGATGTAAAGGTAAAAAGGTATTGAACTAAAGCGAATATCACAGAAATGGAATTGGTACGAAATGCACTTAAGCGGGACATTCCACTATGCTTAAAGAGAAAATTGTCGCTCTGAGTTTCAGAGTTGAGACCTGAACTCTAGCTAAACCAGCCGCACGCAAGCTCTAAATAATAAAAGGTCGGGTGACCAAAATTGAAATCGGGATACAAACGCGTGCCGATATCACCTAATAAGTCACTATTACGAAACGGCGACAAGCTGGTCAGGTATATCACAGAAAGGATGGACGGTGGTGCTGCAATCTGCTGGAGCGATAACCTATGACCGGACACTGAAACTTTGGCGCGATATCAAGAGAGTAACGAATGGCGTGCGAATGAAGAAACTCTAGTCCAGCAGTAGACTTCAGCGTCATTTATATATATATATATATATATATATATATATATATATATATATATATTTATATATATATATATATATATATATATATATATATATATATATATATCCACAACCACCTATCAAGATTAGTTTTGAAATATCGTCTTTATAAATGAAGCGCCCCATCTGTCAGTTATTTAAACGATCTGTCTGTTTATTCACAATAATGTCATAAGGGTAATATATTCAGACAATATTTATTGCTAAATTTTACCACTTCATAAAAATGTGCACATATGAATGTATTTAGTGTAATATTGTAATATACGATTTCAGAAAGTCGACGTTCGATAGTATTATTTTTTCTTTCTACACGCTTTAGAGCGATATGTTCCTCGAGAGGGAAATTCAGTCTTAGCTTTCCTAACACTATAATATTACGGAAGTACAGTATTTATCCTTTTCAAATTCCACTCCCGAGTCTTTTTTTAGGAATATCTAGTTGACTTGGATTCCACGTAATACTTCCTCTTTGGTTTAATACTATCGATCAATATTGTCACTGGATCTCGCCCTACGCTAATACTTCCTCTTTGGTTTAATACTATTGATTAATATTGTCGCACTTTTCTTCATCGTAATTCGGAGTTTCATTTTTCGGAGTTTTCACTCACGTCTTTTATTTTTTCCTGATGTACTGACTCTTCATTACTTAATATTAACGGAAATCAATTCACAGAATTATGATACTGGGAGGGTTCTTTGTCATATTACAAATGATTCCTCAGAAATTGTTCAATGATTTTTGTCATGCTAACTCGTTCTAATCGAAATATAGTGCGTCGATTTGAAATAATTAAATATGTTTTTTTTGTTATTATCAGTTAATTAACAAAAGACTTAAATTCATAATGTGGAAATTAAAACCCAGTATTTGAATAACTTTAACGACTAGAATGCAAAAAGTACAAAATGAGCTGTGATCAATGCCAATCATTAATTTCATTTCAGTCAATATATTATGATAGTAGATGAAAAGAAATTCATATTGCCATTGGATTCAGATGATTGGCCTCGATAACCAAACCATATATAGTTGAACTTGCAGGTTACAAATTAGATGAAAAATTTGAAAATTAAATGTGACTAAGAGAATATTTGAAAGAAAATTTTCTCTTCGTGTTTGTAAAAGTGAAGTGATCAGCAGTCACGAATATACTTTGTGTGGCAATATCATAAGTTATTCCACATCTGAAAACTTTGTTTAAATACCCGCCAAACTATTCAAATGAAGGACTAGAAAACTATGTTAAATAAGGTACAAATTCAATTAAATTCCAGATAAAAATTTCAATTTTTTGAAGCAGCAGTCGCATCTAAGATAAAAACCCTGTTCTTTCATAGTGATTTTTAGGCATGTTACAAAGAAGTAATGTCCACAAAAAATAAAGATCCTAGTAGAACTCCTACGGCTGTTGAAATACAACCGTATTGCAAAGTTATAAATGATTTAGTAATAAATTTAATCACAAATCCTAAATGATGCTACATTTAATTGATGGGGAGAGAAACGCGAAAGATCCAGAAATGGCGTATCTATTTATTTTATTAATATATTACTATTGTTCTGCTAATATAACATGTAGTGAAGGTTATTCTTTAAAGCCGGAAATATTTATGGTACAAAAAGGAACTGGCTTCTTAATCGAGCAACCAATTTAATCTTTCTCTATCACAACCAATTTCTGATAAGTAAAGAAATTTATTTTTGAGTTCATTTTTTAGATTTGTAATTTGTTAATTTTAATAAGGACCGAAAATTCTATATGTTTTAAAAAAACTCACTTTTCTGTAATACTTTTGAAGTAAAACTTCTTTACGCACGTTTGACTTGGGGAGTAAGCTGGTGAATGCGTGACGAGACCGTTACGATAAGTGTGATCGGGCGAGGCGAACGGAAGTTGAGAGGGAGATATAAGTTAGTGAAGACAGAAAAAGAGAGAGAGTTACGTTTCGTATATTACTGGAGGCACAAGAGAGAGAGGTGCGAGTACACATTTTCTTTTTCTCTTTCTTTCATAGTCAGTTATGTTTCGTATATCTAAGACAGTGCAAGCCTATTGTCTGTATCACACTTTAGGAGCAAAAGAGAGCAGTGCGCGAGCACATTTTCTTTCTCTCTTCCTCTCATAGCCAGTGCATGAAATATATATATATATATATATATATATATATATATATATATATATATATGCGAGTTTGCTAGCGTTACGCGAACGGTGATTTTTTATTATTTTGTAATTTCATTTCGTTCTTGAACAATTTTATAAATTATTATTTTGTTCAATACATTAAATATTCTAAGTTTAAAGTGAATAAAATTTTTTTTGAAGTTCATATTTTGTGAATTTGAAGTTTTACTTCAGTCGTGTGGTCTAAAGCACACTAGTTTTTTTTCATATAAATTGACTTCAAAAAAAAAGTATCCTGTTACCTGATAATAGCTTTATACGTTAAGTATATGAAAGTAAATGATATTAAATGGTAATTCATTTAGTTTTTGCCTCATAATTGCAAAATTTTATTGCCGATTAATAGGTAATTTAGCCGACCATCACCATTTATAAAAGTAGTTGGTTTCACCGCTAGCCAGCGACTATCAAGCAAATCATTCGCTTAGTATAGTATTAAATCTAAAAAAAAATAACATGTTTCAAAGGAGATCGCACAAAAATATAAACAATAACTAATTGCGGAAACGCATAATTCGTAACAGATGTTTTAACACTTTTCAAAAATCACTTACGTGAAAGCTGCAAAGGAGTGCAGCCCATTTACCTCTCTTATTGCATATCGGGGACTTTATGTGCCCTCTTCCGCAAGAGGCACAACAAATCTCCGCAGATTAGTGCCGATTTGGGCCACCCTCATGATCGTGAGGCTGCGAACGGAAACTCCCCTCGAGTGCGAGTGCTACTTGCTGGTCTCCCTTATTAATAGACTAGTAGTCGGTAGTGGATCTGCTCGCGTAAATGTTGGCGAGTAGGATATGGTGACCGTCGACCCGAATAAAGAAGAAATTATTATGGAGTCTGCAATCCAAAAGGCAGTGAGTATTTACTTGTCGGGTAATATACAAATTGAAATCAAGTGATAAGAAAAATAAATAGCACGGAATTATAAATGTAATTTATATTTCAAGATTTTATACAACCATTTTTTTTCTGTGCAATAACTCTGATAGTTTTGGACGACTATTTTATTACTTTTTATTTAATCTTAACCCAAACAATAAGCCAGAGCATAAACAACGTTTTTGGGATTTCATTTAGCCTCTCGAATTTATCCATATAATACCGAATAAAAGGTTTTTAACTTGAGTAAGGTAAGAGTTATGAGTGTACTAAGTCACCTACGACAAATACTACCCACCTTATTTTAAATTTAAATTATTATCTTGCCATAATTATCAAATATTTTGCATATTTATACCTTTTAAATTTATAAAACCTATATTGAATACAAACTTTGATTTATTGAGAAACTAACAAAATATAAAAACCTACATTTTTCAACGTTATTTCAACTAGCTTTAAAAAAAACGTTTTATTTGGCTTTACTAAACTATGGTTTTCTAATAAAGTCTATAGCGATCTAAGAAACGTGAATTTCATACGTCTGGCTTTATTGGGTGTCGAGATATGGGCCCCAAAGGGTGTTGATTTAGGCACTCACTAACCCACTGACGGAACATTCAAACCCATAGACAACCTCTAATGTGCCTAGAAGCTTGAAATTTAAAAAAATATTTAGCATAATTTATGTACACAACAGTACGAAATAAAAAAAATGGTAGTTTGTGTGGAAATATGAACATTGGGAACGAAGTTATGTTCACTTTTACTTCGCAAGAATTTTGTATAAATGTGCGTTTATAACCTACTGTGCTCTAACTGATTAAAACTGCGAACATACTATGTCTTACAGTTTTATTACATATTATTTAACAATACATATAGTCATCTCCGACTTTCTGTATCCGGCGTCCAATAGAACATGGGTTCTTACAAAATTATACGTTTTGAATAAGGGTGTAAATTATATTTTGAAACCTGAAATTGTGGATTATATTTTTCTTATAACAAGTCAAGTAGTTAGACTTATTTAATAATTATAAGTATAATAATAATAATAATGAAATAATTATAAGTATAATAATAATAATAAAATAATATTAATTTTATAATTATAAGCACTGCTGATACGGAGATCACGGCAAATTGTCTTACAATTAAATGCATCTGGTAGTCGTGGTATTAGAGTATTGCTCTTTAAACCATTATAAACATTTTAGCTCTTTTGTCAGTGATATTTCAACAATAACAATTGATATTTTTCAAGTGGATTAAGAAAACGAATAAGTTATAACTCTTCTCATTAAACTCGAGGATTTTAAGCTCATTTCTAATATTCCGGTTTCACCAAAAGTTTTTAAACAAAAGTTGAAGATGACTATATTTTTTAATTTTTAATATTTCCTCGATACTAATTGAGATCAATGATGTCAAACGAGTCGCTATAAAGAATACTCATTTAATAATTATTATAGTTAATTAATAAAGTTAACAATCTTCACGCTACTTGACCAGTACTGTAGTCACATCTATTGACCTTTTTCTTGTTGGATCGATATGACTTTACATCAATCCATGAAATGAACCAGTCTCCCTCAATGGAAAGTTAAAACCTACTGCTTCTTATTTATTTTAATTTAGCTATAAAAATAAAGTCAATAAATTTATACTGTTACAACTATCTATCTATATAGTGTGTGAAGCGCAAATCATACGATGGTTTTGACGTGTGACAAACTCGCAGACTAAAGGAGTGGTAAAATTGGCTTTCATGGTGGGCAGGGAAATTAATATTTTTACCACTTCGTTACACCAAACAAAAATAAATAGAAATTTAAAATAATTCATGTGCCAGTTTTTCTGTTCTTTATGCATGAAATCATAAGCGATAAAGGCGATTAAATTTTCCGCTCCCCGCTGACTTCATCCCCCCTCTGAGCTGTTAGCGTGGTAGCCATATAAATATTATCGGTAGCGTTTCAAAAAAGCGCTCCGAGTGCCGGCAAGGCGGTCGTAACTCTGTAGCTTGCTAATCAATTCTAGTGAGATTAAAGTTTTCATTATTGGTAAGCAAAGAAATGTCCAGTAATCTAGACAACAACTGGTGTTCAACTTTGCTCATTCGTGAAATAATTATCAACAGTTTATATTAACTAAACGCTATCTATTAATTTTTTTTCTTTGACCTTTACTATAATGATTTACGTTACGTAAATCTTACTGAAGACAGCTTAAACGAATTAGAAAGTTTTTAAAATCTATGTATTTATAAAATCATCGTATTCTACTAAATCATTATGGTCCCTAGTTTGATTGTGGGATGATATAAAATATTTAATGACAAATATATCGCTCACATATCTTACTAATATTTACTTATCCATGTTGAAAATATAAAAAAAACGAAACTAGTTTTATGGTTTTGAAGATATTTTAAGGTTCCGTGCCTGAAAAGTTAAATGGAATTCTTATAAGGTCACTCACTTGTTTGTCTGTCCATCGTTTTCTTTGTTTGACGTAGAAATTTTAAACTTACCTTAATAAGTAAATACTAACGCTTGATTATAAAATTCATTCAAGAAGTAATTTTGATAGAAAACACAGGTTTATAATTAAAAATTGTAAATTTTTTATTGATTTATATAGTATAGAGTATAGGGTTATGTATGGAATAGCATATCGGGTAAATGGCCTCCACGACTTTGCTGGCACATACGCACTCTTTTGTTGAAATTTTCCATGATTGTTTTGCATAAATGTGGCTGAATTCGTTGATACAGCGCTCAATTTCCTCCTTCAAGGCGTGGGTGATCGTGGGCTTGTTGACATAAACCTTATACTTCAAAAAACCCCAAAGAAAAAAATCCAACGGCGTTAAATCGCATGATCTGAGCGGCCAATTCTGATCACCGAAACGGGAAATTACAAGACCAGGAAATGACTCATTCAGTAATTGAATTGTTTCTCGAGCTGTATGGCATGTGGTACCGTCTTGTTGAAACTACTTGCAATTTTGGCACAAAAATCTGGATTATCATGTCGCGATAGCGAGCACCATCAACCGTTATTGTCCGACCAGCTGCATTTTCGAAGAAGAATGGTCCGATGATGCCTCCAACCCGAAATCCGCACCAAACAGTTGTGGATGCATTTGTTTCTCAACAATCGCTTGTGGATTTTCTGAACCCCAAATGCGACAATTTTGTCGATTAACAAAGCCATCAAGATAAAAAGGAGCCTCATCGCTGAAGATGATTTTGTTCGAAAAATCAGCATCCACTTTTTGTTGTTCCATAATCCATTCAACGAACTCTCTTCGCTGTGCGTGGTCAGTAGGCTTCAGTTCTTGAGTCAATTGAACTTTATAAACATGAAGATGCAAATCTTTCGTGAGAATACGCTGTAGAGAGCTTCTCGAAATGTCCAATTCTTGACCACGGCGCCGAATTGATGTTCCTGGACTCTCAGCAACACTCTCTCGAACTGCTTCAATGTTTTGTGTTGAACGACTTGTTGAAGGACGGCCAGACTGTTTAAGATTACTAATTGATCCAGTCTCTCTAAATTTTTTAATTAGTCTCTTTACAGGTGATGAAGTTAAATCACTATTCCGACCATATTTTGTACGAAAATTGCGAACTGTTGTTGCCAAACTTTCATTATTTGCAAAATATTGCTCAACAATAAAAATGCTTTGTTCTTTTGTGTAGCGCTCCATTTTAATAACCCTGAACTGTCAGCTGTCACGCTGTATTTTTTTTGGTTGGCAACACTTTACCACACAAATAGCGCAAAATTCAAATCTTGCGTGAATTTTGGGACACCTTTATTTATGTGTGTATGTGTTGGGTGATTATTTTTTCTTGCTTCGGGAGTGCTATTTTAAATTAGGAACAGCTATTTTTGAGATTGTTCTAATTTTTGAAACCATTCACCAAACTACATAAAATTTGAAATTTTTTTTTTTTAATTCTTGGAATTTTAATATAGTCACGGGGAAAATTTAATTGATTTGACGCTTGTGTAGTAAATATATTTTTAATAGTTTTAAATTATACATTATAACAGTTGTAACTAATCTATAAACAAAATATGCCATTTGTATTTCTTTATATGTATCAAGTCAAAATCGTCCTGTTGGAGATAAAAATGACTAAGAATTATCGATAAGTTTTGGGTGACTTTTAAGCCATATATCGAGAATATTTAAAAAAATAAGGTTAAGACTTGCTTCTAGTGTTTCCTAGATTAAATTAATGTATGTTATTTGAACATTATATTCCAATAACCATTATTTACCCTCAAATGTAATAAAATGTTTAGTCTCCCCAACGAAATTTGGCGGAAAATACTTCTTTACTTCTACCATTTTCCCTACGGAATTTTGACCACGACACATATTTATTTTTATTTAATTACCGACCCAGAAGTCTTGCTTTCGTAATTACACTATGTATAATGGATCAGTCAAAGAGGCTAAGGGGAATGAAAGTTTAAATATGCAATCAGCGGGAAGGCATTTCAAAAAGCGAATAATCATTTTATTTACTTCCATATATAGTGCGGGTTATCGTTTGAAAGGGTTGGTTTCAAAAATGATTTTAAAAATCTTTTTTTATATCTTTAGGTAGTATATATTCAGAGATTCTGAAAATTATGCAAAAAATAGGTGTTTCCTAAGCCTCGCAAAGATTGTACCACAACTACAATTTTAGACGTTTTTCAGTACCTAAATGTAATGAGATACATTTAAGAGCGAGTTCTACTTGAGCTTAACAGGATTTTTTTTTAATTTCTGTGATCGCGATAATGAATTACCCATTGTTTACGTGTTATATATTTCAACGGTATTTTCAATGTTATTTTTTATTTATAATTCAGTAAACATTGAATTAAAGGTTTGATTTTATCAATCAATACATTTACATTATTTGACACGATAAAGCGCACAGTCACAAATATAAAGACAAATATAATATAACATTATTACTACTGCTATAATTCAAATACTAACGAGCACACGTTCAAACTTAGCCAAGTTCATGCGTCACGGCTATACAGCCAAATGAGTGTGTCAGGTTGTGCGGTGTCCCGTCGCAGCGGCGCACCTACACGCATGAATAATTAGCGACGCCACAACCCGACGCACCTTCCATTATCACTGCCTACCCTCCTTCTCTCCCCTTCAGCGACGAAATTGCCGCACGCAGAACGCCTGCTACAGCAGAGTGACGATACAGGCCGTTGCAGTGCATGTTTAGCGGTTGCAGTGCACTAAGTACTCGAAGAGCGGAATACCTTAGGAAAACAATTTCTTAAAGGTGAACATAATGCAGCAAGACTAGACTATTATGACGTAAACTGGTACTAATATGACGTAAACTATTACTGAATAATAACGAAGACATATTTTAAATTAAATAAAAAATAAAAGAATTATAATTGAAAAAAATAAAAGTACGCATTTGTTACCATATGACCCGTTGCGACAAATAAAACAAACCCACATTCGATGGGTATTCTGTTACTCATTGAGAAGTTCCCGTGATCTCCACTCAGATCCTTTTCCGGTCACAATACATAACAAATGTGTTCTTTGAGACAACTCAACAAGTTTACGGTTAGCCTTTGGGAAGTTCCGATCACTACTTACCTTCTTCATAACCATATCAGCTCGATTATACCTCATTATTGTATTGTCATCAGAATATTATATATATGAAAAGTTTCAAATCAATAATTAGAAATAGATGAAAAGTAAGTTGTAAGTTTTGCTTACAATGTTGGGAAGTTGCAGGCCAAGGTTTGTATCGAGTTAAGAAGTGGAGAAGCATAAAGTAACTTTTAGTAAAAAGACGTATATTATCAGGTTACGAAGATTAATAAAATTTGATGGTGAACTCAGTTTTTAACATTTGAATAACGATGCTTTCATATTTGTTCGTATGGATAGCAAAAGATTCAACATTTAATTCTTATTTCAGATCAAGAAATCAGACAGTATATTCGTTGGAATATACTTTTTCCTTGACTACCAATGTCGCCGCCGTAGTGTGTTGGTTTGATTATAAGGCATACGGCCTTTGGCGGCGCGATGCAACACCGAGACCCTGGTTCGATTCCCTGCCGCTCGTCGAGCGGAGCTAGACTGGTGGTGTGGGTTGTAAGAGATTGTACTGGTAATTATTCAATAAGTCCGCCACATGTATCAATAAGATACATGAAAGTACATGATAAATAAATAAATGTTGATATCTGGACCGGAATATGAAAAAGTGGTAGGAATATTTATTAAGCAAAAATAAAATTCTAAATATTCTCGTTCAACACAAAAATCGTGCTGTTATATGGGTACAATATATTGAAGGTAACAAACAAAGTCTCATGCTGTTACTCCAAGTGTTCGTCAGTTTCAGAATATTTTGGTCCGAGAATATATATACCAAAGAACTAAATAATGCAAGCGAGTTTCTATTAAGAATCAAACAAAGCAGGGTATTATATATATAAATATATATATATATATATATATATATGTGTGTGTGTGTGTATATATATATATATATATATATATATATATATATATATATAATACCCTGCATTCTTTGGTATATTTATCTATAAGATATTAATAATCTATAAAATATTTTATAAGAATCAATCGAATCGCCATATGATGTGGAAGGAACCCGCTCCTAAACAGAACTTGGATTGAAACTCTGAAGTTGAAGGGAGAGCGATCTTCAAAAACAAACCTGCCGGGGAATGTGCTGACAACCTTGAACAACGTTGGCAAGATTTCCAGTTAAGTGATGCTTGGGATCGACCAGCATGGCGAAGGATCATGGATGTTTCAGAATATGAAAAAAAGAGAGAGATTATCAGAAACGCCGAACAACGGTCGGCCTATTGAGGAAGAAAAGAAGAGGGTTAAAAAGATTATCAACAATTTGATCTACAATAAAACCCTTAGCCATTCCTGAAACATTGTACACTTCCTTCAAGTACAACCTTTCCTGTACACCCCTCAGTGTATAAACTTTAATTGCAACTGAAATACAGCACTAGATTTAAAATAAACAATAGTAGAATAATCTACATGAAGATACAACAGGTCGGCGCAAAATTACAAGTGTCGACGAAAACGGCCATTCCGATTGATATTATCGAAAGAAAGAAGAAGTGTTGTGCAGAAAAAGTAGTCTTCTCCAGTTATTTTTAGTCACGAAGTTTTAATTTGAGTATTTATGCTTGAAGACCACAGGTAGCTATTTTCAGATCTCGTTGTTTCAAGTCAAGAGGGATACTTTTCAAAATTGAAAATATATTATTTACGTTAAAAGATATATGTATACCCTGAAGATTTCAACATCGCCCGTCGCATTGATATTTTGCATGCAAACGCAATCGATAATTTTTTTTAGTTTTTAGTTGCAAAGCTCAGTACGTTAATAGGTATCGACCATAAAGTTTCATCTTTTGAATTACTCGTAGGACATGCTGTAAACATTACAGTATAGATAGGCCCGCTAACATTTACAAAATATTGGTAGGTCGGTAGGCTCGCGAGGCGGGCCCATTTAAGCGGCTTACAGCCTTCCGCCTCGCCTTTGTTTCTCTCCGTCTGCACGCCCTCTAGGCGTGGGGCCGCAGCTTCGGTCGTCGCAGCCGACAGAGGGAGAGAAGAGGGAAGAGCGGAGTGCTAGGGTAAGTTGCTTGCGAGAAATTTTGAGGTGGAGACGCGCACCGGAGAAAGTGGAATGGTTGACGGGGTTAGGTGATGCCTGTCCGAGTTGCGATCGTATGTTGAGATGAAAAATTATGTTAAAAATTAAATTTTAATGAAAATATAACTAAAAGTACGTTTTCCATTTGTATCAGTACGGTTTTAGTATAATATAAGTATAAATAATATTAAGTTATACAAATTCATACAATAAACACCATTGTGATTGTAGTTACGAATATTTAAAAAAATATCAAAATCGGATTAGTATTATTCGAGTAACCCGCGGAACTAATTTGGAAAAGTGGATTCGCGAAAAACGCGAGCGAAAGTTGTGTTCATAAAAAAAGTCTTTGCGTTTATTAAATATGTTTTTACGCAACTTTCAAAATTTACAGCCATTAATTTTAACCTTCGACAGCGGTGATAATAAGACATATATATATATATATATATATATATATATATATATATATATATATATATATATATATATATATGTATGTCGTATAACCTGTTTTATTAAATACTCTAGTTGCTAGTCAATATAAAAGGAAATTTATTAATTAATTTATATATAATTAAAAAAAAACTTGTCAAGCGCGAGTACCATTTGCATTATGAGGGTTCCGTACAAATTTAGGCACTAATAAACATGTAAATATACGTAATGTTTCTATTAAAATATTCAAAATAATTAATTTTTTCAACGTCTGTACATTATATACTACTTCAACCTATAACCTGTATGTTTGTACGAGACACATTCTACGAAGTTGTGTATAGTCATATAGCTAAAGAGAGTCGCATACAAAAAAAAACGACTGAAATCTAAAACAGTAAGTATTCAACTTACCCCACTCGAAATATTTCATTACCACACAAGCAAAACCGTACAAAACACACTCCAGGAATGCTTACCGCTTTTTAGTAAATAACTCTACTGTAGCAATGATGTAGTATACTGCAAGTCGTTTTTAATGTACAGCTCGCATTAATTTAGTTTCAAATTATAGCTTCAGATTGAATGATGTAAAACAATTATTAAAAAAAATAGCAGATATTAAAATGGTTTGCAATGAACAATTCAAAGGATTTATGGCATGGTAAAATTCTTTATATCAACACCGCGAATCACACCGTTTCATCATTGTAAATGTCGTTGATAACTTTTAAAAAAATGTACGTATTTTTTATCCGTAATCCTGCTTTCAATTTACATGCAAGATTGTAATAGTGTTTTGTCAATATTTTGTAAATGTCATTGATAACTTTTTAAAAAATGTACGTATTTTTTATCTGTAATGCTGCTTTCAATTTTTGTAAATGTCATTTATAACTTTTAAAAAAATGTACGTATTTTTTATCTATATTTTGCTTTCAATTTACAAAATTGTAATAGTAATTTGTCAATATTTAAAACTAGTAGTATGTTTTTTATCGATATCTAAAACAAAATAATAGTATTTTAGAAGTATTTTCAAAAATTAAAAAACCTTTCTTTTTTTGCTGCATAGAAAGCAAGATATATCGAAGCAAAATCAATTGAAAAAATAGTAAAATTTCCTTCTAAATCAGTTTATTTCTTAAAAATCACTAATACAATTTAATTTCGTTTTTTTAGGTTCTGTGTCTCCATTATTTTGTTTTAAAATGAGCTTTATAATTTCTACAAATTTTACGGAAGTAATTACTGATCATCAAAATAAATAAAATTTTAGTGCTTAATTGTTATAAAATATAAGCAAAAAATTTTTTTTTTTTAATTTGCATGGAAAAATAGTGAACAAACGATAGGCGAAGCGACAAAGCAAAATATAGTAATAAAAATAATTTTACGAAAAGGCTTACAGTACTTTACAACGGTGGAAAAAAATTAATTTACTATACATCCCCCGCTTCGGTGCGATGTTTATTATGACAGTTGTGGAGAGGTATTGCGTGAGGGGGGCGCTTATATTGGCCGGTTTCGATTTCAAGAGTCTCCGAAGGGCTCGAACGCGCGTTCATTTGCAGAATGTGTCTAGCGAGGAAACCACTACACATCTGTTGCCTGTCGTGGTACAGGTCAGCGCAGTAGATTTAAATTTGACGACCAGGAGAATTTGATCGAAACATCCATTTAAATATTAGTAGTTTCGACTTTCAAATAAACTTTTAATAAACTCTACATCCATTTTCCATGAAAAATAGAAAGATAATAAAAGTTTTTTTTGTGTGCAATTGTGGCGTGGGGTATTTCGAAGGCGTTTCTCAGAAATGGTTGTTTTTTTCACATTCATCGAGAACATTTTACGTTTCCAATGTTGACGAGAATCAATTTTTGGAAACCATATTGTAGGAAAAATACCTCGCGGTGCACAGACCATAGTAAACATTTAATATTTTTCGCTATGATTAAAATTACTAATCCGATAATAGCCAGTCTATTATCAAAGAAACGAACACTTGTCAAAAATATAAAATTAATGCACGTAATTTTAATATTTCAAGCCTGTTTTTTATTTACTTTACAAGCGACAGCATTTAACGACAGAAAAACGTGTCCGTTTTTCTTGTGACGAAAATAAAAGGATTCCGTTTAAGCCGGTAAAAATTATTTGAATGAATTAATGATGTCATGTAAACTAAAAACAAGTAACAACGCTTAGCTTCAACGATTGAGTTTAGAAATATAAAATTTGATGGATATAAAATGATTAAAAAATTGTAGAAGGAATTTAAATTTTATAATTTTTTTCCATAAAAGGATTTTTTACAATACTATCGCTAAACGAGTGAAAATGACATTTTACCTTTTCCATATGTTTGATTATTCCATCAGCTTTATCGGTCAGAGAAACATCTACCGAACACGAAAAATATTTTCCATTTATATTGCAAGTATTTATTAAACATTTTTATGAAAACAGTAAAATTGTTAATATAGGTGTTCCATATATATTTTTTTTCATTTGGACTCAATATAAAGTTCGTATAAGTGAAATTTATTATAAAAAAATGTTATTTTCTACGAAAAGTTTACTAGTAAGTCAGTTATGAAATTATTTTTTGTTTCATTTCCACATATATTTAAAACAGAGGTGAACAATTTTTCTCGCGTTTGTTGTAGACTTTAATCGGAAACCTGTTCCAAATGAAGTTCATTGATTTTTAAACTATTCTTCGAAATAATAAACTTTAAAATCATATACAAATGGATCATCATGGATTTAAAAACATGAATTTAAAAAAAAATCTGAAAATATTTTGAAATCGTTTCGGTTAAGTTGCATCAACAATTTTAAGAAATACAGACAACTAGCCAACTTTATTGCGCATGTGCTCCGACACGCACTCCTCTTGCGACATTCATTTTAAAAAAAATAAAACATAATTCTTTATAACCAGAAAACGTATCATTTAATGGCTAAATATATCAGATTACCTACCGTCATTATCGTTAGGAAGAAATATTTATAATTTTTTTTTATCAGTTTCCAATCGAAGCTTAAGAAAGTTTACCAATTCCGATGAGTGGGTAGTAACTTAAAAAACCTTTTTTTCAATCCTCTTCTGTAGCATCGGCCGATACTGGTCATTCTAACTGTTAACAATGTGAAATAAAATTAATGTGTTCCTATTATAAAAAAAAGGAAAGCGGAAGTACCATTTGCTGCTCTTAATATTATTTACTAAAACAAGAATATGAATAAATCTAATAGCTTATTTTTGAGTCGTACAAGCATACACGCACGCCGTCTCCGATTACTAAGTACCACTAAGTAAATATAACCTATGTATATACAACATCTAAAAGTACATAATGTACAGCGGCCGGCTTACGCGCTCCGTCTGTCCTCATTACATAAAAATAACTTCTAAAATGTCTTCAGGGAAATAAAAAAAAATGTTTCTCGCAATAATTTTGTCCGGCCGCTGCGCCGCCCGCCCAGAAACACTTACGTGACTTATGCCGCAACACCGACACCCCTTTCCCTTTTCTACCGACTCCAACAAACTCACCTTATGCTTAATGAAAATTATAGATGGTACTATTTATCACACATTCGGGAAATTGTGATGTGATCGAACCGAGCATTCGAAAAACTAACATCCGTAATGA
The DNA here is from genome assembly GCA_039881145.1 of Druceiella hillmani. Classification (NCBI taxonomy): domain Eukaryota; kingdom Metazoa; phylum Arthropoda; class Insecta; order Lepidoptera; family Hepialidae; genus Druceiella; species Druceiella hillmani. The sequence continues at coordinate 27,671,338 of JAYKKI010000013.1, read as the reverse complement.
AAAATCTGTTTAAAAACTATGTTATTAGAAAAGGAAATTTTATTGCCTTATATAACGTTTTATTTATATTAGGATACATAGGAGCACATATGTACGTACAATGCATGGATTTATCAGTTTTTTTACAGCTTGTTTGGATAAAATTTTGTAACTCACTTTTAATTAATTTCTCATTGTCCAATTGTTTTACGATTTTGAATACATAGGTATATGTTAAAACAGGTGAGAAAGATTATTTTAAAAATTAAAAAAAAAATTAATATGCATTTAACATTTTTAATATTATAAAATAAATGCATTCATGAAATAACTTTCGAAAATATTTTGACGCGAAAAACATTAAAAAGTAAACAGGTCTTTTTTCACGCATTTTAAAAAAATAAACACTTTTTTTTACGAAAATTGTGTGTTTCTTAAACAACGTATTAATGTAAATGCTGTTGCGCCGCATGATTTTACCCAGAACGTGATACAATTAGCATCGCCATGATGAGTAACCCAAATATTCATTATTTTTTAATAGTGTACAATTAAAATAAAACCATTTAGGAATATTTTTTTTAGTTTAATATTACGACAAAAAAGCTTCCAGTTTAATTGTTGTTTAACACAATTCACCAGAGTGTAGATTTGTATGGGTACTAATACAAATATTTATGATTATTTTCAAAGTTTTCTTCTTAAAACAAATTTGGTATTCTATATTAAGACGAAGAGGAGTTGTGTTCGAACGTTGGTGAGATGGTTATCTGGATATACAAATCTGGATGAAAATTGTAACCTAACTAGTTAAATATATTTACCCACGACCCGACATGTTTTTAAAGTGTCACATATTTGTGTATTTTGATAAATTTAATATCTGAAGGCTAGAATAAATGTTTTGGAATGACATTTTTTGTCGAACGGCTACTAATATTGTTGTGATCATGATCACTTTCGTGTTCTTGTAAACTATTGACTAATTTTACTATCATATACTTGATGCTTCAATATCTATCACATATATGTACGTATTTTCTTTGTTGACAAGTATGATATTTCATATATGGTTATGTATGGCTCGCTCTGTCAATTTGTAAGGCGTGTTTTCCCACAGCCAAGTATAATACACAGCAAGTATTATATTTCATATATGGTTATGTATGCTACATATTTTTGATAACTCCTTGTATTGATTATTTGTCTCTGTCTGGTGTGAAATAATTTCTTCGTTACATATTAGTTGTGGGATTTAATTTTTCCATTAGCTAACAAAATTATCTCTAATAATTGAAAAAAAGTATCAAGAAATAATTTAAGACATATTAATATGCTAAATAAAAATCAAGGATTTTAATTCAAGGATGCAATAATGCTTGACTGGAAACTCTTTTGATGATCACTTTACCAGATATCTAGACAATTATTGTTAGGGGCGTTGAATTAATTTTCTCTAGATCATCCAACATTTTGGATCAAGCGTTTTGACTTTCGAAATTGGTGAAGTAAAAATATATATTCCGCATACCATTTTTAGTGTTTTATTCATTCTTATCCGGTTATGGAAGAAATATAAAGAAAAAACAAAGCTTTTATTCATGTATATTTTGCTGTAAACTTAACGGCTATATCGAGATACTGTAACAGAACTCAATAAAGACGCTCAGTTGTCAACGTTAACTAAGTCTAAAACGTTTTCAGTTGTCTGATTTATAATTATTATATTGAAACTATACGTTCTTCGGCTACGCGAGCGAATGCGGGATCCACAAGAGTTGGTTGGGGGGGAGAGAGGAGGGGGATTGTTCAGTTCCCCAGTAAAGCGACGTGGGGGGCGCCGCTAATGAGGCCCGCAATCCTCCTCGTGCGCTGTAATTGAATACGCGCCGGGCCAATATGACGAGATCTGGCACACTTCGCTCCTGTGGAGTCTGAACACTGAGTATATCAGTCACGTATTTGCGGAGACATATTTGCGTACAATTAGAAGTCAGTTGCAATCAAATTACTTTCACGATGCCGATTAAGTAGTTCTCAGATTTAATCAATATTCCCTTACGTAGTGAACTGCGGTATTTAATAAATCCTTCAATCTGGCATAACCGGCTGAAAATGTATGAAACTTTGTAGGTATATGAGTGTAAAAGACGGTAGATTTGTAAATATGAAAATAAAATCATTGTGGAGAGAACTTCTAAAAACGAAATAATCCCCACGCAATGTTTCTATTCGAGTATCGAATAAATTCATTTCGAACAAAATGGTTTTCGGTTAGATGATTATCCTCGCGCTCCGTCATATCAGGTGACCGAGTTGCCGACTTCTATCCCCACTTGGCCTTTAATTACGTTCCGAAGACGAGATTATTTTTGACGTTTCCATATAGGATGGGAGGAACAACGGGATTAGTAAAATAGGGACTGTGAAATCTTAGTGTCTTCTCGAGTCAAGTATGTATACTCCGCTTAAAGCATGCGTGTGTAAGTAATACCATACTACATAATTGAGTATTTGACTAATTTTTTTTTATTTCATTAATCATAATTTCAAGGTACAAGCTGATGAAGAGTGAAATTTTTTTTTAATAATCTTAAAAACTGACAGAGTTATGAAAGTTTAATTTAACCTTTAGAGAAGGACGGCAATACTGTGTAGTTAGTACATTTTTAATATTGTACATTATATTCTACGAGCGGAAAAGAGACAGGAATATGCCCAACTATATCCGTATCTTCAAATTAGAAGCCTATAACTGGCTTATTTTTCAATCAATTTTTGAATTTTTTTCAAGACTGGTTTTTAATTAACTTACATTTCACAATATTGTACGAAAAATATCAAAATTTAGAATGAGTCAACTACCGTATTGTATTTATTTTTCTATGTAGATGTTAGAATATATCGTATATTTATTTGACGTGAATTCAAATAGACCAAAACAAAAATTTTAAAAATTGTGGTTTAGTTACTTCTTCACTGTAAAACAGTGATTATTTTTGATGCAAATACGCCTTTACATAAGTTCGTTAGGATTTTAATACACGTTTAGGTGTGTAAATAAATATGAGTATTATATTTGTCTATGAAAATGTAAATGCTACAACGATTTAATGAACCCAAAAAACATGAAAACCGGTGGGTCCGACCAAGTGTTTTGTCTCTCTTTATCGCAAATTAGTCAAATATGTATATAGGTAATTCCGTTTAAAATTTTTATCCATTATAAAATTTACGCTAATTAATTATTTATCCATTATCATTATTCATTATCTTTATCAATTTAATTATCCATTATTATTATCAATTATTTATCCATTATCATTATCAAATTTAATTATTTATCCTTTATCATTATCCATTATCATTATCAAATTTACGCTAATTAATTTTTATCCATTATCATTATCAAATTTTTATCCATTATCAAATTTACGCTAATATTAATTTACGCTTATTATTGTAACACACGGTTCCAGATAAATAAATCAAGAAGAGGGATAAGATGTTTTTCTATTTTTTTATCAGGAATCTATGTATAATTTTTTTTACTCGTTTCTATCTGAAAAGAAATTATTTTGTTTTGATATTTTCCATATATTTTGTTCATAACGTACTCTTTTGATTTGTATTTTATGCATTACAAATTCACATAATATGATACGATAAATTTCCATATATCCAAATGATGTTAGGAAATATTCAAAGAATCAAGCATACGGACAAACATTTTTATCACTTGACCCATACATCGTTTACAAATATTTCTCACGTAGAAAGACGAAGTGAAAAGCTACAAAACATTTCTCATTAGCAGTATAAAGATTTATTTCCAAAATTAAATGTTAATTTTATCTGAAGGTGTCCATATTGTTTCATACAAATTGAAGTGTAGGCACAGACTTTTTTATATTTGTTAGTCGTTACAAACCCAAATGTTTTAAAAAGATCAGTGAAACGAGTTTGGAATTTTGTATTTGATTAAATTTGGTAAAGGGGATTGTTCGAAGGGAATGGAATTTTGTAAATATATGTGCATTATCACGTTTAACAAATTACTACGTTTAACTATAAATAAAACACAAACAGGCACGATTATTGCAATTAGAGCGAGAGCAAGAGCAAGTCAACGATGGAATAAAAAGACATAAAATAACAACAAAACACTCTTTTAATTCAACGAGTGAAGGAAGAATCCGCGACTTCGCCTTCTGCAGTCGCCCTCGGTGTCGTCGGGAAGTCGGATTGTTTGTCATCGTGAAACAGAATCTAGAACCGTTTTACCCGCTAACGCGTAACGCGGGAAGCCACTTCCTTCAGTTGTCTTTTTAGTTCGTCATGTAAACCGTCACAGAGTTTGGTGAACAAAAACACTATTAAAGGGAAAAAATACTCCTATACATGAGTCGTTATTCGACAGAGGCCACTTATATATGTACGTATATATATATATATATATATATATATATATATATATATATATATATATGTATATATATATATATATATATGCGTTTGCGTGTGTGCGTGTATGTGTAATATCGATTCTAGATCTTAAGTACACAATTGCTAAGTACATTATAATCAGAAATTAGAAAATTTGGGTGAATTACAATAACAATGATTAGGTATATTTTTTTTTATAAGAAATTAGCAAAGATCTTTGCTAATATCCCACCTAAAGATGTTGTAATACAACGAAACCTAGGTCGTTAAAGAAAGAAAAAGTAAAGAAAGTAGAAATAATATTACATCACGTAGTTTCATTTAATTGTGAATAATGAATTTCTACAAAATTAACTCCAAATATATACAATATATATTTTCTTTTAAAACTTAAATAACATACATATTTCGATAGTATTTGTATAAACACTTCGATAATGTCGAATCGCAACAATTTTTTTGTAGTTTTAATTTTTTAATACAAAATGTACAAACGTGTATTTGGTGTTATTTTTACCTAATTCATAATTATTCCTATTTTTGTCTAACCCGTTAAAGAAAAGTTAACGCAATGTTGCCATTAAACCGGTTCCTGCATGGGATGTACGACTTCGTTATATCCGTCAAATAATTAAAGTCGATGTTTTCTTCTTACCATCCGTATTGTAAATGTTTAGATCAAAAGTTAACGCAATATAGCCGTTAAACAAAAGTTAACCAACAGTTAACGCAATATAGCCATTAAACAAAAGTTAACCAACAGTTAACGCAATATAGCCATTAAACCGGTTCCTGCATGGGATGTACGACTTCGTTATATCCGTCAAATAATTAAAGTCGATGTTTTCTTCTTACCATCCGTATTGTAAATGTTTAGATCAAAAGTTAACGCAATATAGCCGTTAAACAAAAGTTAACCAACAGTTAACGCAATATAGCCATTAAACAAAAGTTAACCAACAGTTACCGCAATATAGCCATTAAACCGATTGCTGCATGGGATGTACGACTTCGTTATATCCGTCCAATATTTAAAGTCGACGTTTTCTTCTTAACATCCGTATTGTAAATTTTTAGATCATCGATTCTTAATCTCTCAACTCCATCAAATGAGTGAATTATATGTTACCTTTGTATGCAATCAATGAAAGTTTATATAGCGAAAATAGCTTAAAAAGTGATTCGACACCAGGGAAAAGATTTCTACTTTAGTCGAAGTATCGGGTATCAGTATCGAGTACTGGATATCGGGTATCGAAGTCCATAGTATCGATACCAGCTAGATATTGAACACATCGTTTGAACTCTATGTACAGACTATCAGACTCTATTTACATGCTGCTTTTAAGCCGAATTACTGATGGGAAGGGTTGTCATTTGTTCATTCTTTGTAAGATCAGATAAAGATTTAAGGGCGTGTTCACATTTTTGGCGAAAAACCGTGACCTTTTGCCAAGTATACACTAAACTCTGGAAATATTTAGTAAAATGATTTTGAAATCATTTTACTAAACATTTCCATTATAAAAATTTCCAGACCAAACATTTCCAGATATATGGAAAAATATACCAAACGTTCATCTATAATTCACATAGATCACTTTTTAATGGTTTCATATATTTATTTCTTGAAAATCGATTGTTTGCAAATCATCCCTCGCTAAATCGCAAAAGATAGATAATAGAAAGAAGAGATTTTACATTAATTTGAAATGCAAAAAAAATAGTAAAATGCACATTTTCTCTTCTTTCATTTGTACATAAACCAATTTATATTGATGTTATATAGCAAAATAGAAAAAGAAAAATATTTATTCAACATAATTTCTCCCATACATTCGTAATACTAGTTTGTCATTCTGCGCCGAGATGCACCCCCAGGCGGTTGTGTCATGGCCGCTCTCACTAAAAATACACGCAATGTTTTTCTATACAATATATTATATTATTATAATAGGATTGACCATTCTTCAAATCGTCATTATAAAAATTGTTATCCAATTGAAATATTTAATTTCATTGGGTCCATCACGTTCAGTTTTATATTGGGCAGTTGAATTATGCTTACGTTATAAACTATATGTGTATAAGTATATGTATATATATATATATATATATATATATATATATATATATATATATACACATATATATATACATGACACAACCGCCTGGGGGTGCATCTCGGCGCAGAATGACAAACTAGTATTACGAATGTATGGGAGAAATTATGTTGAATAAATATTTTTCTTTTTCTATTTTGCTATATAACATCAATATAAATTGGTATATATATATATACATATACATATATATATATATATATATATATATATATATATACATTATTAGACGCAATTAAAAATACCGAGAAAGGAAAACCGGAAATTTTATATGATCCCCCACATCTTTGTCCGTTTATTTTTAACAGATATTTTTTTTTCAGAAACCGTTTGACATGAAAACTTGAAATTTAGTATAATAGTAAAACATATTAATCCTCACATACTTCGAAAGACTACATTCAAACATTTTCGTATCGAAATTTTCGGGTCGGGAGGGAGGAACACGAACTCAATTTTTTTTAATTCCATGTTTATGTGGATTTTCATTTGAAAGTACTAGGTATTAGAGTAAATTTTGTTTCTTCACTTTAGATGTCATATCTTCAGATATTTTCTGAAAAATATGAAAAAAATAATGTATCTTAATTTCGAGACTACTGAACTCAAAATTATCAAAAAATTGGAATTTTCCACGGAAACTAGGAAAACTAAAGCGAGTATTCTAGATGTCATAATTTTTTAAATATACACCGTGTTTTTACAAATTTGACACATTACATTGGGAATATAATGTTTTTCTTTTTTCTCAATGGATTTTCTCCGAAATCATGCGACGTAGAAGAGCTTGAAATCGGCATAGTAAAATATCTTATTGGTAATATAGTTTTTACTAACTTTTTAAATTTTTAAATATAAAATTTAAAGACGGGATAAATAAACACCTTATTTTTTATGTTATGTATCTTATGGATATCATTCAAATATTTTAAGTTGTATTTTTAAAAAGATTGTCAAAAATATACGAAAATGTAACATTCCCCCCTTGTTTACGAGACAACTGAATACATTTACCTTATGAATAATTAATATTTGCAAATAGTTTAATAGAAATACTAAGTGTCCTTAAATGTTTCTGACTGCCGAAATGTTGTCTGTACATGTGATAATTTTAAAGTTTCTTTACCGTAGACATTCTAAGTTACATTCATAATCAAAATAATAATCTATCATCGGTTTCAATTTCATTCCATTTATTCGACTATTTAATGAAGTTCACTTATTCGTTCTAGTTAATTATTTTAGTACGAAAACTCTTAAGAAGTGTTTGAATTATTTCGTCCATTCGTTTGCTATTTTAGATTTGAATTTCAAATATATACAAACGAATGAGGCGCCACGAATCCTGTTGATCTTATAAACATTTCAAACTAACATTCTAGAATAACACAAATTTATTCAAAATTAGTATACTAAACTTTTTTTATGTATACAGAATGTTTAAACTGTGATCATAGTTAAGAACCATTAACAACTTATATGGAGAAATTAAAACATGCAGCGCCATCTAGAATGATTAGAGGAATTTAAGTGCTAAGCCTTTTTTGTGTCTTTATAATACAAACGACAATGAAATTGAAAATATTTCACTATAAATTAGTGATACAAGGGAGTGATTATTTTGCTATCTTATATTGCGTATATGGTGTTTCTAAAATTCACTCTTTCTTTGTTTCAAATAATTATTTTCCCAAGAGTGAGATTTCTCAAAATAAAAAGTAGCCTATATCATATCCCGGCCCCAACCATTTATGTCCAAAAAATTACGTCGATCCGTAGCTCCGTTGCGACATGGAAAAAGGACAAACAGATGCACTTTTGGATTTGTAATATTAATTAGGATTGTAATTTTAGTAGAAATGTAGCTTTCTGGCACAAAAGTAGCCTATATAATTTCCCGGCAAGTAAACTATCTCTAAGTAAAATATCACGGCGATACGATGTTCAGCTTTGACGTGAAAAAATGACAAACAAACACACTTTTGCATTTTTAAATATTATAGGTAGGATTACGTTTTACTTAGTTTACTTGGTTTCAATTTTTAAAGCGATTGATTAACTAACTTTTGAAACCAATAATAAAAAAATCTTTGAGTGGAATAGGTAAATGACTTAAGAAAACGTAGACTACCATTTCATAAAAGTAGAAGAACGATGTATGTAAAGGTGTATGCGTATTGGTGAACGTTGAGAAGTGCCGGGACAGAATAGGCTGGCGTTACACTAACTCTGGGCAGGAAACGACGTGAAAGTTTAGAAAGATAGGGGGACTAATTAATATCCATAATGTGCCGTGGATTTCCTTATGATCATTTTAACATTTAGCAGTTTTTTTATTCATGACGACAGTTGAATTTAAATTTTTATCTTTTTATAATTTTTAAGGTAGCCCTTAACATATGAAAATATGAAGCAAATAAAAATAAAAAGAAATTATTTTTTACATAAAAACATGCCGTATAAACTTTTTTCCACTAGTTGACGATTAGGACGTGCTTATTGAACCGTCAACGATGCGAAACCAAATCTCTTGCACTTTTAGTTGGGATTCGATCCCCAGACGCCGTCTGTAGGGTAGTTTGTATTAAATGTTTGTATTCAACTGAGGTCCCGGGTTCGATTCTCGGGTTACACTGAGGGGAAAAGGACTGAGTGGGTTTTAAATATTTTATTAGGAGGGTGGCTCTTGACGACTGTTGTTTTGTGTGAGGGCGGTGAGTTTGTGAGTATTTTTAGGGGAAGACTTGAATTGTTGTTTTCACGGAAGGTCTTTAGTTTTGTACATCTAATTGTTACATGTAATACATTTAAGTAAAATACAGCGTTGTAAAAATTAATCTAATATTATTAGCAGGTAAGGTTTTTCGTTTTTGCGTTTAATGAAATCTTGAAAACAAAAAATCAACGTGGAAAGTTATAAAATTGTTTAATTAGTTTAATAGTTTATGCTGGAGCAATATGGTTTCGTGATTTCTCAAAAATGATAACCATGCAGATGATAGGTGATAGATTACATAGATGGAACCTCATTTTGAGTGTTAATATTTCCCAAACGAGGTTTAAAAATAAAAAAAATTGACCTAAATCCGCTTGAAAAGTCTTTACACCTTTAGATTGTTAAGTATGGAGAGGTATGTTAACGAATTTTTTATGAAATATCTGAAGATAGCACATACAAAATGTTTTTGTATATCGGTCTAAACCTGTGGAAAGTATGAGGATGCGTCCTTTTTTCACTGTGAAATCCTAAAAACGAAAATATTTGTTTTACTTTCAAGATTGGGTGGAAGACTTCCGGCCTTTTATGGTTAGATTCGTTATGATTTATTTGGAGGTTACTATATAAATTTAAAATAGCGTATTCAAATAAATAAAGACTTACGTATGTTTTTTTTTGTGGTGAAATTTTTCTCTCGTAATAATATGTTCATCTGAAAACTACCGTCCGTCGAAATAAAAATAACATATGTCTTAGCTTAAATAACGTCTGTATATCGAAAGGGTCTTTGACCGGAATTAAAGTTTTTTTTTCATATTTTAATTAGAACTTAAAGTTATGCAATGGTTTCGAAAATTCTCCTCATCAGTTTGAAGCTCGTGCGGTCGATCTTATTGTCTGCGTGCTGATGGTTAGATTTCAAGTTCATTAGCGCAGATTTGATGCGAAGAGTATGTTTTAATTTGTTTCCTAAGAATTGTCTTAATGAAAGATTAGTTCAAATCAGTTCTGTAATTCTTAGAGTACGCCAAAAAAATACGTAGACAAAAAACAGATAGACAGACAAAACGTCTGTTATATTTGAAGGCACTATTTTCATTATTCTCGACAAAAATGTTTTTATTTATTTTTTTGGTTTTGAATATTGAGCGGTAAAATAAAAAATAAACTTCCTTGACGAACAGTGGATTTCATATAATGAATATTTGTCACAAATTATACTAGTGAGGACTACTATTATGCTACCACAACTGGAAAACAATTTCCTTCAATATAGTGACACTAACTGTGTCTAATAATTTTCATATAATTTAATTATACAACAGTGGATCTTCGTTATAACATAGATTAGGAGCGCTCAATTATTGTAGTCGTTCTTAATGAACCACTTTCCATCTTCCATTCCCATCACTTTCGTATCTTATCGTATCTTACCCGTAACTGTACTTGTAAGTACAATTCTGGCTAGGGTACGATAAGGTACGAACTGAATGTACTCTTTTTGTGTGCTTTAAAGCAGCATCGACTGTAGGTATCAACGAGGTTAGGTTGACACATTAAACACAAAATATTCACTTCCTCAGTTTTTGGATCTATACATTCAATACTTGTACCCAAAATAATTATTTTATTATTAAAACTTTATTTATTAACTTGAAATAAGAATTAACTTTAAAAATATTTGCCAAATAACTTCAAAAATAATGTCACACATGGTTTAAACTAAACTGCTGTTTTAGGTACTAAACATTTGCAGTTCGACTCTAGTAAGGAAAATAAAATTAACGTTTTAAAATATATATTTTACTTCAAAAGTGACATTAGGAAAATAAATCACTAGCGGTATTTTTTAGGGGCAAACTTTTTATTTTTGGCCTTAAAAATACAATTTTACTCTTAAGTGGGTTTGCAATTTAATGAAAAAAAAACGAGTGTGCTTTAGACTACACAACTGAAGTAAAACTTCAAATTCACAAAATATGAACTTTAAAATGAATTTACAATTTTATTCACTTTAAACGTAGATATTTAATATATTGAACAAAAATAATATTTTATAAAATTGTTCAAGAGTGAAATAAAATTACAAAATAATCAAAAAATCACCGTTCGCGTAACGCTAGCAAACTCGCATATATATATATATATATATATATATATGTATATATATATATATATATATATATATATGTATATATATATATATATGTATATATATATATATATATATATATATATATATATATATATATTTCACGCACTGGCTATGAGAGGAAGAGAGAAAGTAAATGTGCACATTGCTCTCTCTTTCTCCTACAGTGTGATACAGACAATAGACTTGCTTGTTGCACGACACAGTTGTCTTAGATATAGAAACATAACTGGCTATGAGAGAAAGAGAGAAAGAAAATGTGTGCTCGCGCCTCTCTCTCTTGTCCCTACAGTAACATACGAAACGTAACTCTCTCTCTTTCTGTTTTCACTAACTTATATCTCCCTCTCAACTTCCATTCGCCTCGCCCGATCACAATTTTCGTAACGCTCTCGTCACGCATTCACCAGCTTACTCCCCAAGTCAAGCTTGCGTAAAGAAGTTTTACTTCAAAAATTTGGCTTAAAATGATATAGTAAGAGTTAAAACTTTGGCAATCAATGTAATAGTAGTGTGAAATTGGGAACTTTAGAACACGAAAATTAAAAAAAAAAACAAATTAAATTAATTGTCTTACTAAATATAAAATATTAACTTACACAAATACGCTTAATTAATTTATAAAAGTTACATAATAATACACCAAATAATAAATAAATACCTTTATTAATATTCGTCGTCATTATAAACGTGGATTTTATTTTATATATTGAGTATAGGTAGCCCAAGCGCGGGAAATGGCGAGTTTTACTTCAATTCTAATAATAAATAATTTTTTATAAAAAATAACATAAAAAAGAACCTCGAGGAGCGGAACTCACACGAAGACTGCCGAAAATCGTATTTTTTTTATTAAACCGTATCGTTATAAAAATTGTTTTTATTTGAATTCTATAAAGAAATAGAAGAATGTAAACTTCCTAAAACGAAATAAAAGAAAAAGAAAAGATAAACATCGAGATTCAAACTTAGACTTCCGTCGCGTCCCGTACGTGCTTTACCACTGCGCCGATGACTCAGTGATCAAAGGGACGAAATATAAATAAATATATTTACTAACTAGGCTCTTCTCGTTCGATCGTATTCGGCTTAGCGCCGAGTATACCCGACGTCGAGCCGTTCGGCCATACTCGGCCTTCCGCCGAGTGAACCCGATGAGCCAAAAGAAGATTTTACTTCAACAAATTTGCAAATTCCTTTCAAAGAAATATATATAGGTTCCAAGTTATAAACCTAATAGCGTTCGACAACAAACAGACCTGCTTTATGTGCAGGAACCGCTTTGTAACATTTGTAAACAATAATTACATTTCTATTTTTTCACTGCTAGTTTATTTTCTTCTTTTTTAACAGTTTCCAATTGGAGGCATATCATCGGTCATTTCTTTCTTCTCTGACTTTTCTTCGTGCTGCTTGTCTCCACGGCAAACTTTTTTGCTTAATCGTTTTATCATATAATCCATTATTTTCCCCAAATGTTGTTTAATGCGTCTCCATATATCGACCCGGTCAAAGCTTTGGTCTAGCTGTTAGTTCCGGGTTTCGTGCGCAAGGTTTGCACGGTAGACCAACATGTGACAATCGCCAGCCAATCTATATCACAGCTCGTATATGCGAGGAGCGATATAGCGAGAGGCCACTGTGTTACATATCGGAATATATTATAAAGTAATTACAAGAATTTATAATAAAAATAAATGAAAAACAAAACGCAGAAAACACTATTTACTTGATTCATTTTATTTTATATTTATATAATACAACGTCGTTATTAAAATTACACATTTTGTTTATATATATTCCTTACTTATTTCTAGATAAATATAATTAATTTCGACATACATACCTATCATTGTCTTTATATTGATATCTGATATTATCTATAGTGTACATGTCAAATATCGATATATGCGTAGACAAGACCAGAAATAAAAAAAATATCTATAATGTACCGTTATGCCGATTCCATTAAGGATATATAAAAAAAACTAAATAATAAGTTTAAGTTTTTATTAATAAGTTTTATTCATGTATATATATATATATATATATATATATATATATATATATATATATATATATATATATAAGTATTATTAGTATATAATTTGTTTTCTCCGTGATTTCCCACCGCCTTTATATTTATTTAAGAAAATAATTTGAAGTCTTTTTATAGAAGTGTCTTTTTTCGTTTTCAGTAAATTTCCTGCTTTCGCACAGTGCCTCTATAGTTGAAAACCACTGTATCGTATAATTTTATATCGAAAATTACTACTTATAAAAATTTAATTATGTTCACAGTTGTTTAATTAACAATCATATGTTGTAATCGAATTTTCCCCGAATTTCCGTTAAATAATTGGGCTGTCACAAACATCTGTTGTTCAAACAACCATATAATATTATGGTGACATGCAACTGACCTGATGACGTAAATCAGGTTGAGGGAATGTCTAAATGAATTGCAGTTGAATTCTCGTGTTTGGGTTCATTTAATTCATCTAAAAGAGGACTCTAATTTTGATCAGACGGGATAGTCACCCTCGCTCAAGTCGAAGTTTGCGGTGCGCCGAGGACTATCTATCCTAGCTGCTACAAAGTTTGTAGCGCAGCTAAGATAGATAGTCCTCGTGTTGTCTTGTGTGGGTGTGGCATTATGGTGGTTAAACCTTATGTAGGTATCGCAAGCGCTATATAATCGAGATGCAGGCACACTCCGTTGTATAAGAGCTTCTCCTTTGTACATGGATCTTTACGAGGGATGACCACTTTGCTATTTAATGACTATACTAGAAATTAATGTAATTTAGATGTCTTGTTTAGTTTCAAATGTAATTAAACATTTGGGTCGTGCAATGTAAGTGTATGATTAAAAAATTTAAAAAAACATGGTCGTTTTCGTATCGTACAATATTCAAAACTAAAATAAATATTTGTTCATTTATTTCAGTTTTGCAAATTGCGCGCGATTCTAAAGTTTTTCGCTCTCCGATAAATCTCACACAAGATTTCTTAAATACTACTACAGCTCGTGCACACTATGCCGAGTTTAAATACATCGATAAGATACGTATATAAATACATCGATAAGATACTTATCGAGAGTTTGCTTTCGGGGAGGTACCGAAAATATTTGTTTTCAAATTAACAGACAAAAATACGAAACGACGCATGACGATAATGGATAGCAACGGATTGCTCTTCAATATAATTGTTTTATTTATAATAAATTCAATTATAAAAGTTTCGGAACGAGTTCGGATCCTCTGTTCACCGCATTTAAATATGTATCTGCTAAGTATTTTAATATTTTTATTATACTCCCTAACTAATTATACTAATCGTGTATGTACCACATGTATTACCTCAAACGTTTAGCCAACAACCGACGATTGCTCGGAAGTCTATTGAATTGTAATTTACAAAAGAGTATGTTACAGAAAGTACGAACAATTTTACTTCTTACTTTTTTTACCAACAAAAGTCTTGATTTTAAATTTCACTAATTTGATTGACGCAAGGAATAACAACGCTTTTTCTATCATCAATGTGTTTTTATCATATAAATATGTTTTATCACCATTTTACTATACGACGTTTGTAAACAAAATGTCAAACGAAAAATACGAAAATGTATTATCTTTCCAATATCTTAGTTCAATATTTATACAACAGTCTCACCCCTCAATATTTTACGAGAATGTCAGCTCTCCAAGTCAAACAGTTAAAATCAAACTTTATTTTAACATAATTTTTCATAGAGGAATCAAAGGAGCAAATTACAAAATCCGTAAGAAACGAAAGATGATTCAATGACTAGTACCGAGCCTATAGTTAAAATTATATCTATAAATTACACTTATAAAAAAAGACAAGCTTTTATATTTTTTATAAAAATTCGAACACACATCCGTGGCGACAACAATATTAAATGTAAATTGTAAAAAAGTTACAAAAGTATAGAAAAAAAACAAGTTATATGCACTTTTCTCACTTATCGGATAATTTCGGCATAACGTTACATACAGATAAATACGAAAAAAATAGTTATTCTAAATGAAGAATATTCCCTTCGCCTATCAGGTTTTACATTCATTATCGTTTATTTATGTATATCATGCACATTCTACAAAGAAATTACAATTAAATTATAAAAAAAAGTTCGATGGCCAACAAAAAATCTTCACTTATTTTATTCGTTGAATAAATAAATAAAAAAACTATTCTTATTCTAGATAATTTGATATTTATTTAACTATTATTTAGATTTTAGTCTAATTTACATTATCATTATACAGAGAAATAGGCCAAACGTTCGAAAAAAAATTATATAGGCCTGTGACAATTATAAGTACTACTTAAACGTAAATTAAAAGGATATTTTAAACTTTATTATTAGTTTATTTATATGCCGTTTGAATACGTTAACATTTAAAATTATTTACATTAATTTTATCCAAATCTATAGATGTATTTATAATATTTATAATATCTAGAACAGTGTATAATTTAATGAATAATACAAATTTTCTTTTTTTAATTATAAACTTCCTTAGACTTCATTTTGATTTCGAAAAAATAATAGAACGTAAAGAAATATGTTGTAGGTAATGTCGTAATTTACATCTCGCTCTTCTATTCTATTCGACTAACGGAGTGTTAAACCGTCATTCACTTTCACATCAATATGTCTAAAAACCTTTATTTACATTCGTTTATATATTTAAGCATACATTTCAAAATACATACATGAGTCTAGACAGGAAAATTATGCAAGAAAAAAAAGAAAAATCGTATGCATTCCTCGTTGATATGTTCAATTAATTTTAATTAATTTCGTATTACGTAAAATAATACCATTTTAAATACATTTTCGATGTTGTCTTCATTATTTAGGAGAAATCAAAAAGAAAAAAATGTAATGTATGCCAGCTGAACAATAATATAATACAACAAGTACACTTTAGTAATTACATTTGTTGCTTTGTATAATAAATGTCAAATATTTTTCAAAAATTAACTTCTTTTAAGATGGTACGTTAAAAACTATGAAAAACAATATTACTAAATAACACTGTTTTTGTTTTGTGTAAATTATGTCTTTTTTTATTTTGAATATTAATCGTGGGAGTCTTTTAGTACAGAGTAATGTTTACTCCTGGGCCCCTCTACATTCCCCAAGCTATATATGTTTTCCACCCATTATTTTTGGAGATTTGAAATCAATTAAGACCATCTTGACATATTCTTTTGCAGATTTTAAACTGGGAAAATAAAAAAAAACCATTTACACTTTGTTTCACATGACAACAACTTTTCTTTATACTTTCAACTGCACTACCTGCGCAACGGGCAATGCGGGGCGGCCGTGTTAACATGCCACGACGTCAAGCGGACTTCGCGGTGATATTGCACAATCGGTAATTTTATAAAATATCAGGATAGCTCAATGCATTCAGAGACGCATATTCTTAAAAACTCTCGTGTAATGTGACGTCAAAAAGGGGTCCTTCTTTCCGGTCACATGTTTTATGCTAATTTCGCTCGCCATTGCAAGTTTTCTATTAAAAAGGCTCACTAGTTCGCAGCTTACACGTATAAAGCTCAATTTCTAAACTAAATGTACGTTGCGAAGTCAGTAATTTTTAAGTTGACAAAACAAAACAATACACAATTAGACAACATTTTTTTGAAAATTCTACTTTTCGATATCGTTTCTTCAACACTTATTGTTCATGAGCTAATTTCGTATATTTATACCAAAATACATCTTTAAAAATGGTTCGTCAGAATTGTTGTTCTACACAAAACCTCGTCTTTATGCAATAAAATTTTGGAAATTATGAATCAGTCAAATCCACTGCGATTTACAGATATCCATTGATAGTTTCATTTACGAAAAATGTCTGGCAAAGGCTAAGAATTGAGCGAAGAAATCAGGCTTAATTGAAAATGTTTGACATTTGTCGAAAAATTCATCACCGAGCACGTTTTTCCCTTTTTATGTCGACAGTCCCCGTCATATATTCTAGATTTTCACACTTTGTACATGAACAAACATTTTGATGACGTTTGAAATGAAAATGGTTTTACTTCTTTTATTGGGCCGAAATACAGCGAAATCAATATTTATGATAGAAATAACGGCACGCAGTAAGTTACCCTAACGCCAATGCTTTCAACGGGAAGAATAATTTTTAACATGAAATTATTATAACATACAATCTCATAATAAGAACCACCGCTGAAAGGTCAACGTTAAGACACTAAACTGCTCGAGCAAAAGAAACGAAAAACTGTTTACGGAATGACGTATACATGTATAAGCCGAAAAAAAGATAGATACGAGTTACTTTTTTTATATATCGAATTAAAAATAAAAAAATTATATTTACAAAAAATTATATGACACGAAGGAAAAGTGGAAGAAGTAAAGATATGGCAGTAAGAAAAACAGAAGAAACTGGTAAGGTTGTTTCAATTTTTTATCCTTTAATTTTTGCTGCACACAATTAAATTTCACTTTATTCCGTCGCAATAAAAGGCCACTAAAAGCGTTAGAAACCGCAACTCGAGTTTTTTGAGAGTTTTTCTTCGTACGCCAGAGCATTACACAAAAAAGCACGAACGATTTGAAGGGAATTATATTTACGATTTTAATTAAAATGTATGTTGCTTTGACTTAATATGCAATAATTTATGCTCGCGCAGCGAAATCCGAGTGCTAAGCCCGCGCGCATCGATTAATGGAAACAGTAGAGAGAGTTTAGCTTACAGTTCAAGTTAAGGCATCGGTTACTATCATTAGAAACCGAAACAAAATCCACACTTAATTCATCGTATAATCATAACAACAACACAAAATAAGAGATGTTACAGTTTATGGCAATAAAATAGAAAGAAGTGGATGAAAAACCATAGAAATACGAAAAATCTTTGCCTTTTTATTTAATTTAGAGTATAATTTTGATTATACGGGGAGTTAAGGTTAACTTAAGCACTTCTTGCCCAAACAACATTCCGCCTTTATTTATTTAGAATAATGTATATCATGTTTTTTAGGAAATACTTTTTTGAAGTAAAAGATTTTTTAAAGAAAGTTTCGAGTTTCCCGAGTTAAATATTTTGTAAAATTAAATAAAATGATAGTTTATTGACTTATATTAAGTAAAACGATCTCATTTTCTGCGGCAGCTCCGTAATAACTTTGAAACTTTCGAAACGTTTGAAGAGACGATAAAATTATTTTCCTTCCCGTTTAATTAAAACAAGTCTACAGGGTTGATAGTAACAGATACTTAGTGGAAATTATTAAGTCTACAGGTTGAAAGTAATAAATACTTAGTGGAAATGATTAAATAGATAATTAAAAAGTGAAGTTGCTTTTAACGTGATTTAAAAAAATAAATTAGCTTAGATAATTTTATAAAGCTAAATATAAAAAACGACTTAAAAACTTTTACATATATTTTCTACTTATTAAGTTTTATCTTTAAATGTACCCCTAAATCGATTCGTTTCAAAATAAAAACTGTCACCGGATTCGTTTCTCCAGTCAAAATCGAAGGAAAGAACAAGAAACGGAAAAATAATTGAAATTTCAAAAAAAATTATTAAAAAATTATAATGTTAGATATTCAAAAAATATGTAAATAAAAGGGCTTATCGAAATCGGCTTCTATAACGCTCGCTGTGACTTCTTTTGTATTAAATTTCAAAGAATTAAGAAAACATAACGTAAAGTACGAATATATATCACACCTTCGGAACGAAACAGACTTGACTCAAAAAATGGGAAACTGAGTAATGCAATAAAACAACCACGGAAATCATTCTCCGGAACCTGTTAATTATAAAATAGTACGTGTGTACGTACATATCTTCGTCTCATACACTGACCGCCTCCCGCCCATTATTTTTTTTCACAAACGCGCTACATTTTAAAAATTATTATGATGATTTTTGAGTTTAGCCGTTTTCGTTCTGGAAGGCAGGACATTTTGTTAATTACTTACGGAAACATATTTTTTTTTGCAAAACTACCTCACGGTGTATAACGATTCCGATAATTGATTGCAATAACGAAATACCAAGTATTTAAAGAACATGAGTACATATATGTAAATGGAACACGATTTCATAAATCATTTGAAACCTAACCTTTTCAAATGAAATCTGAAACGTATCGAGATAAACAAACAATTATCTAGAATCTCACTAGTTCTATGGATTTATTTAATGACAACGAAACTGCTTGCCGAATTCGCTCGTTACATTGATACTCAATATTACTATTCTTCAATTTTCTTTGCAGATTTTATAACCTTGTTTTAAATATTTAAAGTAGTAAACGTTTTCTTACCGACATTTATTAGACAATAAACTCAATATGATTCAGTATAAACACTGATTGTAAAAATAAAAGATCAATATGATTGATAATAACTCATACGGTGCCGTAAAATGTAGAAAAACCTAAAATTAACTTTAAACAATTGATTGTGAAGAAATACAGAATACATTTTGTTCAAGGAGTATTTCGAAATCGACCACTCTCTCTCAAATAAGCGACTCTCAGGTTAATACAAGAAGTCAAGATGAAAACTAGTACGTACCTCAAACAATATGTATTCTATACCTGCAGCAAGCCACTGCTCGATCGTAACGACAGCATTGTACAAATCTGCACTTCCATTGTCAAATCCATAAGTTATCCAAATTTTTTTCATTATTTCAATTGATTTTCAATCTTGACTCCGCCGCCCTCCACTTCTTTAATAATAATATGAACTGAATATATTACTGATATGCAAGACCTATGTAAAACGTTAGTGAGCTACCTGCAATAACATATTATAAACATAATGACAATATCAGACGTCTGTTGTATAATATTGATCTACTGCCTCGCAAAAAGTGCCCTTCTGGGAATGAAAGAAATTTATCTAAACTTTATCTAATGACCCAATGGACGATAGTACAGACAATTTTGAGGTTTTGTGTTTATTCTAGGCTCCTAGATATTCATAATCAAAATATATTTTAATATCGTCATCAAATACACAAGTATAGAATCATAATCCGTTAACCTGTACAATAAAAATTGGTGCCCTGTATGTTAAACGATAATTTCGTTTCAATGTGACATTAAGTTGGCTCGATTCCGTTTTGCCTGATAATTCTAGAGGCGATTAATTTGATAATCCCATCGATAATGTATTATCAAACTGGGTGCTATTTTCAAGAGGGTCTAGGCTCTTAGTTTCTAATAACGTCATCATAAACACTCTAAAACAGAACCTACACCGCCTTATTACTACACCATATTAATACCGTACTTCTCCGCCGCCCCGCTTATATTCGAGAAGTAATTATTGCCTGCATTCGGAAAGTTACTAATCTGCGACGCTTGTAGCATACCCAAATGAGCAGCGTTAGCTCCTTGGCTCAACTGGTGGTGATCGGGTGAGTCGGGCGGCGCCAGCAGTCCGTGATGCGCCCACGCCGGCGGGCTGGGTTGGTTCCCGAAACCGACCTGATGCTGGTAGAGCTGGTTGGTGCCGTTAGGGGTAGATGCAGAAGTTAGTGTGTTATGGCCATGACTATGACTTGTGGGTCCAGTTTGGTTAGTGGAGGCGCCATTAAAATATTCCATCTAGAGAAAAAAGAAAAATTCTCATCAATTTTTTTTGTCATTTTATGGTACAATAGCTCAAAATCAATTTTAATTTGGGCTGTTATCAAAACAAAACCGAAAAAGTTATTTGACACTGGTGTTACTTTAGATTGTACAATTTTAAAAGAATGTATATTATACGTATGTCATTCAAATATTACACTGATAAGGACTGGAAGCGTCCAAACTACGACTAAGTAGAGTGCCAAGAAACGCATGTTAAGTCTTAAAACGCTAGAAACAAAAGAACTTTTGCACCTGTTGATGCTATACTTCCCATAAGACAAATACTTCTTTTTCAATTTAAGACTTCATAATCTGATCAAGAAAATATTGGAAAACTTCAGGTCAAAAAATACAAGGCAGAACTCTCCATCTATTTATGTTCATGCATTAATTATACCATGCAGTTGTTGTGGAGCATCAATTATCAGCATAAATATAGCAGCTTTATAGCTGTTAAATGTTTATCAAGCAGACTTGTTCTTCTAAAAAACGAATAAACGGTTTTTTTCATACCTGCGAAGGGTAATACGGCGAATTGTAGGCGCTCTGCCCGTAGCCTTGGTGATGCGATGTAGAATAACTCCTTATATAATCGGAACCACCTGGCCAATGAAAACTATTATAGTTATCCGGATGATAAACATTTCCCGGCCCGTTCAGACTCTGGGGCGTAATGGGAGGCGATGGTGTCGTCATGATGCTCGAGTTTGAACCCAACGGCGTCAGATTACCTGTGAGTCGAGCACTAGATGAATATTGATCTTTAGCCAGCTGCGATTGCGTCGAAAAAGTCGATTTATCCGAATACGCGTCAATTTTACTTGTATAGTCCAATCTTTTCGGACTATTGTAGTGCTCTTGCTTCGCTGACGTGTAACCATGAACGTTGCTAGATCCACTAAGATTGCCTTCGGGAGACGTATCTTTCGCGGTCAAGCGCAAAGATTCTCCAGATTGATTCGTTGGATAATGATGAGTTAACGAGGATAAACCAGAATTCTTACTTAAAGGAGAAGAATCATAATTATTGGGAGCAGATTCCTTCTTACAGATCACATTGATGGGTGGGCTGACGCTGGTGGTAGGCGTTATAGGAAGGTTAGGCGAAGAGTTGCTGTTGTTCTGAGCATTCTGAGCCGCAGACGTATGCGAGTTCTTGGAAGTATTTGATGTAATCTTGGAGTTGCCTGTTCCAGAGGAATTCTTCATCATGGACTGGGAAGTAATCGACGAACCGCTTTTAGCTGTTGAGGAATTCTTGCTAGGTATTTGTGTGTTGGTCTGCTGCTGCAGCTGCTGGCGGCACTTCGCGCGTCTATTCTTGAACCAGACCTGTGAAAAAAAAAACAGATTATTAATTTAATTCATTAATCATTTTCATACAAATTAAACAATAACTTTCATTGCTTTGGCATAATTTTCTTCGAGGTATTAGCTTAGAAAATGGTGTTTAATGAAGGTTGTTTGAATTTAGGGGATCTAAATGTCAATTTTGCATTTTTACTGTTACATTGGAGTCAAAAAAGTTAATTTTTTTTGGTCTTATCCACCTTACAACGACTACGTACTATTTAATACATCATACTTCCCAATATTACGGTAAAAGACCCGTTTTTTAAATTTTCGTTAAAAACGATACAATATTTTGATAATGTGTCGTTTTTATTGACTCTATTCTTATAAAACCAGTCAGTGCTAATTCAATAAAATTGTCTTTATATGTAACTACAGATTTATAATATTAGGAAGGAGTACGTAACTTAGGTGAATTTTTTTTTGTCATTCATAAACTTCTTAAAAGAAATCGCTTATATTTATTTGCAAAGATAATTTTTCGGTACCACCTTTCGGTTTCGGTAACTTTTCGGTTGTACCTAAAGTAACCATGTTTATAATTTTTTTCGTTATTTCACACATTTCCATGCTCCAGTACGATTAAAATTGGTAAATTGTATTGTAATATATTAGCGTTACGTGAAAATATTAAATAAAGCGACTCTGTAACAGAATCGATATTGCGTCAGCCGTTCGTCTTTTTGTCACAGACTTTTTCAATCTACTTAAATGAGACATATTTTTCGTACAAATTTCACGTATCTATTTATTTTCAATATAAACATTTTGTTTTACTTTTCGAGGTAGAAACGTTAAAAAAATATGACTATAATCAACTCAGAGTCTCTTAATTCAGCAGGTATGCTAAAGTCATATCCCAATACTTTGTACGCATGCAAAATTTTTAATAAACGTATTTGTTAAATTTAATCTGGATACTGACCCAATTTGAGTTATAATTTTAAATTATGAAACGCGTAGCGACCTCGATCGCAATTAGGTATTGTAACTCGTGAGGCGAATCAACTCACAAAGCAATGTACGATGTTGGTAATAAATGTCGTTCTCCAACTAAAGCTGTCGAGGCGTAGGAAGGGCGGATACAGTTTGCCCCCGGCCCCACTGGGCGGCCAACCGACGAGATGTTGTTTGCCACATTCGTATCGCGAAGCTGCCGTGCTCGCGAATCGGACCGGCGGATTATAGGTGCGACATTTCGCGATTGTTGCCACCGAATGCGTGTTTCGATGACTTGAAGTTTTGATGCTTTTGCCATTTTTTTCCGTTCTTTGGATTGGTATAATGTAATGAAGCTAGGATCTTTACCGTGCAATGGTGAAGCGGAGTTTGTACCTATTCAAAGTGATTGTATAATTTTTATTACAAAAATTAGGTTTATATCTATAAATACCCTATTTTATTAACTCTCATTTAATAACCTTACACCATAGGCTTTACAATAAAAAGGTTCAATCGCGTGTTTAACCACTTTGGTCCCCCTTGAAATTTTCAACCTAACATTCACCACTAATATTGGAACTGTAAATACATAAACACAAAATATACTACATCGCATATTCATGTCTACAGTTCTAACAAAAAATACACTCAGCGAGACTTTGCTTCCCAAAAATCACAGCCAAAAGGCATACCCCGATAACAATAAGCATTAATACACATCCGCGTCAAAACAATTACGTTTGGCACATTCGACAGTCCGTGAGCTAATGAAAGCTCCACGCGAGCGCGCCACCTTTATAAACGAAGCGAGCGCGAATCATTAACCACTCGTGGCAACTTTAATGTCATTTTCGAATTTTTAAATCCCATCATATGCTCGGAACGCCGTCAAACGCGGCGGCGCGCTTTGAATTCCTCGTTTCTATAAGGCTTTCTATTGGAATGTACTTTTGGTAGCATGTGGGGTGGTTCGCATTCCAATTGATTATCTAATTGTCGTACTATTGGTTAATTGTATTAATATTATTACAAATATATTATTATTTATTGCATATTTAAGAAAATAATGTACACCAAAATTAAGATTGAGGTAATTTTGCTTGTTGAAGGTTAATAGGCCTAATTCAGAGCAAAACGTTAATAATAACAAAGTAAAGGTTAGAAAGTGTGCAAAACAAATACGTTAGAAAAAACTAGTTCGAAAGATTAACAAGCGAAAACATGGAAGAACTTTATAATTTTTGCTCGTTTGTCTAGTTGTAAGTTATAGCATGATATAGAAAAACTGAGCAAGTTGAATAGAACTTAAACTAAGATGATATTTAGAATCAAGATTATAATCTCTTACCTCTTATCCCAATCAAATATTCTTTAAGAGATTAATTATTAATATCTTCTTAAACTCGCGCAGGGAGAACAGGCTGCGCGGGCTTAAGAACTAATAAATAAAAGTTGTCGAGACTGTAACAACAATTCAACTTAAAGCTCCAGCTTAAATATAGGTTTCTTCTAACCCAGCCAAAATTACTCTTGAGCTACATATATCATTACTGGGAAAAGCTTAATCGGAGTAATCGACAATTAACGCAACCAAAACCGTTATTAAAAGTCAGTATTATATCAG
Organism: Druceiella hillmani; assembly: GCA_039881145.1. Lineage (NCBI taxonomy): Eukaryota > Metazoa > Arthropoda > Insecta > Lepidoptera > Hepialidae > Druceiella > Druceiella hillmani. The sequence continues at coordinate 27,646,318 of JAYKKI010000013.1, read as the reverse complement.
GAATATAATTTACGTAATAAAGTAATAAGAATGAAAAAAAAAATTATATGTTCGCACAAAAACACATTTTTCTAGTGACTGTGATTAATTCAAAGTGAAATAGTTTTCCTGACGTCTTTACGAAAAAAAGTTTTCCTGACGTCTTTACATGTACGTGTCGTACATGTCAAAAAATGACCGCAAATTCTCTGTTTTCAATGTTCACTTTATACAAAACTTAACGTGGCCTTAATTTATACCCAGAGTTATTCTACAACATTTCAATACTCACGGATAGGTCTCGTTTCATCTCAAGATCCAGCCACAAAACGTTTCCAGACAAAGTCTCGAATCACCCTCCCCCCTTCATGCTAAAATCACTTTGCACGTTTCCACCTATCCTACGCAATCCCGACAACCGCAGCAGAGGCACTCTAGTACGAAAACATGGGGAGTAGGCAAATCGGGTCCTCCGAGACCATCTCCGGGTCTACCGCCCCCCTCCCCTCCCCGGACACGTGCGGGCCGAGGCCCGTGTTGATTCGCCTAATTGAAAGTGAGAGTGTTTGGTTTCGTACGAGCGAGTCACGTTCGCTGTCGACACCTACGAGCCGACCCGGGGGTTCGTCAGTGGGTGAAATGAAAATAAATTGTACAAATAAACATACGAGTGGCGCTTTCGAGACGCTACTTTGCACCACCCTATTGTTTGTTTGTGTGCGTGACTGTTTGCCTTCGTTCGCAGTCAGCCGCCGGGGTGGTTGGCGTGAAATTTAAAGTATCTTTCTTTTGTATGTTTCTAACAATACATTTTTAATAGCTAATTATAATACAAATGTAGTTATTAATTAATCACCTTAGTTCACAGCCTTCCAAGATTTGGTAACATTTCTCTAGAAAATTCGCCTTTATTAAGTTTATTAATTAAAAATATAGATTGCAGTATAAATAGTGAATAGTGAATGCTGTTCAATGCAGTAGTTGCTGCCCCGTGTTACAGTTACCGTACTAGTCAAATTATTCCAGTTGAGTATTAATATAAATGCGGGCGCTTTGTAAGAAATGCAATTTTCTTTTTGGAAGTGAAAAATTTCACGTTTGGAAAAAGTTCTTAATAAAATAATAAAGCAAAATGGAAAAAAATGAAATCACTGACAACCATATTTACTTTTTCTGATGATTAGGATTTCGTTTCGACATTGAATATGATTCAACAGAGGATTCCGCTAAATAGGCTTCAGATTTTACTAAAAATTTATCTCGAGTTTATTACTCACAATCTTTAATTTCGAATGCAACAAAAATAGTCAAAAACTGTTTTCCAAATTAAGTAAGGAAGCAGAGAAATTCAATTGTGACATGTTAAATACATGTCACACTGTATATTAGTATATTTAGTACCGTTGGTAAGTTATTAGTCATAAAGCAGAGAAATTCAATTGTGATATGTTAAATACATGTCACACTGTATATTAGTATATTTAGTACCGTTGGTAAGTTATTAGTCATAAAGCAGAGAAATTCAATTGTGACATGTTAAATATTTTTCACACTGTATATTAGTATATTTAGTACCGTTGGTAAGTTATTAGTCATAAAGCAGAGAAATTCAATTGTGACATGTTAAATACATGTCACACTGTATATTAGTATATTTAGTACCGTTGGTAAGTTATTAGTCATAAAGTAGAGAAAGTCAATTGTGACATGTTAAATACATGTCACACTATATATACTGTATATTTAGTACCGTTGGTAAGTTATTAGTCATCTTTAGCTACGCTTGTGGTATCTTAATTGAAATTGGTCTAGACAATTAACATATGGAAAAAAAAAGGAAACATTAAACGACCAAATGTGAATTATTCTCTCATATCGCAGATGATATGATGGAATATAATAAATTTATAAATTTATATATATATATATATATATATATATATATATATATATATATATAATAAAAAACATGAAAATTCCATTTAGGCACTTCGCACTACATTTGGGTAATTAAGTTGTATTTTAATATTTGATATTCTACACGATTAAGCTGTATTTAATATTTGATATTCTACACGATAAATAAAAGCAAAATCCGTTAGTGATGATTACCCCACTTTTAGCCGTTCACTGAAATTGATCGATATACAGCATAGTCAGTATTTAAACAGGTAGCGGCATGGAAGCGTGACGTCACGTCGGTTCCTTTTTTAGAATTTTCACTTCCAGTAAAATGTTTTGTCTAGCACGTAGGTACGCAATTTTTATGCTAGTTTCTGTTTTAATGTCATTTGCCTTTTTCTTTTAATTCTATTCGGGTCACAGGTTAAAAATTAAATTTTTAAATCAATTGTAATAAATTTATAAAAATTCAAAAAAAATAAATTATATGATTATACTGAAGTTTATCAAGCTGTTTATTAGTTATTCAATTATTTAAATATACGTCATAATATTCAATATCCATGTAGAGGTGTGACTATAATAAAAGCAACTAAGTTCGTGTTGGAAAACGCTCAAAGGAAGGTTCCATAGTTGTTTAGATCTACTGTTATTATTGACGTAAGTCAACCGAAATTTCATTTACAAGTTTTAATTAATTATTAGTAATATAGAATATTTTCATATTTTGAAATCCGTGGTTGAAAAATTTGAGGGCATACTTTACACGTCACATTGAAAATTAATATTTTGCAAATGGGAATTATGTATCCATCCATGATAATCGATTATTGTATAAGATATATGAAAAAACAATTGTTTAGTACGTAGAATTTTTGTTTTGAATTTTGTAGCGTACTAATCGAGACACCTGCATGAAGCGTACACTTACAGAATTTATGCATACAGGTTTAATACAATAAAAATTGTTGGCCTCTGACGAACGGACGAAATTACAAGATTTCCTTAGCTGCGAAACCTTAGAAACGTTACTGTCTACTGTTTTATTCCCCCGCAATATTTCTTGAATAACATTTTTCTTATATCATTAAAATTTAAGGTCTGCGAATACTAGAACAGCTACATAACAAAACGATGTACAAAGTATAGTACCCACCTGAACTCGCGACTCGGGCAGGTTGATCTTGAGTGCGACCTCCTCGCGCATGAAAATGTCTGGGTAGCGAGTCTTGCCGAACAGCGCCTCCAGCACGTCCAGCTGCGCGCGCGTAAACGTCGTACGCTCGCGCCGCTGCTTCCGTGGATTCACACCTGCAGAAAACACAAACGGGTCAGTTGACGACTAATAAAACGGCGCATGTGCAACGAGTGCAAAGGCTGATATCTGTGTGAAATGATACAGCATAGGGCGAGCGCTTTATAATAGCAATACATGAAGTAATCGAGTCAAATTAGGATTAAACCTCGAAATGTAAGAAGGAATGTTTAAAATGTGAAAAAGATTATGGAAATCGTTTTTTTTCCAAATGTCTGTATTCCCATTGCCCCAAATGTCATTATTGCAGGCTTAACAAAACTTTTGTACAGGTGGATAGAGAATTCTATGCTCTACAATATCGATTAATCCTCTGACGACATGCGAGGCATAGGAAGCGAAATATTAAAAAAAGGCTTTCGTGACCTTTGACCTCTGATATCATGGCTAGTGGATATGGTAGCTTATGAGACGTTACAGCCCATATTTAGAAGTTCGATACAAATTTACGGTTATTCTCCTTTCATTCACGTTTAGCCTTTATTTAAAAAAAAAGTGCTATTAAGGTTTTCCCACTAGGAAAAAATTAAGGGTTCCATTAATCCAGTAGGTAATCTACCGCTGGTGTATTTGACTACGTACCGCGACCTTGACGATTACGCAACGTAATCGTCAAATTTGTTCCAGCCGCAATAAAACAAGAACAAATACTTCGAAATTAGTGAAGAGTCGATTTAGTGAAGAGTTCATTGTCATCTGCCATTCATCAACTTTCATAAAAAAATTATTTGACGGCTTTATTATTGGTATTATATACATTATCTCTAAGAACTGTCGATTAATCAAACAGCGTATTACTTTACAATTTATTTATCTACATACGGAATACGGGTGTTAGACAGCAAGGTCTTTCATGGGTAGATTAGTGAAGTCATGATATGAAACACGAGTCATTGTTGCACTTCAATTTTTAACATATAAACACATATATGCATAGCAAATATATATGAATATTTTAAGTGCAGCCAGAATATTTATTACTGAGTTTTTAAATTTTGATTCATCGAATACTTAAAAGATTTTAAAGAAATATTTATTACCAGATTAAAAAATCATGTGCTAGATGAAAATAAGTAGATGTTAAACTAGAATTTTTATAAAACAATACGTTATTTTATTGAAAAATTCCTCTTTTGCCCTAGAAATAATCATTGCAATCAAATCACTGTTTTTTCCATAACTTAAAAACTTACAAAGAAATTATGACTGTGGCTTTATTTTATGTAATAAATGCTTTATATTATCATCGTGTATACAATTTAAAAAAGACGTTTTTTTTAATAACTCATTTTCTTTTGTATTTATTTTGTTTCGTCTTTATTGAATTTAATAAAACCTAAAACGATTGTCCTAATCCGAAATCGTAATAAAAATGAATTGTATTTACAAGACCGGCATCTTAATAATAAAATCAACATTTTAATTATGTCTAAACTGCCCAATAAATATCCATGGAATTAAACCTGATGTATCAATGATCTGTAACCTGATATATCCTACGGCAAGTGATCTATAATTATAGATATGCTGGTCTTGATTAATGTGATGTTTTTAGTGGGTAAATATCCGACTTGGAAGATTTTTTTGCTTCCTACTAAAACTGAAAGTAAAGCTGCCCATATAACCTCCGTAAAATTTTGCACATAAGTCGCCTATGACGAGGAAAAACTGTTATTCTTCCCGACGGGTTATTTACAAAAGTTATATTGTATGTAAAAGCTGTATTTTATGTAGTTATGCTCCTTGTCAGCTACGCAACGAGATTTTATAAATTCGTATTCTAATAACTTCTAAAATAAGCTCCATTAGCCTTTAACCAGGCCACACATAACTAATAATTATATAATTATTTTCTCATTGAAAACTTACATTAATATGCATTAAAGGAAAAAAAAACTTTTGAAAATCCTGAAAACAATAATGCGGGAAATATATGCCCTTTGGCTGGATAAAGACATGCTTGGCTTGGAGCAAATATTATTTTTTATAATTAATATGATATAAAAATATCCAAAAAATACTTTTCTTGAGGATATACATTTTCATTATTATCATGATTTTTTTTCATACAAGGAATCCCACTAAGACGCACCGGCATATTTTGCACTCACATTTCGTCCTTTTCTCTTCCTTCCTTGTGCTACATAACTTGCACCGTTTGAATGTTTACAGTTTGGGCCAATGTGTTTCTTATTGTGCCAATCATCAGGCACATCATACACACCGCCTTTCTTCTTTTTATATGCAGCGGGTTTAGTTTGTTTGGCGCTTCGTATTCCTTTTTCAACCCTCGAGCCAATCTTAGATGAAAATGTCAGTGTATGTTTTGCCTATTTTCATTTCCAATTTTGTAAAAAATGTACGTGTTTATTACAGTACTCTCAAAAGGGAAACAATAAAGCCTCATCCATGTTTTTTGGAGTTTCGCCCTATAGAATAATAGCTCCTGTATTGGTCGAAATGGTCCACACCACACATATTTCTTATAGAACTTGCAATAGCCAATGGACAGAACATTTCCTTCTTAGTACCATTTTTCTGTCGTCTTTCTAATATTTCGGTTTGCCTAGGATTTATTGTCGTGGACAGAAGATGTACATATTTCGTGTCGCGTCATTTTACGACAGCAACTGGATGGTAGAAACGAAATATGAATTCTCCAGGTGATAGTTTCATTGCTTTTGTCGTAAGCGTTCCTCAGCAGCTTTGTTTTTCATGTCACTAAGTTATGGAGGTAACACTTTTGCATCCTTATAGTGTCCGATAAATATATTCCCCTCATATAAAGACTTTCCATTAGTGATAGAGATGTGAAGAAGTTATCGAACACACGTAATGCGTTTTGTGGAATTTTCTGATCTAATTTCATTACAACTCGGTGCCCAAGCCCTTCCTCATTTGCCTATTTATCTTTCCCAGTATATATATATATATATATATATATCTATATATATATATATATATATATATATATATATATATATTCAAGTATCCACTCTTAGCATCACACCTGCACCGTGACTTCTACTCTCATTTATAGGTTTGTATTGTTTTGTTTTTTAGAGGAAGGGTTTTTAAATTTGATCATGCTCTCGTCTACGGATTGACTTTGGGAATGGCTGGTATTTCCTTGAAATATTCTATTGATGATGATAAGCATTGTTTTTACTTTTTTGAAGCTTATCGTGGTTCGGATGAGTCATTGGCAAATGAGTGGTGACGTCATAAACGTGTAAATTTTGCAAAATTGTTCGAACCTTTTAATAGATTTTGTTTGATTTATCTCAGGGTTGTTATAAAATGGATCCGAGTGCCAATATAATTCTAAATGAGAGTAGGAGTTTATTCCCATCATTATCACAATAGATGAAAAGCTTTTATTTCTTTCACATAGGCATTGATTAAAAACTTACTTCTTTTCAACACTGCACACTTGTTTGTGAAATCAACCACCAACACTAAAAGTTCTTCAGGAAATAAATTGTTGAAATAAGCTATAGGTGAATTTCTATTGTTATAATTACTTGTAACTTTTTGTGTAATTATGATTGTGGAAATCAGAAATGGTCGTACTCCACGAGCTATTCTTATATAGAAGTCCCATGTAAGTTAGAGGTACTGTTTCTGGTTCATTAGTTTCTGGAGTTGTAAAATTTTGATAAGACATAGAAAGTCCTGGTACCAGAGATACCGATCCACGTGTTACGGTTCTAGGTTGTTCTAGTTCAAAAATATCAGAGAGATGGATCAGAGGATCATCTCGGAGGTTATGGGGAACTGTCTTCTAATACGTCCAGAAATTCTTGCTATGATAATTCTTACATTTCATCAAGAATTGAATCTAAACTTTGTGGTTGAAAATTCAACTTAGGTATTGTTGCATCATCATTTTCCTTCACATTCTTTTTTTCAGAAGATATTCTAGACTCGAAAATATCTTCTATTTCCTTATTACAAAGCCGAAATCGAAAATAAAGTAAAATTTAAAAAAACATGTACATCAAAGATAGCTACAGACGGGCAATATTTCCCACATAGTTTAAATATTTTTGACCAAAATTCATGAAAAATTTTATCAATTACAACTAATAGACCTCATTACAAACTGAAATTCTATAAAATATAAAAACACCTTTCCTCGTTTCGATATTATTTTAATTTTTTTCACAAAATAGCTGAAACTACTGAACTGGAAACCTCCACTTTTCAAAAATAACGTTTGATATTAACAGATCCGTTCAGAAATAAGTCTGTTATTTTTTAAATTATAGATAACATATTAGAGATTATAAGTTTGACATATTGTGGGAATATAGAGACCAACACCACGGTTAAAGCCTTAAATTATACATCTGGGAAACATATTGCATTTTCCCTATTAAGGGTTAGAATGAGTTGTCATTACATAACATTACGTCTTGGAATGAGTTACAGGCTTTAAATATTTGTTTATTCATTTAAAAACTAAATAAGCCATTACTTGAATTTTAAGCAAATTTTATAAAGTATGAATTAGGAGCGAGTTCCAACATCAACAATTAAGGTACAAGGTATTTCCGTTAGCTAGGTATTTTCAAATATAGAATATTATTTTACACCATGTAATATACAAGGTATTTCCGTTCACTAGGTATTTTCAAATATAGAATATTACTTTACACTATGTATTATACAAGGTGTTTCCGTTAACTAGGTATTTTCAAATATAGAATATTATTTTACACCATGTAAATATTTTGCCATGCTAACATGTATTTCACTAACATGTACGTATCGCATGTTAACACGTATTAAACATTGTGAATTTTTCAAACACTACAATATTTAGAATCACTGCTACGGTTTTTTGCTGTACAATTTAAGTAAACTTCTAAGGCTGTAGTTTTATAAATGTGGCTCCATTGACTATTTTACATAAAATTCTAGAAAGAAAACCTTTGAAATCCCTATAACTTGTTTCTCAATTGATTTTCTATACGATAAAAAACTTCATTTCTATACGGATATTATTGAGTGTTAACTATTGAAATATACGCGGGTTTAAAACGCTATATCACATGTTGACTTCCTTTGGGCTATGAACCTTCCTTTTAATGTTAAGAGTAAAATCTTATATTTAATTCTATCTTTATAATAGTTATACAGTTAGTTTAAATCCTCTAATCATCCAATCGACTTTGATATTTAATCAGAAACTAAATTTTATATGGTTAAAAATTGGTAAATACAATAGTATATTATTTCTAAAATTTCAAATTGGTCGTTAAATGAAAATGTCTTTCGTCTAGATTTAAAAAACTTCAACGGTATTTTTGCTTAATTTCACAGCACATTATTTGCAGAAAGCTTCATACAAATATATGTCACTCCTTTCTTCGTTATTGAAAAGGATGAACATAAAAATACCAAAAAACATTTTTAATTATATGCAGCAATGTGAAAAAAAATTTGAGTGTTTTACTTTATTTATTGTAAATATTTCCAAATAGCTCTTTCTAAAATAAAAACCGTCCAATATGAATGTAGCAAGTTAATACGAAACCGTCGATCAATCGCCAGGCTACTGCGAGTACGCTGAATATTGGTATTGATCCCGAAATATGAACGAACAAATAAATGAAGTCGTCCGTACAGGCGATTATAACAACGAGTCGCAAGACATACTTACACTTACGCCGGCGTATTAATTGTACAAATTAACCGGTCTATATTATGTCGAAATGATATCTTTTCTGCGGTGAACCGGACTCTGTCCAGTACTCCGATACCAATTTGTTAACTGACAAACATTTTACAAAATGCACACACACTGCCTGAATGCCGCAACATGTCGGTCAGGTTATTTGACGATCACCATTTAAAATTGACTCATGAAAGTACAATAAATTACCCAATATGAGGAAAATACACAAGTTATTGTGAAAAATCTAATAGACTCTACTATAAAAAAAATAATAAAACGAAAACAAATAAAAAACGAACGTTCGTCATAGTTTTTATACTTTATTTAACGATCTCTCTACATGCGTTATTGTTATAAAGAATGATTGTTAATGTTATAAAGAATAGTTGTTATTGTTATAATGTTGTATTTAGAAACGAATAAATAATATAATATAATCGAATGTAGAAATCATTCAATTCTAAATTTTCAAGTGGATATCTTACATTTTTTTATTATTGTGGAGTGCAATTTTCACTTTATTGTTAACCACATTTATTCTTCTCCCGTCAATTCCAAATTATCGGAATTTATTATATTTTACACTAAATCAAAGTACAGAAGCTTCATAAAATTTTGTACCTTGCAAATGCTTGGTAGCATTTAAAGTTCTTAGAACTCTCCATTTTTAATAATGGTAATAAAAATTAAACTAAAATTTCGAAAATGTATGTCTCTTGTAATTGTTTGTGTACCATATTCGTAGTGCAGTTCTGCTTTATCACGATGGCACCTCTCAAGATTCAATCAGACAAGCGACCTAATATTTGACTACGTCGATGTAAAAATTATGGTTCATCCGCCACACAGCCCCAAACTCGTATCTAGCGATTTCTATTTGTTTCCAAGAATAAAAACTAAACTGCTAGGAATATGAATCCGGGATATCCAAGAAGCAGTGACTGCCTTAAAAAAACTGTGGAAGAGACGTCCAAGTCAAAACGGGCCTAATGTTAATCAGTTATTCCATTGAATGAAACGATGCTAAGGATACTATTTAGAAAAACAATAAATAAAATATAAATTTGCTAGTTAGTTTTCCATTCTGATATTCTGAAGAGTTTCAGTGGTACGTCTCCTGCGCTAGATAAACTGAAATTATAGTTCAAATATTTGTAAGATGAACAGAAATTGCCATATTTTCTCTCAAATAGGCTTTGTGAGAAAAAATAAGGAAAAGTAAATCGTTTCACCTCCAGTACAAAAGCCGACTGCACGGAGACAATGTATTCCACCCGTGGACCGAACCTGATCCGATCCGCTCGCACATCGGCAACTAATCGGGACAGTAACAAATTCCCCCACCATGCGAACACAGAAAACGCATTAACGGTAAAACCGACCCACGACAAACCGCTGCAAATGTCCCAATGCGTGTTTCCTACCAAACCCGTCGGCGTCCCGCAATCGCTGATAAAATCGTTAAATAATTGTAATTAATTAACGTGAATCGATTGATAAATGTTGATTAATTAATGCGCACGCCGGTACTCGATAACGGGCGTCGTTAATTAAAACTTAATTAATCGGTCCGCGCTGCTTCGACTGCCGATATTAAAAATCGCACTGATTTTTTCTCACGATTTAACCGCTACACCGACGAACAAATATGACAGGATAATGTTCTTTTTTGAAACGTCAGAGCAATTAACGTTGCGAAAAGGACCTCTTATCAAAGAGAAACCTTTTATTTGGCGTTCTTATTTCGAACTGGAAAAGATTAAACGAGCACCGGTCATAGACTTGTTCTTTTTGAAATACCATAATTACATAAGACTCGATTAGCCCTGACTATAATTAACACGTGACAGACGCTCAAATTCGCACTCCGCCGGGTAGTAAGTTTAAGAGAAGGATATACTGCTCTCTTACCTTCCCGTCAGTCACATATTATCAAATCTCAGCATTGTATCTGTAATTGGGTTAAACTATTCATTTAAAAAAATTCCCAATTGTATCGTTAATCGAGTGTTCTATTATCACTCAAGGCAATACCTACTTTAGACACGTGTGCCCCCAATGCAACACGATGAACTTTCGCCAAATTCTCTGCACGAATATAGAGCAAAGTGACATTTAATTATAGATGCCTACCCATTTACATGGAATATTGTTACATGGGTGGGAGTTTAAAGAAAATACGTAGAAATATTGAAAATGTTGATTTTATATCTAATTTTGAATTGATTTTACCATATTTTATGTTCTAGAAGTGACTTAAAACTTGCACATAACTGGTATATTCCACATGTAGATAAAGACAGGACAACACCCCCATCATACAAGCAGTTTTCCTGGGACAGTTAATAAAAACATTAATATCATAAAACCTTTTAAAGGACGCAAGTTACATTACTGCAGTGTTCTATTTCATTTAATACGACATTCAGTATCTAAGAATGCGATTTAAATAAAATATACTTGAATTTTGAATATATTTGGCTTTAATTTTGTAGAAATTCATTATTCACAATTAAATGAAACTACGTGATGTAGTATTATTTCTACTTTCTTTAAGTTCTTTACCACGACCTAGGTTTCGTTGTATTCCAACATCAGTGGAACCTGAACGATTAGATTTTATTAATCGCATATTCATACCTTCGTTACGCCAGTAAAACTATTTATCTGAAGAGTGAATTTGCTAAAATTAAAAGAAAAATAATTTTTCAGACCTTACCGAGTCCGTACTAACGAACAATAAATAGGCAGAAAAAGGCAAAAATACACAACTGGTCAAAAATACACAACTTGCTTCATAGTCAAATTGAATGATGAGTAACCGAGGAGGACAAATTACCGCTATCGTAGCTCAATGGTTGAAGCATTTTATTTATAACGTTATTTCAAATTTTCAATAAGCCTTTATTGGTATTACTGGCGCAGGCACTCGTATTCTGCATCCTGAAATGGAAAACGAATAGTTCTTCTTTCGTATCGTTTTATCCGTTGAATCCGTGCACAAGTAGAATGTCTTCAAAGTTAAGTTCATAATTTAGCAAAGAAAATTGTCAAAGACTCAATATAGTTAATATTTATTAAAAAATAAACCTGTCAAGTACGAGAGGAACTTGCGTTACGAGAGTTCTATTCACATTCAGGCACTTATAAAATTTAAGGGTATATGGTATCTCTGTTAAACTATTTACAAATATAAATTTTTCACAACGTTAATATATTGCCTACTGCATCTTCCACAGGCGTAAATATTTAAACAGATTTAACCCACGGTTTGGTTATAGTTACAAACTTACAGAGAGAAATGAAAACATGCTGCGCCGTCCAGATTGACTGAAATTAAATAATAAAAGAAAATGAAATACTAAATTTTCCAGATTTTGTAACAAAATGGCAATGAAAATAAAAAAAGATCCTCTAAATTAGGGAATAAAGGGAATGATTCTGTTGCTCATTTATATCGGCGTAGGTAGCGTTTCAAAAATCATGTCTATCCCTTGCTCGGTAGCAATGTTGCTTCGTTATTCCATAGGTGCGCTTTTTCAGTTCAGTTCAGTTCAGTTTCAGTTAGGATAGTTCATTCATATTCCGCAGATTCTTTGGGTACAATAAGTTTGGTTTGCGCACGCACACACACGCACGCACGTACGCACGCACGTACGCACGCAGGCACGCACGCACACACACACACACACATTGGATTTCCCGAAATAATAAACCTATATCATTTCCCGGCCGCCAACTATATCAACTTTTAAACTGATTTTTAAATCTCGCCAATCTGTTACTTCCTTGCACTGTGGAAGAAAGACAAAAAAACATACTAATTATAATGTAGTTAGGATTTTGGAAATAGAAATCTTTAAAATGTCCTAAGGTTTTTGCCATTCACCAAAAAACAACTAATCAATAGACGTATTGGTTATTTCACATACTACAAATGTCTAAAATTTCATTTAAACATTTGCAACGAATGAGTACAATTAAGCAACTTCTTCACTTACAGCGGTGTGGTTTCTCAACGGATAGCGGAATCCTATCCCGCCGCCTTTTGTACGTAATCAATAACACAGACCAGTGGATAAAGTCTTTGTTTATCTATATTCAGCTTTACAATTAGTACGGCCTGCTGTAGACAGAGAACATAAACATCTATAAGTTTAAAAAAGGGTGTGCTTTAGACCACACGACTGAAGTAAAACTTCAAATTCACAAAATATGAACTTTAAAATGAATTTACAATTTTATTCACTTTCAACGTAGAATATTTAATGTATTGAACAAAATAATAATTTATAAAATTGTTCAAGAACGAAATGCAATTACAAAATAATAAAAAAATCACCGTTCGCGTAACGCTAGCAAACTCGCATGTATATATATATATATATATATATATATATATACATATATATATATATTTCATACACTGGCTATGAGAGGAAGAGAGAAAGAAAATGTGCGCGCGCACTACTCTCTCTTACTCCTACAGTGTGATACAGACAATAGGCTTGCACTGTGTCTTAGATATACGAAACATAACTGGTTATGAGAGAAAGAGAGAAAGAAAATGTGTGCTCGCACCTCTCTCTCTTGTCCCTACAGTAATATACGAAACGTAACTCTCTCTCTTTCTGTCTTCACTAACTTATATCTTCCTCTCAACTTCCGTTCGCCTCGCCCGATCACACTTTTCGTAATGCTCTCGTCACACATTCACCAACTTATTCCCCAAGTCAAGCGTGCGTAAAGAAGTTTTACTTCAAAAAGAAAAATGAACACGAAAAGTTACGCATTAGGCATTGCACTTTTATATTTACATACCGTTTCAACTCTACATAACATTAATGGGTTATACATCCACAAAACTATTACCACAACAGCATTTAGATAAAATAATTAATAAAACTCGTGTATTTAAAAAAAACGCCCAAGAATAGGCCACTGTGACTCGTCACAATCGCAACTCAGTCCCACTACTGTGACATATTTAGCGATGTTATAGACACCTATATTACATTCGAAAACCTTCGACCGAAAAAAGCGCTCTAAATATATTGCTTAATTTTTCATTAAATGCACCTTAATTTATCGTACATTTGCTTTTTAAAAAAAATATTTCAATTGCACAAAAGTTATCTCAAGATTACTGCTCGGTAACGCCGTAAAACGCGACACCGCCAACGAAGATTACAGTAGCGACGTTCTGGGTCAGTCGTCATCTCGTTGCACAAGATGGGTGCTATCTAGCGTAGGGTCACCATGGGGTACACAGTAAGGTGGGAAAGATTTAAAAAAAGCTGAACATTAAAATCACAGAAATAATGTTCAATAATCCATTTAGCAATAGACTGGCATATCAATGCTCTCTGTGAAAGGGCCTAGGAATATTAAATAGGGCTAGAACGTTTCTTTTATAACATATTTTCAAAATTACGCTAATAATAACGTAAAATTAGGTCGCAAATAACGCTAATAATTCATGATTTTAAAAAAGTAAAAATAATACAGCTTCAAAAATGAAAATGGAGGAAAGTTTTGATAAAAAAATTAAAAGTTATAATAATTACTGTGGTGAAGAGTGTGAATTTGAAAAAATGTCACCGAGCGATAATTTTTGAACGAATTCTATAAAAAGGACAATATACACGGTAACCTATCCCCAAGTCAAGGGTCCAAGGTCAAAAATAAAACATAACAAGAAGTTTAATTAAAAAAAAAAGTCTGATTATGATCGTAACTGTACTTTTCTAGACCAAAAATACTACCTACACGTACAAATGAATATAGATTGATCATAGCACGAACGACAGATTTGAAAGACTTGACGTGAGGAATGGATTCGCACCTCTGGAGTTTTATTTCAAAGATTATCTTTAAACATAAGATTGCACTCACCAATACGGTGAAGCGTTTTCAGGGTTCCGTATTCAAATTAGAAACCCTTATAGTTTCGTAATGTCCGCCTGTCTGGTCGGTCTGTCTGTCCGTTCGTATGTCACAGTTGTTTTTCTCGCAGACTATTAGTACTATTAAGCTTAAATTTAGGCGTAGTTATAACGCCTATAAAGTTATAAGGTAAAATCTTTTAAGAATATTTTTTATGGTTCCTCCCCTACGTATAAAACGTCGGTGATTTTTTAAATTTATTCTCATACCCCAATTGCGTAAGACATCGTTGAGTAGGTCTTTTAAAAATATTGAGGGTATATCATGAACACTGTCTCGATACAGGATCCGGTTATGAAATATTAAGATTTTAAGATGGTCACTTTTGTTGGAGTTACGTGTCCCCACACCTACCAGCTAAACCACTATTTTTGAATATCTGAAAAATGTTCACGATAGTAATATATATATACATATATATATATATTATATAAATATATATATATATATATATATATATATATATATATATATAAATTAAAAGGTAAACATAAATAAAGTCTACTAACACATTTAAATAAACTCTACTAGTTTACGGGTAATATTCGACCAGCTGATGACATGTAGTTAGATCTATAAAAGTTCATAGAAAATTCATACGGTCACTATGGTTATATACGTACCTAGACAAACATACTTAGATATGTTACGGATATAGCAGTACTGACTACGGAACTCTACACTGCATGTGGACCGACTTGGCCAGTTATATAAAAATAAGACACGGTAACCTTATATTCAAGGCATCTGGGACAGTCGGAGAATTGAACAATGTACACATTGTAAAATATCATACAGTCACCCCAGTCGCAGATGAGGCGCCGATGAATGCGGTGACGCGCGACACGCTTCCTCCATTAGGCGCGGCCGGTAGCGCGTTACGGCGCGCTCGTGCGTGTCACGCTCTCCGACAGCGCAGATACGCCCGCCGCGGCTGGCCTCTTATACCCCATTATTAGCTGCGCGCGCTTTTTAGCCATTATGTAGATATAGCCTATATATTATCTGTTTCTCATTATCAATACATTGTAATGTTAAAGCGTACCAAAAACCGCAGAATTGAGTCAGCGAACACCCTTATTTCTATAGGCATGTAAAGGTCACCTATTTTTCATTATTTGTTTACCGCTCAGTAACTATTCACGGAAATTATACAAACATATAGACAGTTTACTTTAAGATTTTTCAAGTCTTCAAAACTTTAGATCTTTATAATTTCACGATATCTGTCCGTCCTTCACAGTAGTTAAAATTTTAGACCTATCGGCATGAAATTTTTCTAGTAAACACATCAGATAGAGATCTTAAATAATTTTATTTTTGAAGTGAAACTTTTTTGGGTGTGATGAGAATAAAATGTCAAGGTCAAATTTAATGCAACGTTTTGTTGTAACGTCTGAATGTAGCTCACAGCCTATACTCCATTCATTTGAAAAGAGAATGTTTGTTAAAAATCAGATTTGACAGTTCAGGTATTGTAAGCATTTTGTTACATTCTAGTTACTAGTTTATAGTAGATTTATTTAGTATTGGTGATTAAATAAAAAAAAAAAGAAAAAAAAAAAGTATATATATATATATATATATATATATATATATATATATATATATATATATATATATATATATATAATGAGTGTGCATATTTCCCCTGTATACATATGTAACTTAGATTATATAAGTTATATTTTCTATTTAAGAGAAATTAAGATAAGTAAGATGAAGTGTTTCGAACAATTTATAAGTACTTATTACTGTTGCATAAAAAAAATATAGAATAAAATAATACCAAACATTTCGATAAAAATAGCAGTTTAATTAAATATTAAGTTACACAGAAAATACAAAGTAATCAAAAATACTTAGTGTTTGAGTAATCAGTCAAATATTTGTTTAAAAACTAACTAATGTATAAAAATACACGAAATACAATAATATTTCACAGAAGAAATACACTGCATACATATGCAATTACATCACAATGAATCTGTGCTTCGCCACCGATATCCAAAGATATTGGAATGCTAACGCCGGCGAGGCCGGCCTTTGCCGATATCACTGGGAAATAGTATTACAGAACATATATTACCTATTACAGAACATATTCGCAGAACATATTCATCATAAATCTATCTATTACATCGTATATCAACAATAACAATGTTCGTTCAGCCATGCCGCCGCGGGACTTGTTAAATGACATTGCTTCAAGTTGAAATATTTTGACATCGTTTGATTTAAAAGTAGTGTTTTCTTTAACCACATATCGTTTCTTTTGTGCCCAGATCATTTTGATTGTGTTTATTTGATAGTGGTATGATAACAATTTTAGTATTTTACAGTGATATGTATTCTCAAACAGCTGTATTCCTTATTCATTCAAACAGCTGTTGTCTTTAGAACAACATTCGCCATTTTAATTACACTCATTCTTAAAAATATTACATATTTAACACAACGAACTTAACAATATAAAACACATAATAATATAATAAACTTAATATATTATATTTGCTTAACTTAATAAATTTATTACTTAATTTATTATATTATTATATAAAGGCCAAAAATTTAGAGAGCAATATTGGAAAATTACAAGCCAGTGTGCCCCATAGATTAATCGCCATTACGTTGATAAGTGTGGCAAGCAAACATTGTATCTACATCGTATACGTGAGTTGCCATACGTGGGCATACAGTAAACAAAAAAAATATAATTCATCTCCTTAAACTATATGCCTTTGGACAAGTAGTGTGACCCTTGTGAGTATATAAATAATGAATGTCGCAAATAATTACACTAGATGTGCGCTCGGATTAATTCAGATTTGTTAGTCCTACGTACATTTATATATATATATTATATATATATATATATATATATATATATATATATATATATATATATATATCCTCTTCAATACAATTGTTAGGTTTCGTGTTTGTGCAACAGGTAGATAGATAGGCAATCATACAAACCAGCATCATACGAGCATAATCGTATGAACCCGCGGTCCTCAAAACAAAAACTAATAATTTAGTTTTACCAGACATACATATCCGAATGGAGAAAAAAATTGTATTTCCCCGCAAAATTCATAAGCACAAATCGGCATTTTTATCCGATAAACTGATGATTTTATGAAAGTCGGACGAAAGTACGGTTTTAAAATGATATTATTAACCAAGTCTCAAGGTTTATTGACCATAAAAATGGGTATTATATTTCTTTTCTTTCTAATATCTATTCAAAAGTTTTTCAGATTATTCAGGAAGCATAAAAATTAATATAGGTATGTCAATTTGATATAAATATTTAATAATTTATTGAAGATTTTAAGATGAGGTAAACACAAGAGCAGCCATTGATACATATATTACTTTTTAAACTACTTGTTCGAAATTACAAACGTAGACATGTTTTTTTTTCAGAACAATCTTCCAATTATATTATTTTCCATTTAGGACACTTTGCCGTTCACAATGCGTTTTCTATTTGCAAGACTATTAAAATGTGTCATAACGAATCACTTGCGAAGGCATTATAATAGCTATAATTACAATGAAAGCTACGTTTCGGCGCCCGGCCACCTCTTGACATCCGGGGTAATTAGCGTATTTCAGTGTAGTATGGCCTATCCGATGAAACGGCCAACCGAAATATTTTACTGCCTTTGCTCTAGATGTCGTGACCCAAAATTGGTGAGCGATTGCTACTCGAACGTGTATGTCACTGTTTACGTTGTTTTGTTGAACAAAATTAAAAAGTATTTTTTAACTTGAAAATCAATTTACCTCAGATTTTTTAGTCCGTTGATATTTGACATTGTAGTGTTAATATTTTTAAAATAAATTATACTTTACTGTTTTTTCGTTGGTCACAATAACCTGTCGATAATACAACCTGAAAACGAATAACAAATTAATAAGTGGTGCTAAATTTAGATTCCAGATTATACTTGCTTGATAATCCTACATCTGAACGGTTTCAAGAAGAACTACCATCAACAGTGCCTTCAACATCAAGATCTAATAACAATGCTAACAAAAAGACACTGCAATAAGACTCGCCTTCAAAGTACCTAACTGACATGTGCCCAATTGTAGAACTACTTACTAACGTTTGGAAACGATCCAAGCAAGTAGCAAAGGTAATCACATCTCCGGATTATATAAAAAAGTAAAAATAACATGATTATTAAGATTATAATAATAACTAGGAAAGTAAAAATAACAAGATTATAAAGAAAAAACTTAATATTAAAAAGAAAAAAATTAAATTAGATTAAAGTTCTGAGGAAGAAGAAACGATAGAATTAGCCAGGGAAAATTGTGGTCCCGAAGATAATATATATGATTGATTGGGATGCGGCAAAAATTACTTCGAGACTGAAAAGAAAAAAATTAGCTGCAATGGAGTTTTTGTAGATTACAGCTGAATGAAAATTGCATTCCGTTCAACAATTCTTGCAATCCTTGTGGCAAGAAAATGGAGAAACAAGAAACGGAAAAGAAAGAAAAGAGTATCGTTTTATACGAAAAAAAAAGAAAAAAGTAACTAAAAAGGCATAGAAAGAAGAAAAATAACCCAAAAATTAAATGGCCATCTTATCCTTACTTGAACGGCCAACTTATAACGGATATTAACATTAAAACTGTAATGTTATTGAAATAAACATGTCTAACATTAGTTTTTATAAAACCATTATCCTAAAGTACGTATATAATTTGTAGGCTACGCTGGAAAATATTGTAGTACCAATACTTATTTGAAAAGTAAATAACATGTCACAATGTTTGTTTAATTATCTATACTTCACATATAACATAAGTTTATCTGTATATAAATGCAATCAAATCTAGAAATATAGCAGCATAAACAGATACGTTGTCGCTATCTCACTTTAACGCCTTATAAAATTAATGATTAGTATATTTGATCTAGGCTTTTCCAGCGTCGAAATTTCGATTATTTTCACGAAATGTTTGAAACACCTGCTGTTTTGAAGCACCGCAAAAAATGGAGGATTGTCCATTTTTACAGTGGAAAATTTCACAATTCGTATCAATAAAATAATGGTGTAATACTTGTATTCATAATATTTTTTTATAGTGAAACTTTCTGAAGTTAATATTTTGATTATGTATATAGTTTTATAATACTCTGGGTATAATACAGTGAATTTTATAAATAGTCAGTTGATCGAATATACCTACATTTGTGCCAACCATATTTTAATTGTCTAATAAGATTCTTTCTGGAAATTGAATGGACTATAGAGAAGTAGATGAACATGATAGAAAAAGACGAGAAGTTTACTCAAGTGTGAAAACAATAAAAAATAGCACTCACTAGTGCTATCAGCTGTTTTGTACGTTATGTGTGTCAATAGTGAATTGTCAAAATTTTGTAGATTGTTTCTTTTTCTTTTTTTGTGTGTTCTTTTCCGTTTCTTGACTCTTCATTTCTATTTATAATTAAGTTATCACTAATTTTGTGTGTACTTATTTCATTACAAAACTAACAACACGTATTCAAGCAATGAACCCGAACATTTAGTTGTTGGATATATAATTTATAACAGGAGCTATAAATCTCGATTTCTTCCAGTTGCATTTAGCTGTGATCTGGTACTGGCATGGCAGCTATATTTATAATTGACAATTATCTATGAAATTTACATGAAAATTTTATTACATTTTTACATCGGTTTGTAATGACCTGATTAATTTTTTCTGAATGTATAGTATTAAAATATTCAATCTTCAATCTTCAAAAAGAATACATGGACTTTCTCTTATCATATTCTGTCCCTCTCTCTCTCTTTCTCTCTCTTTCTCTCTGCTATTTTACCCCTTACTGTATACTTACGAAGTACTTAGGAAGTTTCACTTCTGTCACATCTACTAGGTCGCGCGCGATTTTTTTGCTCATAATATCGAGTAATATAGGTTGTAGGATAGACCATTTGAAATGGAGTAGGTTTCTTTGAAAGGTTTTTTTTTCATTTTGAACCCTCTAGTAAGATATTAAGCAAAAATTTCGTAACGTATTCCCACCTTTATATTTCTTGTGTTCAGAATCGACAGCAATAAATTAGTAACATAACAAACTTGGAATTTGAACAAAAATTTAATTAATCGTAATTCATAAAAATATAAACTTTGGTTAAAGATGATTGAAGACTTGCCTAGGACCTCTTCAGTATACCGGTACTTTCCGGCAAGACAACCAGTAGTGTCTCAAAACACAATCGTTATAGTAATGAAAATTTGTTTTAAACAAATCACCGGATTTTGTTCAGCGTCCCTGTGACTAGACAGGACAAAAAAACATACAAATAAAAGACAGCTCGTAGCGTATAAAGAGTTTACGAAAGAACAACCGATATATTTACTCTGTAGTTAGTACCTGGCCAATTGAATCTTGTTTCATCAGTGGTAAGTTTAAAAAGAAATATACAACTTACATCATTAAAAAAATTCTGATGTTAAAAAAATTTCCAAAATAAGTTTAATAATTACAAAGAATTCTACTTAAAAATAAATTTCTTTCTTTAATTATATAGCTTTAATTTATGTATATATCAAAAGTCAAAATCTATTCCAATATTTTGCCGTTCATACTGTCCTTGTAGTTGCAAGCCCTCTAATATATCCTTACAAAACTCTACCTTCGTTTCCTTGTACAATAACCTTTTCCTGTTTAAAATCGTAAATGAAAAACGTATGTAATCCGTGTTAACCTTCGATCGAACCGTTGGTTCACATGTTCCGTCTATAATAATCATAGATGTATAATATTAAGAAAATTCTTCCGATATTTTAAATCTGTGATAATAATTAATTTACGTCAATCGACTGCAAAACAATTTTTCAAAGTAAAATTCCTTTATGCGCGGAAGTAATTCTGCAGAAGCGAAATTCGAGCTTCTCAATTCGAGGATCTTCCTCTTCAATTACACCAATATACATACTACGATTCCAATTCTAACTCAATTACAATTTACTACACTCGCATGCTGTATATACAAATCCATATAACTTATTAGTAATACCAACGGTGCTTAAATATGAAATAGGTGTAATTTTCATTAAGTATCATTCATAATATACGATGTGCGATGTTTAAATATGAAATAGGTGTAATTTTCATTATGTTTAATATACGATGTGCGATGTTTAAATATGAAATAGGTGTAATTTTCATTAAGTTTAATATACGATGTGCGATGTTTAAATATGAAATAGGTGTAATTTTCATTAAGTTTAATATACGATGTGCGATGTTTAAATATGAAATAGGTGTAATTTTCATTAAGTTTAATATACGATGTGCGATGTTTAAATATGAAATAGGTGTAATTTTCGTTAAGTTTAATATACAGATCAGAGATAAGCTCATTATTACATTTTTATAATTAAGTATATTTCTTACATACACGTAGACATTTATGGTATTTATATATTAGACTCGCATAACTGACTTCCAGTTTGAAGCAGCCAAATTGAAGGTCTCACATCAATATCCATTGAAGGAGACTTTCCATTTGACCTATGGATTTGTTTATTTGTGCGTTTCACTGCAACTCTTCAATAGACGAAGTATTTTATATCTATGAGAAAGCAAATTCCTCAAGATAGTTATACCAATATAATTGCCATTTTGATTAAAATAACAATACAATTTTCGAAACAAACGTAACAACTTAATGTAATTTTAATTTATTAAATGTTTACGTAAAATGTTACTGAAATTCTTTAAAAATATTCCCTTCTAACTTTAATATATAATTCGAATTCGACGTGGTTATTAGCAACTGAAGAAGATATCAAGTACATTGTCAGGTTTTCCTAAAATTTTCTTATTTTCTAAATTTTCTTACTTACACTTTCTCTGAAAAATATCATTAACTCAATAAACAATGGCCTAAACGCGAATCGCAAATTATATATGCAGCTCTGGTATATAAAGGGGGTCCATATACACATCGCATACGTAGGTATATAATACATATTAGCAGCATCTGAACTTGGCATTACGAGACGAGGCACAGCTATATACGTCAACACGACGGGCCTACGTACATAACTACTGCCGGGTGGTCCTGTCGAATTATACGAGCAGCTCCGTAATAATCCGCAATATTAATATCACGACGTGGACGTTCGATCATTTCCTATCATTGGAACTGTCTGTTATGCCCATTCATCAGTTTATAAAATATAAACGTAATATAAATTAAATCTACAAGACAATGGATTCGGTGCATTAACGGTCTTGATAGATTTAGGTGTGAAGGTTGCTCGCTAATCTATACCTATCCACTTTTCAAATCAAAGTACCTATGGCGACGTTGATTTTTTCAACGGCCTGTTTCTGCGTGAGGTTTCAAACAAACATATATAGTAATGTAGTTGACCAATTTTTAATGTATCCTATTGCGACACATCAAGTCTTAACAGCATTAATCCAACTGTATACGTACGCAACCGTATATAAATTAAAAGTCTTTACCGATTTTTGTAACCGGTTTTAGTTGGTGAAAGCAAGCATCGTCCTGGAGCAGATATGATGCAAGGCTAACGGCCGCAACTCATGTGAAGAACATAATCTTAGTCATTTATAATTTTAAGCCAAAATAAAAAAAATGCATTCAGTTACTTAATATTTCACTAAAAAATATTTATTTCCGAAAAGTTATTACTAATAGAAAGCACTTGCATAACTGAAAAAATACTTATATATAAAATACTTAAATATAAAATCTGGAAATTATTTTAATTTCCCACCCCATGTGCAATAAAGTTTATATATAATTTTTTATATTTTTATCTTATATTTATTTTCTTTTATTTATATATATATATATATATATATATATATATATATATATATATATATATACATACATACATGTATAATGTCATTTGTTCTTTTCTTTTTCTTTGTGTAACATATAAAACTTTTACATCTGTACATCTTATATAAAAATACAATATTTAAAGTCGCGTACGGCATTATATTTTTTTATATTAAATAATATTTTGTGGCACTTACATCGCCAATAACTAAAAAACCTTCAAAAGTCATTTTTCAATAATGTTAGTCCTTTCCGTAAAATACTAAATGTGTGCGAAACGAAACATTTCCTATATCATTCCGAAGGTGAAAATGTACAGTCATATACTTTTATAAATCATATCGACTTTTCACCGACGTATGAAACGTATTGTATATCCGTTTATTTGATGGCACCATATAATATTTTTGATTTTCTAATTTCGAGCATTGTACATATATATACTTACACATAAAGAAGATTTTTAGGACCAAGATTAACAGACCAAAGGTTATTAAGAAAAAGAAGTATATTATATAGGTAGAAGTATTTTCCTTTCTATTTCCTTTTAAAAAAAAGCGAAAGACACACACAAGTTAACGAAAACACACAAACAATTTTCTATGAAAATATTGATTCTTAGCTATAAGAAATTAAAAATATAAAGGGGGGGGGGATGAGGTAACCTTTTAACAAAATCGAATCGCTTGAAATCTTCTCTAAGGTCGACTTTAAAAGCTAGTTAACTAAAAACTCGTAGTAATATTTGAACCACCCCCTCTCGTGCAGCTCGCGCTATCAAAACAAATACTCCCGTCTAAAACACGTCGGACACATAACAGGAGATTACACTTAATAGGGACCGTCATGTGTATATATGTATATATATATATATATATATATATATATATATATATATATATATATATATATATATATACACGCATACATACAACACGCTCTACGGTACAGAACCCCTACGATAGAAAGTTTCGTTTCAGCGCGTGAGCGAGACGGCAACGCGATTATTTAGACCCAAGTCGGACGGAGACGAATGGATTGTTCGGTTGTGCTTCCTGAACTTTGCAGGAATGAGATGGTGTCTTAATTTACGTAAGATACTTCAGATCGTAGAGAGAGAGAGAGAGAAAGAAAAAACGTAATATCAATTTAAGTAGAGTTTCTTACACATAGTAAATGTTCCGGTAAATGTTTTCTATCAGGATGAAAAATATAAATCACATAAATCATATTAGTTAGTGCTCGCTACTGGTTCCGCGTGAAAGTCTGTTATTTCAATTTTAGTTTTTTAGAGACACAAACAGAAAAATAACTATAAAATTAATATAAATATTAAATAACACAACAAAAATAAATATTAAATAACACAAAAATAACTATTTATTCATTACGTAGGTGTAATGACCATGTTTTCTTTTTATTTGTTTCATAAAGACAATTACTATTTAGCTCCCTTAAGTCGCAGTGTAATTATACCTATACATATGTACATTAAAGTGTAACCAGATAACTAATCTAAAAATAAAAAAAATAAAATCTGCATACAAATAAAATCACTGGTTCTCGAGCGTATACATACGTACAGACAAACAGCAAACATTATTTTTTATAATCCTATGTAAGAATTAAAAGAACGAATAACTAGAATTTAAAAAAAATAATTTTTCTACTTCATTTACAAAACGCGATGTACTTTTTTTGTCCGTTCGCTTATAATTCAACTTTTGTTGGATGGATGTTAAAGCTTTTATTAGTTAGATGGTTAATTTACACATGGCTTTTTGTCCTGGCATTGTATCCACTATGTATTCACCTTTCACCATCACCATCACCATTGAGCTAAAAATAAAATGTGTGAGGCAAATCGAGCCAGATCTTGGATGCGGTCTTTTTTGTATTGCTCTACTTACCTTTACTTTGGGAAATTCTTATATTTAAAACTCTCCAGTTCTCATAAAAGTCCAGTTCAAAATAGTTTATGTACCAGTTGTTAGATATTTACACTGATAGTAAGGTTGAGACAGACCTAATCAGCCGCCTATCTTGATTACTCCGGAATAAACATAAAACCCGAGATGGAAATAAACATGATAGTTGTTGATTCCAGAAGCATATAAAAATAAAAAAGGCTATACGAATTATTGATAAGTGATGTGCGACAGAATAATATATAACTTTCCAAAAAAAAAAAACTCGCGGTAGCACATGCGTTTAATCTTTTGAAAAATTAAACCAGAGGAGTTTATGAGCTATTTTATCCATCGCCCACGGTCCCGACCTCAACCTGAAATCGAAACTCGAACCCATTATAACACAAGTGCGAATCGCAAACGCTGACAAGAATTTCGTAGCATAAATTAAAACAATGATTTTTTTATCGTCATTTATTAGCGATTAATTTTTTTTTCTTAAGGGAACTTTACTACCATGCACATTTTACATTTTTCATCGATTTCTTTTTTAATTTTATTCAACCAAACTATATCTGTCTCACCTCTGTGTTTAACCCGTTACTATCTGGAGCTACCCCAATTATTACCAATTGTTGAAAAAACAAACTATGCCAGACAGATAGAAGTACGGATGGAAGCATAATCGATTAAAATATTCTTATTGTGATCAGTGGCCGAACGCACGTCTTTTTAATCAGGATTGGTCTACTTATAGGTACCGCTGGACTGCTACTAGGACAATGCCCAAACCGGTTAGCGAATAGGTTACATTTAATTTACAAAAATTAGCAAGGAAACTTTATAGCGAACAATAAATTCTACACGTCATAAACGCGAAATTATTACGACCGGCGGCGACCCGCCAACGACAGATTAGTACCGCGCTGCGAGGACCCGATTTCGTACGGCACGAAGTCGTAAAATTAATACATAAACCATACGAAGTCAAGATACGGTTCTATACTCGAGTATTATGAAGATACGGTTCTATACATGCGTATTATTTCAAAATTGTTACTGCGACACAAACCTCACGGATAATGAAAAATATATCAAATATTTTAATTAAAAATTGCAATTGTAACCCTTATAGGTGGCGTCTTAAAATGAAGTAACTCACTTTAATTAAACGCCAGCTAAAACACGTATTTTTTTTTTATTTTGATATAATTGTTTGTGTAAGCACTGTTTAATGCCAATAGAAACGAAATAAATTTCCGTCGAGGGTCGTCTTACACACTGCCAAACCTCTCTTCAATATTTCACCAGTAAAATCAGTATTATCTTTTACTTTTTAATTCCTTATATTTCGAAAAATAATAAAGGATCATCTCCTTAAGGTAGTTAGGAATTATTAATACATAAAAAATTAGAAAATGTATTTTAAAAAACTTGAGGTTTTCCACTGGTTGATCGGCCACAACCCTGATATTAAACTTACAACAATATACTACTAAAACGCGAAGTTTAAGCAAAATCTTCATAACACCTTTCGATATAATCAATGTTTTCATTCTTTTTCCGATCAATAAACCGTTATCGTTTCGGACACGAAATGGATATAAAAATAAAACCACGGAGACAGAACTACAAACAATTTAAACTTTTTTTTATGAATATAAGTACATTTAATACAGTTAAGTAAATGTGAGAATAAAATAAAGGTAGACGTGTAACTCCACGAAGGTGTAAGGAAGGTTTTTAAAGTAGTATCTAATAAACTGTACTATTTACATATAAAGTATGTGTGTATATAAATATCACATATAAACTGTACTATTTACATATAAAGTATGTGTGTATATAAATATTACATATAAACTGTACTATTTACATATAAAGTATATGTGTGTATATGAATATTACATATAAACTGTACTATTACAACTAAAAACAACACATTTCAATAAATCTATATCACTCGATATAAACAAAATATGTTTTGACGCTATTGTGATTATTTGAGTGAGCAGTAATAGAGTATAATATGGTTCCGGATACACGAATTTCAAGAACGAAGAATTCAGTAAAAGAGTGAAAACTTGACATGGGCAGGAGGGAAATGATTGAGAATGGAAGTTAAAAGTGACTACAATGTAGGTTTCGTCGATAGATGTCACAGGGATATCTTTCTACATGCCTAATTATAGATATTACAGCAGAAAGCAGTGTCACTGAGGGAACTAGAACAAAATATCACCGACACAGCCACCACCACGAGCTACAGTGGTGCAGGGCAATGCTAGATGCATAATTCATGGCGCTCTGCAACGCGTGACTAAATATTATGACATATGAGACCGACGGCGCTCGCCTATCGCTGCCTACTTCAGACTCATTATTTAAATTGATTTAAATCCTGTCTCGGTGCCGACTCGCTTCGGCGCGCTCAGGTCGTCGGAAGGACTTTTAAAGGAGTTTCATGTGCTTCGGATATTCGACATTTACGATATGCAATCTCAGTCTCGGCTTCAATATATATTTCCATTATGGATTCAGGCAAAGGAGAATGCCAAAATGCGTGGCAGAATATACATAGATCAATTTTTAAAGATTAAAAAATGAAAAAGAAAATTTAGAGTTTTCATAAAATTAGTACCAGAATGAAAAACCATATGAAATTAAAACATTTTCATTTCATTTTATCGCTCTGTATCCTTGTTTTTGTCATCATGAAGTAATGTTATTTTGTTGTTAACCAAAGCTTAGGGAATAACATTTCCTAGGTATCGACATTTTTCTTTATACAGTTATAGGCCTAGTTGTTGAAATATTTATTTTGAATATTATTTATCGATAATTTTATAAATAATAGTAAATAAAAAAAGGAATTTTATATTTATGTACTGTATGCAATGATTTTAACATACGAGCATAATAAATTTTGTTTCTGGCAATACTACGAGTGGGTACTGGCAATTTCTCACGCAACATTCTACAGAAAATCGGACGTGTGGATTTTAATAGTTGTTTGTCTTCCGATGTCAAAATTATGTAGGATTATTACATTGTGTGCATAGTTTATTTCGCCCAAAGAAAAATGTTTTAGATGTTTAGTTGTTTAGATATTCAGTTGAAATGATCACACATCCTAAAAACGATTGTCAAAATTGAGCCGTGTACCGGGCTACTGAAGAATGGTAGTTGGGTCAATTCAGAAATTAACGCAACATAATTTTGCGAGACCGCAATACGCGCGATCGAGAACACGTATACAGTTCACTACACCATACATTTAATTACGTCTAATGTTTTATTCTTCTTCTTAACGAATTTATTAACGATACAATAAATATATATTAGTTAATGTAAATATAATCTTGTATGACAAAGACCATCCGACGTTATCGAAAATTACCTAACACCTCAAGAACGATTGATCACGTCTATATTACATGTAATATCAAAAAAGAGAAGATAAGACAAGTTTAGCAGGGGAAATTATAATGGTAAAATGAATAACTTTCCGAAAACAATATAGATATTCATAAGTAACCGACGATTTTAAAAACGTTAACAATACGCGACCACATCTGCTGAGCCATTTCTGACTGTTAAATTTATATTTAGGGAAGTTGTAGATTTCAAATATATGCAATTTATTTAGGGAAGTTGTAGATTTCAAATATGTGCAATTTATTTCTGTAGATTTCAAATATGTGCAATTTATTTCCGTAAATTTCAAATATGTGCAATTTATTTCAAATATGTGCAATTTATTTCTGTAGATTTCAAATATGTGCAATTTATTTCAAATATGTGCAATTTATTTCTGTACATTCTGGGGCACAGCCCATACTATTTTTGCCATTTAACTTTCGACCATTTCGTTTACTATTCAGATTTATAACAATTATCCTTACGTGACTGGAAAAAAATCTTTAAATAAAATAAAAAGCAAATTTTTATCTTATTTAAATAACAGGTTTTATTCAATATTTTCAAAATAAATATATATAAAATACATAAACAACCAGCGTTTTTGATCGGAATTCAAATAGAATTTGAGCATTTAAACAAGTTTTAACCTGTCCATTTTGAATTGGAAAAGCCCTCTTCAGAAAATCTGTCACCAAAAGTTTATATTTTCAAAACATTATTTGTGGTTTACTTTGTTTGTATGTTATTTGGAAACCACAAAGTGCGATTGGGAAGGTATTTTAAAACTCATTGGAATAATTCAAAACACAAGACAAACGGAGTATGTGTTTAAGTTTTAATTGTTTTCGAAGTGTCGCACCGATTTGTTATTACCATGATATTTAAGTAGTTATGAAGAGCAACATTAAATGTTTTTTGATGAATACTACTTTGATGGAACAGTATAAAAATGTACAAGAAAAATATAAATCGTCATTTTTAACATTTATTTTTTAATAATATTAAAACCTTTTGGTACAGGTTTCTAGCTAATATAGCTTATGTTAAAAATTGCTTCAAAGAGTATATGTATTGTCTTCTCATAACATGCTCTCATAACTACAAAACAATATTTTGAAAATATATCTCGAAAATTATAATACTATGTTCATCAAGCTCTTTGTATTATCTAACTAGTCTACGAGTAGAAGCAGTAGCAGGCGAGAAAGTTCAAGTATTATAAAAATTAAATAACAACTAATAATTATTCTGCTTTTTCCTTAATTAGATAATCGTTTCACAAAAATTATACACCATAAAATATTTTGGCATGAATAGTAAACAATTCTTGACTGATCGGAAGCGAAAAAAAGAAGATCGAGGCACAAGTCGGTAACTATCAAAAAATAGTATAATATTCTTAGGGCTAATTTCACCACCCACACACTCACCTAATATTTGATTCATTATTAATGAAATACTTGTACATAGGTATATTTTACGTATTTTGTAAAAAAAATGAAAACTAACTTTACAAAGAGCTTGAATGTTTTTATCCGTTTTTCCTTGTTTCAACTTATAATTTATTAAAAAAAATCCCTCCGCACACATTGCCAACCTAATTTGTAGTGCCGCCATCTTGCAGAAGAGAGAGAACTCCATGCACGCAGCAGCTGCTACCATTGGTCCACGCGCACGTCACAAACAATGGATACTAGAATAGATTCTAGCCTCGTTTTCACAATAGGGATTTGTCATGTTGGAGGATTTATTTTTGTTTGTTGTTTTATTTATGGCTTGACAAATATATGATGAATATTGTAACACTGAATGGTGACAGTTTCATTTGTTCTTTAGTCGGTTGTTTTGAGAATGAAAAATTTATAAATATGTAATTTTCAAATTTATGTAGGTATGTGAATTCGGATCCTACGTCTTCAAATATTTTTCAGCGGCGGTATAGTTTTCTGTTGCAAAAAAAAGAAAATAGAAAATTTAAAATTATTTCTAAATCTAGTCACTACTAGAATATGATTATGGCCACTATAGGACAAATTGGTAAAGAGAATATGACAACAATCACGATTCACGGTTTTGATTTTCATATGCTGACGGGAAGTTTTATGTTGGTATGTACGTAAATGCGAGAAACACAGCAGGTGACTAGTGAATGACAACTAACAAACGATAAAGCTGAAGTCGATAACTGTAAAACCCGTTCAGTGCTAATTTCACCAGAGACTAACACCAACGAAAACGAACAACGCGTTCCGACCAAACCAATTTTGGGAAATACTGAAATAATGAGTGAGGTCAAAAAGTTTCCGTCCTTTGAAATAAAAACTGATCGACAATTAGCCAACTGGTCACTGCAAATTAAAAATGATTTCATTGGCTTTTTTAAATATTGCTCACTAAAGAAAAAAGAATGCTGTCTGAAGTGCTTAAAATTGGATACTGTGCAGTTGTTAAATTCCTTATCAAAGAAGGATAATTTCTGAACAAAATCAAGTAACGCCTGGATTCTGTTTATAGGGATTCTTCGCCTCCTTTAGCCACCATAAAATAATGGGTAAATCAGTTTCATTTAGGCAGGCAATACATGATAAGTTTCAAAATTTTTGCGGCAGTTCACAATATGACGTGCCACACTAAATGTGTATCCCTCTGCGAAGATTGATAGAAAGAAGTTATCGACTTCATTATTACTTAACCTAATCTTTCCTATGAACCTCTGTTCAAGTGAACATCAATAGAATGGTGTCGTCCAAGCTCACGAAATATAATGTGATACAATAAAAATAGAAAATAATTGTCTACAATTTTTTGGGATTATGAAGAAACCCATTTGCAAATTTTGAAAAACCTGACACTACAGTAACAGGCAACTACTACCTGCGCATGCGTCAGTGGGTGCCAAAGCTGTTATCCAGGAATGTAATTTTGTGTAAATGGGCAACATGCATCATAGCTAATCTAGCGTCAAGTGACTATTGAATGCGTTGCGTCGGTGACTTTAGCGTATTTTGAAGACAAAATTTTATATGCTTTTCATATTAATAGAAATGTTAATAAAACAGGAGGACTGTTGAGAAAAATGAGAATCTTTTTCATTTTCAATCGGCACATATAGTTCAGGTCAGACACTTTTGAACCTTACTTGGTATAATAAATAAATCTTTTCGGGATCATCCAGAGAGTAGTTTGGATAGCAACAGGACCGTTTTATCAGCCTTTCATTCGGAATTGGCATAAAATCAAATACACACATATGTACAAAAATAACATTTTTTTCTGCCGGTAACCAAATATACGAGTAACATCGTCCCGCGACACAGTCACAAATTGTTGAATTTAATTTTTTCTTTGCTTCATCCTGGTTTTATTTAACATCATCGATTTCACAAATTTGCACCTCCAGCCCATTCGCCGTCCCCAAGCCTCCGCTCGACAATATATTTGGTATGATATGGGTGGGATTACTGTGTCAACCGACAATGGGCATTAGCCAAATGTATAATATTCACATTCTCACCCCCCTATCGTCCGCCTTTGTAATTCATATTTGTTATTGTGTGTCGGCGCAGAGGGCGAGTCTCGTTTTATTGCTATGTGGCGGGGTTTTGATTTATTTATTGTTTATTTATATAGATTTTAGGTAGGCGCTATGTGCTTGTCGGCAACCTATGTATCATCTACCCACGTACATACGTAACGGCAATCCATCATTTGCGATATTACGTTTTTTTAATTCGTGAACGGATCTGTTCACTATTTTTGAACGTCGATTAACTAAATAGATTTAATTTCGACACCCGTAACATCTATTGCCGTTGAAAGGTCGACGTGTTTGGTTGATGACGAATGGTGCGAGATAATGGATCAGAAAAAAAACAATATGCACATAATTTGCATAGAGAAATACAGAAACGTAGATTTAGTAATATATGAGCTGTCAATTAAAAATACAGAACCGTAGATATGGTAATATGTAAAAAGACGGCAATTCCGCTACTTTTGAGTCTTTTCTAACTCTTCTGTCTGAAACATTGACATCAAATACAGAGGATCAAATAAAGAAAAGTTTTGAGAATTTTTCTCCTGTCCATAAAATTTTTATTAACAACGTAGAAAACAAGCGAAGAAGTAATAAATCGAACTAGGCAAATTAATAAAATCAAATATCGATATAAATCTGTGAAGCAGATTACGTGAAAACCAAGGTAAAGGATTGGAAGGATACATTTTATAAGGACAGAAATGAGAGAGACTTGGTCTTAAATGGACTAGTAATGCTAAGGATGTAATGCGTAATATCAATAGAATAGAATATAATACACACATTCTAGAATATAATCAAATAGGATGCTTTTTATTTGCTCATATTTATTGAATTATATTTCACATATACTTACTGGAATTAATTGTGAATACCACAGATAATGAAAAGCCTGAACGCAATTTGAATGTGGATTTGTGATCGATTGTGGAAAAATTATGTAAATGAAATATTTATATGTAGATTATTTGTTAAGTATAACATTTAGCACTAGCTATATACTAGTTAGTTAAATACTCTCTCATGGATTGCGTATACTTAATATACTGGGACGATTCGATTTAGTTAAGTACATAAGAAAAGTATTTCAATTTGTTTTCATGACGGAACTGAGTAGTCAAAATGACGTGAAACATCAAGAAAAACATAATCAGACCAAACTGAGAAATCTTTAAAATATGGTAACGTAAGGACTAATAAAAATATGCCACTTTAATAATCCTAAAAAATCTAACCAGCAAACACCGGGGAAAAGTGTTAGTTAAAAATAAACGTACTTAACATAAAAATACAGCATATACGCCACGATCAGTCTACAACCACCTCTACAAGCGTACATACGCCCCATTCACACACTCATGCGCACGCAACCGACAATAGGGTGTTCGCGCGATAATATTAAATAAATACATTTTCAATTTGCAACGTATCCCCTTACAGCGATTAGCGCGCACAATGCGTACTCCCCCTCCGGCGTCTCGTGTCGCCGCTCGGCCGGTAGTCGCCTTCTATTTGCTCTCATATTATATTAATTGTTTGATTTAATGGCAAATTGAAAAATGTCATTAATTCCGGGAACACAGAGTGGTAAGCGGCGACTGAATGGGGCAATGATCGTGCTGATATGTGCGTTCTGTGTAGCTTTACAAACCGTATCTAAATAGAAATCACGTAAAATGTACCGTCTTTTTTTAATTGCAGCAATTCGGATGTAGAATATACCAAAAAAGTATTATTAAAAAAAGATATATCAAAAATATTGTTAGGTCGTTATGTATGAAACGTGCAACTGCTAACTAAAAGTTTGGTTTATTGTATCTCAAAGAAGAAGCAGTATAATTAATCAAAGTATGCGCACTATTGGCACAGTTTTGTAATTTTTATGGCAGCTTGTTAATCAGACAGCGACAAATCGTAAACCATTTTCTAGAGCTTCTTAAGAATGAAATAATTTTCTTTCCAAGAAGCGATCCAAGGTATCGAAAGATAGAAAAACGATAAACATAAAAAAATGTATTTTGTCTTCTACTGAATCTCATATACACGCCTAATACAAAATTTTCCGAAAGTTCACGATTAGAAAATCCAAAAAAGAATTTCATATATATATATATATATATATATATATATATATATATATATATATATATATATATATATACATATATATATACATATATATTGATTTTATCATGAAAAAAGATGGAAACCTCTAATGATCCGATCAAATATTGAAATCTGCTTTCAAAACAATTTACTTTTCATAATGATGGATTGAAGATTAGAACTCAATAAAAATGGAGAAAATACTTTTGAGTCTAATTTATTTAGTGAATTATATTTAGTGAAGCATGAAGAAGGTATGATTGAGGTTCAATAAAATTTAAAAACACATTATTATTTTTGTTTTTTTTTGGATTTTTGTAGTTAAATGCTATTTCGGAGAATACATTCGAACAAGATTTTTTTTTGGGTTTTCCCTCTAGTAGTACCCATTTAGTGGTTTGTGTGTATCAGTAGTTTTAAGTGGTTGTATTAGTTCATCATATGACATCATAATAATCGAAAAAAAACAATATTTTCAAGCCACTCTACCGCTCACAGAATTGTAAGACGTCTAGTTCGTTTAAATTTTGGCATCCATACGATATTGTAATATTATTATTAGTATATATTTTCACAACATTCATTAAATTAAATGAACTATTTATGTGTAAAACTAATTCGGATCAAAAAGCCAGAGAAACAAGCAGAAATTCTTTATATTATTATATATTTTGTTATCTGCAATTTCAAAATTAGAATAAAAATGAATGGACAAACAGAAATCATATTAAATTGTAGCGAAACTGCATCTGAGAATTTTATGTTTTTTTTTATAAAAAGTATCGTTTGCAAGCAAAGGTGACACCGCCAACCTGGAGGTGAATAGAAGTCTGTTTGTTTGTTTTTATGCCTATGTAGCCTTGTGCTGATGGTATTTTTACTATTTTGCACCACGGTGTCCGATTAACATATGAATGTATTCAAATTCATCATGCAGCGCTCTCAATAAATTTAACTGTAAAACGAAAACATCCAGAGACCGAAAAGCAAATGGATGATGAATTGTATTTGAAAAACAACGATACTCGCTTTATACAAAATTATCTCATTTTTTACAGTTCATAAATAGTAGAGTTGCAACGAATAGTATGCTCGGTCGTAAACTGAATACCGAATATACAGCGAAGTCCGAGTGGAAAAGCATAATATTTGTCCATTTTTTTCAGTCTATATGCATATTTGAAAGTATTCCAAAAGCTTTCACTATAATGTGGTGTTATGACAAGTATATACATCAGATCCTACACGCAAGGTAAAGACTATGGTACTAACAATGCAAACAAGAAATAAAGACAAGTTTTTTTCGACTTTATGAAGATAAATATTTTCACTTATCCTAAGTCAACCAATAAGTACATATTACTCAAAAGCTATACAAGCAGACGAAAAGTGACGAAAGCGCGAGCTCGTGTCTTTTTCGGATCAAACGAAAAGATTTATAAAATAAACAATATATATATTTATATATATATATATATATATATATATATATATATATATATATATATATATACACACACATTTTGAATGGATATTTAAAGCAACCATGTATTTAATTTCAGATCAAACAATCAAATTTTCAAATATATTGTAGGTATTCGCAATGATCGCTAATAATGATCTAATATTCAACATATAGCAACGTATTTAGCCATATTAAAAAAGCATGGCTAAATACGTTGAAAAGTGAACAGTAACCGAATATTCCTTCAAAACTCCATTAAATATTTTTCGACTCAACTTTTTAAAGATAAGTTTTTTGTAATATGTCAACATTTTCGCGGACAAAGACCCTAGACTTAGACAAAAACTCTTCAACTTACCCATTGAACTAATAATGTACTTCCTTACTAAGAGAATGCACGACCGAACGCCACA
The DNA here is from genome assembly GCA_039881145.1 of Druceiella hillmani. Classification (NCBI taxonomy): domain Eukaryota; kingdom Metazoa; phylum Arthropoda; class Insecta; order Lepidoptera; family Hepialidae; genus Druceiella; species Druceiella hillmani. The sequence continues at coordinate 27,609,774 of JAYKKI010000013.1, read as the reverse complement.
GATTATAATCGAATTTGTCACTTCCCCCCTCTCTTCCACTTTTATGCCAAAGAACACTTGAAACATTACCGCCTACCTGCATTGCTAGTATACTTTGCCTCAAATAAATATATAAATAACATTCGCTCGCTAATGAAATTAAGTAGGCGCACGACCACACGTGTCGGGCACGTGATCCATAACGCTGTCACGACATCGCTCAATCTAGAGTAGGTACCGTTGACTCTTCAATTCACAACCTGCTCGTGTGAACATAATCCATTTTCGATACCACAGGAGGACTATGACGGGGTATTTTCACTTTAGGAGGTCAATAAACCGTTCAATAAAAGCGTCTTGACTTAAAAATATTTTTTATTATAAAAGTGAAAATTCTTTATGCACGATGAAAACACTGACACAAAACTCAGTAGCGCACTAACTTCATTCGTATTGTTACAAACGTAAAGTTAGTTTAATACTATATAATCATAGCGCAAATCGGTTTTATTTCACATTACCAAAGTCGAGTAAGGCCGAGCGCAATACTTAAACAAGTTGTCCACTTGAAAGCACTGTGTAATAAAACCTACATTCAACACATTAATATCTATATATAAAAATAAATAAAATATGAAAGATCTGTTCATGCATAACATTAGATAAATATACTTGCTGACATAATTATTAATTTATAGAATTCTCCAGCTAAGGAACAGCCCTTGTGAATGTGCAGAATTGTTGGTTTAGTGATATTATGTGTGCATATAGTGCGTACGAGTTCTCCAACAGAAGCGAAATCGACCATTTGTGGAGTTTTTCTGAAAAAAACAAGTGTCCCGTATAACTAATAATCAAGGTTACGAAGATGTAACTTTACAAATATTAATATTCGTTACTTAAAACGAAAGTTATCGGTCTTATATACAGAGGATTGCAATGCTCTGAACTGAAAACGATTTTCCCTCTTATTGACTAAATTCGCCAATTTAACTTATTTTTACACTGATCACTTATAATAAGAACTGCTGAACAAAAAAAACTATAAGTAAAATACAGATATAACCTTATCTCAATATTATCAAAATAGGTTCACGTATTCATATTCTGTCTACATATAGCACTGAAATCTAATGATTCATAGATGGATGTTTATGGCTTATTAACTTTAAATACTATTTGTAAACATTAAATTACTAATATTAATTCAAGACGTCATCTACTTCGCAGTCCCTAACAACTTATATTATGGTATAGGCAAAGTACGAGGTGTGTTAAATCCCATATGCATGCTCGTGCCAGATTAAAATTTTAGTAAAAATATAACATTTGGGCTCTAAACCATCTAGTAAAAATATAACATTTTGCTCTAAGTCATCGCCGTGGTGTGTTGGGTTGTTTACAAGGCATAGGGCCTTTGACAATGGGGCTCACCGTGAGCACTCAGGTTCGATTCGCGGCAGTTCGTCGAACGGGGCGGGACTGGTGTTATGGTTGGTTGTAAGAGATTGCTCTCGTAGCAATAAGTCCGCCATATGTATCTGATACATTAAAGTAGATAAATAAAATAAATAAACCCTATTCCATTTATCATTAAAATAAATTTATATAGATCGACTCACTTCTGAAATGCCCGGTACAAGCATCGCTCTCTTTTAAAACGTTTTAAATTTTATTTATCCTATGATCACCTAGATCCTCCTTATTTCACTCAATTTTTGAAGTAAAACTTCTTTACGCATGCTTGACTTTGCGGAGCAAGCTGGTGAATTCGTGACGAGAGCGTTATGAAAAGTGTGATCGGGCGAAGCGAACGGAAGTTGAAAGGGAGATATAAGTTAGTGAAGACAGAAAGAGAGAGATTTACGTTTGGTATAATACTGTCGGGACAAGAGAGAGAGGTGCGAGCACACATTTTCTTTCTCTCTTTCTCTCATAGCCAGTTATGTTTCGTATATCTAAGACACAGTGCAAGCCTATTGTCTGTATCACACTGTAGGAGCAAGAGAGAGCACATTCTCTTTCTCTCTTTCTCTCATAGCTAGTGCATGATATATATATATATATATGCGAGTTTGCTAGCGTTAGGCGAACGGTGACTTTTTGATTATTTTGTAATTTAATTTCGTTCTTGAACAATTTTATGAATTATTTTGTTCAATACATTAAATATTCTACGTTTAAAGTGAATAAAATTGTAAATTCATTTTAAAGTTCATATTTTGTGAATTTGAAGTTTTACTTCAGTCGTGTGGTTTAAAGCACACTCGTTTTTTGTTTATGTCTCTTATATTTTATCTATCTATATTTTCTACCCCGAATCCTTTTCGACTTACCAACGACGCCAACAGCAAAATTCCAACCGAAGATGTAGAAAGTCAAACCTAGTTTACACTAATCGATTGTTTCATTTGGTATAATCCGTTTAACAATATTTCTATTGAAAATCCAAAGAAATTTTGAAGTAAAACTTCTTTACGCACGCTTGACTTGTGGAGTAAGCTAGTGAATGCGTGACGAGAGCATTACGAAAAGTGTGATCGGGCGAGGCGGACGGAAGTTGAGAGGGAGATATAAGTTAGTGAAGACAGAAAGAGAGAGAGTTACGTTTCGTATATTACTGTAGGGACAAGAGAGAAAGGTGCGAGCACACATTTTCTTTCTCTCTCTCATAGTCAGTTATGTTTCGTATATCTAAGACACAGTGCAAGCCTATTGTCTGTATCACACTGTAGGAGCAAGAGAGAGCAGTGCCCGCGCACATTTTCTTTCACTCTTCCTCTCATAGCCAGTGCATGAAATATATATATATATATATATATATATATATATATATATATGCGAGTTTGTAATTCCATTTCGTTCTTGAACAATTTTACGAATTATTATTTTATTCAATACATTAAATATTCAACGTTTAAAGTGAACAAAATTGTAAATTCATTTTAAAGTTCATATTTTGTGAATTTGAAGTTTTACTTCAGTCGTGTGGTCTAAAACACACTCGTTTTTTTTATTATAATGCAATGTATATCGATATATACGACATTTGAGATAATATTTTAAATGCTCCTTAATTCGGACGAGCAGAAAAACTATTTATTATAGAACATAAATATAAATTCAATAAAATTATGAAAAATATGTCAAAAAAATGTTGAATCTAAATACAATTCCGTGTGTGACATTGATTTATGCAAATATACTAAAACATAATATTTAATCTGAAAAACAGATATGAGCTTCCTCTATCATCGATAAGTAAGAACACCGTCCAGGTTTACAATTACTTTGTTATGAATTGCTGCGACTCCTATCTACGTCCATATTCTCAACTTGGTCCACAGCCCACCGTGATTTGCATAAAGCAACACAACAGTCCCCTTTCCCCATTTTCAAATTCCCTCACTCCCTCCAGCCCGCCATTAGATTGCACAAACAGCGCCCAGTCTTGCGCAAACACGGCGAGCGTCGGCGCCGCGCCGCGCTTTGTTTGGGCGCGAGGCGGCGAAATGGAAAACGTCACTCTAGTTACACGTACCGTGCCCGCAACCCTTTGGCGCAACGCGCAAACACGCTTCGGATGTGGGGATTTCACAAGCAGTCCGCTTTAATGTGCCCGTGTATAGAGAAATTTAAAAAAATAAGTTCCTTAAAAGTGTTTATTTAAATCGTCAATTTTAATTTAAATCCGTAATTCGTTTAGTCTTTTTGGGCAACTTTTACTTTTATATCGGGCACCACAATAAAATTATTTCTGTTTAAATTACAAGTCGATAATTATAATAATCGTGTCCTTGTTACATTATTTAACATCCATACAATGTCAAAAGATTCTTCTGCTTCTTGTGATAGAAATAATCAGAGGTTTATTTAGCATTCAGATTGATAACCTCGACATAAATGTATAACGAGTTTAAAAGGTAAAAATGTAGAGTAAACGGTTAAGAAACTATAGATTTCATCATCTTCTAACCTCATACAATGTAAGTTATACTGCTTTAGTGTAAATAGCTGAAAAATCAAAAAAATAAGTCCACAATATAGTATTCATCTGGTACTAAACGGTATTGAACTTTAATAATCGCAATACACATTCGAACCGGCACATAGAAAATACTATTCAGACATTTTTTTAACAATTTGCAATGAAAAGACAATAAATCTTATTGTTGATATAAATTATTTAATTAAAACTTAAAAATTCATCAAAATCATTTTTCAACCAAAAATGTTTAACCCCATATATCGTAACCTTTGATAAAAACACTCGCCAGTTGAAGAGACCTGCTTGGAAAAACAAACCCCGTAACTATGAACCCACCCTCTCAAGTCGTTTGCTCATCATCCCTAACCTCCGCACCCTCTAATGACAGTATTAGAGCCCAATTGACGTGAGAGAAATGCTATCTATCGTTAACCATTCGTATAGCTATCTCTGTCGCTCGCTCGATGCGCACGTGATCGGGTAAAATTGTTTATTTTTACAGTCGTTTGGTTAATTGTTTTGTATTGAATGTCGAATGGAAGTTGGCATTTTCATTTAAAATCGTTAATATCGCAAGAAATAGCCAAGTATTTAAAGAATTATAGTAAAGTATATTATAAATATTCTTAAAAGCGCCTGCTGAAACCTGTAAATGGAATCATGCGCCAAGAGACATGTATATCAAATAACAATCAGATTACGTCATCTCTTTGTACTTTCATTTTACTTACACAAATTAAATGTTGTATGCGATTATGGAGTGCAATACATACGACGATAGCACAGCTCGATATTTTGCGACGGATGCGATTTCGTGTAGCACCATACGAAGGTATTCAGTGATGCAAATTAAATAGATCGTTTCCCAATAACCTGTCCTAATATTACGAACATAATTTCGAGTTTAAATCACGGCTCATTCATGATGGCATTCTATGATCGGGGTAGTCTTCATATTCCTTCGGCGCTATAATATATTAACAATACACACAGACCTTCTTACCTCGATGGCAAATCACGAAAAACCCACGAGCTTGGTACTAATCAAAAGTCTGAGGAGATTTCTCATTCCTAAACATTCCTCGTTTCTTTGTAGTCCCTTGACGGTTTAGGCCGACATTGAATAGATTGGTTTCCTGCTTAGGAAATGTATTCCGTTTATTGGTATGCTTTTAAAATTCATTTCTTGTATTTCTCTTAACTTCAATCACCCTATTATAATTACGATAGTATTCCGTTTAAATGTGAAGACACATTTCATCATATAAAAGTTAGATTATAGATTATTTAAATTCCTTCGCTATTGTTAAAATTGCTCTTGTAGCAGCGAATCCATCGTGTGCACATTTATTAAAGAAGCAATAAATAAATGTTTTCAATGAAAAACTATTTTGACAAGATTCGAACCCGGTTCATCGCGCGTCTGTACGCGCGGCAAACAATTTGTACTCAATCGACACAGCAACAGATGAAACAATCGCTCTTAAAAGACCACCGTATTTAATTTAGTCACTTGCTTCACCCAATACCGAACCCTGCGTTCGCTCCACCCCGTGTCCGACCCCACTAGCGAGTGTTAAAAAGCCGCACAAACAGCACGCGGCGCTTATTAAGTTGTGTCAACAGGCGGCTACCTCCCTGGGCTCCAGCAAAACGGCAAAGCGATGGTCAAGAAATTTATCAGTTGAAAAAAAATTCATACCTCGCCCCTCGGCTACTCCACACCTTTAGCGGGGGATGAAGTATTCATGCATAACATCGATTGGGGTATATTATTGGATATGTCTTTTAAAATTCAATTACAGTTTAATTTTATATTTCTCTTTTGCAAAGCCGCATTTATGAAAAATGGCACTTGAAACTGATTGCAACGCCAGTAATTTTTCGAGTAAAATACTTTTCCAGTAATTTTTCGTTTTAAAATTAGATAAAAATGAGATACTACCGTTTGATTATCCAATTAAAATTATTTTGGTGAATTCACAACAACAATTTCAAGAGACGTAAATCACTACGGAATCCTACTTTATGCGTGTTCCGACACGCACTTGGATTATTTTTTCCATTTATAGATTGACTCTTCTAATCAATAATTTATATGGTCTAAATGAAGTAAAAAAATAACCTCATATTAAAGCGCCAGGAGGATTACCTTGCATTCGACAAAGCCAAGTATGGCAGAATTAGGACTTCACCTCAGCGCTAACTAGATCCCACTTAATATTTACAACATTACCTATTATTCTATTCGCGAAACTTGGATGCAAGGAAAATATTATCTATATGAAACACAAGGTCAAAAAATGCAGACCTTAACTATACATAACGCATCTAGAGATGTGTATCCGCCCTAGCCAAAATTACATAACGTAACGTAAATAATAAATAACGTCTACTTAAACCTCTGCATTTTACGGGGGTCGCACTCGCGTTTTAAGACTGAGGGGAACGGAAGGCGATCTCCCGCGAGATGGAGAGAGCGAGACGCGAACGACGCGAACGCGAACTACGCCCTCGGGTGAGGACAGGACGGGAGTCAGGGTGAAGGAGGTTCAGGACGGGAGTACGTACAAAGGAGAAGAAATAATGCATAGAAGGAACTTCAGCAACCATTTCATATTCAACTGTTTAAAATGCGGTTCGGATTGTAAAGTATTTACCATAATTCAATAATTCAACGGTTTATGTATTGTATCGAAAAATACACTAACGATTTAAACATTTCAAACTGAATATCTATCTTCTCTTATATAGAGGCTTTGGTTTTAGAGTTTATTTGACATTTTTAAAATTGTCTTCACAATAATTTCCTATATTCAAAATATCACGAAACTTCAAGCCGTTTTACAGTTTGAAAAGTATAATTTGGTGATGGATAGACGAGTATACTGATAATCAGTGGATCCTGTAAAGGCTCTTACAATTTCAATGTGGCTGTCCGTCTAGGCTTATAGACCTATTTGCGTGAAGTTTCGCTAATAAGTAGCAAAATTAGTATTCTTAATTTCTTGCCAACGTAACAAGTTTCGGACACAGTGTAAAAAAATTAAGTGAAGTGCCTAATAAGAAAGTTTGTTTAAAATTATATTGGACATGTCGCGTTAAGGCTTGTTTTGTGGAATGACTACGGAATCTTAATTTTGCAATTGGTTCTTCAATATTTCCTTTTAAAATGTGCAAGTTTCAAAAGGAAATAATTTATATAATAGTGAATCTATATAATAGTGAACAATCGAAAATCATATCGGTAAGTTACAATTTTCGTGTTAATTTTTTTTTCAAATCAATGTGCAATCTTTCTAAGTACACACATTCACACATTTGCCAGTCTAAAAAAATTGATGAAAGCGTTAAAGACGCTTTTATAAATAAAATTAATTATTTTAAATAATTTTTCGAGCTTAAAAAATAATTTCTCTAATTACTGTTCGGCGCTTTCGCGAGCATTATTCAAATACTGGCAGCACTAAATTAAGCTTAATGCAAGATCTCACAGATATGCTGTTTGCAAATAAACATGCTCACGTTATATTAGTAACTGAACATGCGACTCTACACTTCAGTTCAAACCACTGAACGTAGCATACACACAGTTCCCACGTGCCCTCGCTCCTAAATCAAATCAAACACTACCCAACAATAACTGCGACGTAGAACCCATTTAATAAATAAATAAATAAACACACGATACCGACTTCACAGCGCCTCGGGTCAGAGGAGGAGCATGTGCGTGAGTTCACATGGCGACGCGAGGGTGTCCACTCGCAGGCGCTGTTGCGATTCACGTCATAATAACACTGCTCCAGATTAGAGAGCGAAAGTCAGAATATACTATTTCTTTTAGGGTTCTGCGTCCGAAATATTCTTTTAGGGTTCTGCGTCCGAAATATTCTTTTAGGGTTCTGCGTCCGAAATATTCTTTTAGGGTTCTGCGTCCAAAATATTCTTTTAGGGTTCTACGTCCAAAATAGTCTTTTAGGGTTCTGCGTCCGAAATATTCTTTTAGGGTTCTACGTCCGAAATATTCTTTTAGGGTTCTGCATCCGAAATATTCGAATGAAACCTAATCGTTGTGATAACGTTGTCTGACTGTCCGTCCGTTCCCCAGTCTTTCTGTTACGGTCTTCAAACTTATGAATGAAATAAGATATGGACTTGCGATTTATACATAATATGCAGTTCTTTGGCTCAAAACAATAAATGGTATTTAAAGCCACAATTATATTCTGAGGAAACTTTACTTGTAAATGAGGAAGGATAAAAAAAACTATCATTGAAAGTGATTCTTTAAGTGGGTAAAGCGTAGATTAGATAACAAATACTAAAAAGAACCAAATATATAGGAGTGAAAAAGTTCTGAATAATCAAACAAAATACTTTGAAAATACTTTCAACAAATACGTGACATTTTGAGGCCTGTGTAAGATATACTATGCAATGTAATGTGGAAAACAATATCAATATTTTTAAAGATTATTACAAGTACTATGTACCCTTAAACATGCACATGCGTCTAAGCGTACGGGCACTCACAGTCCAAGGTCTACTCGAATTTACTACGTCTTTTTTTAAATTTAGGGAATTTTCAAACTTAGACAACGCAAGAAGAGGGACACAGTTTACCTAAATAAAATAAACTTGGAAAAGAACTGTATGCAATGTTCAGAAAGTTACAACATGTAATATTGTTGAATTTTTTCTCATTTTGCGTATCATATCACTAAAATGTTATTCAACAAGTTTTAATTAAACTTTGTTATGATAAAATCACGCTACATAGAGAAAGAACTATTTTCAGTTTGGTAATTTTTTTTTATTTATGAGCTAGCAACCTTTTCCGAAAAAAAAACATGGCAAACATTAGGAACGGTCACCAAATATTTATTAAAACTGCAAAATATCCAAGGCGATTTACCGGGGAAGCATTCGCTTCGACAAGCGATATGTATTTACCGGGGAAGCATTCAGCTAAGTTACATTAATACTCTTTGTAAATAACATGTCAATTGAGTTGGGTTGTTTGTTTATCGATCCCGACTTTACAAAGTTTTACAGATATGTTTCTTTGTTCGTTTCGATCGATATATTTCTTTTGTTAGCGAATATTAAAGACTGCAGTACATACACGTTGCTAACAAAAACTCTCAACTATACACAGGGTATTCTTCAAAATAATTCATGATTCATTTTTATAAATAAATATCTTCTGACCATCTGCAGTTGGAATCAGTCCACTAAAATTGATAATCATTCTCAGAGTGATTTTTTATACTTTAAGCAGTAAAATATTTTAATATTTGCGGTTAATTACAGTAGCGTCGAAGATTGCGCCATGACAATGTGGGCGTGAGTATAAAAATGTGGTAAAGCCAAATAGATATGTTCTAGTTTTGTTTCATCCATTTCTTGGACAACTTCAACGTTACGCTGAAATGTGTTGTCTCACCACTGTATTAAAAGCGGCACCACATCTTTACGCATTCACGTAAATCTGGAGGATCTTCACATACGTGTTTATATATGCTGACAGGCATCTTAAATGTCCTTTTCTGCTTGTGGGTGAAGGAGCAAGGATTTGACGATTTATGGCAAAATGTATTAATAGCATGTAATTAAAAATACTTTCAACCGGATTAGGTTTAAAAACAGTTTAATCTATGGACGTTATATTTTGCGTACTTAAAATACTATCAATTAACGATGAATCTTATGGTATATCAAAATAGACCTAGTGAAGCTACACCGCCATGTAGAAAGTAACGCAGGTGACCAATGCTAATGTAAGAATATTTTTTACTTCATTTCTTATATTGCATATGTACATCCAATAAAGTGTCATTTGCAGAAACGTCGTAAAACATCGTTTAATGTACTTAGTTTTATAATTACTTTTAATGATTCTGCCGCCAGTATCAGAATTCCTCCTTTAATCATTCCAATATTTCTTAGTAAAGCAATATTACCAGTTTAAGCTATATTAGTCAACATTCTCTCTCTCTTTCTCCCTCTCGGTCTCTCTCTCTTTCTCTCTCTATCTCTCTATCCTAATCCCCTTTTGTAAAGACTGTATTATCTAAACATCCTCGGATAGAGACAAATTGGTATTGATATAACTTTCAAAACGACAGTCAAATGCGTTTGCGAACACGGAACGGTAGGTAATCACTTCACCAAAGCAAACTTATTATTGCAAAAAAAAATTAATTAATGAGCTCATTGTAAATTAACTAACGATACCCTCTGGATATGCGCTAAACAAATTTTTTTACTCCTATTTTCCATATACGCTTCGGGATCTTCACTCAACTTAGATCAATTTTAAATTTTATAAAAAAAAGCCTAAAACTGTAAATGTACTTGTGACAGACGTGAGGACGAGTATGAAAGTATAAGGTGCTGACAGATATTGCTGCGGAACCAAAAAAATATTTAATACATTTTTCATAATATTCAAGAATAAAAGTCGTTCATTAATCCAAATAAATTAAAATATTACGTCCAGCCATCTACACAGTGTTTAGACCTTGCCAATTTTATTTTATTAATTTCACAATTTATATCTGGTCTGTTTAAGTAATGCACTATTCAGAACGACCACTAGCGTTGGAATGTAACGAGTCAACAACAAGTTCATACAAAATATTCGTAATGCCCAAAACACCGCCGCAACCTTTCGATTCCTAACAAAGACGTATTAAAGACTACATTGTGACAATGGTGCCGGTAGCGTGACGGATCAATCCCGACGTCGCCGTCACGCCCGTCACTCGCTACAATCACTCTGTTTGCCCGTCGCAGTCGCCACGTTTGTTTAGTGATGCGCCCATCCATTGTAACGAAACATTGTAAAACTATTTGTACCGCGCGATGCACCGCATATTGCACTGTGCGTCTTTATCGAGGGCGAACTTCCAACATCGCAAGTGTGTTTAGGATGAAGATCGTTATATTTATAAAGAGTGATGAGAAATTATTCATAATGATCACACACATCTGCACAGATGGAAAAGACCGATCAACTTCAAATTCGAATCGCGTATTTATAATGCTTAATTCAAGAAAATTTTCCGTTTTTAATAAACATTTTGAATCAAGAAAAATATATTACCCATAAGAATATAATCATGATAATTACGAGTAACCATTTATTACGCAGGTGTCTTTTTTATGAAATGACAACATCTACTTCCATTTTTCACTTAAAAATGTTATTAATTTTATTATTGTCTTAGTTATTCCAACGTAGAAAAAAAACGAGTGTGCTTTAGACCACACGACTGAAGTAAAACTTCAAATTCACAAAATATGAACTTTAAAATGAGTTTACAATTTTATTCACTTTAAACGTAGAATATTTAATGTATTGAAGAAAATAATAATTTATAAAATTGTTCAAGAACGAAATGAAATGACAAAATAATAAAAAAATCACCGTTTGCGTAACGCTAGCAAACTCGCATATATATATATATATATATATATATATATATATATATATATATATTATGCACTGACTATGAGAGGAAGAGAGAAAGAAAATGTGCGCGCGCACTGCTCTCTCTTGCTCCTACAGTGTGATACAGACAATAGGCTTGCACTGTGTCTTAGATATAGGAAACATAACTATGAGAGAAAGTGAGGAAGAAAACGTGCTCGCACCTCTCTCTTTGTACCTACAGTAACATACGAAACGTAACTCTCTCTTTCCGTCTTCACTAACTTATATCTCCCTCTCAACTTCCGTTCGCCTCGCCCGATCACACATTTCGTAACGCTCTCGTCACGCATTCACCAGCTTACTCCCCAAGTTAAGCGTGCGTAAAGAATGTTTACTTCAAAAATTCTATTACATAATTCTTTCAAAGTTATCATAATTGAAAGAGCGAAAATTCATTTGTGTATACGGAAATATTGGTCCAAACAATATTAAAATGTAGCAAGAGTTATTCAAATGGACTTAAAATTAATTTATCTTTGATAACCAAATCCAAAAACCAGACAAAACCGAAAAATTAATGAAACATAAGCAAAGAAAAAATAGTAATAATTTAAAGGACGTATAGAAGATGCAACACGAAAAGGTTTTAGAACCAATCAGCAAGTTTGTAATTTAATTATTGGTTTTTCAAAACAGTCTCTGTGCTAGTCTATATATACTTTCATTCAATAGAACCACCGAGAGAAACAAATTTACTTAAAAAAAAACTAAATTCACTCGAATCTTCTGATAGATTTCACTCAATCTTTGTTATGAGCCTCAGAGTGTTCATGTTATCTACAGTGATTACTGTAGAGGAATGTCCATCACCCAGGTCAACACTGAGCTTGGTACGACCATGCTTGAACCCGTTAAACTAGTCGTAAACCAAGAACATTGAGTAGGCTAGAAGTGCCGTGTGGACGGAGAATGCGCGGCTCAAGTTAGCGCGAGTGAGCTAACTTAACGTTGCAAGTATTTACGCTTACTCCATTTCACTGTGACACAGTCTGCAAGAAAGTTCTCTGCATGCTATTAGAGAGTAGCAAAGTAATAATGGCATGCTATGCAATAATTACCAGTGAGCGTAATAGCAAAACACATAACCTATACGTAAGGGGGAGGTCACAACACTCAACAACAACCGCAGTACAATGCGATAACGCAGCGCAAAAAAATCGTCGCATGCAGGATAGTTTGCCAACATGCAGACCATCATTTCAGTTTGTAGTGAGACATGAGCTGCACTAAACGTGTTCTACTTCTGGTTGCGGTAAGACGCATCAAGATAAAAAGAAACAGAAAAGAAAGTACTGGGTTCATTCCTTTCCATCTATTAAGAATACCGATGGAAATAATTTCATAAGAAAATATGAGGCGTTGGAAACACATAAGGTTATTTTCGAATGAGTATAGCAAGTTTTGAAGAACTATTTAGTCTGGTATCTGCTAATATGCGACATCGCACCGCAGTGTTATGGTCTCTCCATAACTACACTCGCTATGCAACACCACATATGGCGGTGGCTCCATTAGAGTTGGCAAATTCTGAGTTATATTGATACTTTGTTTACTTGTAAAAAATTGTTTCTTTCCTTTGTTTTCTTTCTTCCTTCATGTAAAGTAGAATTTTGTTTAACGTACTATTCTTTTAATCTATTTTAATATGATAATTCTAAATGTGATAATCATTCTACAGTTATTTATGACGAACCAGTTGGCTGAAAAAGTTAAATGGAATCATGTGTAATTAGTTAAAATAGTTTCTCCAGTATACAAAAAAGGACATATTTAAAACAGTATTTGCGTAGTAACTTTTAAAATTTAAATGTTTTTTTTATAATTTTTAGGTTTCCACAGGACCCTACTCTAAAAGAACTAAAAAAAAAAAGGCTTGAAACAACTGGCTGGAATATTGGTTTCCTACTAAATTTAGTACAATCTGCTAGGTACACTTTAGGCAGCATGAACATGATGTGAAAAAATCGGAAAATCGGTATTTACACCCAGGCGCTATACCGAATCTGGATGTTTGGATAATGCGAGTTTAGATGACCACAATATATCAAAAAAGGGTTTTAATGTAGATTTTGATGGACTTCAAAAGGTCTAACGGAATCCTTAAAACTTAAGTGTAGGTTAGGTTAGGTTAGGTTAGGTTATAGTTTTATGTTTATGTTTTAAAACTCTTAAAACTTAAGTGAACTAAAGTCTTAAAACTTAAGTGTAGGTTAGGTTAGGTTAGGTTATAGTTTTATGTTTTAGTTTAAGTTTTATGAAGATGTTCACTTTGTGAGGTTATGATATTTGTGATTGTGCGGGCATCGATAATTGCTTCATTATGTATTTTCAAGCGTTGATTTGAATCGAGTAGCATTTCAATACGATTGCATAATTGACTACAGCTCGCATCCTATCCGTGTGTCTATCTGTGACAGATGTTTTTCTTAAAAACTACGTGAAGCAGGAGTTAGGCATAATGTTAAGTCATTGGAACGCGTACATATTGACAGTCTAATATTATAAAATATTTTTTAAAGGGGTTTTAGTAAATACAAGTATACGAAACAAGTACGTAATAAATAGTATTTTATGCAAATCTCAAAACGGTTTTATTATTAATAAGTCATTATGTAATACGTCATTTCATTTTATTGTATTTTTACATCTGTTTTTATTTATTTCTTTATGCCTCCTCTTCTTATCCTCAATAACTGTTAAAATATATACGCTCCACACTAAACAGCCGGTGTACTTAAAAATACTTGTGTTTCATATATGACAAAACATATAGGCTGCTTCCTGGATAAATATCAACATCCGATTCCCTGGAGAAATCCAACAACCAAATCACCAATAGTAGGTAATTATATTAAATCCTTCTCATGTGATAAAATTAATAAGAAATATATTTCAGTGCCATCAAATACTCCTTGACGATAAAATCATGTGGCAATATTTAGAGAGCCTCAACAAGCTCCAGGAAAAAGAACATTTTTATTATAACTACAGTGAAATCACGTTCACTTTTTTAATTAAAATACGAAAGTGAAATTAGTTGCCCAATTATTTAGTCAAAGAGTTGCTGACACTGTAAGTTTCTGTGACAGAGATCTTCATATTATGGTAGCGAGGCCACATATATAATAACATGCTTGATATTTTAACTCCGGGTATATTCGAGCATTTGATTTTAAGAAATCTTTAAATGAAAAATGTTTTTCGTTTATAAAAATAAAACACTAAATAGATAAAGTTTTATCATATTTAGATGTTCTGACGGTTCAATTATAATAGAGAGTCCAAGAAAGTTAGGCTTTTTGGGATTCATTAGTTATGCTGAAATGTAAAAGTTTATAATAAGGTTGAAGATCTTCGATTTCTGTTACCTGGAATGATTTAATAGTGACAATTTATTAATCTTTTTATTTTCACAACTATTTAATAGAGATAACATTTGTCTCTGACAGAATGTTATTTGGTCGTATGGTTTAGGAGATAACATGAAATTAAGTGAGATCAATAATATGTTCAATGCATACGCAACGGCGACATTCGGTCTCCATAGTCTGCTAGGAATGACTGATTCGCAACTTAAAAGGTATAGGTAATTACTGTGAGTCTTAAATTTGGTTAAGGGACCAATATCGTAATGTTATATTTTCATATACCCGGCAGGTTTCCATTAATTAAGTTTGTAATTAATTTTAATTTTACGTGAGCGAAGCCGCGAGTAACAACTAGTAAATTATAATTGTTAATTTAGTATTATTGGTTGCAGCCATTGAGATTCTTTGTCGATTCTTCTTAGTTAGATTTTTTTTAAATTATAAAATAATTTTATTTCCAATATTGTTTAAACTTTCATTTATCAGAGTATTTATATCAGTTTTTATTAGCTTACTAGCTGACCCGGCGAACTTCGTACCGCCTCAGAGTCAATAAATGTTTTAACTTATTAGCTGAATTAAATTCAGTTTTTTATCAAGTTAAAATGAATATTCAAAATGAATTAAGTTCAATAAATATACAAATCAAAATGAAAACTATTTTAATTAAATTAAAATAACATTAAAATCACGACTTTGTAGTCATCACTTGGCATGCGATCCAACACAGTTATGAACAACCGAACCAATGTATGATATTCATGAAGTAGTTGCTACAAAACTTGAAGAACTTCTCTTTTTATTGCCGATTTGATCTTTTGACACCGATCAAGTTGTTCCTCCATGCTGCCCATGAAGTAAATTTAGATAAATTTATGCTGTGCATCTTCAAACGGTTGCAATAATCCAATTCGGTTGTGAATTTGGCTGTATAAAGTCGAAGGCGAAGTTATATTTATTAATTATGATCACCAAAAGAAAATAAACTTTTATTCTCTCTAGCAGAAATTACCTTAAATGTCAGATTGAATCCGCGTTCTTCGATAATGTCTGCTCCAAATGAAGTCATAGAAAATTCGGTAAAAAGTAATGAATGCAATGACTCAGGTGGCAGAAGCAAGAATGGCAATTTCATCTTGCCACTGAGAGAGCCCAATCCAGGCGTTTCTCTAGCAAACTAATTTAATGCACCGCAATGGTCGCACACAATATCCATTGGGCCAATTCAAACGAAAGGATGCGAGCTGTAGTCAATTATGCAATCGTATTGAAATGCTACTCGATTCAAATCAACGCTTGAAAATACATAATGAAGCAATTATCGATGCCCGCACAATCACAAATATCATAACCTCACAAAGTGAACATCTTCATAAAACTTAACTCAACTATTTGATAAGATATAATAATCATATAAATTTTCAATGAAAAAAAAATATCAGTCAATCCGTTCTCGATATATCATCAACCAAGCCGTTCCATACAAAATGTATGGGAAAATGAATTTTATTCATAAATTTTTTTTTCGTGAATTTTTCCAATGTTTTAATACTTACTATCCTATTCCCGACGAAGAGAAATCCTATTCCCGACGAAGACAAAAAAAAATTGGTACAGCCGTTCTTGAGTTATAAACGGTGTAACTAACACGACTTTATTTTATATATATAGATAATTTGAATAACATATTTAATTGCTGCATCCTCTCGGTTTATAGAATAGGGAATGTATAACAATTATTAATCTCCCTCGCACAACAGCTTGAATATCAATAGAATTACTTACTCCGGCATATTTTCTTTTAAATTAAATTATGAAATACATTGTCTAAAAAACTATATTAGATCTAAAAAAGCCAAGAAATAAAATATTTCATGATTTAATTTTTTTTATTTTTTATGTTCATGGTTACTTTTATATTATTGTGCTTATAGATTCAAAGTTGTTTATCGATATATTTTATCGATATGTTCAACTCTAATCGCAACCCTCATTAATTCGCCGCATTCTTTCGTTCAACCATTCGAAGCGTCTTTGTATGCTATGATAGACCAGAAACAAACCAATTAGATAACAGCGAGTATAAAAGTAGCCTAAGCTGTACTGGTACAATTTATACAGGATAAAACTTCTAGCCTACTTACTAAATGTTATGTGTTGTAAACAGTAGCGTGTGATGGGGTTTCATCATAAAAGGTCATTCGAAATCGATAGTAAATGCGCTGTTGTTAATTGGGCCCATAACGAAAGTTTATAACAATCATAAAATGAATTTTTTTCCCCGTTAAATTCATCTTGATCTTCAACACGCAAATTTTCAAATTGCCGCCAATTTGTAAAAACAAATGAAGAATTCAAACAAATTGCCTCAACAGATTATCAAATAGTTCGATTTTCGAAATTTTAAATAATTTTTTTTTTTATTGTCTATTGATCCATTCTAAGAACATTCAGTACTACCTTCGTGTCAGCATGGCTGCACCGCGACTTACGTACTTCCGCACCGGTACTTCCTTAGCGCCTTTTGGCGGGAATTGAAATTGTGCCTAAATTATTAATGTTATTTATTTATATTTATCTAAATCACCGAAATAACTACACGTTTATGTACATGTTATAGAGAAAATGGAAAATCACAGCTTTATGTCAATATAATCACACCGGCTATATTAAAATAAGTTATTGAGAAAACGATTAAATTGAAGGCCGGCGTTGTGCACATAGATTTTGATTTTATAATTTTTGATTTCTTGTTCCTTAGAAAGAATTTTGAAAACTTTAATATCCTCAAAAATTTATTGTTTGTTATGTTTTATCATCTGCAATCCGACATTTTGACTTTTTTTTCCAAACTTCATACTGGCAGCGTGCCCTGCAACCTAAGGCGATTTCGATTATACCTCATTTATAAAACTGGATTTATCCGTTGAAGCTCCACGACGGAAGAACGGACATGTACAAAAAAATTACATCTCGTCACAGTCGAGTAAAAAAAACCAAGAACATAAAAAAATAAGCAATGTTCTTTAATATTTACATTCAAACACACAAAAAGTTTATGCAGTGTCCTTTGATTTTTTACTTTTTACGGTTTTCACGTTTTTGGAAACACGGAGTACCTATACGTATTTGTATATGATTTTTCAGAATTAGCCTATGACAAACATCATAAAATTACTTTTCCACCATCTAAATTGAAAAATTGTTTTATTTCTCACATATTTCTAATTAGCGTCTATAAAATGTAATCCTGATTAGAGGTAAACAAATTAACAAACATACATTGGGGTAAATTTAATATAACCATTCCGTTATTTACCTTTTGAAAAATGTGAAATGATTCTTAATAAACTTTGTCAAAAAATGTTTAAATTTATTGAATTGTCATACAATACGCGTTTGCAATTTTTTTAAATTCGTCAAGCTCTGATTACCAAACATACATTGGGGTAAATTTAATATAACCATTCCATTATTTACCTTTTGAAAAATGTGAAATGATTCTTAATAAACTTTGTCAAAAAACGTTTAAAATTATTGAATTGTCATGCAATACGCGTTTGCAATTTTTTAAATTCGTCAAGCTCTGCGGACATAAGCCGTATTGGAAATATTCGAGAGGCAAGCGGACATGCTTACGAAACAATTGCCACTTCGACCGCATCGTCTTTTACGAGTATGCGCAGTTAAAAGCTTCGTTAAATCTAATCTTAGAGCGTACCAATTTAATCAAGTAGGCTAATCTTTATTAACGAGAATGCAACCTTGGAAGCCTTTTTGGCACTACTGTGAGACAAAGGAGGCTACATTTATTTCTGTTTGAACCTTGATTCCTGAGCAACTCTTTAGTCAAGTACTATAAGATTTGAGCCAATATGCCATGACAAATCACAAGTAGGTAAATTAGCCAGTGTCGGCTAACTAAATGCAACTGGGAATACGTACAATATTTAAATCGATATTCAACTAACTTTACAATATCACCACGAATCACCTAGACCAAACTGGGTCACCTGGAATAATGATAAAAACGTCTAAAACCTTAACTTAACTTTTAATTATTTTGTGAAGAATAATTACAGAGATGACAAACGTATAAAGCTATAATTGATATAATAAAAACATGAGTAATGCACGGATAAGAAACACCAAAAGTACTTTACATGTGAGTGTATTAAAAGATTCAGTGCAGCAGAAATAAGAGAACATTTACAAATATAACATGATTTATAAAAAAAAATTTAGAGATTCTGGGCTTCTATCGTATACCTACTTATTTTATGGAACCGGAGATTCAGAGTAGATGATAATAGATTAAACTTTCAGGATGAAAGAGATATTTTCAAAAAATACTAAGAAAAAACTGCGACCGATAGTCTACTCGTCTCATTATCTGCTTGTTCTCCGGTTTTCGGGACTTCAAGAATAATCGAAATATTTTTATTCATAGTTAATATATTTCAATTATGAGAAAATTAAATTTTGCAACGAGTAATATAGACACTTGGGCTTTTAATCGAGCAAACAAATTAGCAGTTGGTTTCCGTGATTATACATTTGATTTAAGTGATTTGTAACACTGATTATACCTTATTGCTGCTTACCAGAACTAAAGAAAAGAACTCTTTTTTAATAAAACAAGATATTATGAGATGTACGTAGGCGATCTCAAGCCACATTGATATAAGAATTTAACCATACTTTTGTTGCCACTTCTTCCAGTGTAATTTATTTCTTATTCAATACAAATAATGATCATACGGCGAACTTATTACTAAATACAAGAACAGTCTTCCGAGCAACTACAACAAAGGAATCTAAACAAAACGAAAGAAAAAACACTGTATATTATTAAAAAAAAACACATATATAACAAATAATATTCAGAAAAATGGCCTAAATTTTACACATCAGGAGGAAAATATCAAGGACGAAGCAAGAAGAAAAATAGGATGCGAACGGAAGAATAATAGTGCAGATTAAGTTAGATAAAGCGGTAGAAGAGGTATGATTTTTCAGGGAAAAAAGTAAGGATGCTGTATTTTTGATGCTGGGATCCAAAGAATTATCCATATCCTGGCCACGTAAACAGAGAAGGAAGATTTACGAAAGAGAGGGCGCTTAAATCTAGCAATTGCCGGTAGCAATAACCTAACTTCAGTGGCTGTTTACTGCTGGTATAACGGAAAAAACGCGGCTAAGGTAGGAATAACGAACTACGATACAGTCAGAAAGTTTACAGTTTTTAATATTTTGCGTTGAGAGAAATTATTTCTGAATAATTTAATATAAATTCTATCTATCTTTAAATGTTTATAAGTGCCTAAATGTGTACGAAATCCCTGTAGTTAGACTCAGTGCTTGATAGGTTATAAAACTTTATTTTTGAAGTAAAAGTTCTTTTGCCATAATAGTTTAAGTTCGTATGTCGAGAAGTAAAAGCATAACGAAAAATGAAATACAAGTAGAGTGGAATAAATAAGAAAAGAAAAGAGAAGGGGTAGGGGACTAATTAGAGCGAAGTTGCGAGGGAAGGAAGGCGAGAGAAAGCGGAGGTGTGTCAAAAGGTTGTTTTCTGCCGATACATTTTACACACAATACTGATTTAGTATTTTCTTTCTTAATAATAATACATACAAAATTTCACTTCTAACGAGCATATTGGCTAATTATTATTTTTTTTGATCCGTAACCGTGTGTTTGAATACTCTTTACAAATAAAATATACAATAATCTTATTACTACCATATTTCATATATTTATTACGACAGTAGTAAAGCTACCTTAACGTCGAACCAGCTGCCGCTCTTCGTTATCGGGCACAAAACACGCCGCCGCGGTAGCGACTGTCCCTCATTACCATACCCTCTCTGCGCCTTATTGAAAGGACCGCAAAAAAGGGACGCGCTAAAACTATCGATGTGTCGATTCAAAAATATTTCAATTAGTTAACAAAACAGTGGCAGTATGATAAGATACAGTGGCACGTCTATTCTAAGCACGAGCGAGTAATCTAAAAAACAAATGTTAATTAAGCTCGAGGGCCGAGGATTCCGTAATTATTCTTTATAAATAATGGATATTTCAGTCCATTAGAAATATATTCATATAAAAAAATATAATCATGGCTTGTAATTTTGGAGATCTCAAAATATGAAGAAGCCTATTTGTGTGTCTTTTAATATTCCACAATGATTTTAGATTATTAAAGCACACGTTCAATGAACTTATTATATCCAATATCGATATCTACAGAAAACAAAAAAGTGATTTGGCTCAATATGAGAATTTTGCGAGACGGAATTATTTTAGAGAACTACTAAAAACAAAAATACGATTGTGCGTCAGAATATACTCAATGGTAAAGTTTTGCTACTTCAATAAAAATGCCCTTGTAGAACGGTTGGTACTCCATTTAGACCAATGATCCACCATGATGAGAACCATGAAAGAACCATGAAGTGTATCGAGATGTTTATCAAAACCAAAAGTTTGCTTCATTTAAATTGTAATGTCGCTAATCTCCGCAAACTCGTTAGAATTTTGAGAAAACCAGAAAAAATCGAATTAAGCACGTTTTATATGGATTAATCTTGACCAAAACTATTTTCAAAATTATTAAACATTAACAAAAATAGAAACGACAGTAATAGGTTTTAGCAATTTAGACAAATTTTCATTGTACAATTAACACGATTAAACTACCTGCCTAACCGTAAACAGTTTCAATAGTACTTTATTACGACCTATGTTAATGAAATAAAGCATTGCTGAAAATGTGATGGATTGAATATAAGAGAAGTAAAACAAAAGAACCGCAAGAATAGGATGGCTTTGTAAGAGAAAGAGGAACTAGAAAGCAAATTCCCAATATATGTCAAATTACGAGACATGCTACGAGTTCAACTCCCCACTACTTATTTGTTTTGTTAACTTCAAAAAGGCGTCCGATTGCGTAGTACGGACCAAACTCTGGTAGTATTAACCGAAATGTGAGTACCATAATACTTGGTACATCTTATAAATAAAACTTGTACTGCAACAGCAAGAGTGCAGTACAAGTAGACTAATTGTTAACGAAGGTACTCAAGTTTGAAAAGAGAGTACGCCAAGGATGTATTCTGTCTCTGATCCTTTTCTTTCTGTTCATTGAATATATAATAAGGAACGCTCTAGAAGACAAATTACTCATCGGGGCTCAGATTCTGCTAACAAGAAAAAACCCTGACAAATTAGAACGAAACATCCTATTAGGAAGAGTCGGGAGGACAAAACCTCGTGGCCGAAGACTCACTCGTTGCACCGACCAAATCATAAGCGTCCTATAAGTGACCATCCGGAAAGTCACGAGATGTGCTTAAATCTTATTTTAGGCAATCTCTTTATAGGCAATCCTCGAGTTACGTTGTTTCGACTTAAGTCGTTTCGTGCTATGTCAAAAAATATTTTCATACCAATACTCGAAATAGCGGCAATCGTTTCGAGTTTTATCACGTTGCAGTCGTGTCAGGTTCGGGCAAAAATTTTAACTCCTTCGGTTCGGGCGTCGGGTCCTGATGAGCGGGGTATCTCCGGAGTCAAATGGCGCGTACGCCATATCACCGTAGTAAGCGATGGACGATTAAACGTGTTATAGTTTTCTCTGTTTCTTTGAGAGTTTCCGTTTGTTACTTGTTTGAAATAATTGAAATAGTCTAAACGAAATAGTAAAGTGAAGTGCAGAAAAAAGTTTGAAAGGCAATAACAATGGAGGGTAAAGCTAAGATTTAAAAACTCAACAATAGTGGTTTATCTGCTTTATTAATTGGACGTTAATATAGTTTATCACGTACAATTCTGCGGATAATATTGAAAGACAAACTTCTTATAGCCTTATATTCAGTTTCTAAATAGCACTATCGTACGTAAAAGAAACGCTTTAATCTCCGAGATGGAAAAACTGTAACACACTTACATTTAAGACCAAACTCAGTAAGCTCCTCTTAGTCTTTCTATCATTCAAAACAAGGCACTCAGTATTATCAATACACTGCAAAGGAAAATATCGTAACGAAAATAGCAATGAAGATACAAAAACTTTTTATGCCAGCCGCGGATGGTTCATGCGCTTTAAGACGAAATATTCACTGCATACTATTCGAGTGCAAGGAGAGGCTGCTAGTGCCGATCATGTGGTTGCTCAGTGTTTTCCCGACACATTAAAAGAAATAATCGAAAGCGGTGACTTTTCCCGAAAGAAATTTTCAACGTGGATGAAACCTGTTTATTTTGGAAGAAAATGTCCACCCCACATTTTTGTCATAAGGAGAGAAGTCTATACAGTGGCTAAAGATCGATTGATGCTCTTATTGACTTTAAAGTGGCTAAAGATCGCTTAACGCTCTTATTGGGATCAAATGCTGAAGGCGATCTCAAATTAAACCCTTTTTGGTTTATGGATCTGAAAATCCACGAGATTTTAGAAATTACGTCAAGGATACTCTGCCAGTTATTTAGAGGGCTAACCAAAAGGCACATTTAATAAACCATTCTTTAAAAAGTGCTGTTTAAAGAATGGTTTATTAAATGTTTCATATCTGAAGCAGAACAGTACTGTTTAAAAAATAATTAGGCCTATAAGCTTTACTCCTCCTCGACAATGTTTCCAGTAATCCGTCGAGTATTGCCGGTATTTATCCTCTAATCAAGGTTGTATTTCTGCCTTGGAACACTACATCTTTGTTGTAACCAATGGATCGAGCAGTCATTGCATCTTTGAAGGTCTATTATCTCACAAATAATATATGTATTTATATATATATATATATATATATATATATATATATATATATATATATATATATATAATTGTGGTTCAAAATCCTCTGTAATGAGGAGTGATTAAAAAAATGTTATATTTTCCATAGATTCCTGGTAAAACATAACAAAAAAGTGGTCTTACGTCATAAATAACAAATATTAATAATAACTTATTACTCAAAACTTATAAGATCTGTTTCCTAAAACAAATCGATATTTCAATCGTATCGACGAAGACAGTCCTAATCCTCGGTTTGGTAAATTTGATCGATTACCGCCAACAATCTTGTATGGACGATGATTGACGGAAGCGTATCAGTGTTAATGGAGGAGGGGAAGTAGCGACACCGCAAAAGGAATTGAACAACGTATCGACTTATGTTTGTATCGTTGTTTATTTTCAAGTCTTTGATTGTGCCGACTTTTAATGGGCTTCATGAGATTAATACCCTATGCCAAACTTACACCGATGTTTTAATCAAATTAATATTGAGTCCATCAATATGGCAATGCTATCAGGGTATGTCATGTGGTATTTATTGACGCAGTGTGCTATCGTTCGATATTGACACATTCCTCTTATTTTAGTCACAGATTTGCAACACATAATTAGTTTTATGCAGCACAACAAAGACCGTTACTTACAAAATATAATGTCTTACAAAAACTTTTTATGTCCCTATTTTGAAAGATGCCTAAAATTCAAAATAAAAATAGATGTTTTTAATTTACAACAAGGGAAAATCTAAAAAATTGTCTACAAAAGTGTTTTCTTCGACCTCGCATTCTCTCGGTCGACGTAAAAATAAAAAGCCGGCCAGCTCGTCGATACCGAGCGGTGTCTATTACCGAAGCCGCACAAAGACCGCTGCCGAGGACGAAGAGCGAGGCGACACGAAGCTCGAAGCCCACACCTCACATTAGCTATTCACACCCGTTACGCTAGCAATGAGATATTGTGAACTACCGTAATGCCAGTAATTCCAATCGAATCAATATACACTTTTATATTAAATTTAGAACTAGTTCAATCTTTGAAAATGTTTAATTTAAGGTCTAATCCAGCTTTAAAACTCAATGAAATAAGAAAACATTACATGTGTTCCAATCTATACTACATTAGATTATAATCCTATCCAGATTAGTCGACGAAGTCGGTATTCTGTTATACCTACACGTTTTTTTTCAGGTATACGTTTATACAAGTTGTCGACGCGCGTATTACTACTATAGATCATGATATACTCACGTTTATTTTCTACGACTCGTGGTCTAAATGACTTACTCTAATGGTAACCATTCCTCGATATCTCCTAATAATTTACTAATTGTTTAATTACAATACTAATGAAAACCTCTCCACTAACCTTTTGATTAAGACGGTAACAGAAAAAAATTGTGAGTAGTCGAAAAAATAAGACGAAAAAAAGCAAATATTCAGATAGTTGTTAATAATAAAATATTAATTTAATTTCATTATCTTATTTTTATGAAATAATTTATCACTGAAATATTTCTTAACAATCTATTCAAAATATGTTTTTAATTGTATAATACTGTTAGTCGACAACACGCGAAGCTAGCCATACAGCAAGTCGCGACGTGCCATAAGAACGTTTTAACTCCCATTCAAACGTGCCATCAGAAAATGCCATTCAAATATGTATTTATGTACATTGAATTCAAGACAATCCCACTCCTTTTTCTTATGGATAAAGATTATAGGTTTCTTCTCTTCTTTTTCTACCTGAATGTGATGAATTCAGTTGCTATTGCATTTATTCAATGACATTCTCTGTAGAAAAACTTCAATTGAGTTAGTTTAACTAAGGCCTTCTTTAAATAATTAATGGTGGTTCTACTCTGATTTGCAGCAACGACGTAACCAGCTAGCGCTATTTAGGCACGCAGCCCCTTTTAGTAGGACTGCTTCCAAAAGGATAGTTAATCGTTCTGACAAGTCAACGATAATTTAAACGAATACAAATGGCGTTCTATAACATTCAAAATTAAGTGTCGATTCTTGTTAAAATATTTTTAAAATAGCAATTGATTAAATTTGTTTTCGATTGATCAAAATCTCCAAATTTATAGTCGAAATGAAATAAATTAGTTTTAAATACACCAGTTATAAAACATGGTACAAACAAATAGTATTTATTTAATTAAACTTCAACGTATACGTACACAAATAAGTCAAATTTATTGCTATCTGAATAATCTATAGCAATCAACCAAAACAAGATACGTTGGGGATTTAGCATTGTAGAAGACTACAATTCAGGTATAATTTAAGTACAGTTATAAACGCCGGGGTGGCTTACGCAAATTAGAAGTTAATATGATTGGCCAACAAACGCGACTCACGAATCGATTTTTATGATTATTATAAACATATACATTTCATCTTATTCACTTATCTCCATTGTTCAATAATTTGAAGGTCGATAGAGAAGATGTCAACGAGCTCTCGGAACCCCACGTAAAAAAAATGTTATTGAAGACGATGAATTTTGGGCCGGCGGCACCGCTTTGAATTCATAAAACCGTTGCAAAATGACAGTGTTGTGAGTTCAATGAAAATTAAAATGGGTTCTAGGTGTCTCTAAAAAAATAATTTCTAATCAAAAACATCGTAATGACTGCAAGTCAAAACAAAGGAGGGTCACTTTCTTGTAATGTAGAAACACTATGCGAGAAGAAAATCGTTTGATGAGACTTCGAGTGACCGAACGATTCTCCATTATTTCACGAAATCGTCCACTACAAATAAACAACTTGATTTGCTTTGTTTTGCATTTTATTTCTTTCTTTGAAAATAGAGTTCTTTGTATATTTGTTAATGAAGATTCGTTCATTACTTTTATTACATACGCATATAAATATGTACAGGTATGTGATCTTCACTTTACGTTATGCTTCTCAGTGCCGTCTATTGCCCTTGCTCCAGGATATTATTTTGTCAACATCGATAAGGAAGAGACGATGAATAGAAAAGTGTATGAGATAGAGTATTGTAGAGAAGCGAATGAACAATATATACGGGAATATTTTTTTCAGGCGATATTTGAATCTTTTTTTATTTAATTAATGCAGCTTTATATCTAGAACTAAGGTTTAACAGACCGTAAGGATTCTTAAAAATATTAAAGAGAAGATATAGATGGGATATGAATATTGAGGGATTGAACACTTTGTCTAAGGCTATGAGCGCCTAAAGCTTTGAAGTTATAGGTAACTAAAGTTTAATAGATTGCAAGAATTCTTCAAAATATTAAAAAGAAGACACATATAGAATATGGATATGGGGCAATTAGGAGCTTAGACCTTTGAATCTAGTGCTAACGTTTAATATATTGCAAGAATACTTCTATACCAAATATTGCAAAAAATACATAGATGAAATATGAATATGGAGGGGATTAAGAACGTATTCCAAGTCCATGAGCACCTGGAGCATTGAATCTAGAACTAAAGTTCATTAGACTGAATGGATAGAATAGAGCTTTGAATTTAGAACGAAAATTTTAATGACTACTAGGATTCTTCAAAATATTGAAGAGTAGATGGAGAAAAATCATCGTAAGTTACAGCGGTTAGATATTTTCATAAAATTAAGATGTGATTTATATTCAAAATTGAGATTTATATACAAAATTGAGATTTATATACAGATATGATTTATATGCAATCATAGCTACAAAAACTATATATGTAGCGTATAAATAAATTTTAAAAGCGTTCTAACTTGTTTAATTTTCAATGAGATCAAGATAGCACACATCTTCATAATTAAGCAACGGCAGCATATCGTTTGACAAAGTTAATTTTTTGTTCTAAACGAAAAATAATTCTTGAAAATTATTTAGAAAGTGTATTTTGTTGATAATTCGGCAACTAATATGGTTTACTGGAAGCCGCCAGCTAAAATTTTAATCTATCAGTAGCTCCAGATTTTCCAGAGTAGAGGACGACGGATCACAGAACTATTTAATATTAGTTGGAGTAAGTACGATCGACAAATTTGGAAAGAAGTTTCTTCAAATCAAATAGTCTGAGATTTATTTGGATTGGTAACAGGACATATTTTTGAACCTAATGACAAAACAAAGAGAGATTAGCGTTAATGTTATGGTGATTGAAATATTTTATTAGGGGTCTGTGTGAATGTGAATTTAGATCGTCTGCATATGTAGGATTTATAACCACACGTAGGTGGTTATAAAAATGGAAATTTCTGACAAATGAATATAAAACGTAAAAAGTTCACACTAAAGTACACCTACTGCCAAATAATTTCATTGTAAAAACATATTAGAAGTTTTAATAAACATATTAGAAGATAAAATATAATAATAACGGGCATATCTTCATCGCTTCAATCATGAGGATTCCCCAGAATGCCCGTCCTGCCAAGGAGTTAGTGAGGATGCCAAGCATGTGTTTTTTGAGTACTCCAGATTCAATATGTTGCGCGGTACTCTGGAAAATGTTATTAAGCAGAGAATCCGACCAGAAACTTTGGTGAAAGCTATGCTTTCCTCGCAGATGGCGTGGGATGCGACGAGCACATTTGCGACGGAAGTTCTACAGAAACTACGTCGCATGGAATGGAAGCGAGCCAAAAATAAAGATTAGAAGAAGAGAAGCGATGGCTTTGACAAAATGAAGGAAGAGCACAACAGCTAGATCCTCCCCCCGTGAAGTAATGCCTAACGACGGTTCTGCGAGGGAAACAGAGGTCAGAAATCGAGGAGGTTTTTAGTCGGTATGGGTATACCCGAGCCCGACATATCTAGGCAGACCACCTAACCCTGGAATACGTAAAAGTATTTTCCTACCTCGATAAAAAAAAACACACACACACACACGCACACACACATATATGTGTGACTTTAATTAGCGTAAGTTTTCGAAGTCGTAACCAACTTTCGACAAAAAAATACATAATACCTTTTTTAAAGTATATAAACAGATAACCAAATATTTAACAATTACTAAAAAGCATAGTCGAAAGAAAAAATTATTTTAAGAATATATATATATATATATATATATATATATATATACTATTTCAACAACTTAATAAAAGTTAACTACGTTTTATCAATGTGCAATGTATTATGTGCAATGTATTGGTTACATCGACGTAAGAAAATAAAATTATTTTTCACCGAAAATTTTAAAGGAAATTCTAAACCAATATCAATGATATAATTTTCTCTAACAGGCATTTCTTCTCATCTCTTTTAATTTTTTGCAACACTTGTGTTAGTCCAGGGAGAATTTTATGGAACTTTTCGTTTTTAGTTGAGCAGAAATTCTTTTTTTTTAATTTCTGTTATATTTAGAAGAAATTTATCTTACATAGAGATCAGAAATCTTAGCTCCATAGAATTTATTACTTTTAGAGTTACCCATTACTAGAAAAAAACATAAATAAACCAATAAAGTCAATGATAACATACGGTTTAAAATTTTAATGGAACACATGAAAAGTTTCAATTGTATGAGAACGTTAAGTTAGTTCAAACAAATTACTAGATGCATTCAAGGTTACCATCGTTTTAACATTAGCATTACTGAGCCCAATGACGTATCGCAAAATTTTCTTTCTTATCATCATATATAGAGTGGTCTTCACGCGAAAACCATCCAGAAAACTCTACCTATGTTACGCACTCGATCGCGACCGGCCATCAGAACGGTAAAAAAATAAAGGCAGCCGTGCGCGAGCGAACACACGCACACAAACAGGCGTTCAAAGCCCAGCTGTCATTAAACCGGCATGATATCCAGCCAAAGCGTGCACAAAAACGACACAAAGAATGGTGAAAAAACGCGAAATAAAATGACAACGAAGCGCGAGCGAGACAGCCAGAGGGGGATTAGAGCCGTGCGGCTGTAGAGGATTAATTTTATTTTAGGACCCCATATAAATCGATGTGTATAACTTTATATACATAAGAGCGTATAGGAACATATATTATTATTTTGGAAAGCTAAAAAGGTTTTGAACCCTACACCAGCAGATGGTGGCTCGGTCGCATAGGACATACAAATATACATAAATTTTGAGTTTTGTGTTGAAAGGTCTGGGACATCCCATAGACGTTTATAGATAAAAGCATAAAATTTCACTGATTATTTATCTTACCTTAAGGACATGCTATCGAACGTAATGTGTAAAATTGTTACTGAATTTTTTACGAATGTTTAAGGTTATTTTATATTTTTACTCCTGTGACACTTGTTACTAAGCAAAATGCAAGCATTCACATAGATACCGCAATACCTATTGAGTACATCAATTGAAATAAATGCTAGTTTTATTTTTCGCATTAACCATCCAGTTCGGTGATAAACGTGCGTTTTAATTATTTACATTAGTATCACTAGATCTCTATGTCTGTATCTGAAAACAGTCTATATATAATTAGTTGTTGCATTCAATTTGGTCGCCAAAAGATTGGAAACAAGGCAAAAGCGGATGCTTAGGATTCGCGACAAATACACAAAGCAGAAAAAATTGTTGATATTGGGTCGAATTTATACAAAATTTGAGAAATATATTCGGATTCTCAAAATTTTTTAAAAATTATCCGTTGAATATATTTGGCGTTAATTTTGTAGAAATTCTTTATTCACAGTTAAATGAAACTACGTGATGTAGTATTATTTCTACTTCCTTTAAGTTCTTTACAATGACCTAGGTTTCGTTGTATTATTTGCTAAAAACCCACCTGAAGATGTTGTAATACAACGAAACCTAGGTCGTGGTAAACAACTTAAAGATAAATGTAAAAATAATACTACATCACGTAATTTCATTTAATTGTGAAAATTATCTGTGTAAATAGTTATTCTTAATAATCATCCGCACTCAAAATTACATTGTTCTTGTATTACCTATTTGTCAAACAATTGTACGGCCCAGTAATTTCAACGCGGTAAGAAACGATGAGCAGACTTTATATTTAAATCATCACAAGCCAACAACTAGGATACTGGACGCGCACAAATCAAACCCTTTTCATTCATACGACTTCGAACCCCGCAGCGATACCCGCGCCTCGCCCCCGCGCTACTTTTAAAGAGGAATTTGAAACGGCGTGGGTGATCCCCTCCTCTCCTGGCCCGCCTCTCCACGGTGAAGAGATTACAACCCTGTCTATTTCTCTTTAGCCAGATGGTTACATGTCGATTTCCTTTCATCCTGTGCATTGAGGATATATTTTCAGAATTAAAACGAAAATTGCTTCGTCTTGCTAGACTTTGAACAAAGCACTTTATAAAGTATGTCTCTATGACACGAGTAGCAACTGGAAGAGCGTCTGTACTGTTTCTGTATAAAGTTGAGTTTTTTTGGCTATTGCCAAGAAATAAATCCGTACTGTAACAAACATATTAGAAATAGGTCTGATTGTTTTTTATTCAATCATATAAAAGTGCTTAAACCTACCGATCTGAATTATTTCATGAAGAAATGTAATAAAAATGATCAAGGTAAAAGTAACTGATCATAATATGCGTACCTGTGTGGATGACACCCAAACGTTCAGATACTTTCTCGCAATTGTTCAGCGAGCTACGATTGAACATGTGTCCTGATAGATTTATACTATTTTTTACATTCTCATATCTATCTTCACATTTTCTTCTGTGAAAACATCTTAAAATGTTCTATTTCAAAATTTTCTCAATGTAATGCAACTATTTATATCTTGACCTTTTAATTATAGTAAATAATCCAAAATAAAATTCTTGAATCGAAAGAAGATATCGAATTACATAGCGTTACATAATAAGTAAATAACAATCTTTCCGTATATTTGCTTTAAAAGAATGCGGTCTGAGTCAAAATAAAAAACAAAAGTATGAATTGAAAAAATTGTGAAGAATTTTCATTTTCATTTCATGAAGAATTGTCAACATTTTTCAAAAATTACATAAACAAAATTCGAAAATTAAAAAAGAAAATTCGCCATCGTGCATGTCTAATTTTCTTTTATGGTTTTTGGGGTTCCGCACTTCAAAAAGAAAAAAAACGAAACATTTATAAGGCTTACAGACTCACGTATCCGCGTATATATATCTTACACGACCGTTTTTCTCAGAAATTTTGGTGTAAGTATAAACCATAATAATTTTCATTAATTTTGAAAGAAAACAAATACAAATTTCTTATAAAATATTTAAGGGGGGCAAATTAATCATATTGTTTTATTTCATTTCATATATTGTGTACCAATGAAGTTTGGAGAGTTACATTGTTGTAAAATAAGCCGTATTTCCTTTTTGCAGTTTACGGCGGGTAATTCTGGAGATCGAGTTGAAAATATCCACATCGTTTTTCTTTTATTAAAAACAGTTTGATGTCGAAACTTAAAGTTTAATGCAGTAATAAATCATAATAATCCTCTTATTATTAGTTAAATGTAAGTTAATACTCACGAAAAAAGA
The DNA here is from genome assembly GCA_039881145.1 of Druceiella hillmani. NCBI lineage: Eukaryota > Metazoa > Arthropoda > Insecta > Lepidoptera > Hepialidae > Druceiella > Druceiella hillmani. The sequence goes on along the minus strand of JAYKKI010000013.1, from coordinate 27,577,679 downwards.
AAAAAGTGAAATATAAGATTTTTTTAATTTCGTGTATTTTGTGGAGTAGAAACAATTGAAAGTGAAAGTTTTATTCCAAAATATTTTGTCAAAATTTTATGTTCCAGAGACATTGTTAATTCACAAAACATATTTTCCCGACACCTCTCATTTCCAAAACTGCTCTCGTCGAAATTATGGAATCACTATAAGTTTACCGGAAAACTATAGCAATTAATCTAAATCTCGTAGTTTTTGAGAAATTTGCATTAAAAAAATAATAATAATATTTGCAAATAATTTATAATAATTTAAATGTCCATATGTGTAGGGAACCCACATAGAGTTTTACTCGTACTTAATATCTTTTATACATCATTAATTGGGGAAAACATTTTTAAAAAACTTATAAGCATTTTCAAACTTTTCAAATCCGTTCAATGAGACGATTTATTTGTTAATTCCCGCTTTATATGAATAATAAATGATTGACACTTATTTTTACGTAAATTAAAATATTTTTTTGCCAATTTGATTTTTCCGTAGTCAGTTAAATATTTTTCAGGAAATGATATTAACACATGCATATACTACGCGAGCATCGAGGAAGTGTACGACGACATAATCCAACACACATAAAAATTTAAAAAACCTGTCAAGCACGTGTAGTATTCACACTACAACGGTTCTGTACACATTCAGACACATGAATATTTAAAGATATAAAGTTCTTGATTTAAACTTCTTCATTTTATTTACTATATCTATCACAGCCTGAAAACATGGTGCATGTTCCAAAAATTATAAGATCTGTGATAATCACTATAGGTTTTCTAAACTTTGAGGTAGGTTTGGAAAAACCCAATTTTTTTAATCATTTTAAGTTGATTAGTTTAAGGAGTGTGGGTGCCCATATATTTTGCGTATTTTTCAGCACATATCTGACATACCACCTAAAATTGTAGAAAAATGTTTTTAAGGGCCTTATTACTAATCCTTTCAAACGATATCCCACACTATATAAAAAAATATAAAAAAAAATTCTAGCACTTGATTTAAAAAAAATCCTATAAATATTTTTGTATATTAATTATTACGATACGAATAAGATGTATTATTATACGATATTTCAGTTATGTATGTCAACTGGTTTTGGATAAAAACGGCTCTGATCGAAATATAGACAAATACGTGAATGATCTTATAAGGGTTCCGTTTTTCCTTTTCAGGTACGGGCCCTAAAACTAACTATTAACTGAGAAATACTGCAAGATATATAGAAGGAATAAGAACTTTTGAGTACTTCCTGAGAATTTTCAAAGCTCAAGATACGTTTAGTCCAAATGTTACATCCATCAAATGTCACCATACTTGCATTAATATAGATACAAGAAACCATAAACTGCATAACTGTGCATCGCAACGTTCCATGTTCTAAACGAATATCGCCCCAACGAATAAGCAACAATGCAATATAAACGCATCTAAAAGCGAATTAATCGAAGTAAAATATAACGCGATTAAAAAATCCGCACCATTGCGTCCGTTTTATACAATGCACGCCGGGTGAGCCCTTTTTAGGTGAACCCCGCGATTTGATCCTTTGAATTAACAATTTTCCTGTATACGAGATATATTAACGATTTAGAGGTTACAAATACTGTTCCAAGTCGCTGACTTCGTGCACGATAAACTTTATTTGAAGTATATAATGACAAATATATACATGGATATTTTTTGTTCAAACATAAAAACCTTAGTTAAAATGACAGGATAACAGTGAATAGTTACCATGAATGAAAATTTTGATGCAAACATTATTTATATATGAAAAAGAACGAAAGAGAAATTAACGAGGTACGACATTTCTAAAAATAAATCAGAAAAGCTAAAAGTTAGAGCAAGAAATACGAATAAATTTGTTCCGAAAAAAGAATTTGAAATGAAGAAAAATACGATGTATAAAAATTAAGAAACAGTTAACATTTGCTTTTGCAAATGGGATATTTTCTTTCGTGCCATATATCCAGGAAAAAAACTGATAATCATGAGAAGAATATTGTTCAACAAAAACATTTTATGCATGTCTAAATTTTCCCACTTACATTACTGATAGAAAAACGTGTAAACATTCAGGATATATGTTTTGGTGCTTTAAATATTTACAACTTTTGAGAGAAAGCGGCGAGTTAATGAGGGTCATTTCTCGTTCACAATTTCGTAATAAGGGAATGTCTGAGAAGGAAAGTTCAATGGGGAGAAATAGTAGCCGCGAAAGAAAAGATGACTCATAATATGAGGGCGTCCGTGAAAGCACGCACGAGAATGAATGCAGCAAAAGATGCCTGCTATGGAGACGTTCCAACGTCACCGAGCCTAGTTGGAGATTTTTAATTACATTTTAGATTACAATAGATATTTTAAGTTACATTTTCCTAACAACGTACAACAACTGTAACAATCGTTGAAACGTCCTATTCACGTAGATATTGTTTTTATGTAGGTAGACACGTATCTACAGCTAAAACTTTAAAAAAAAAATAAAAAACAGCAAAAAATTATCAGGTTATAACAAAAAATTTAAAAAAAAAATTAAATACATGATCCGGTTTTACATATCTAAAATACGTACCACACACAATAATATCGATGTGTAATCGTAATAATTACATATCGATATTAAGCTATCATAAGTGGCGATTATACGACATATATGACGAGTAATAATTATCGATATTAAGTTAAAATTTTCTTAAAATATTCGAAAGCTCGTCCAATTGTTTTTTTTTTCTCTAGATCTTGTATTATCACGTATTTATGTTACATGTACATGTATGTATCTCAGATTATTTAATTTTTTAAAGACTTAAATATCCAATCATATTAAAAAGTGCTGCATACAGGTTTTACTTTATTAAAAAGTGCTGCATACGGCTTACCGATAGAAAGTACTTACACGGTTTCATCACATGTTCTAACATGTGATTCATTACACCCCGAGTATATGACACCATTCCAACTTGTTAATCGTACAACTGTGGCATTAAATATTACTGATTATATAAATTAAACATTTACTTAATAAACCATAATATTTATGATATAATTGTTGTCTCCTATGGTATTACAAAGATAAATAAGTGGAAGCGTGTTTTAATGTTTTTCGCAAAAGCTACGGATAAAGGAAATGTCTTGAAGGGACAGAAAAAAACAATCATTCTTATGAATGATTGTTTTTTCTGTCCCTTCAAGACATTTCCTTTATCCGTAGCTTTTGCGAAAATATTAAAACACATTCATTATTCATTGACATTCATTATAAAATAGATTCAAATATTTTTGTTATTTATTTTTCTACTTTAATGTATATAATTGATACAAATGGCGGACTTATTGCTATAAAAGCGATCTCTTACAGCCAACCAGAATACTCGCACGTACATAAAAACCTTGGTTAAAATGACAGGATAAAAGTGAATAGTTACCATGAATGAAAAAAATAGCAAAATCATCAAATTAGCAAAATACCCGCTCGACAAGCAGCCGGGAATCGAACCCGGTCCCGAAGAAGACGGAGTATATAGATAATAACATCTATATACTCCGCCTTCTCGACTTTGATACCAAAATTATAACGGATAATTGAGCGAATTAAACGTTAAAATGAAATAATAACCGTAATTAGAATACATTATTCTGATAAAGTGGCCCCCAATATTTTATAATGTTTAACTCGTGCATAAGTTTGGACCTTTCTCATGATCCAAGCGAATATCATCGCCGCCGTGGTGTGTTGGATTGATCAAAAGGCATAGGGCCTTTGATAGCACGGCGCAATGCGGGGACCGGGTTCGATTCCCGGCCGCTTGTCGAGCGGGTATTTTGCTAATTTGATGATTTTGCTATTTTTTTCATTCACTGTAACTATTCACTGTTATCCTGTCATTTTAACTAAGGTTTTTATGTACGTACGAGTATTCTGGTTGGCTGTAAGAGATCGCTTTTATAGCAATAAGTCCGCCATTTGTATCAATTATATACATTAAAGTAGATAAATAAATAACAAAAATATTTGAATCTATTTTATAATGAATGTAACAATTAGACTTATTCGTTTATTTGTATGTCCATTGGAAACAACGTTCGTCCAATTTTTACTATTGTTGGATTGTAAAGCGCAGCACCATATTCCACAGCATGTACTAAGAAAAAAAGTCTGATGACAATATATATAATCTATTGTTGATGCCATTCACCAGCCAAGTGCTATATACTTCTCCTGGCTTGAAAATGGTATCGACAAATAGATATTTGGATAAAACCTGACTTGCCAACGCATTTTTTGTAAACTTTACAAATCCATGTAAATAATGACTTGTGTGAAACAAGGTCAAAGACATAATATCTAGAATATTCTGTCGACAGTCTGACTTCTTAACCATACGTAGCTACAAAACTCAAGAATTTTTAAAGTTTATCGTATTATTTTGATTTTTTAGTTATTATTATTTCAAATAAGACACTCGCGCGATATTCTCAGGCCAAATGGTGATACGTAATACGATACTAGAGAGAATAAGAATACCGATAATAAAAACGGGTTGCTGCCATAATAAATTATCCCGTCTGATACTCAATTTTTTCCACAGACTGAAGATGTAACAAATTTGCTTGTGATAAAAACAAGCGCGATTTCGTAAATACTAGTCATTCTTAACAGCGAATGACAAAGTTTACTTTTAGTTAAATTGTTTAAAATTGCACAAAGCGAAATGATATAAGGCAACAAGCATAATTCTACTAATGACCTGCGACATGCACCACCCACGACACTCTTCTGTCACTTTAAACTGAACAATCTGCATAATTAGTAGATTGCGAAAAAAATAAGACAAAAGTAATACAACTTGTGTTTAACATTAGTTACAGACTAATGTTTGATAGAGTAGTTATAATAGACCCATTATTTACTGGAACATTATCATTAGCGAACTGTCAATTTGATTTTTTCGTCCAATTAATAATCACGTCTTAGCTGATTGTCTGCATGTGACTACTTGTATTGTAGTTCTGTAATGTAAACGGAATTGAATGAAATATTACAGAAATTGTAATTTCAATATAAGGATTTCTTTGCACCGTAAGCTGTGAAGAAAGGCCAGTGAAGTGCGGGCTGCAAACGCTAACTGCATTAGCGAGCGAATGCGGTACGAGTGACCGGGTAAAGCCGAGCGTGCTCGTCTAGATGGGGCGATGGACGCATAGACCGGATATCGCGTTACGGACACACGATACCGCGGGGCTTCCGATGGTGGTGAAACTGACGTTACGAACGGTGTAGTTGCTACCGTAATTAATTACATAATTTAAAGATGTCTTTTACTGTAAGTTAAAAAATATAAAAGCGCATAAGAAAACAAAAACAATGACAGATTTTAAAGTAATATTAGTGTAACAGGAAAGCTAATAATTTATTTATTAAAAATGCACACACCATCTCCTTATTCCGACTCGAAAACCGACTAGGAAACTACCGAACCTTTTCGATGAGCAAAATTAATGAATCTAAAACCTTAAAAAAATCATACTAAGTAGGAGTATGGAAAACACAAACTCTTCCAGGTAAACACAGTTTTTTGTTATTTATGAATTATATATTTTTGCGGAAATTTATAAAAATATTAAACAAGTCTTAGAAATATAATTTCCTAAATAGATTAGAATTAATAGATAGAGAAAACATTTTGATACTTTGTTACTACTAAAACAATTGGAAAAAAAGGCCATGCGCTTGTCGAAACGCGCACAAACTAGAGTCCCGTGGCTGACGCAAGTTGACGAAATAATTTTCTTCGAAAGTTGTCAATCAAATGCAAAAGTTTCAGACTTGTCAGCGCAAGGTACTTTGAAACGCCAACAGGACTTAAAAAGGAAAAAAAAATAGGGGAAGAAACCCAAATTGAATTTTAAAAGATCTATTCGACCGAAGGTCTGGTCTGCATTTATAGACTGTAACTATGTTAATTGTAGAGTTTCGACTGACGGAAGGTATAGTAAACTGTAATCATCGCATAGCTGTGACAGATGGACGGAAAGACGTAATGAAATTATAAGTGTTCCTTGATTTATTACGGAATCCTAAAAAGGCGAGAAATATACTTCAAAAGACTGACATGGAGAACAGAGCATACTTAAGCAGGTCATACGGAAAGATAAACGGAGAAAAGTTTGTGCATCATGGTATTGTAGGTGTGTATGGTCTTTTCTTTTAGGCTAACTTACTATTTCATTTAACTTTTTTCAAAAATTTCCAAATGACGTAAATGACCTGTTTCGCTTAAATGCTCCCAGTCAATTTCTATTATTAAAAAAAAACTTTTGACTTATTTACCTTATCTATATCAAATACATTAAATATTAGAAAATTTCTACGACTTACAATAAATAACTTACTTTGGTTACAATTTCACAATATACTTGGACGGAAATAATGTGGTAAATAAATAAAGAGCATACTAAAACTAACTAGTTTTTAGTAAATAAGTAATCAAATAACATGGTCTTTCAATTCTGCCGCTCCCCACTAGCAGAGAGCGCACGTAAACGTCTTTCAACCGCGCCGCCCGCTGTCGTAATGACGTCTTGCGAGCCCCACTAAGCCGCTTACGATAAAGTGGGAGGGGAGGAGGCGACTAACAGCCCACCTACCCACTATAAGATACTCATTCCAACGTAGCACCACGCTTCATTGTTAGCTACGGCATGCCCTTCGTACATAGATAGATTATAAATGCAGTAATATTATGTTCTCTATACATATAGAAGTAAAATTTCAACCAACACGTCTCGGTTGTAGAGGATTCAAATACCCGTAACACAACAACAAATGTTGAATATCTACCTAAGCCATAACGTCCAAGTATAATTTAAAAACTATATGCTCATAAAGTATGTAACAATATAACGCGTCTTATAGTGATCTGCGAAAAACGTAAAAACGAAAAACTCAGTACTTAATATTCTTCCTGATATTTTAAAGAAATCTTTATTTAAATCCGTCTAGTAGTTTTTAGGTGACAAAAGGGAAACAGATATGTCGACGTACGTATAGATACATATATATCCATTTTCATAAACTTATTGTGTTGTTTTCTCTAGCTTCTTTACAATATTCAGAATTACTTATTTCGAAAAAAATATATAATATGTAAAACTGTGGAGTTGTTTGCCTCTACCCTTATATTATACGCATGCAAGTATTTTGAAGTAAAACTTCTTTACGCACGCTTGACTTGTGGAGTAAGCTGGTGAATGCGTGACGAGAGCGTTACGAAATGTGTGATCGGGCGAGGCGAACTGAAGTTGAGAGGGAGATATAAGTTAGTGAAGACAGAAAGAAAGAGAGTTACGTTTCGTATATTACTGTAGGGACAAGAGAGGTGCGAGCACACATTTTCTTTCTCTCTCTCTCTCTCTCATAGCCAGTTATGTTTCGCATATCTAAGACACAATGCAAGCTCATTGTCTGTATCACACTGTAGGAGCAAGAGAGAGCAGTGCGCGCACATATTTTCTTTCTCTCTTCATCTCATAGCCAGTGCATGAAATATATATATATATATATATATATATATATATATATATATATGCGAGTTTGCTATATATATATGCGAGTATTACTAGTTTTGATTATTTTGTAATTTCATTTCGTACTTGAACAATTTTATAAATTATTATTTTGTTCAATACATTAAATATTCTAGGTTTAAAGTAAATAAAATTGTAAATTCATTTTAAAGTAATGTGGTCTACTAAAGCACACTCGTTTTTTTTGCAGCTGCAGTTTAACAAATCTACAACTGCTGTAACTAATTTAAAGTTGTTGGTTTAATAATGGAAAAAAAGAAAAAAATTATCGTTATTTTGAATGATAAAAGGACAGAATGAGACGCCCGCTTACTCGACGGTGGATCTCTGCCTTGAAAGACTAGTTTATTGTTTTATAAAATAACTAAGTTGCATCGTGAACTCCGTTAGCCATGCCTATCTCATGTAGGTAGGTAGTGTCTTGTTGCATTAAAATATATTATTGATAAAATCCCATACCTCCATACCCACGACACTGCGGCCATTCTGAAAAAGAAAGAGTTTTGTTCCATTGATTTAAATAAGATTAGTTTACAAATATTTACTTTTGTCCTTTCAATGAAATATATTTTTCGTATTCAATTATGACAAGTAAGTTTTGTTTTATTTTATCTCGTGTTGGGTACGAAAAATCAGGACTTGTTATTTTTGACCACCAGCGAAGTTTTTTTTTAATACATCTATCAAGTTCGGTGAAGTTTTAACGTATCAATTTGTGAAATGTTCAATTACATAAGTTCTCGTATTTCAAAATGTCAAAAAAATCGTGTAAAGCATATCCTGGCCGTTTCTTTTACGATTGTGGCGAATTATTATATCTAAAATAGGATTTGCCATAACTGAATCACTAAAAGAAGTATATTTTTGTTATTTCTAAGTTCTGGGCGCTCAGCAAAATAAAATGTGGACTCCTCGTGTGTTCTCTGAAAGATGTAGAAAAATACTATCCTCGTGGGCTGCAGGTGAGAAAGTATCTATAAATGTTGGTATTCCAATGATATCGAGGGACTATCCAGCCACAAAGCTAACTATTACAATTATCTTATTAAACCGTGAAACTGACTGTAACTCTCAGTTACGTTTAATCTCTTGCATAAAAACAAGAATAAAATTTTAGTATATGCTGACATTTTTTTCATTTATAAAACCTATCCAACATTCATACAAGTTATAGTTCCTACGCCACCTGGTTGTTCAAGTCAAAATTCAATCCTATATACAATTTGAAAAATACACCATTATAAAATAAAACAAGTTCAGATGAACATGTTATTGATCATGAAGGACCGCTCATGATCTATAACTTAGGCTAAGTGAAAACTAAATTATTTCGCTTACGACTACAACCATGAAGATTACTTGCTTTCTCCGCCAAAATTATCAGTTATTGTTCCCGAAGAAAAACATTTTCCAAATATTTGAAAGTAAATAAATATTTTTATTGTTATTACATTGAGGGACTTTTCAGGGAAATGCAGTGAATGTATAACCAAAAAAAAGATACTCTTTACATAATGATGCCCGGACGATAAGTTTAAAGGCATTTGTTTTATCTCATGTTAACGAAAATCCTTCTTCCATTACGATATATAACGCAGCGAAAATAAAATAAATGTCTGAAATAATATTAAAATTAATTGAACTCATTTAATACACAAATAACAATTTGATTATCTGCGGTTATCTAAAGGTAATTGGCTTAATGTTTGACATACAAAGTATGAATATGTATACTTGATATACAAAGTGTTGTTACTTTTTACGCTTGCGGGATATCTAAAAAATCGATAGCTAAAAAAGAACACTGTAACAAAGAAAGGCCAATAAGAAATGAAAAATTCACTGGCAAAATAAATATAAAGCATATACTTCTGATTGGCCCAAGGCTTTAGATAAAACTAACGCTGCCTTCCATTTTTTATGGAATGTTTTTCGTGGTCTTTCTAAAGCTAAATTAAAGAAGGTATATTTATTGATCCCCTAATTAAAAAAACAATGTCAAAGATGAGACATTGTTTTTTTTTTCCAGTTGACAAAAGAAAAATTATCAACAAGTTGTTTCTTATTTATTGTATCTATAAACAGATAGATATGAATACATCCCCAAAAATGAATTTTTTGTGTAAACATGTAAACTTCTTCCTCGAAAACCTCCGAAACGTGAACAATGAGCACGGCAAGCGTTTACATGGTGACTTAAAAAGCTTTAAACAAGATTATCAAAAGTCTTGAATAAAAACATACATTGAATAAAAACGATGATTACTTTTAGTCAGTTGTAGCAGACACTAAAAAATAGAAGAAAAAAGCTAAAATAAATAATTTTTCTGTTTATTTTTAGTGCCTCTTGAGGTACAAGTACCTCCATATGAAAAAAAGTTTATAACTCGAGGCAATTGAATATTCTATGGAAATAAGGTCTAGAAAAATTAATGGGTAGTTGATAATACATTATCATTTTATGATGTATAAAGAAACTTATTAAAAGACTTCTGTTTACTTTCCGAACATTTCTAGCAAAGAAAGATACCTGGATCACTTGTTAGAAAAATATACGTCCATTAATATGTGAACTTACCTGTTATTGTTATTGAATATAAAAAAGGATGTCTTCGAGAAACATTGTGACTGCTACTTAAGACAATGAAGAACGATACCATCAAATTGGCTTGAGTTTAACTTAAAGATACATTTGTTTATAGAAAGTACTCTCTCAAAAATAAATATCTTAAAAGGAAGTGTATAACAGGATGTTTCCATGTGTTCACCCGTACATTTGTTACGACCATTAACTAGGTGTTGTTGATCGATTGGAAGAGACTATGTTAGAGAAAATAATACGTTATGTATACTTAATTACTAACAGCTCGATTTAAAACTTCTTAACAAAATTTATTAAATGTTTTTAACGTAATTTGCAAATACAGATACTCTTTCATAATATAATCCTATCCTAGTAACATAAAATTCATTTTTCCAATGAAAGATTACCTAATAATAATCACGTCAAAATAAAACCAGTTTTCCGTCGATGTTTTAAGTTTCTTTCCCTTCACCATTTTTATATATACGAAGAATTATTAAACCGGTTAACACAATTAATATTGATTGTATTTATCGTTCACATATTATCTTTAACCTCTATAAAGTTTTACCGAGGGGTAAGTTATCATGTAAAAACAACAACAAATTCTGATTTAATCCTAGAAACATAAACCTAGAAACTTAACCTAGAAACTTAAAATTCAATTTAAAAACGATAGGATGCATCAATGCGGAGTGTTTATTGAAGAGTGTAGGTGGGTCAACTCGGTTTAAAAGATTAATACTCTCTTTTTGGGAATTATGTAAAACACACTACTTGAATGGATTTTGACGAATCCGCTTCATTTGAAAACTGAGGGTGTAACAGAAAAATTGAAATGTGGAATTCCATAATAAAAAGAGTCTGAACAGATATTATAATTTAAATGAGCGATAATGAACAAAATAAGTAATTTTTCAAGCAATATTAAATCCAATAATTTATTTAGTATTATAGATTTCTATCGAATGAAACAAAAGTAAACAATGGTTAGATATTTTGGGTACAAGTGATAGAAAAATTAATACTCGCCAGACAATTTGTTAAATATATTTTAAAAATAAATGTCCTACGCCCTTTCATACATTGTTTCTCGTGTACCTTCAATATATTTCTTCCGCGAACCAGATAATACATTGAAACCCCTCAAAGCAATATAAGACCATGTTTATAGTATTGATCTAACTTTTTTCATCCCCAATATATCAGAAATGCTGCTGCTTTGGTTTCAGTTTTTTTTTTCTACGTAAAAATGTACAAAATCACATAATGTATATTTTGAATAAATCGTCAGTGAAAAAGAATACAAGCAAGCAAAGAAGCAAGAAAGCAAGAATTAAAAAAAACGTCTTTATGTCTATGTTAAATTACATAACTTAACACAGTGTCTTTTCTCTTTCATTTTTGAAGCTACAAAATGATATGGATCGCGTATGATCCAGCCTTTATGTCTATATAGGTAATAAACAAATTAATTCAAAGTTCGAAAATGAAAACTCTGCAAATCCACTGAGGGACTTTACTTGAATTTGTCATTCGTTTTTAGAAATTCGCGGCAATTTGAAAATTATGTATCATGTTAAGATGAATTTAAGACAAGAAAATTTTCGTTCGATGATATATTATTAACTTTGTTGTGGACTCAATCAACAACAAATTTACGACTCCATTGGTATTTTATAAAGAAGGCTTAACCCGCGCCACTGTTTACAACTAACTTAACAAGTTCGAGCGTGGTCCTACCACAATCTCAGAGATAAGAGACGTTATATTATGCAGCTCATGATAAAGACTGACAAAAGAGTAGCCTATCAGCAGATTCAGGTAAGTTTAGGCATCGGCATATATCAAGTACAGAAAATCCTACATGAACATTAAGATGTCAATAAGCTTTGTGCTACGCTACAATATATTACCCGTGATTTGACCGAAGTTCAAAATCGTCGTCAGGCCGATTGGTATCGGTAAGTATTAGAAAAATACGACAGAGGTCACTCGGACGCCGTATTCGACATCACGAAGAGTTGATTACAATAGTGAAGTAATGATGGAATGCTAAAAAAACATGGTCGCCTCTTTCTTCGGACCGATGGTTATTATGCAACGATTATTGTGGAAAATAAAAGAATGATCACCGCAGACTAATATAACAGTAATTGTTTGCCAATTATTTTGAAAAAATTCTTAAATCTAAGCCCTCGCACTAGAATCATTCTTCGTTACGACAACGCCTCTGCAGACTCGGTCCGAAAAAGCTACGGAAATCTTTTACTACGTCGAGTGTTGAAATTATAGGTCAGGCGCCGTACAACCCCGATCTCGTACCGAGCCATTTACATTTATTCCCAAAAATAAAAGCAGAAGCGGTAGCTACCTACGAAAAAGCCGAAGAAGAGACGTCCGAAGAAGAGTGGGCTGACTGCATCTCTCAGTTGTTCTATTGAATGAAACGATACAAAGCGTATGACGAAGGTTGTTTTTAAAAAACAATAAATAACATATCTGGCAGCGGCGTGTTTCCAAATTACTCTCTGCAGCAACTATTTCGTGCGGTGACTACTTGGTAATATTAAATGATTAAACTCAAAGGAAAACTTCGCTATATTATTCATTGATGACTTTGATCTGTTTCTCAGACCTTATAGCAAATTAATTCCTTTTTTTAATTAGAAAATATTTACAGCAATTTTTATATCGAAGTGTAACACAGTTGAAAAGTTTTCGTGACCACCTTCCTCCTCCACCATCAGATCCTCCTGGTTACAACATGTAATGAAAGGTGTAAATTCGACAAGTCATTCGAGTTCAAAACTCGACAGGTTTACTGCTAGCCATTAGGAAGTTCTTATGTCCACCTGCCTCCTCCATCATCATATCTATTTGCCTTTGTCAGCACCATATTATTGTATTGTCATCAAAATTGTATAAGTTTGCAAAGTTTCAAACCGACAATTAAAAGTGGGTGAAACTGAGTTGTAAAGTTTACATACAGGGTTAGGAAATTACAAAACAAGCTAATCACATAGCATACAATCAGCCCTATGTTGTATATCATGTTACTTTATGAATAACTTAAACTTTACAGAATTATTAGCCTTTATGAAGACGTCGGTATATTGTATCATTATGAAACTTTTCTTTTGACAGCTACGTGCTTTGAAATGGTACATTGCTTCACTTAAAGTAAATTTTAGCTAGTAAGTAAAGTAGTTAAAACAGTTGATGTTGCGGCTGATTTTGAAGGTTATTTAAATATTTCTTTCGGTCATTTAGTAAGTTTAGCTTTACTCGTATAATTAATTAAGGAAACTGAACGGTAGAATGTATAATTTGTGTAGTTATCTTATAAAAATTATGTATTCAATTTAATACCAACAAACTTTTTTATATAACTTCATCTCATAAAAGTATTTTACATTTGCAGAAATGCTTGTGAATTCTACAACGTACTCGAGAATTGAGGGATGTCTCGGGTCCATGTACATCTCACAATACCACCGTAACAAGTACATCTACATTTGCCATTTGTCTTGAAATATCGGCGGGGCTATAGCCACTTTTGGAAAATGTGATCCAACACCTCAACAGTTAAACATTCACTGATCTTAAAAGGGCATACACGATATGAGCTACAAATTATGTCATGCAACTATAGTCTAATTGTTTTCAGTAAGCCAATGCCCTCACCGCCATCTTTATTAATGTAAATCAAAATAAATAAAAATTATTCCAGTATATCTTCCAAAGCAATAATATATATATATATATATATATATATATATATATATATATATATATATATGTATATATATATATGTGTATATATATATATATATATATGTATATATATATATATATATATATATATATATATATATATATATATATATATATATATATATATAATTATTATTTCTGCACCATATCGGTGTAAACAAAAACTAAAGTGACAATCAATGTAAAACGCAATCTTAGTCATGTCAGCATTCTTTTAAATGCAAAATTCAATAAACATCTTATTTTACATTATTACAATATAAAAGTATGGTAAAATTTTTAGAACCCTAAAGTATAATTTTGTAAATGTAAAATACTTTTATGAGATGAAGTTATATAAAAAAGTTTGTTGGTATTAAATTGAATACGTAATTTTTATAAGATAACTACACAAAGTATACATTCTACCGTTCAGTTTCCTTAATTAATTATACGAGTAAAGCTAAATTTACTAAATGACCGAAAGAAATATTTAAATAACCTTCAAAATCAGCCGCAACATCAACTGTTTTAACTACTTTACTTACTAGCTAAAATTTACTTTAAGTGAAGTGAATAGTTACGTACGATGTTACCCTAAAGTATAGTAGTTACGTACCTATTTAGAAACTCTAAATAGGTAAGTATAGATGTTACCCTAAAGTATAGTAGTTACGTACGATGTTACCCTAAAGTATAGTAGTTACGTACCTATTTAGAAACTCTAGTCGGCTGTTAGGACATCACAACATTATTGTTTTGTGTTGTCTTACAATGATAAAAACGGAAGTTAGATAAAAAAAACCCTCATGAACATCCTGCAAAGTACAATTAGAACTTGAGAATAAATGAACACATCTGAAGTCTAGGTTATCGTTTAAACAATGACAACGCAACAATTTTCTCTTGGGCACATTTAATCGATGGTATTGTAAAATATTATGTTACTATCCCTGGCGATGACGATCTCTGCCATAACTTTAGCGAATCAATATCGAGTTATTCAACTTTGCCAAAACAAACTCTCACGTACTGATCTTAACTTCTATTGTATATATTTGTTCAATACTACCTTTCCATAATTTAAACTGATTATCTTAGATACAATTATTGAATATCTTAGTACAATGAAATATATACTTGCTTGCATATTTGTGAATTAGTAATCTATCAATGGATCGATAAATAGAATATTAATATTTAATGCGGTGAAAGTACGTAAAGACGTATTTTACAAAAATTATAAAAAAAACATAATGCATATTGTATATTGTGAATTAATAATCTTACAATCGATCGATAAATAGAATATTAATATTTAATGCGGTGAAAGTACGTAAAGACGTATTTTACAAAAATTATAAAAAAAACATAATGCATATTGTATATTGTGAATTAATAATCTTACAATCGATCGATAAATAGAATATTAATATTTAATGCGGTGAAAGTACGTAAAGACGTATTTTACAAAAATTATAAAAAAAACATAATGCATATTGTATATTGTGAATTAATAATCTTACAATCGATCGATAAATAGAATATTAATATTTAATGCGGTGAAAGCACGTAAAGACGTATTTTACAAAAATTATAAAAAGAAACATAACTCACCCTGAGGAAACCCAACAGCCTCCAGGCCGTGATGCGTCAATCCGAAGGGACCTAATCCGCCCAAAGGTCCAGGTCCCATACCCATATGATGAGCGCCCGAATGATGCGCGTAGGGGCTCTGCGCAAGCGGCGAAGGTTGTTTCAGGTAATGAAAGTAGTGATGCAGTGGCGTCGTGGAATGGTGGGCCTGAGGCGCCGCAGGACCTGTCGATCCAGGTCCAGCTCCCGTAGCCGGGTTACTTAAAAGAGCCATGGTTCTCGGTCTCGGCTAGCACGGGACCTTCAGACGTTCGGAACCGATTCAAGTTTCACGTTGTCATATGCAACGTAAAAGCCGGTCATCAAAGCTAGTATTTTTACGGTCTTCCTAGCTCAATTTAGATATAAATATCTAATGTTTATAATTATTACATAATTAATATTTTTGTCTATTAAAGACTTCTTTATACAGATAATGATATTTCAAGCACTCGTATACATAATTTATTTATTGAAAAACAATTAGTCAAATTTATGATAGATGATTTAATTCAATTTATATTTTTAATCACACTAGTTTATTGCAACGCTTAATTTTAGTTAATTTCACGTCGATATAAACCTATCTAAATTATGTCTTTAATCACTTTTCAGTCACTTGATTTACATTTGCTGGACCATTTTACTTAGCCCTTTCTATTCACAAATTAGGACCATTTTTAATTAAGATGGACCAATTTATTTATTTATCAGGACTCAAAACTTTTGGGTAAATTTGTTAAATAAAAAAGGGTCATTTATCGTTGATAGATCTTTTACGATCTTTTTGTCGTGGTCTTAATGAGACGCTGGGTGATACTTATTTTCATTCTGGCTGTTCGGTGGTAGTAACCTGTAACAAAAACAAAAAAAAACTTTTTTAAATATCTTGTTTTACAATGGAGTACTGTTAATATTCACCGAAAGTGGCTCCGAATTATGGAAATAAGCAAAACTTTACTGCCAATATTTTTAGAAACGCAATACTGACAATATTTTTAGAAACATAATACTCTTAAAAATACTTTTTAAGCAGGTGACCAACTGCTTACGGTTGCAGGTAGCGAAATCAATAGTTTATAATTATCTACTCACAGTAGATAATCAAATGCAGTCTACTAATACTCAGAGGTATGATCGCATAGATATGGCAAGTAATCACTTTTCTTTTGAGGCTACCTTTGCCTTATATTTATAAAATTCATTGCATATTTATCCATATTTTTTCTGCCCTTAGCTTGAAAACGAGTAGAAAGATTTTGAAGTAATTTTCATTATCGTAAAGAGAAACATTATCCTATGACTGGATGGAGCGACAAGCGGTTACGTTTTTATGAAACACAAATTGAAGAGAGACTGCCCCGTTCGGGCGTTCCTTTTGATGAGCTTGCTTAAATCGGTAATTATGCCTTGAAGAATAATTCACCAGATATTAAACATATGAGTATTCAACTACAATGTTTACACCAACGTGGATGTCGTACACGTGTCTTTAAAAACTATTTTATTATCTTTTTTAATCTATATTAATTAATTAAGTGCATTATATTTGTTTGATAAAACTTAATTCGATACTTAAGTAATCTTCGTGGATCCTTTTTTATCGAAAATAGGTTAAGTGCGGAATAATACTTTCAACTAATATATGCTATTCGTTTTCGTGATAAATACTAATGTTTCTATACAGTAAAATCCGATTTTTATGATGATGGAGTTGCGTATATAGACAGTATGCATAAATTATCAACAACTAACAATATATAAATGAGTCAAATTGTATTTATTGTATCAAAATGAATGATTTTGATGTTTCGTTTCAGGTGTATCAGTTTTAAGTCCAATATAATAACTACGAAAAATAGAAATTTGGATATCTTTTTTTACGCAGATTCGCTAGATGTTTTGCTTTATCATTTCGAGATGCCTAATAATAACCAAATTTACAAAATGGTATCTGTCTACAGAGTCGACATATAGGCGTCCAACAGGAGCCATGGACCAAAAGTAGGTAAAGAAATAAACATGAAAGGTGCCGGCAAAAATTACATTCTCGGCAAAAAATGCCAAACATTTGCATTACGCATTCTTGTGAAACAAAATTCTCTCCATGCGCAGCGCTGACTGATAACCACTTCCCAGAAACATTTCATCTACGCATTATCCGCACGCAGCCGACGACATAATCACTTTCTTTTGACGCCTTCTCGCTTCGGTTATTTCGAAAGGTTCGGCTGGACTTATTCGGATCTCCAGACGGACGCTAATCCGCGAGGACTTTTAGCAAAGCGAGCCGTCCCCCGCCCACCCAAAACTATTAAAAAAATCCTTTAGACCCTTAACAATCACAATATTGTGCTCTGACGCGTCTACTTGCCCGACCTAAGATTGCTTTATTCATCTGTTCAATTAACATTTACCGAAAAGGTTATATTAAAAAAAAACGAGAGTAGAAAGAAAACGCTGAAGACCAAGAAAGACACAATAATTCATGTTGAAACATACCTAAAATAAGGGAAACATACCTAATAACAAGGCATACACCGTCCTAAAGACGCAACTTATTTTGATTACGTAAGAATCTCAATCAAAGAATATTAATAAAAACTGGTACGGCACATTAACTAAAAATAATTCTCTCTTAATAAAGTAAAATAGTACTAATATAAAGAAGAATATTAATAACTAATAATCTCTCTCTTTTCAATCATTTTATTTTTGAAAACACCGACAAGGGACAGAAAGAGTGAGCAGCAAGTGACAAAGGTATATATATATATATATATATATATATATATATATATATATATACACATATATATATACATATATATACATATACACATATATATATACATATATATACATATATACATATATATATACATATATACATATATACATATATATATATATATATATATATATATATATATATATATATATATATAGTTGATAAGGTAGTGTCATTAACAGGAATAATGATAATTCATACCTAAACAAGGATATGCCTCACTCCAGTTCCACAGAAATATACGATTGACTTTGCACTTGTTTAAATTATTACGTTTTAAACGTCCCCCCGACTGCGATATTTGGAGGAGAATGTGTCCTCTGTCAGCTCTCTCGCCGAACAGATATTCATCTTATATTAGTCAATCGAGTGTGCATTTGAATTCTTGTGTTAAACGTGGCCTTTTACTCGTTAGGATTTATTTTATTTTTTTGGCGTGTGTCTAATTCGCGGTAGAGTATGTCCAACTTGCACCTAGCTCATTGTTAGTCTCATTGTTTTCCTTTGTTACTATGGAGTAATTGCTTCTATTGAGTACATATCTATATATAAAGACCGACACCCATGAAAATCCATAAAATAAGTACGAACAATGAAGGCCGCCCTCCCTTGATTAGACTAGTACTCAACTTATAATTTACCAATCGCAATTTCAAATTACCTATCAACTCTGAACTGATACCTTTACCTACCCGAACCAACATAAGAATTGGTTCAATTTACCTATGCATGAAATCGGCGCGACATTAGCCGCCGTTACCCGGACGTATTGTAACCGAAAGTTAATAGACCTTCACCGAAAAAAACCTGCATTTTGCTATATTTTATCTTGGTTCTCTCAGTGCCCCATTCAAAACATATTTCAATTTTGAGGTCCCACAAATATAACGCTCTACTGAACGTATACAACATTCCCCGATTGAAACCCGGGCATTGTAGTGGTGACAGGCTGCACATAAGCGAAATTAGTACTAGATGTGGATCACAAGCCAGAATCTCGTTACCCTTTTTATAGATCTGCGGTCTCATTGATATACTTTCATTGTTCTCTCATAACAAGGAAGCGATCTAGGTTTTTGAAAATCTAGGTTTTTTGCAATATGATCGGTACCGCCATACCATTATTTACAGATACCCTCGTTTTATCTCATACAACTCTTTACATTTTGTATATTTTTTTCCATACCTGCACCATTAATTAATTGGACTGTTTGTTTGACCCTGTCCATTTTTGGAATTCCAATTATGGACAGGGTCAAACAAAGCCGTACAAAAGTCATGCCAAACATTAGGTAAGATCGGTTTGATGACGTAAATCTGATAATATAAAATAATTTTATTTTGAAAATGGATTTGATTAAAAATGCGCCAAAATAAACATTCGTCACTTTCAGCTATTTGTCTCACCTTGTCCAAGTTCTGATAATAGAGATAAATCGATTGAAATTACCAACCAGAATGACAAGAAATAAAAAATACACCGTATATGCATTACGTATATATAAAAGCTTGTTATAAACCCCAAATTATTCAAATAAAAATTATGCTACAATTGCATTACATAATTAATATTAAAACCACTTCCTTTTCCTCCTATCCCTGTAATTTCTACTATCCCGTCGAGTCAAATCCGTCAAAACACACGACCGTATGTGCAAATATGCAACGATCCATTGTCGAAAAATAAAGAGGGATGTAAGGACATGTTTACATTGGCCTTTCGTCACGTATTTTTTTATACTGGCACCATTGTTGAGGCGTATAATGTGTCGGTAAATGATTATTAGTTAGGATGGGGTGTGACTATGTCGAGCAGGGGTTGTCAAGTTCCTTTGTAACAATTGCGGAAAATAACATATCAGATTTGATATAAACGTCATCACATTTTTCTCATTACGTTACCTTAAAACTGACAATACGTATGTATATATAAATATATATATATATACACACACATATATATATATATATATATATATATATATATGTATATATATATATATATATATATATATGGCATTTATACAGGTGTATAAATGCTGTAGCAAAGTTTCTTGCGACAATCAAACAATATGAAAAAGAAGATAACAAAAATAAAGTGTGATGTCCGTCAAGAACAGCGACCTGCAAATATTTCCGTACGTATGCAAATACAATACTGATTGTGGATACAAATACTGTAGGTATAGGGTAATATAACAACGCTGTACAGAATAAAATTCAACAGTCCGTAACAAGATCCCGTTTCAATTTTAGCATTTAAAATAGATTTCTGTGAACTTAAATTTACTCACATATGGAATAAAATCCCTATTTAAGGAGATACCTAACGTTTTATGTGTTTCCATAAAGAGAATGTGATAGCAATGAAAGCAAAACGTAAAAGAAGAAAGTCATATCGAAATGCATCTACTCCTCCGCGCTTTGTCATATATCAATGGCAAAAAAATGCTGATCCGGTCACTTCTTTTCAAAATTATGAATTCTTTTGAACACTGTGTTCCATAAATCATTAATGATATATCAAATTTTGTAACGAAGGATTTTTGACAAAGCAAATAACTAATTAACAGAGGTATTTAGCGGAAATAAAAATTTCCAGCACGCCAGAATAAAATATTTGATTCAAGCATCTAAAAGACATTTATTAAACAATATACGGGTCAAAAAACCGAAAAGCTCCAAAAAATATCATTTTTTAGACAATTCGCGCCAAGTAATTTTATATTTTAAAGAAATATGCTGAAAAAACGCCATAAAATTGTTCACCTAATAGTAAGCTAAAAATTGGCAAAAGCAATTTAGTGTTTCTCAACATTGGCAAGTTTAAAAAGATACACAACACACTTAAATTTAAGCTTGGCATTGATAGCCATTGCCAAGTTGCTTCCCAGAATCTAAGAAGTGACTAGTAACCCCTGGGCTACGCCATTGGCACTACCTGAGTACGCTTCACAGCATTTAGCTTTGCCGCCGCTCGCTGTTGTAATGCGTAACAGCAAATGAGATATGTCTCCGAGTGTGTTCGCTTTGCGCTCAATGTTTATTGTTATTTTGAAATAAGATATTGGTTTGCATTCACATTTCTAAACAAACACATCGCTCACGTACCTGTCACCTATTTTATATCGGCAAGGTTTCGTTTTTTTAAATGTTTCACTGACTATGTAGTTAGCTTAGATATATAGGTAATTTCGTTTACGTAAAGCACTAACGGAGGATTGGCTACTTGTACAAATACGTCACAGTAACTTTAAATAGTCCGCAATTGACAAAATAATTTCGATTGAACCCAGATAGCATACGCAAACTGATCGCATGACTTTACTATTGCCCTGAAATAATTAAGACTTCCAGGTATTAATTTTAACAACGTCTCAACATCGATACAAAGTGATTTTAAATAAATATTGACAAATGAAAAAAGAACTATGTGGGGAAGAAAATGGTTTTAAGAGTTTTGAAATTTTATGTACTAATTATCAATCTTTCCTGAAAAAAAAGAATAATGAGAAAGTAGGCTACATGCTAAATAGGATTCATTGACCGAAAATATGATAAAGTTTTTTCGATAGAGTTGATAACTGAAATAACCTCAGTTTTCAAAACATAATTTGTCGTTTTGACGCCATTTTTACACCCGTGTTATTGAAATCTATACTAAAATAAAGGCTTTATTAATGTGCAGCGGCTGAATTAAACGTTTTTCAAATTATGAATTGATTATCGATATATTAAGAAAAACGTATTTTCAATACTTTTGCGTTTAAATATTACCGCCATAACTGACTCCTTATTGAGCGAGAAACTTCCATACTCATCATTCGCCCGCGAGACTTTGAAGAGGGAGGTTGTATTGCAGCATGCAGTAAGAAAACATCGTAAACAGCATTTGGTGATCTTGGTGATATTTTCAGAGTAGAGCTGTCCACTAAATGGAAATTCTCCAAGATCAAACAGAGATCTCAAAATAGCAGGACAGCTAAAGATATGATCCGGGTTGAGGGGGACGTTACAGAAAATGTTCTAATAAAGCCTACTTGTAATATCAAAAGGCCCGGGCCTTGCAAATGTTATGCTCTCTCAAATACTAGTGTAGCATGCAAATGTTATGCTCTCTCAAATACTAGTGTAGCATGCAAATGTTATGGTCTCTCAAATACTAGTGTAGCATGCAAATGTTATGCTCTATCAAATACTAGTGTAGCATGCAAATGTTATGCTCTCTCAAATACTAGTGTAGCATGCAAATGTTATGCTCTCTCAAATACTAGTGTAGCATGCAAATGTTATGCTCTCTCAAATACTAGTGTAGCATGCAAATGTTATGCTCACTCAAATGCTAGTGTAGCATGCAAATATTATGCTCACTCAAATGCTAGTGTAGCATGCAAATGTTATGCTCTCTCAAATACTAGTGTAGCATGCAAATGTTATGCTCACTCAAATACTAGTGTAGCATGCAAATGTTATGCTCACTCAAATACTAGTGTAGCATGCAAATGTTATGCTCACTCAAATGCTAGTGTAGCATGCAAATGTTATGCTCACTCAAATGCTAGTGTAGCATGCAAATGTTATGCTCTCGCAATCAATATCAACATCGCGCCAGAATTATTGATATTTATACCGCTTCTTCAGGGCCAGAAAACCTAGATAAATCCTAATTAATAAACGATAGACACTTGTTGCAAAGAAGACGAATTTACCTATAAAAACAGCTTTTCTGAAATCAATTCAGACTCCAAATTTTGAAACTGTTTATTCTAAACAAAAACGTATAACTTTATATTACATTGGCCAATAGACAACTAAAGTTTTATTTCATGCTCTTAAAGATAAAACTAAAAAGATTAAGAAATATAAAAAAGGAAAAACGTAGAATTCTGATACTAAGACGAAAATGATCAAAAAGCAGCTAAAAGCCTAATAATAAGACGAAAAGGCCAAAATGCAGCTAAAAAGTTGGAATCTAATCGAAGGAAAGACAATTAGCGAGAATATAAAAAAGGAAAGAGTGAGGTGAGGTACTGCTAAGGTTACTAGACAGAACACATAGAGTGCCAAACTTGAAATTATGAAGAATGTACGGGTTTAGCGAGAGATTATGATGATTTCTTGTGTCCTAACCGCGAGCAAGAATTTATGCGGAAGATAATTCGTCGATTTTTGTGATGAAGATAAATCGGTTTCCTTGGTCTGATTTAGTTATTTTTTATAGAAGTTGATTCTTGTCTTAAGGCAAAAGAGCATAATTAGTTTCATTGTTAAAAAGTGTTTTTCTAATAGTCCGTATAAGACCTACGGCAAATTGTGATTAAAAATGAATGACTGATTCTAATTCATTTGTCAATTTATTTGTTACAGATTAGTTAGCCACAACAGAGCAAAAAAAATTTCATTTTAATTTTATGGGTTTTTTTTCCGTAAAATTTTCCGTCTTAACAGATTTAAGAAGACCCATAACCCAATTTGGCTAAATTATTGTGCTAAGAATTTGAATGTATATTTAAACTAAAACTTCTGAATACTCATTTGGCAATAATTATAAAATTCGATTTTATTTAATCCACATAGTTATGTGATAGGCCTTATGAAATATTAATAATACCAATAATTGAGGTTTTTAAAATGTGCGATTTTAATATGACGCAACAAAGTGTTATTTTCCTTCTATTTTAAAACCATAACTAAACAATGTTTTCCACGCTGATGGTAGTTTTCATTGATTACGCAATTCCCAGATTTTACGAACATATTGTAAAAAATAGAATATTTAAAAAAAATATTCGACATGCAAAAAAGACTTTGATACGGTTTTCTTGTAGGTGTAGATAGACACATATGGTTTTATTAACAATGTAAATTATTACTATTTTATTCCATATATATAATCCACAAATATGGAAATAAATAAATTACTAAATATACACATACCTCTTCGTGGATAGGTTTTATAATTCTCTTTACTCAGTGAAAATTTGTTTGAAAAACCCTTTTCAAAACGTACTCACATAAACTTCTTACCATCCTCCGAGTGTGAAAATCTATTTATCGCGATTGCGGAGTTATAGTCCTATATACCTTTATAAAATTGACTGTATTCTACAGAGTCGACAACAGCAGTCGTCCGACTCGCTTAGCTCGGAGTGGCTCGACGCGGCTCCACCCCAACCGCTGTAGCCACGCCTGCTTTCAATTTTTTTCTGGCGTCTGCCACTTACTACTATGTGTCGCATTTATTATAAATAAATTCAGCTCATTTCTCGATCGATTTCTGCAAGAAAAAGAGCAAAAGTGCACGACAAAACAAAAGTGGCCAACAGTCCAAGGCGTGAATACTAATTTTAGCTTTGGGTTTGTGAGGCCTTTTCAGTAGCTTTCAAATAAAAAAAGAACTGATTCAAGTCTAATTAATTTTATTTCTCAGTATAATTTCTTTTCAACTCGACGATGTCTTCTGCCTTTATTAACGAATCCAAAAAATGTATTGCACTTAAACATGTCCAAACGCAACTAAAAATCATTAGGCGATATCGTTTTTGGTCGTCTGTCAAAAAGGGTAGGCCGACCATCTTCCTAATAACTTTTTCCAACCCAATTGTTCAACCAAGATTTAAAAATCATTCGGGGTGTTCACAATGTAAACTATTTAACAAATCATGTTTCGACGGTCATTCAAAGCAATATGACGCACTTCATTGATCATTTCTTCATTAATGACCTCTATCGTATGTCGGCACTTTGCGTCACTTATGCTGATTCGACCCCAAATATATTCATTAAACCACTTGTGAACACATTTCTTTGAGACGAAATCCGCATCAGACTTCCTTAGTATTTTTTTCAATTATTAATGATTTTTTCCGCATAAAAATAATGCTTAATCAGCACACGAAATTCACTTTTTTCCATTGTAACACTGCACCTCCTCTGCACCTTATTTCACACTGAATAATAATTGCTGTCCATCTTATCAAATTTTATGGGTAATCTTACAAATACCTAATGCAGTATTAAAAAAAATTGTGAATAGTGAACATGATATCTTTTAAGTCACTCATTTATAAAAACATCCATGTATTTAGAAAAATAAAATATTATCTGCAACAATCTCTATAATTCAAATCGATACATATATCGGCCAGCAAATGCATGATCTGATGCAGTGTGTACATGCGAGTGAAGACGAAGAAGAATAGACGAAGATGTAAGGAATTTTCTAAATAGCGCGCTTGGGCCCACACAGACCATGTTCTGCACCAATTTTAAACAAACCACTACATTTTTGCATACTTTTAACGGGCAAGAGTCCTCGGCTAAATTAAAACCATGGCGATCACTGACAGGAAAGGCGCTTCCTGTCATTTCGCAAGTATAATATAAATATTTTTATTTGCAATTTGTACCTGTTTTTTTATTTTTCAAGCTTTTTGTTTTTATTTACTTTAAATAGGTGAAAGTCTTCAATTAAACAGCCCTGAAGCTTTTTATATACTTACCAATAAATAAAAAGATTCATAACTATTTAAAATGTCAAAATTTTGAACACAAAATGTCGTAGTAGTACCATATAAAATTGTTAGAAATAAATATAGCTTTTAGTAATGGCTAATTATGTATCGCATTAACGTTAATAGGTTTTTCTCAAAAATAAAGAAACAAAAAATTTTTTTGCTAAGTGTAAAATTTACGTAATAAAAAAAGGTAAACTGAACCCTTTAGAAACCAAACCGGGGTTGGTTCGATAAGGGCGCACTCTATGCGGCCCTGTTAGCGCACAACGGCTTCGCGTAACCGTAACGCAGCGTGATGGATGTGCGTCACTCATATCATAGTGACCGCTAGCTCGAGGTGCCAATATAGTTATTTCGTTCAATCATACAAGTAGATCACTATACTAAGGAAATATGAACTGAGATAACTAAACATGTTGACACAAACGTCCTCCGTCCTGCCGAGGGCGCTTATTTCGTGGAACAAGGTTCCGCCAAGATTTAGGTAAAACTAAAACATTCATCTCTATTAAGTGAAATTTATATTTATCGCATATAATACGCTAACAAAATAATTACGCTCTTTGCCGGAACTAATATAAACTTCCAATAATGTCATTAATTATATATAGTGCAATAACCTCCGCAAAATCTTAATAAATTTATTTCTCAAACGTGCATAAAAATACTAATGGTTGCCAAAGTTTTCTGTACCTAATGTCATCATAAAATGAGGTATGTTATGATATCAACGTTTAACGTTTTGCAATCTTATCAGCGTTCAAGGCCTCATACATTTACGTCAAACTTTTAAAAAGATATGTGTACCGTTTAGCCATAATCGTAAAAAATAATCTAATATCGAAACTCATAACGCATCAAATTCAATACAGCGTTAACATTCGTAAGGAATGTATGCAAAAAACTGATCGTTACTTAAATATTTGCATTATTGGATAGGGTATTTACTGAACTTTGATATATAATACACAGAAAAAAGTTGTTAAATCCCTTATTGAAAAAATTCAAGAAAAAATATGTCTACAAAAATTCGCTTTGCCCGAATAAAGAACCTAAGGGAATACCTTTAGGGAATTTACCTCTTTGGGCAAAGTAGGTAAATTCTCTAAATATCACAAGATATAATCATAGTTGACAGAACAAACATCATAACCTTAATATTGTTCAACAAAAATAACAATTACGTGAGATTACCATCTTTTATAACATTTAAAATGTCGACTTCTCTCTCACTTGAAAGATAAAATAATATTTCAGAACAATCATATTAATATAAATGTATTGGGTTAATTTTTATGTATTTATCAAATTTTAATAGCACTTTAAATGGGTACTTTTTAGTTCCGTACTTGAGCGACTTCTGTCAGGTAATTGTTGAATAATTTCTTATCCGCTTCACGTAAAAACACATTTTTGAAATGGCACATCTGATGGCGCGTTCGGATGGGAGTTAAAGCGTTTTGATGGCACGTCACGTCTTGCCACTCGGCCAACTTCGCGTCTTGTCGGTTCTTTACGATTTAATTCGGCCAGCTTCGCGTCTTACCGACTCTTTCCGACTTAACGCTTCCCTTTCTACTACACTACACACACGCTACTCTACATTTTTATTAGTTTATCAACGAAGTTTCTTAATTAGTAACGTTACAATCAGTGTATTGATTAAACTAGCATAAAAACATCAAAAGCGTTTATTAATTTAAAATATGAGTTACAGTGGTAGTGAAAAAAAACGAGTGTGATTTAGACCACACGACTGAAGTAAAACTTCAAATCCACAAAATATGAAGTTTAAAATGAATTTACAAGTTTATTCACTTTATACGTAGAATATTTAATGTATTGAACAAAATAATAATTCATAAAATTGTTCAAGAACGAAATGAAATTACCAAATAATCAAAAAATCACCGTTCGCGTAACGCTAGCAAACTCGCATATATATATATATATATATATATATATATATATATATATATATTTCATGCACTGGCGGCTATGAGAGGAAGAGAGAAAGAAAATGTGCGCGCGCACTGCTCTCTCTTGCTCCTACAATGTTATACAGACAATAGGCTTGCACTGTGTCTTAGATATACGAAACAATTGGCTATGAGAGAAAGAAAATGTGTGCTCGCACCCCTCTCTCTTGTCCCTACAGTAATATACGAAACGTAATTCTCTCTCTTTCTGTCTTCACTAACTTATATCTACCTCTCAACCTCCGTTCGCCTCGCCCGATCACATTTCGTAACGCTCTCGTCACGCATTCACCAGCTTACTCCCCAAGTCAAGCGTGGGTGAAGAAGTTTTACTTCAAAAAAATTTAGATGTTTCATATTTGCTAGACGTGCCATGACGGCTCATTTTGTTTTATTAAAAATAACTACAAAACCATATTGACACAAATATTGCATTTTTAAGATTTTGAAGTAAAATGGTGATGAAATTAAAAATACGTACAGCAATAGAGATTTCGGCTAATAAAACGAGATTCATCTTTTAATTGTTCAACAAAACCAATAAATGTTGATTTCACTTCATCCTCATATCACAAGGCTGCAACGACAGAGATCGACAGATCAAAACTAGTTGACGCTCAGATATTCTGTGAATAGACACATTTTGGCACTAATAATTCATACGTGGATGTACGAACGCTTACACCATTTGGGTTACCTCCCCTTGCGACTAAACGTACCATACCCAGCTTCGCAACAAAATGCATCGCTTACAACCCACCGTCTCTTTGCCTACCAAATCCTTTCCGATCTCCGACAATCGCACGCATTCACTGTTTCAAAAGAAGTTTCACAATTAACTACTTTAAATCCCCCTTTCAAATCCACTTTCTCAGAACTCGCAATATTTCAAGGAAACCGTCATGTTATCGTACCGGCATCGGATATAGTTCTGTAGCTAACCACACGGAAACCGATATGGAATTGATTATGTACTGATATTTTTTTAAATAAAACTGATCAATGAAAAAACATGCCATTTTTAAAACTTCCAGACGTAACATAAATGTTACTTTGTGCAATTTTCTAAGAAAACAAATCAATAGACAGTTACCTACTTAGCCATTTAATTCAGATGAAAACTCACCATTTTCTGTTTTCAACCAAACTTCTCCTATTTTAGATTTTGCCCAACCCTGAAGAATCTTGTTCGTTTTGATGTTATTCTAAGATTCTTGAGATCAAAAATATTACGCTATGTACCAAATATTTTATCGAAAAGAATTTTGTCCTTCGCTCATAATAACTGTCTACAAACTAATTGAATTTCCATACAAACATAAAAGCTTAAAAGCTAAAATAACTATAAGACGTAGTATATATAGTGTCACACACTGACATACACCCACACTATGCTGCCGCTACAATCTTTACAACAGATATATCTGAGTAAGTTCTTATACAAAATAAAAAATATAAAATTATAAATACATAGCTCAGTGGAGACAAAAGGGAAAAAACCTCAATGCTGGAATTTGATACCAGCACGGTGAACAAAAAAATGTAATGAGTTAAGAAAAAAGAAGGTAAATCCAAAAATGTCGTTGGTAAATCCAGAAGACACGAAGCTTGAGGGCAAAGTGGAAGAAGTCTAATGTAATAGCAAGCTTTGAACCTGGTAAATTGTTTACACTTAGTAGATATTTTAAAATTCCAAATTTCTAAAAATAAATTTGCGTCTCAATAAAAACTCTACTAAGCGGGTATTTCGCAGCGCGTAAATCAGCTCAATAATTGGGATCTGTCTTATTCTACTATAGCATTTTCTTGGGCTTCGGCCAACGATTAGGCATCGTATGTTCGTAGTTCTAGTTAATTTAAAACAATTTAGAACCACATTATTAACTCTCATGAACTTCCGTGAAAATCATGTAAAACAACAAACGAGACTTTGTCCCGATATTCAAGTTTTTCTAACAATCTTTAATAATTTTCTTATTTTTACTATTATGTACGCTATTTTCCAAAGTTTAAAGTTTTACTTACATTGGTGGTAATTATTAGGTTTTGATAATCTTTCAGGGGAACTGGAAACCGAAGACGAGTTTGGAAACCCAATAAACCCGTCTGCATTGTTTGGATATCACTAATTACAATTGTACATCTAATAAAGGCAGTCAAAAGCTGCGCGCTTGGAGGGTTTTGGAGAAGTTTGAAATTACGAAGCGAATAATGTGATTTTTATTTATTAAAAACTAAAAAAACACGTAAAGTAGTATGAACTGATTGTGGTTAAATTGAAAAATAGATGTACCATACTTTCTGCCTTCCTATAATGACCGACTCTGCAAACGCCCTAGGCAGTTACGATCCGATATTAACCATTCCATAAAACCTCACTAAACATCAAAGCTACTATGCAACTTTATACTCAGCATAAACTATATAATACCTACATACCTATCTAGTTAACTATACCATATGAGCGTATGCCCAGGCATATAACGTCCAAACCCTAACAGCTAACTCACCACGACGTAAAACGTTGCTAACCCGTAGTTAAAGCAATTTCTACAGGGTAGGCAACGATGGCGAAGGTGCGCGCGACCTGTTTAAGCGTGTGTCGTTCGCCGCCGGTCGGATTAACCCAGGCTAAGCTCCTGACGTGTGGCAAAGATTCAAGTCGCTGTATGGGATAGTCACTGTTTACTTGCTGACGTCAAAAGGAAGCGTGGCTGTGGGTAGATGAGCGTGACCGTGGATCGGAAAAATATAAATTATAGACATGCTCCCTGTAGATTTATAGATTACGCACATAATAATTAACAAATAAGCATGGAGCAACCATCACAACTGTGATAGAACAAATTATTTTCGAATATAAACAATCTTTATTACAATTGGCGTGTAGCTATTAAAATCAAAGCTATCACGCTTGGAAAAAATTTATCCGGTTGTCAATATGCTTATATTTAGTTTAGTACCAACTTAACTTTACTGATGGGTGATTATGATACACAACGCTACGTCAAAGGGAGATTTAGTGAGGGTGCAAGAACTGATAAACACATAACGTTCGCGACTGGGTTTTTATGCTCCGAAAAGTTTCTGTTTGATTATTTATTAATAAATACGTAAGTAATTAAGGTTAGAATAGCAAAATTAGTTAGGTACTTGATATGTTTAAATCAAACATAATTTATAGCAATTCGCCTTTGTTTTAATCAATTCCTTCATTTTTTGGATAATCAGTAATTTTATGAGTGGAGCATCCATAGCAGTAGCGGTCTCATCTAAAGGGCTATGAGACAGTTCCCTCCTATTTAAATTTAAAAAATGAACAACTATTTCCATTTTTTTATTCAACCATACGTAAATGTAAAAACAAATTTTATTTATTTTTTTAATTCCATGGTTAAAGTCTTTCGGATAAAATTAAACTGACCAAAAACACGTATTTAAAACGTAAATGATAAAATACTTTTAAAATGCAAATTTAAATTATAAACAAATAACGCAATGAACACCATACGTATATGTACGAGTAGATATCTTACGTACGTAGATATATCATTCTCTACACTCTAGTGGGCTACGTTAAACATTGGTGAGGTCCTCTATACAAAATATTTAAAAGATAGTTTCATTGATGAACAGTACATTTTAATACAACAAAAAACGAGTGTGCTTTAGACCACACGACTGAAGTAAAACTTCAAATTCACAAAATATGAACTTTAAAATGAATTTACAATTTTATTCACTTTAAACGTAGAATATTTAATGTATTGAACAAAATAATAATTTATAAAATTGTTCAAGAACGAAATGAAATTACAAAATAATAAAAAAATCACCGTTCGCGTAACGCTAGCAAACTCGTATATATATATATATATATATATATATATATATATATATATATATATATATTTCATGCACTGGCTATGAGAGGAAGAGAGAAAGAAAATGTGCGCGCGCACGGCTCTCTCTTACTCCTACAGTGTGATACAGACAGTAGGCTTGCACTGTGTCTTAGATATACGAAACATAACTGGCTATGAGAGAAAGAGAGAAAGAAAATGTGTGCTCGCACCTCTCTCTCTTGTCCCTGCAGTAATATACGAAACGTAACTCTATCTCTTTCTGTCTTCACTAACTTATATCTCCCTCTCAACTTCCGTTCGCCTCGCCCGATCACACTTTTCGTAACACTCTCGTCACGCATTCACTAGTTTACTCTCCAAGTCAAGCGTGCGTAAAGAAGTTTTACTTCGCGTTCGTAATAGATATTTTTGCGAGTGTGTTTTTTCTACGTTTAAAAACTATTATTATAATACCAACATTATTATAATAATTAAACTAAATATTTTCTGTTGAAATTATATTACGCAAAACTGTATGTAACTGTGTTTAAGTTAATTAAATGAAATGTAATTGATGCTAAATGAAAAATTATGTAACTCGAATAGTTAAGCACACATTAAAGCGATGACAACTTCCGAATAGCCGGCGCGACACAGTGGGCAAAAGACAAAGAATGCAATCTGTCTCGCTTTCTCCCACACGACTCGGGCGCACGCTCGTTCTAATGGTTAATGTGTGGCCATTTATCAAAATATGATTTATGGAATTCAATTTAAAGTATTAAAAGCTATGAAGTCTTGACGCTTTATAGAAAAGTGGTCTCAAAGAATTTGAGGCCTCCTCGACGATCAAAATTGTTCAGTGAAATATATATGTTTTAAGCGTCGTTTTAAAATATTTATAACAACAACTCTGGTATTTGTGGTTGCGACGAAGTAAAAGCTTCCGTGTTTCCTTTGTTTAATTTATTTTAGTTCTGATATATACTTACTGATCTCAAACACATTTTTTCTTTTTGTTTTGCCCTTTTATAATTTGTAATTCTCGAAAGAATTTTAAAGAAATTTTCATTATTATTTTTAGCCTCTAATAAAACAGGCCGTATCTAGTACCTGTATGTCACTAAAATGTTTTTTGTTACTTCGCTACAATTTACTTTAATTGTGGTTTTATTGATCGTTAGCTCAGTGTTCTTCTTATATTATTCTATTTAGCGTAAAGGGTACCTATATAAAGCGGGTAACTACCTGTATTGTATTGTGTAAAATAGGTTATAAAAAAATGCTACTCTTTTAAGTTACGTTAGAATGATGAAATGTCACTAATGTTGTTTGGATTTGTGGTTGCGACGAAGTAAAGGCTTTCGTGTTTTCTTTGTTTAATTTATTTTAGTTCTGATAGTTTTATTCATTTTACAGGTTCTTTGACATATTTTTATTAGCTGCGATTTTCAAACCACGGCGGTTTTCAAACCATTTTTATTTTGCTTTGATAATTGTGTCTTCATTTTCCCACAATATCGGCGAGGGGTTGAGGGGTAATGTTGTTCGCGTCCGTAGGAGCTACCTAACCATAACCCTACACGTGCCCCTCGGGTGGTGCCAATTGAACAACAAACGCCGAGTCGTAGGCGGCGGTCAACTAACCTACTAAGCAAGCCTAACAGCTTCTTATGTTGGAGGTAGGAAATGATCTCCACACCCGTAATCTTGTGGTCATGTCTCGCAAGAACGGAGACCTGGGCTTGGTCGCCTGGGTCGCGAGGAAGACAACCTCTTAACCTGAAAAAATAACCCTAATCCTAAGGTGTGACCGTGCCGATAGGATGAATGGCTGCAGGTAGTCAGTCTCTAGCGCAAACCTCGATGAAACTGGCTCACATCGTTGAAAAGTGCCCTCTCACAGGAATGGGCGTTAC
This sequence comes from Druceiella hillmani, assembly GCA_039881145.1. Classification (NCBI taxonomy): domain Eukaryota; kingdom Metazoa; phylum Arthropoda; class Insecta; order Lepidoptera; family Hepialidae; genus Druceiella; species Druceiella hillmani. The sequence continues at coordinate 27,544,027 of JAYKKI010000013.1, read as the reverse complement.
CCTGTGAGTGACCTATTATATCGACCCTACTCGTGGGAACAATATGAATTCCAAACAAGAAACAATATCACAACCACAACAGAAATTACTTAAACAACAAGTACTTCATCAAAGCTACTTCTCTAGGCAAAGATCATCATCCCTCTCTGATATAAGCAGAGGACAGTCAACAACTTCAAAAAAACAACCTGAATCAGACCTGTTGCCTGTTGAAACTACAGCAATTAAAGATATCTCTCAACATCCTGCCCCACCCATATGGCAACATGTACCACTTCCTCGTGGCAATAAGAAGAGGAAAATGTACGATTCTCCACCACCGTCTAATGGAATTGTAAATAAGAACCGGTTTAGCAACTTACCGCTTGATCCAAATGATGACATTGCCCTTTCAAAAACTCAGAAACCCAATAAACCACCACCAATAGTTCTGAGTGGTATAGAAGACGTCAACGAGTTAATAAAACTAATTGAAACTGTTAGCCAAAAAGATAATTATAAGCTCAAAATGATTACCAAAAATATCCTTCACGTGCTAATGAAAACTCCAGAAGAATATAAGAAAATTATCAATCTCCTCAGAGATAACGGGCTTATAGGGTATACTTTTACGCCTAAGGACTCCAAATGCTACCGAATTGTCATTAAGAACTTGCATCACCTCACACCTCATGAAGCTATTGTTGAGGCAGTTCAAGCGACCAACAGCAAAGTCAGAGGTGAAATAATTAATGCACGATACGGCCCCGAAAAGAAACCGACTTCAACGTTCTTCGTCAATATCGAGCCTAGCATTAACAATCCTGACGTTAAAAACATTGCATTTATCGCACAGCAAAAAATTAAGATTGAGGATCCACGGAAATCAAAGTTCATTGTACAATGCCAACGCTGTCAACAATATGGTCATACCAAAAATAACTGCATGAGACCATTTAGATGCGTGAAATGCGGTGAAGACCATAAAACCTCAGAGTGCAAAAAGAATAGGACAACTCCAGCCAAGTGTGCTTTATGCTGCTGCGACCACCCTGCTAATTATAAAGGATGCCAAATATACAAAGAAATACTAGCTCGAAGGACCAAGAATCTCGCCTCTCGCGCTAGACTACCCTCTCAAACACCTGTTATCAACATACCAACTACCACCAACTTTGACACTAAGGGTCATAGTAACACCCACAAAACTTATGCCGATATTGCCAAAGGTAGGCAACCAACAACACAGCAATCTACTCACCAACAATCTAATAAATTAGAAGATATACTTGCCAAACAAAGTGAGAAAATGGATCTCTTAATTCAACAAATAGGCTCCCTACTGGGACTTATAACTACCCTGATATCTAATCTGACAAAATGACTTCTCTACACATCGCCACGTGGAACATAAACGGACTTGCTCCCAACACTAAAGAACTTGAGATGTTTTTGAGAACCAATAAGCTTGACGCCTGCCTTATATCAGAATCTCACACTACATCAAGATCACGCATATGCATTCGTGGATTCTGCGTTTACACAACTTCACACCCCGAAGGGGAAGCTCATGGTGGTGCGGCAATAGTAATTAAGGAGAACATTAAGCATTGCCTACTCGAGTCTTGGGAAACCAAGTACCTGCAAGCTACAACTGTACGGATCGATGATCGTGCCGGACCCCTCATCCTCTCAGCAATATACTGTCCACCGCGTCACACCATTAAGGAGAATATGTTTACGGAGTTTTTCAAAGCTTTAGGAAACCGATTCATAGCCGGTGGTGATTGGAACGCTAAGCACACACATTGGGGATCTAGGTTAACAACTACGAGAGGTAGAGAATTAAAATGTAGTACTGAGATCAACAATCTAGCGACTATTTCAACCGGAGAACCTACATATTGGCCTACAGATACCGAGAGAACTCCTGATCTTATAGACTTTTTTATCACAAAAGGCATTTGTCATCAAAATCTCCTAATCGAGTCAAACCTAGATGGATCTTCTGATCACACACCAATACTTCTTACTGTAAGCCCTATTGCGATACCCCGTGATACCCATAGCTCCTATCTAACTAACGCTAAAACCGATTGGAATGGTTTCCGAGAATATCTCGACGAAAATATCACTCTCAAACTTCCGTTAAAAACTGCTGAAGATGTAGACGATGCATGTCTATACATTACAAACCTGATCCAAGTGGCAGCGTGGACAAGCACACCCACACTGAAGCATTCATTTGCGAATACACCGCTCCCGTTTGAAATCCGTCAAAAAATTTATGAAAAACGCCGCCTTCGTAGAGTTTGGCAACTTTCCCGTAACAGCGAAGACAAAACGCGACTGAACAAAGCAATAAAAGAGCTAAAGATTCTTCTTGCTGATGTCACTAACGCTGCAGTTAAACAAAGACTGGAAAAGATGTCACCCAATGGCCATGGGACCCATTCTTTATGGAAAGCTACCAGGAATATGCCACAGCCCCAACAATGTTCACCGCCAATCTGGAATGGCAATACATGGGCACGGACAGACCCAGAAAAAGCTGAGACCTTCGCCGGTTATCTTGCTAATGTTTTTAAAGGATCTGACAACCCTGAGGACCCTGAAATAGATCTGATACTAAATCAGGACCTGCAGCTGTGTCTGCCGATAAGACCTACTTCCCCAAAGGAGCTGTCCAAAGAAATAGCCAGCTTGGACTCGAAGAAAGCTCCAGGATTTGACCTGATCACCCCGAAGGTACTCAAAGAGCTTCCTAGAAAATGTATTGTCTTCCTGGTAACCCTCGTTAATGCAACCTTAAGAACAAAACATGTCCCTGCTATTTGGAAAATATCCGAGGTAGTTATGATCCATAAACCCGGTAAACCAGTCAACGATGCATCCTCACACCGTCCTGTCAGCTTAACTCCAGTTCTAAGCAAATTGTGGGAAAAAATAATCCTTACTAGGATACATGCATACCTAGATATCAATCACGTCATACCAGATCATCAGTTCGGGTTTCGCAAGCAACATTCGACCCTAGAACAAGTACACAGAGTCTATCGTACTATACGAGACTGTTTGGAAAGGAAAGAATATTGTTCTGCTGCTTTCCTGGACATCCAACAGGCATTCGATCGGGTCTGGCACAAAGGGTTACTATGCAAAATAAAGCAAGCACTTCCACACTCTTTCTACCCCTTGATGGATTCTTACCTTAGAGACAGAATGTTTCGAGTAAAACACCGTGACGCCAGGTCTTCCTTGTATAGTTGCCACGCAGGAGTACCCCAGGGATCGGTACTCGGTCCGGTGCTTTACAACATCTTCACGAATGACTTACCCCAAACACCTAATATTACAGTAGCAACCTATGCTGACGATGCTGCATTTCTCGCATGTAATAGCAGTCCAGAAGAGGCAAGTAAATTGCTGCAGGCACAACTCGATGACACAAATAAATGGTTGAACAAATGGCGTATAAGAGCTAGTGCCCAAAAATCTCACCACATCACGTTCACTCTGAGACGTGCAACTTGTCCTGCAGTCAACTTAGGTACCAACACCTTACCGCAATCGTCCTGCGTCAAATACCTGGGGTTTCATCTGGACCGAAGGATGACATGGAAAGACCACATCAAAAATAAGCGTAACGAAATCAATTTTCGATTTAGAAATTTGCTATGGCTTCTAGGAAGACAGTCAGCACTATCCCTAAGCAACAAACTAAGAGTGTACTGCTCCGTAATAAAACCCATTTGGACGTATGGGATTCAACTGTGGTCATCGGCCAGTAATTCGAACATACTCTGCCTACAAAGAGCCCAAAACAATATACTTAGGGTCATATCAGGTGCACCATGGTACTCCCGCAATTCGGAAATCCACGAATACCTACAAATTTCAACCATCGTAGACGAAGCAAAACGCTACACAGCCACATACAAAGATCGTCTGACATTCCATCCTAACCCACTTTCGCACATGCTGTTGCAGCCCAACTCGATAAAGAGACTCAAGAGAGCTGACGTGCTTCATAATTAGAGCGATTAAGGGCACTGGCCCTATATTCGCCCAAACAAGATATATACCACAACCTACCTGCTTATAGTTCTAATGACTGATCGCAGGATACAAAGAGAAAAAAAAAAAAAAAAAAAAAAAGTTCTGATAGTTATATACTTACTGATCTCAAACACATTTTTTCTTTTTGTTACTATTTAGCGTAAAGGGTACAATTCTTTTGTTACAATTAATATTGAATACTATTTGAATGACAATACTGTAATCAGATAGTTTACGGACATTTGTTTTTCGGCACAATTCTCAGGTGTGTTTAAAATTATATAATATTAATGTTTTAAATTTTTAATAGAAAATGGATCTGGTTGTTTAGTAGTAGTTTAGTGCTATTGAAAAATATTTATTGACAGCGAATTTAACTATTTGCTATCTCTTTTTATAAGATAATGCCTCACAAAGAGATTTTTAATATGTTTTTATTTATTTAGCGTTATATATAATACCTTTAGCTAATCACACTTTTTTAAGTAAAACTTCTTTACGCGCGCTTGACTTGGGGAGTAAGCTGGTGAATACGTGACGAGAGCGTTACGAAAAGTGTGATCGAGCGAGGCGAACGGAAGTTGAGAGGGAGATATAAGTTAGTGAATACAGAAAAAGAGAGAGTTACGTTTCGTATATTACTGTAGGGACAAGAGAGAGAGGTGCGAGCACACATTTTCTTTCTCTCTTTCTCTCAGAAACTAGAACTAGAAAGCGGCGGTCAAAGGCTAGTTGGACATCAGCTACGTTAGAGTCTGCAATAAAATCTATAAGAAATGAAGGAATATCGGTTAATAAAGCGGCACAACAACATCAAATACCTTACAGCACACTGAAAAAACGGTACAGGTTAGCAATTTCTGATGATTATACTTACAGTCGTTCTCCGTCGCTCGGTAGAAAAGCGGTGTTCACTAGTGAACAGGAACAGATACTTGTTAACCACATACTTAATATGTCTAATATATTTTATGGTTTAACAAGCATCCAACTGCGTAAAATATGCTACAATATGGCTGTGAACTTCGGTGTCCAGAATAGATTTAATACTGAAAAAAAAATAGGTGGGAAAGATTGGTTGTACGGATTCATGAACCGACATCAAGAACTCAGTATTAGAAAGCCTGAAGCGACCAGTATAAACAGGATTCTGGGCTTTAATAAGACTGATGTCACACGTTTCTTTAGTAATCTGGAATCTGTAATGACAAAATTTCATTTTGAGTCCCAAAACATTTTCAATATGGACGATACAGGATTTTCTACAGTCCATGTGCCAAATAATATTATTGCTCTTAAAGGACGGAAGCGTGTTGGTGCAGCGACTTCATGGGAGAGGGGCAAAAATGTTACAGTAATTTGTGCAATGAGTGCTACAGGCATTTATGTGCCTCCTTTATTTATTTTTCCACGACAAAGACATTCTCCACAGCTAGAACGTGATGGGCCACCGGAAGCTATTTATACATGTTCCAAAAGTGGGTGGACTAATGAGCAAATATTCATAACATGGCTTGAACATTTCATAAAATTTATAAGTCCTACTGCAGAAAAACAGATTTTGCTGATTATGGACAATCATAACAGTCATGCTACATTGGAATCCTATGAGATGGCCAAAAAGAATTATATAACTATGTTGAGTATTCCTCCATATTCGTCACATCGTCTACAACCTTTAGATGTGACGTTTTTTGGTCCAATAAAAACAGCTTACAAAAGGGAATGCGATATGTACATGAAATCTAGAAACATGATTAAAGTAACTCCATACGAAATAACTGGACTATTTAATAAAGCTTACTCAAAGATAGGATCTCTTGACAAGGGAATATCTGGCTTTAAAACTACTGGAATATTTCCTATGGGCCCATCTGTTTTTTCAGATGAAGATTTTTTAACTCTTGGCCAGAACGAAAGTAATGACAACACAACTAACGTGGTAAACATTGTTAGCCTTTCGGAAATAATTGCTACAGTTACTTCACAACCAGTGTCTTGCGCTCAAGAGGCGCTGCAAACATCAACTACCTCTCAACAGCCCGCCAGGGACCAATCATCACAACATGTGCAGAGAAGAGATTCGCCACAACCTTCTACAAGTTTTGCCCATATCTTAAATGTTTTAAGTCCTCCTCTCAACATATCAGCAAAAGATAATAGAATCAAACAACATTCGGAAGTTTTGACTAGCACCCCTATGAAGGAAGTTTTTGAGGAGAAGGAGAAAAAGAATAAAAGAGAGATGAAGGGGAATAAATATATAAATACAAATATATAAATCTAAGAATAAGAGACAGGTTAAGAATAAATTATCTCAAAAAAATATTATCAGAGGAACTAAATATTTGTTCCAAGACAGCACTTCTGACGAATCATCTAACGATGAAAATAATATTTGTGATGATGATTCTGAATACTCTGAGGAGGAAAATGTATGTATGATGTGTAACGATGTTGGTAAAGATGAAGAATTATGGTATCGTCGCAGAGCTTGTGGCAAATGGGCCCATTCTGAGTGTTCAGGTTGCGATCACCCTAAAGATTATCTTTGCAATTTTTGTTTAGATCCCTAAAATACCTTTTATTATTTTTTTATTGAAAATGTGTATGTTTTGTTGATTACTTAAAAATTTTGGATTGTTTAAGTTCCTCTTTAATAGGTAAAATAGAATTTTATTTTGTTTAGTGTTATTTCATGGCTCTCATTACACATATGAAGGCTTCATGGCTCTCATTACCCGATGCGTGGGGTAATGGGAGCGAAAGTAAGATTTATAAAAAACGTGATTTTACCTATGTAAGGCTATATTTTTGGTTCTTATATGTTTCTTGGCAATTATTGAAAGACGGGTAACTAAAAGACTGATTAGTGTCTATAAATGCTTGTGATTGTAACCGAAACTGTATTTTTTTTCTTTTCCTTACATGGCTGCAATTCCCCCACTCTCCCCTACTTCAAAAATGTGAAATGCGTCTATTATTTATACATAGATTATTCAATGTACGTACTTACAACGTACTTAATTTGACCAACATTTCGATACAAGTTAGTCAATCAAACATAAAATAATATACAAGACAATCACTTATGAACTTCCTGATAATAATGCAATTGACTGCGCACACTAAGTACGCATACAGACTGCAGACGGATGCGGCACGGGTGCGGCAGCATGTAATTTTAATATACAGGGCTGTTGCTTACGGTCAGAGCGGCGCCGCCCACGAGCTCGCGGTGTCGCTAGGCAGACGCGGGCGCGGGCGGCGCGAGCGTCGCGCGTGTTATTTCGTTGCTTTAGTACGCCCGTATCGGCTTTAGTGTGGAAGTGTGTAGTCGAGACGACGGTGCGTAACTCGCGGGCTGATTAAATTTTAATGTAATTACTATAATAGGTACCGAACGGAGATAGAAATAAATGTCAGAGAATTTATTTCACCCGAACAGGACCGTACGCCAGTTTGGCAAAGCACCCGCGACATTTAAATCGCTAATAAACTATAGTTAATAAACTGTGGGAGGAAATAAAACAATTGTTCCCAAGTTGTAAAGGTATGCTTATTTATTTTTAAATAGAACAGTTTAAACGTAAAATCATGCTGGTGGATTTGTTCACTTAAATAGTTCATAAATCGCTCGCGATTTATTTTTGTTTGCCTGGAAAAATGTCTTTCAATATAAGGATATAATTGGTGTAATGCCAAGAGTATTGAAGTATAACTTCTTTCCGCACTCTTGACTTGGGGAGTAAGCTGGTGAATGCGAGACGAGAGCGTTACGAAAAAGTGTGATCGGGCGAGGCGAACGGAAGTTGAGAGGAAGATATAAGTTAGTGAAGACAGAAAGAGAGTTACGTTTTGTATATTACTGTAGGGACAAGAAAGAGAGGTGCGAGCACACATTTTCTTTCTCTCTTTCTCTCATAGCCAGTTATGTTTCGTATATCTAAGACACAGTGCAAACCTATTGTCTGTATCACACTGTAGGAGCAAGAGAGAGCTCATTTTCATTTCTTCCTCTCATAGCCAGTGCATGAAATATATGTATATATATATATATATATATATATATTTATATAGATATGCGAGTTTGCTAGCGTTACGCGAACGGTAATTTTTTGATTATTTTGTAATTTAAATTCGTTCTTGAACAATTTTATAAATTATTATTTTGTTCAATACATTAAATATTCTATATTATATAGCTTCTGAATAAAATTGTAAATTCATTTTAAAGTTCATATTTTGTGAATTTTAAGTTTTACTTCAGTCGTGTGGTCTAAAGCACACTCGTTTTTTTTATTCATTTCGGCAACTTCAAGGCCAATCGGGCAATATCAAGATCCGTACATCCATATAAGTCGTTTATACAATAAGCAAGAGGTTTTCAAAAGCACATTCAATTGTTTATCTCGCTGTAGACTGTCTGTTATTAAATCGTCTTCTTTGCTCGTTTAATAAGTTTTGGAGGAAACGGTCACAAAAAATAATGATCCAAGGCATAGGTAAGCTTCATCTGCTACAAGTAACTACATAGGGAGTAATTACACTAGGCTCGGATAATTTATTAGGCTAAGGAACATTGAACTGATTAGGTTCGATCAGTTCCCGTAAAGTGGATGCGTGAAAAGTATCTACCACCATCGCTGTGCTTTCCACGTCCGCCAACTTCAATTCGTATAAATGTTATTACAATATCTTCTGCAAAACAACTGAAAACTAATTTTTCTAAATAAAATACGTAATTCTACCATTTAACGGCTTTTAAATGGATAATGTTTGCCATAAAGACTTCCAATACAGTTAGGAAACTCCTAAATTGTGAAAAAAAATCTTTCGCAAAATTTTTCAAATTTTTGAGCTGATGGCGGCGGCATATGTTTGTATGCACTGCACGTCTCATAAATTGTCATTGCAATTGTGACTTCCCACATTCTAAAGTTAGGTGGCATTGCTATGAATGATATTCATGTAGACAAAAACCTGAGCTAAAATTAATCATTTTTAAACTGTTTGCAGATAAACATCTGTTAGCGGCAGATAAATGTCGTAAGACATGGGTGAAAATTTTAAAAAATTCCACAGCTGCGTTCAGATGATCCAGGCAATGATTTTAATTCCACTTGGCTCTATTTTCAGCAAATGTCTTTCATAAAAGATGATTTAACGCCTGAAATATCAATCGTGAATATGAACTCAATAACACAATCTAGCTCCACAATTGAAAATAATACCTACAGACAGTGAAAATTCATTAAACTAAATCTCCGACATAAATACACCAGCCACTAGGCAATTCTGGTATTTCGATAACAGGCACCCAAAAGCGCAAGTGTGCCGTGGGCTACAGTGATTCCTTCAAAGAAATTGACAGAAAAATTAAATATTAGAAATTAAACCAGCTCAAACTACTCCATCATAAAACGAAGGAAAGTGTGAGAACAATAATTTTTCCAAACGCCTCACACCGGAGGTGAAAAGCAGAAAATGATGCAAGTATAATGGCGAGACAGCATATGTTGATTGTTATATCATGTATCTATTAGTCTTACGGTTATAAAACGCATATCAGTGGCAATAATACTGATTATATTAAACCGAAACCTTGATTCAAATACGAAGGGCTCGGTTCGGTATAATTTTGATTTTTTTATAATTCCGATACGTAATAATAATACAAATAAATATATATTAATTGTTTCGTGTTTATTAGCGTAGGTAATAAAAAGTTTTTTTCAAGTCTTACGTTTTATCAAAATTTTGTATATACCTTAATTAACTATTGAATATTTCGTTTAGTACCTACGTGGTAGCAAATATTTTGAGCGACATTCGAGTATAATCATGAAATTTTTCGCAATTATCTATTAAATCACGATAATTGTATTAAATTCACCCAATTTAACTTTTTGTTGAATCATTTCATCTATTCCAAAGTTCATATAACAGTTGTCATTTAAGGAATATATTTTCCATTAATAAACTGGAATCTTCGTCGTACCTGCTATCAGCAAATGAATGTAACTACGTACACTGTCCGTAGCTGGAACGTCACGCGCGCGCCTCCACTCTCTTCGCACACGGATAATTACAATTGACAAAAATATAAATGAATATTATAAATCAAATGTTAGCAAAGAGTAACGCAGGAAGACTAAAGACGAGGTAAAACAAAGTTATTTAAAGAATCAAGAAGTGGGATAATTATTTCACCTAAACACCTAGATAAATTGACATGCCTTAAAAATGCTGGCGTCAAATTTATTCCATAGTTTAGAAGTAAATACTGATGCTAGTTGGTAATAAACATTGTAAAGTTTGCCAGGGACAAAGTGGGAAGATGTGAATCATAATTTAGGAGGTCACATTCCGTCTTGAAAATCAAAGATAATGCAAAGAGAGTCGATGTAAGATCGAAGAAAAAAAACTTTTTATTACGCTAATAAATACGAAACAATTCCTGTTATCGATACAACTAATTATTGAGGCTTATAAAGCTCAAACCATATATTATATAAAGTAGATACCATATATTATACAAAGTACCATATATTATATAACCATATATTATACAAAGTACCTACCTATATTGCTAATAGCAATAGCCGCATCAGTCACTTCTTCACACCCAACATAAAATTAGAAGATAATAGTAGAAGTCAATAAAATGAGTACCTTAATTCGTAAACATTTTAATAATAGGTTTGGGTACTTATATATCTTTCTTTAATTTTTTGGGACATATAAATATGAAAGTGTTAATTAATACCTAGAAGATATAAGTAATAAAGAACTCTTAGGTACTGCTCGATAATCCAAATGACTAAGTTAATTTTTTTGTTTACTGCTGACAATAATAGTAATAAATACCTATCTAACGTCGATACATTTAACATCGACAAAGTAAACAGAACCGCAAAGAATGGCAATCTTTAGAATCCGCGAGCAGTGAAGAATGGTGGAAAAGCGCACGCGAATTAAGTCGTTTATATTAAGGTAGGTAGTTTGTAATATATTTTTGCCTGAAAATGTTTAAGAGAAATATCACCCTTTCCACTCAAAAGTTTGTTTAAACCAAACAACTCGACAATCATTTAAAATACGACGATATATACCTATAGATACAAAATATTATCATTTCCAAACAAAACTATAACAATAAAGAAATAACTTACAAAAAAAAATTATGTATATATATATATATATATATATATATATATATATATATATATATATATATATATATATATACATATATACACACAACTAAAACAAACATACAAAAACTCCCGGTGGCCTATGTTAGAAACCTTAAGCCACCAACCGTCCGCCTATATAAATAGATAAATAAAAACAGAATCTAATCTCGAACGCCAGACACGCTTCTGAATCATTCATACCCGCTCCTGTCCACTCGAAAATATCATTTATTACTCCCGGCAAACACACAAGCACTCGCCCTTCCTACATTACATTTATATATATATATATATATATATATATATATATATATATATATATATAAATCTATATATATAAATAGAAAGAAAACAACATTGACGCACCAAACGAAATACAAAACAGCTGCGGGGCGTGGCCACACCCAACCGGCTTAAGCCCCGCCTCGGCATGCTATCCTTTACCAATCGCGCTGCCGCACGCGACAGAGATAACCATACAATAAAATAATGACTGCTATGAACATTCAGTACAATATCGCGTATGATTACACAAGTTAGAGAAAGAGAAAAACATAAACCGAGTTGGGCCGTTTGATTACCCGTAGGTATATCACGGCCGATTGAAACGATGGAGCGAGACGGGCGAAAGCAGATGGGTAATATTATATACAACACCTATCCGGTTATAAAGGGGACATTGGCCCTTTGAAAAACCGGTCCGAGATGGATTTTTTCCCTTTTATTTGAAAATATATCGAAGTCGTGGATTTTGTGTTTGATTACAGCTGCTTGCCACGTAAACGTAAATAAAGGTATCGAAATAGAAACGTTTTTGATGTAGGCTGTATCGTCTAGATATATTAAACAAAGAGAAGTTTCAACTAGTAACAAATTTAATTTTTATGCAGGCATTATTTTTGAGCACTTTGAAAAATAAGAGGCGTACGTCGTATGCAACTCACTGCGAATGATTACCATAAATACAGATTTCAATTATTTTTAAATACACTCAACCTCACGTCGTAAGCAAGTAAAAATTATCTCATACGAATTGCATCCACTTATATGCGGACAGTTCCGTGCCTTTATTTCAAACTTTAACAAAAATTATTTCATAGTTTACTAAGAAACTTTCTAGTATCTCGATCGAGCAGTCGAATGCGCTTTTGTAAAAGAAATAACGTCTCAACGTTTTAAATTCGAAACTGAAATTAAAAACTAAAAATAACATCTAAAAGCTAACAAGAATTTAGATACTTCTACAAACTATGCCTGCCCTCTAAATTCTTCATAGTTCTATTTCCGTACTACAATATTCGAAATGTAGAATACAAATACAAAAGCTATTTGCATTGTCTCGAACGCAGAATGCGCGCGCAGATATATTTCGATACAGGTTTATAAAAAGAAATTCAATTTTACTTTCAATCTAAACCTTTTTTGTTTGTCAACTCTCCGAAATTACGTTACGCCCAAAATTAGGTGTACGAATAAATTCGACGATTACCTAGAGACAGTGAAGGGTGCTTACAACGAATGAAACAGAACGGTTTCCGCTTTTCACTTTCTGACATCCCTAAAAAGGAGATTTCGACCCGTGCAAAGCATTTGTCAAATAAGTACACTAATATTGACAAAGAAATCACCTTTTTAAACACGTAGGTGAATTTACCGCGTGGGTAGGTACCTACCTCAATGAAAATACAGCTGATCATTGCAACCTAACAATCGACCGATCGTTAACTTGTTCATATGAATTCATTTCCTTTTGAATTTTACAAGAATAGTTTTATATTTAAAGATTTATTGATTTTAATATAGGTTTATTTACTTACATAAGAATACATAGCTTCTGTAGCGACGTAGCTGCCTTGCGAGATAATTTCAGCAATCAGAATTATAGACTGACGTCACAAAATAAAGAAATAAAGAGAAAAGTATGCTTAAAGACGAAACTCGGCAACAATGACAAAAAAAACGAGTGTGCTTTAGTCCACACAACTAAAGTAAAACTTCAAATTCACAAAATATGAACCTTAAAATGAATTTACAATTTTATTCACTTTAAACGTAGAATATTTAATGTATTGAACAAAATAATAATTTATAAAATTGTTGAGGAACGAAATGAAATTACAAAATAATAAAAAAATCACCGTTCCCGTAACGCTAGCAAACTCGCATATATATATATATATATATATATATATATATATATATATATATATATATATATATATATTTCATGCACTGGCTATGAGAGGAAGAGAGAAAGTAAATGTGCGCACGCACTTCTCCCTCTTGCTCATACAGTGTGATACAGACAATAGGCTTGCACTGTGTCTTAGATATACGAAACATAACTGGCTATGAGAGAATGCTCTCTCTTTCTGTCTTCACTAACTTATATCTCCCTCTCAATTCCGTTCGCCTCGCCCGATCACACTTTTCGTAACGCTCTCGTCACACATTCACCAGCTTACTCCCCTACTTTAAGTTACGCATCTACATACCTATAATTTGTTCATTCGCATATCAACTTTTCGGGGGAGGTGGGATGAAATTAGACTTAGGCCTCGCCTGACAGTAAAATCTTTCATCACTTGAAAACATATCTATCTCATTAGGCTCTTTTCAGGCCGTCTCCCATTTACGCTGATCAAACAGCACCCTACATCTTTGTTCTCACCCACTTCTTTCAATTTATCTCTCTTCAAACAAGCTGTTCTCGCACTCGTGTCTTTTTTAATATTCTACATTCCCTTTTCTGCGCAATTCTCTCGTAGACAAAGAAATAATGTTATGATATAATTTGTTAGTAAAACAGCTATAAAATAAAATAGCTATAACCTCAACACTCAGTACCTAGACAGTACCTACAAGGCGGGTAAAACAATAATTGTACCAAAAATAAATATGCATGCAGTATCAAATTTATATCCATATAAATTTAATACTGCATTGTATAATTGATTTAATATATAAATATTTAAATCAATTTATATACTTTGTTAACGAAATACTTAAACTTAAATTTAGTCGATATCACCCATTCGCTCCCATCACCAGAGTCAGCGTAACCCTTTAAACATATCAAAATAAGTCTTTACACAATGGTACCTAAAACCTATCCAGGCGTATCTGCTTGGATTGACAAAACTGACAAGAAAAATCTTCACTAACTCTTTTAACGCTGCTGGTAACCGACGAACTTGAAAATTTAAGTTTACGATACCCCAAAATAAAAAACAACGCTAGTTAAAGTAAATTGAACATACCAACCAGTCAAATAAACAGGAAAGCACTCAAAAAAACGGTATTAACTTATCAGAAGATAAATAAAACATTTAATTTCAAATGTTTCCATTATCTCGTTAATCTTAATATCCAGGCGATAACTTCCTGCGATAAGGCAATATTATTAGAATATTTTCTTATCGTAATATTTTCTTTATCGCCATGCGTAATCTATAGGTATTTGAATTGTTTCGCTTTCACTCATTTTCCATTTCTGGCTCCAATCGACTCCCTTCAAGTTTTGGCTTTTGGTCAATATGAATAAACAGAGACCGTTAGCGTATGCTACATAATTTATCAATCACGAAACAAAATTAGTTTTTATCAGATGCTCTAGAGAGATTTATGAGAATATCAAATGTCACTTATGCGGCCTAACTAGACTGAAGAGCTTTCGAAGATGCTCTCGAAATAGACTCATAAGACAATGAAGTGACGGCATCAACGCAAAGAACAACCAACCAACTTGGCCTGCTTGACTTAACTAAGTAGAGAATAGCCTGAATGTGACAGAATATAGAGAGAAAAAATTATTCACCCATTCGCTTCCGGAAAACAGTTTCGCATCCGACCGTTTGACGTTTCTACATGGCCATTAACCGTTTGCAATACTACTGAACTAGGCCCAAAACATCTCAAATCAGACTAGACCAACTTAAACCAATTTCACCCTTCCCTCACTATGCACATTCAACTACAATCACTTCTTTAGCAAAACGTCGGGCACGTTTGAAGGAAATTATACAAATAACCTATACGTGTTACGATGGTAAAGAAGAAACTTTCTCCCCCTCCATTACCCAACGCCACGTCTCGTACGAGCGATGTCTCCACGTGATCATCACGGATGATCATGCGGAGAGGCTCGTGCGGCACAAAGCTAGCACGAGACGCCTCACCATTGCAGCCACGTCGCCCCGATTAGAAACGACATAAAGTTATAAGGAGATAGTTTTTATTGCTAATAATTATTTACAATTATTTAGCAATAATAACTTTACGATAAAAAATGGCAATATTAGACTACGACATAAGGCTAATTAACTTCACCTTAACTCCACCATAACGTAGTTCAAGATAATTTCATTCTCGATTCATGGTTGTTAGGTATAAAGAGTTGCAAATAAGAAATTAAATTCCGTCTGAATCAACTCTATAATTTCTAACTAAAGTCGAAACAAGTTTATATCCTCTATATCCGAACGCGGATACCCCGCTTGTATCCAAATAAAAATAAATAAAGAAATAATTCATTCCCAAATTAGTTAAGTACAAAAAAACCTCATTCCATTAAACGACAAATAGAAGGCAACTCGGATCCAGCCCTCGAACGCCCCCAAACCCGCACGCATTTGCTACCTATTATTATATTTTGTAGGTAACCGAACCGAAGCGCGAAACCAAAAAAATTAACCCAAATATTTGACATTATGTAGGGTGTGTTACCAAATTTACCCGCCGTACGATCTCGCCATAGAAAGGAGCAAGGCGGATGACAGAAATTTGTCTCCATAACAAAAACTACGAGGTTTCTCAAACTATTCGGAATTAAAAAAGCAAGCCCGTCTATAAAAAAAATTGAGTATTCAGTGGTTTCCTTTTCGGAGGGAAAAATTATTATTAGTTTGGTATTAGGTACATCACAAAAAACGGAAAATATTTTAACGAAAACTTCGCTGAATATTAAGTTATGCTACTGTTTTTTTCGTCTGTCTGTTTATTATCTCTTCACATGAAATCGAACATACAAAGTCTGCCTATACATTTAATCAAAGAGTAAAGGCAAAAAGTTCGTACATTAAAGATTTAAAAAAAATTAATTCAGAGATTTATAAATAATACCTATGTAACAGAACATAATTTTTTTATATCAGTCTACTTGTTCATTTGAACTCACACGACGTAAGAAAAATTCCACGGAATTAAAATTTAATTTTAGAATGTTGTATTTCCCGCAGCATGGGAAAAAATATTAGTGGTGAGTTAAATACGAGTATAATACATATTGAAGGTGCTGAGCGGTTTTGGAGTTTGTAGCTTTCGGCGTGTCTGTCAGTGCAAGAAACTGAAATAAAGGACGTCAAAATATCATTTTATGTTTATTATATTCGTTACACAAATAATATAGTGAAATTATTTTTACTAGATTTTAGAAAAGAACCGATGCACGTGATTTCTTCAATTTTGCACTTCAGAGTCCGAAGCGTTTAAATTTAAACCCTTCATTGCAGAACGAGAGCGTCTTCAAAAACAACCGTTTAGGATCGAGCCACCCATAGTGACTCATACTAGAAGAAATGGTACGGCGATTGCGGCAAACGAACTAAATTGCGATTCCGCGTAACGGCCTTTTTGCCTAAGAAGTATTTACCACCAAGCTGATCAATTCTCAGGTGATGTTGATGCATAAAAAATTCTTTGTGCTATGAACATTTTATTCTCAACTGTACGGAATCCATTTCCACTTAAGCAACACCTAATTACGCTAGAAGCCTTAAAACCTTTTAACTGAAGAATGTAACAGACGAAATATATGATGAGAAAGTTGTTTGTTTGTCTTCCTTAGGGTGGCCGAGAGGAAGTAAGGGTCTGGAGAGGATATATCCCTTGGGCCCCGGACACAATGAGAAGGCACATTTTCACGGCCTCATGGCAACAATAACTAAATGTTTATTAAAACATATCCTATTAAAACTAGGGTGGATATATATATATATATGTACATGTATATATATATATATATATATATATATGTATAATCGCCGCCGCGCGCCTCCGCCCGTCGCACCACTTGTTTGTCAGTCTTTTCTGCATACGCGCGGTGCCATATTTTATTATCAATATATAATATTTTAAAATATCTTTGGATTATATTGTACATACTTTGGGGTAATAATGAGTTACAAACGTGAATCAGGATATCAAAAGAGGAAAAGAAGAAGAACGTGACAAGGAGGAATTAAAAGGACAACTTAGTTTGGAAAACTTTATTAAACCTCATCAAGCTCCATCCTCGGAGCTCGTTTCTGAACCTTCGACATCGCATAGCAATCCTATCAAAGTTAGTGAAAAAGACACTACAAATTCATGGCTACTTGAAAATTTATCTACCCGTAGAACAATCAATAGCGCTCGTATGCCTTCATTACTTCATGTCTTGTCTTCTACATGCCTGCCACCACCACTACCATCAACACGGCTGAAATGTTTTTCGATACCAGACTTTAGTATTGAAACAGTTAAAAAAATCGCAAAAAAGTTGCCCGAGTACTTTCCTCAAGATAACACAAACCCACCAATAGCAGCCAATTTAAAAGGGAAATGTTCTATGTTATTTTAAACATAGTAATCGGAGACAGAACTACGCGATTTAAAGCTACGCATGAACTTTGTAATGTTTTCTCTGTTCTTTGAGAATTTGCACGACGAAGACTGAAATTTAAAAACAGACAGTTGATGTTATTAATGTGTGTAAACAGATGACATATGTAGATGAAATTAAGGGGTTAAAATTAATTTTGATGCAAATTTTGGCGAAGTCATTCTGGAACCAATAAATGAACGTCAAGGAACTCATTTGACATCTTTGTTTCCAAATCTATGCATAGTATTTTTATTACCATGCCAGCGGCAGTGGCTAGCGGGGGAAGATCGTTTTCAGTTTTAAAGCTTGTAAAAAATGTATTACGTTCTATCATATGTCAATAAAGGCTATATATAGCCTTGGTATTTTAACTGTGGAAACTGCACTTGCAAAATTGATTCCAAAATTATATTGCTAAAATAATAAACGATTTTCGTAGAAAACATTTTAAATAGTCGTTATGTTTTCTGAACGTGGCCAAGTCCAAGAACAGACAAATATTTAAATCTGGAAATATGATAATTTAGATTCTGTGGCCTGCTTCAAATATTAAAGAGAAAAATTTTTATCTATATGAAGATGACGTCGACCATAAGTTTGGAAATCATATTATTTGAGGTTATAGGTTCCTAATTTATTGAATTAATCTTAACTGAGCAGCAGAATAGAATACATCAACATAATGAATCAAACGTAGTAGAAATATTTGGCTGAAAATACCAAGACTAATGTACATGCCACTAGAGAAGTAGACTATAAGAGAGTAGATCAATTCGTAGAAGGTAGTAAAATGGCAACTCAAAATGACTATTTCCCTAAATAAATCCAGTAGTTTGGTCAAATTCCAAAAAAAAATTAGCGAAATAACAAAATAAATATGACTAAGCTATTAAAAAGATTTATTTAGTAATGTAGAAAATATCACTTTAACTTTTTATTTATTTCCAAATAATCAACGACAGTAGAGGCAGAGCAACAAATTTTAAATAAAAGTAATTTGGAATATAGCAAGTAATTTCGAATACAGCAAGTAATTTGGAATACAGCAACAAATTTGGAATACAGCAACAAATTTGAAATACAGCAAGTAATTTGGAATACTCGGATATTTAAATTAATGTACACGCCATCTGTGTTTTTTTCCCGTAAACATGATGTCACTTGACACACGAAGTCAATGAGTACTAAAGGAAAGGGGTCGTCATTTTGACGTTCTTGCTGACAGCCATACGAAAACAAAACATCCACTTCGAAAACTTTTTCGGTAATAATGCAATGCTTGATAATCATTTGTCATATGATACGCGAAATTTATTATAATTGTCTAAACTATTAAGCGTTCTTATTAGTTTATGATACCGCTTTGATTATGTGAATATTTCTGGAATTAAAAATGTGACGTGAAGTTTTAGGTTCGGATATCATGTTGTTAATTTGGAATACTGTAAGTGAACATAATTTGGAGTTTTTAAAATTTTATGCACATTTTTATGGGTATTACTTCTTATGTTGTGAAATATGACAGAAACTGAATGGTCAAATTCGAATCCTGGTTCTGTCTCTGCAAACAACGCAAACTCGTCCAACGACATAGCAACGAGAAATGAGACTAAAGTCTCTGATATGGAAGATGCCAAGTGTTTTTTTTCTGTAACGGAAAACTTAGCGAGAATAATAGTGGTGAAAAATGGGTACGGTGCTTAATTTGTAAATCGTAAGTTCACGGTGCTTGTGGTGGTTATGAATCCGGTGTTTATATCTGTGATTACTACAAGAGTAGTAACAGAATAGTAAAATGTAAGTTCAAACTAAACACTGATCTGTGATTATTTTGACTGATTACTAAATAATAATTATTGTAGGCTTATTGGGTTAAAAAAATATTCAAATTTTAGATTACACAAGTATTGGTTACCTAACTAAAGATTGTAAAACCGTAACAAAGACAAGAGATTTATTAGTTTCTAAGGAAATTTGTAAGCAATTGTCAAAGAAAAAAAGGCGAATATAATTTGGAATAATATTCCAAACTATCCGTACCCTAAGTAAAACCACATCTTCAAATTTTTTTAGTTCGATAGAAACTTTAGGAAGGTTTCTAGTGTTTGTTTTGTTTTATTGTTTGCATTATTCAAATTTAATAATTTTTCAATAATTTAATGCATCTTTTACTGGACTAACCCGTTTTCTTTTCTACTTACTGCAAGAAAACAAACTGATATTCCAAATATGCCTCAGTTCCTCAACATTTAAACAAAGTGTATCAAAATAGCGAGACGTATATTCTTGTAAATATACTTTTTCACACAGATATATGTAGTGCAGTGTACTTTCGATTTTTCAAATTTTTTAAAATATTAACCTCTGTATAAAGATAATTTTCTTGCAATTTTACGCAAACTCAGAAAAATCAGTGGCACTGAATCAGTACTTAAACGTGAATGTAGCTATCTGAAGAGCGTTTTCTGGGAAACCAATTGTTTATGATGCCAACTGAAGTCACTATTTTTTTCATTTTTAAAACCATCCTCGTAATATGTTTAGCGGTCTAATGAATCTCTATCTACCTTAGGTACAGCAATCAAAACGATGACACCCGCTAACAGATCTTCAATTTTGCCCCCTTTATAGCATAAACAGCGTTGATGTTCTGGAAATGTATAATGTGCGTCGTATTGTGTTTCTCTCTGTCGATCTCTACATCATAAAGTTATACCCAAGCTGAATGCGGTTAGTCTGAAACTATACCCCGACTTTAAAGAACGTGATGGTATTTTTGCACAAGAAATAAAATTACCTGACTGATATAAATACATACACTGTTAAAACTTATAGTTTGACAATCGCTTGTCCTCACATAATTTACTACACAGTCACAAGCCCACTCGCTAGCACATCACTAACAAAACAAACAACTACGTGACAGATGAATGGCGATACGCGGCACATCCCTAGCACAATGACAACGCATTGAGCCAGCGACTCCACCAATTACTCACGGCACAATGGATCACTACCTTTGTACCCGGGCATGGCATGGATGCCAACCGAGATAATGTATGAACCTATACATAATAATAGAGTTAAAATATGTACATTACGAATGCACATCTTCGTTTGAAGTAGGTAAATTATATACAAATCAATTATATAGGTTATGTACCTGACGAGTAGGCAGGTCGCATTCAATTTTGGATTACACAAAATGTAAAGTAAGACATAATATTTTTTCAAGATACTATTTGAAATATACAACAATTCAATCAACTATTTACATAGCGATATTGCGTACCGTCAGTTTCCACTTGGTAACTTTTAAGTAAAGTACGAGATATGGGTTAAGTATAACATTTCATTAGAAAATTTTAATTTTCACATATATTCCTCTTTAAGATAAATATTCCCTTTGTGCACTAAAACTATTTAGTCTATTGCGTTTTGTGCTATTTAATGCTAAAATTATTTTCAAACAATCCCTGACATAACTTCGCCCTCATATCCTTTAGTTGAGAAACAAATTCGAAACACGTTGTGTACCAACCTACTTCACTTTGGAAATTGGGTAAAAGCCGCATGGAGCCAAACAGGAGAATATGGATGATGTTCATTTATATGGTATTATTTTAACCTAAAATTGTTTCACATAAAATCTAAAATATACAGACAGGCGCATCGCCCAAGTGAAGGATAAAGCTATACTTCCAAAACTCAGATCCTTTACCTAATACCTAAGCTATTTAGTTACTTTCATTCACGTTTTCCTTTGCGCTGAAAGTTAAATGTTATTAAATGCTATTGAATTTAAGTCTTTAATAAAAAAAAACTCCAAAAATTAAGTTATTAAAAATGTTTGGTGGAGCATTGTCAAATGTTTTTACGCATCGATAAACATGCGATATTATCCAATTTAAAGAAACTACCAGACATGAGAATGAATAAAACTGCAAGTGTCAAAAAGCTACAAACAGACTGTAATTAGCGCACCTGTGACAAACATATACAATTTTGAAGCTTTTTGAATTATAAAAAGATACAGTCCCATGATAGAAGCGCCAGCAACCGAGATCTGAAAGTAGATGTTCTAATTTTCATTCGTGAAATCCGATAACGCCCTTTCATGCAAAACTATCGTATTATTAACTTTACTTTGATTTTTATCTTATCGAATAACTCTTTCGGACAAATTTTCTATAAAATATTAACTTCAATGTAGAAATAACAACCTTTAAAAGTTAATTTGCTAAGAAAGTTGTTTTTATCTTAACTGACCTTCATTTCACAAATGATCCAAACCTTTTTATTTCCTTTACTTTTTACTTTTCTATAAGCTGAAGTCATCTTATTATCTAGTTTCAATCGTATTATAGTAGATACCAAACGATTAAAGTATTTTAAGAAAATTTAATGCTAACGGGAAGTTTTTTTTATAATTAGCAAAGAAACTATAAGTTGAAGTCATCTTATTATCTAGTTTCAATCGTATTATAGTAGTTCCCAAACGATTAATTAAAGTATTTTAAGAAAATTTAATGCTAACGGGAAGTTTTTTTTATAATTAGCAAAGAAACTATAAGTTGAAGTCATATTATTATCTAGTTTCAATCGTATTATAGTAGTTACCAAACGATTAATTAAAGTATTTTAAGAAAATTTAATGCTAACGGAAAGTTTTTTTTTATAATTAGCAAAGAAAGCTTGTTTTAATTCGTAATAAATGTTTATCTTATTTTTACATCTATGACACAAACTACACATATGCAAAATTGCATGGAAGTTTGTCAAGTAGTTGAGATTTGAAAGGAGAACAAATAATCAAACAAACAAACTTACTTTCGCATTTATAATATTAGTTACATTATGTGTGCTTATTTACTTAATTAATGCTTGCCTTTTCTTAACTTGTAATGAGCATAGAAAATACTAAAGACAGAGGTACCTACTCGTGAATAATTATAGTATTTGCGCTAATGAGACGAAAAACAGATCTGTAGTTGGTGTATGCATTATTTTGGTGTTTGTTTATTTACTTACAGTTTTTATTTAGTCAACAGCCCTGCTCCACGTAATTATCTTCACTCACTCGTAACGATCTCAATAGTCAGCTCCACCCGTCGAGAATCGGAGGGGGGACGTAGGTTAATTAGCCTGAAACTTTATCTGTTTGCAAAGCTTACCGACCCTCCTCTTATATCGGGTTTGTGTACGCAGTCGAACAAACATACGTAATATATAAGAAAAGTTGCCAGAATGTTAAATTAGCTCACAAAAAAACACTACTCGTATAAATCAGTAATCTAGAGACAACATTGCGTAACTATGTTTCGCTGATTCATTCCACTACTGCTGTTTGGATCAAAAGGTGTTCAAAATGTGTCGCAATTACAAGAAATTAATTTGTGTGACGTTTTCAGTGAAATTTAAAAAAAATTGCACAGAAATATTTAAAAGATAAGTAGAACATTTGGTAATGGTGCACTAGGTCAAATTTAAATATGAAAAGGTTTCATTACTGGTAAAACTTCTTTATTCCTTGTACATTTAACGAATTATTAGTAGACGTTCAACGAAATGGAAAACTATCGTTCATGGATAACAATTTAAGACAGGTTTCCGCCTAACTCTCTCCATTTCACGCAAAATCGATCGCATGTTTTAAATTCACTACGATTCGATGCGGACGTTTCAGTGTCAATATGTGTTTGTAGATTATTGCAAAAATAAAATAAAAATATTTATTAAATTCTCGTTCCAGATGTTTATGACAATTTAAAATAAACGAAAACATTCGAAAACTTCACAATACCAAAACTGTTACAAAAAACATTATTACATAATTTCCTGACATTCTTAAGAGAGTTTAAACAACCACCACCGTATGGTACCATGGTACCGCATTATAAACATATTCGTGCCATATATTTACACCACTCTTAACATACGAGATTTGTCTCAGAAATAACGGAACAGATTCAATAACTATCACTTATTTATTAAAAAAAAAATTATTTTACTCTTTCACAAGATATTCCCCCTCTGAATGCACTCAGCGAGTGGTTCTTGTTTTTCATTGGTTTTACATCCCAAACACAGGGCACAGATCATCTTCTGTTAATTTTTAATCCCTCGTTTTGTCCTTTGCCGCATCAGCTGACTTCTCGAGTAATGATATTAATTGTTGAAAGAGAAAAGTCACAAGGTGCCAAATGGCGAACGCAAAAGATGTTTAGATATAGTAAAGTTCTCGGCCAGAAGCTGCTTTAGAAAAAGTACTGTGTGTGAAGGCGCATTGTCACGAGAGAAAATAAAATCATTTTACTAAAGCTCTGACCATTTTCTTCGGACTCTTTCTATAATTTTTATCAAACATTTGCAATCCATTCTGTCAAAATGACGTCCCTATTACCAAAAAACAAAATCAGAATTTTCCCGTCATCATTCCTTCGCTGGACTTTTTGTGGAATTCAAACACACAAACGTGATATATGACCCTCCCCATAAGGCTAATTAAACAACTGAAAACAACCAAAGAATGTTTTCTTCGCTTTTACCAAAACTTTCAAGTTGAGACGTCGTTATTTTTTTTAAACTTAGCGTTTATCTGAGGCGCACCAAAAAAGGCAACCGGCACAAATGACAGCTGACAATAAATTGAACGGCGTGGTTACTTGCGGTTTTGTCGTTAAGGTTTAAACAAGCTCAAGGTCATTGTTTCAATTAAAATGTGTCAATTAAACTTATTAAATGCTAATTGATAACTAAACTTAATGTATAAATTTATCGAAGTATTTCATCGATACCTGACTAGCCTGTGCAGTTGGAAATTTTTCCGAAATTGTTTTAGAGAAGAGATGCAGATAAAATCCTTAATAAATTTTGACGATAATAAAATCTTGTAATTTCTTAAAGACAATCACAAATATAAATTTTAATATTTATTTATTTACGTCTACACAATGTGAAATACCTCGAATACTATGAAATATATTTTCAATTTCTATAATAAAAATATATTAAGACACTGGCTAATGGTGTACCCCTTTCATAAAACGCCGCAATTTAAAAGTTTTAAATGGATTTTGATGAAATATATCATCTACGATATAATGAAAATAAATATCGTATAAAGAATCGAATAGATTTGGCGTTAATTTTATAGAAATTCATGATAATTTAATTATTCACGACTAAGTGGAACTACGTGACGTTGTATTATTTCTACTTTATTTAAATTCTTTGCCACGACCTAGGTTTCGTTGTATGACAACATCTTCAGGTGAGCAATTTGTAAATGTTGACTCTTAACAAATTCCAGCAGCATTTAAATATTATAACAAAACAATAGTGGCAGCGGAGTTTGATTGAATTTTCCCACCAAAGCCCGCTTCCATTTTGTGAGTTTATTCTTAGGGGAGCGGTGTAGTTTTTATTATATTTTCGAAAGTTATACAAGTATTTTAGTGAGGGTAATAAACTAAATTGATGTTATTCTATGAGTTATACAATACAAATGTTCCGGTGTATGTAATAAATTAAATGAATGTTTTTATTAGTAATATATTTATACAATAGCAAGGGCATCTAATGGTTGGAACAAGTTAAACAACTAATTATACATATACCCCATTTTTTGTTTTTTTTTCTGATATTTCTCTTTAGACATGTGGCCGAGCTTTAGGCTGAAGTTTACCTCAATTACCTATAATAAAAACTACACCGCTCCTCTTCCATAAACTCTGGGAAAACCTAGGTTAACCTAGCTTCCGCTATTGTTTTCTATAATATTTAAATGCTGTTGGTAGTTTCTAAGAGTCAATCTTTAGAAATTTCCCACCTGAAGGTGTTGTCATACAATGAAACCTAGGTCGCGGTAAAGAATTTAAATATAGTAGAAATAATATCACATAGTTTCATTTAGTAGTGAAAAATTAATAAAAGCATATAAATTGGTGAAAATCGAAATAATATTGATATAGTATTTTCTGAAAGTTACACGAACAAACAAAGACATTATTCTGATATATATATACTTTATATTGACTAGAGCGCGTAGTTTTATGATTTATTTAGATTTGAATAAATGTGTCTAAATATAGGAGAAACTTGCAACAAAATATTGGCGTAAATCAAAAAGAAGTCAAATTTCAGCAGAAAATATGTTTTTAATGAATTTTGCTTTATCTATGAATAGTCCAAAATAATTAATTTTGTCTGATTGGCATATAATAACCAAGTTACTAAAAAAAGAGTCACAAACTCAAAACATGTAAAATCCCATATGATTCGACATAAAATTACCCCACCTAGTAACCGTCGACACATGCGAAATGATCATTATTAAGTAACCCTGGGGGCACGGATTCAGAGAGCATTATCAACCCTCACCCCGCCTTCTACACGACCCATCATTTGTGTACCCCTTATTCGGGTCGTGGCCACCCCTTTGATTTCATTACGAAGACGGAAGTAATCGGCTGAGTAATAGCCGTGTAAACAAACGGATACACACACACATAATATATGAGTGCAATAAGATTAATTGAAAGCAAATTTAATGTTGGCATTTAGAAGAATAAAACTTTTAAATCTTCATATAATTTATTATATATATCTACGCTTCGCTCGCGGCTTTCTTCGCCCATATTGAATAATGAGATAGAATTAAAGTTGTTGAAAAATAAAAAAGGCCCGATCACCAACACGCCATTTTCCCTTCCGTGGGTCTCAGTAATTTGCCGCAATACATGTGAATTTACAACGGAATCTTTTTTGACATAAACAATCAAATCAAGGAATATCGTAACAAAATAAATTATTTATTTAAAAAAATTGCCTTCAAGAAAACATTATTTTTAAAAATTAAGTATAAACATACGAAATTGAATTTTTTTCGAACAGTTTTAATTAAGTTTTCTCTTATCGCAATATTTTTTTTATTAAGAGTAACTTCCCCATACTGAAAACTTCGTATTTGTCATTTTCCTTTAAGTGCACGTACTCTCGGGTTAAAAGACACAGGGTCATTCTCGGATTCCGTTTTTCTTTTTTTCAAATATTAATGGACGTTGTAATTTGTTTTTTTTTTCATGCAGAAAGTAGCCCCTTTAGTGTTTCAGTTTTTTCTTATTTTTTTGCTATAATAATCGGTTTTTATTTACGGCTCATAATGAAAAACCTGTTCTTTTTTGTGACACTTCCTTTTACAACTGTTAAAAAACAACAGAACACTATCAAAATATGTGTTATATCTAGAAACATTTTTGTTCCAAAAATTAATCTATCGGCCCAATATATTTGGAGAAAATAGAGGTTTTAAATGGGGGGGGGGGGAGTTTTGAAGATGAATTTTTGTGTTTTTGCTGTTTTCTGTATTCCGCGCTGAGTATTAGACATGTCATTTAATGAACATTTATTTTAGTTGGTGTAGAACTTTCTTTGGGATGTTTACTTTAACGTAGAGTAATAAAAATATTTTTTTTTCAAATTCAAGTTACCCTGCCCTATTTAATGATCAAACGTCCAGAGTCCTGTTAGCAGGACTCGGCTCCTACTGGTAGGATGCAAGTTTTTTTGGTTATTTGAGGATTTCTAAGCCTGCTAGCAGGACGCAATAAAGTGAAATAAATCGTACACCTCTTTCTCTCTTAGCGAGTTTTTGAATTATGTTTCGACGATCAGTTGCGTATATAGTGTCAGTGCGAGTATAGGACGTGGGATCCCCGTTCGCGCCAAAGCTACCTATTTCGACGAACAAGATGGCGGAAAGACGGCTCCACGTGTTAACGTGAAAACGAGAATACAATAATAGAAGCAAATGTCAATGAAAAACACTGTAAGTACCTATATAGTTTCTTATTTTATTCTTAGGCTTAGGTTAGTTTTCAATTTGATTTCTAGGACTCCGTACCCAAAGGATGCCTACGCGACCCTATTACTAAGACTTCGCTGTCTGTCTGTTCGTCTGTCTGTCCATCTGTCTGTGCGTCCGTCCATCCGTCCATCTGTCTGTCACAGGGTTGTATCTTTTGAACCGTAATAGGTAGGCACTTGGAATTTCACAGATTGTGTATTACTATGGCCGCTATAACAACAAATATGAAATTAAAATTTAAAGAGGGTTCTCATCCAAGAAGCTTGTTTTTTCGGCGTTTTTTTACTAAACCGGCATGGAACCCTTCGTGTGCGTGTCCAACTCGCACTTGGCTGGTTTTTTTAATTCCACATGTGCACATCTTTACGAAGTATTTATTATAAACTATCCTTATAATTGAACAGCTAACGAACATCAAGTGTAACGCAGTAGCAACCTACTCCGTTACGCTTGGCGTGCTTTCGTCTGTACATACAGATACAGTACCCAAGTAACGATCACTTATTCAGTTTTCTTTATACTTATGTTGCTTTTTTCAGCATTGTCTGAATCAGGTTCATCGACTTCGAGTGAAGATGTAGTCGTTGTAAAATGTGTTACCTGAACGTTTATTGAATACGTGTCAACCAACAACAACAAGACAATTTCAAAGCTACTTTACTAGAACCATTGAGGGCGGTACAAATTGTCAAGGATATATTCTTTTTGGTATTTCCCCAGGAGATATTTTGTTACGTGGTTCAATGCACAAACTCTACGTTTCCAGCATAACAAAAATTGCTGAGTGAGAAAGAGTTATTACTTTTTTTTGGTATATTATATGCTATGACTCTTCAGGAACTACCAGAACGACGATCCTATTGAAATACCACTTTTGATGGAATATATATCCCTCCAAATTTTGGACAACGATTTGAATTGAGTATTCAGAAATTTAAGACAATTCTCATGTGATTGCGGTTAATACAAAAGTCAAATCTCGATGATTCTGCCAAATGGCGTAACGTCAGGACTTTAGTAACGATCGTGAATGAAAAACTGAAATGTACCCTCTGCCCTAGTTCAAAAAACCACTGTAGGTGAATCCATGTTCGCATAGTACGGAAGAGGGCTTTTTTCATACATATACCTATAATAGAGATGTTATCTACCCCTGCCTAATTTCATCACGCATGGAAATGTAGTACTGCCAGAAAGATAACCTCTATTACTCATACAAATTCGGTAACAAAATGAGTACTGCGGGCAGGACGCACTTCCACCGGAGCGTCCTTCCGGATGCTCCAACCAGTAGGACAAGGGTCTGGCCGTTCTATATATCCTTATAATAAACTCAAAGGCTGTAATAGTCACGTATAATTTGCAGTATCCACGAGTTGGGAAACCTTCAAACCTTGTAATATTTCTGGATTATTATATCATGGCACAATCATTTTTTTTAAGTTAGTTTAAACTTTCTTTATTATTTTCATATAACGTAAATATTAATATAATAATTTTCAATTCTTTTAAAAATTCGAAAATAAGAGCACTTATTTTCATATTTTTGCCAACAGTTTCGCATTAATGCGATAGAAATTGATAAAATACCAATCAAATTTACTATATTTCTTCCTATTACATTTGAACTTCATTACACACGCGCATGTTTTTTTTCTTCAAAAAATTACTTTGTATTATTTTTGACACAGTGCATTAAATTTTATGTATATATATATATATATATATATATATATATATATATATATATATATATATAATTAGTAACTGATTTCATAAGCGTTCCGTTCGTATTTTTTAGTTTCGATAAGGAACACTAAAAAGAAACACTCATCCCCTACAGAGCCACTTAATGGATCCATTAAATCCCCCTCTATCTTGGCGACAACTTCCTCCGCCACACCCATTCGACACTTCCGCACTCTATATCAATGTAGTAACTCCAACAATTTATCGATAACGAAGTCGGTCGATCGGCGCGATCGTTTCTATTAAACTAGTTACAAATATTTTTTGCAACGCAAATATATTATTGCCCACTGTATCTTTCACAGGCTTGAAAGCAAGGTGGATATTTAGAGTATATTTGTGAATGTGATTTATATGAAATTATTAGAAAGAAATTGTTGAGAACCTTATTATTTCGCTTAGCCCTTTCAAACGGCACAATAAAACCACAGGTACTACCGGTACAGGTTAATTTACCCGCCAGTCCAACCCTACAATTTCCATATGAATATTTTTGAGTGTCAGATATGAGCTGATTAGTAGCTATGTTTTATTACTATAGTTGTGAATTTCAAGTTTCTACGTCAAACGGTTTCTGAGAAAAATGGCTATAAAAGACAGATAGGTTTCCGTTTTCTCTTTTGAAGTACGGAACCCGGAGGAGCATATAATATAAATATAAAATATTGAATATATTTGGCGTTAATTTTGTAGAAATTAATTATTCACAATTAAATGAAACTACGTGATGTAGTATTATTTCTACTTTCTTTAAGTTCTTTACCACGACCTAGGTTTCGTTGTATTACAACATCTTCAGGTGGGTTATTAGCAAAGAATCTTTACTAATAGCCCACCTAATTATATTAGCTTTGCTAATAATAAGAAAGTAGAAATAATACTGCATCACGTAGTTTCATTTAATTGTGGATAAATATTAAAATAAACGTATTCTAAAACTTTGAGTCTGAAAAAAGTAGGCAATGGTATTTTAGTTTGCAAGCCTCTTGCCATACAAAAATGTGAACAAACCGTTTCTGCGTCTTCCAAAGCGGTGTCGAATACTTAATATTCACATTTTTTCTCCTCAATTGACCTCCTCCTCATAAATCAAATTAGAGATGGATTATCGTATGATTCACAATCTTCTGAAAGGCCCAAATCTAATATCTCATAAATTCGTTTCGTCAGTCAGTAGTTAGCTATTTTGTAGAATATTGATAGGAATTTGTATATCCTTCCTTCCTGGATGGAAAGAACTTCCTAATTCCAATAATGGAATTGTCGACCATTGGATCCTCAATATCGCAGTCTCTAGTTTGCTTAGTCGTAAGGGGCTACAAACAATCAACATGGCTCTTCTGCATGAACTTCAAGCGCACCGGTTTAAAGATACCAGAAAATAGGCTCCGTATTACACAGACAGCACTATCGACAATAAAAAAAATGGTAAGTCTACCCACCATGAGACAACAATTTCCACCACCGTTCGGAGATGGCGTAAAATTTTAACTTACAAAAATCAATCTACCGTTTTGTACCATCATAATTTGTTATCAACAATGCGATAAGCATATCAGCAAATAATTATATTTATTTCAGTATCAGTTGGTATAGCAAAATTAAGATTTAAATATTTTCTTAATCCTTCCATTGATTATAAAGCAACCAGTATTTTTTTCAAGCCTGCCTAAGTCTCCTATGACAGCGGCACACAGAAATTAAAAAAATATACCACTATTGTTTTGTGTAGCCAACAATAATTGGCTCAAATTTGCATTGGCCGTTTCTCTATATGAACCATAAAATGTAAACATATATATCTGTCCATATATATTATTATGTACAAATATAAATTAAACACACTCATCCGTCCGTCCGCCCGTAATCTCGCTGTAACCGGACGGGCGCGGGTGTTATCGTGACACTCGATTGACGTTTGATTGATTTGTACACCTGGAAGCGTATTCCGCTGGAGATATTACAAGTAATTTTTTTTGAACAAATACTGGAGCAAACGTCTGGGCAAACATTCAGATCTAAATGGTATCGTATGGCGATGTTTCTTAATCTAGTTACATTTCCAAAGGACAAAATCAGACAAGTTGCTCTACCCAAGCAACAAAATAACTGTGTACCATACAATTATTATAACAAAAAATAAAATGGTATTTTAGGAAACTTTGATAATAAGAAATGTGTAAAAATGATACTTTTTTAAAACTAACCCTCTTTATTTTTACTACTACTTTTTTAAACTAGGCTCTTGCACCACGCCGATAAAATAATGAGTAACCCCAAAAGTGTTGAATTTATTGTTGTGGTCTTTTTCGCTTAGACAGAGGAGAAATGTAGTTACAACATAGTCGAAGTATTTGTAGAAAAAAATCATGAAAACAAGGAAAACTAAATTTCCTTGTTTCTTTAATTTACAAAGGAAAAACTTTTATAAAATGTCATTCTTGTACATACAATAATTAAACATAGACGTAAAAAAATAATTTATAACAAAAATTTAACTTATCGTTAAGTTTCAAATCACAACAGTTTTTTAAAAATCATACGCTGCAGACGACGCAACGCAACGTACGCTGGAGACGACTGTATTACCATTCGACTCGTTATTTTTGTCGAAATAACAAATCGAATTTGTTAACCTGATTATTTATGTTTGAGTGGCGCTAGTTGCCATGTCACTCCACAAATGACTAATTTAGTGAATAAGACGCCAGGGGCCATGGTACGCAAGAAAAATAGTTTTATTAAAAAAAATTATTCCGCTTTTAAAAAAATATTAAATATTTTTTTTTAATTTACGCGTAAGAGTGGTGTATGCGTTGATAACAGATATATCCCTAGAAATGTCATTACGATAAATTGAAAACTTTTTACGCTATAAAACTGCATGACTTTTGGAAATTAACAACATTAATAATTTATATGTAAATAAACTATTAACATTTTTGCGGAATCTCAAAAACTTATCACAAACTGTAAAGCTTACGTATCGAACTGGGAAACGTTTTGCGAAACTTTCTGAACTTCCATTTATTTCAACATACAGGCACATTCATTAATCTTTCATTTCTAGGAAAAAACACAACACTAAGTTTTCAAAATATCATCGTAAAATCATTTACTATAATTTAAATTTTTCGAGAAAATACTGAATACTTTCTCGATTCAAGTACATATCAAAAATAACTTAAAAACAACAAAGTTTGGAAACAATATCAACTAAGAACCTTTATAGAAGAAGCAGTATAGACTCAAGAAAAAAATATGCTTCATACTAAATTATTCCTGAAACGTTTATAGAACTCGACAATATTATATATATTTACATCTGACTAACTAGAAAAGCAAGTTATTATTTGAGCATTATATTTCAATCAAGTTATGTCGCGTACTTGCAGCAACTAAATAAAGAACTAGAAAAGGTAAAATTATAATAGCGTGTAAAGAATTCGGAAGTTGTTTTTAAACAGAAGCCAGCTTCCGGCTACATTCTCTGATCGGATAAAAATATCACCAAAGTAGTCGCTGCATAACAAACCAAAACACTGTAGCTCGTGGAAAAAATCATCATACAAAATTTCCACCAAAATTAAATTTTCCAATACACGAATTACAATGATCAAAGGAATATTTATTTAACTTTATGTATAATACTAATGGCGGCCTTATTGCTACATGACCAATCTCTTCCAGTCAACCATAACAACTAATATTGAAATTTAGTTGGTAGACTGTAAGATTTTATAATGAAAATTATTTATAGTATAGACAAGAAAAACATTAAAAAAATTCAAAAATATTAGTAATACAAACTATTGACAAGATTTGGGATGAGAAAGACAGGAAAGGACAAGGCACAAAGGAAAATGTTTCAGGAGAGGCACGACTTTTTCACTCGATCTTTGAAAATATTTAATGACGTGATTTTCTTGGTGTTAGGATCTAGGTGATTCCAAATTGCTGTTTGGACAGAGAAGGATTTTTCGTAAGAGGTAGAGTATGTTTAGGAATAAGTAGAGTGAGGGAACTTCCAGATTGTAGTTCAAGGCCGTGAGCAAACAAATCTTTAAATTTGCCAGCGAGATGTTCTGGGCTCTGAGGATTTTTTAATACATTAAAAAAAGTGTAAGTATGTGAAGTTGGTGTCAATCACGGATCTTTAGCTATTTGAGTTGTGACCTGTATTCAGAAATATGATCATATTTTCTGAGGCCGAAATGCATAAATTTTGAAGACGTTCCAACTTGTACAAATATTCTTCATTAAGATCAGGATAGCCCACATCTCCACAATCGATTAGTGGTAATAAGAGTGTTTGACAAAGGCAGATTTTCGTTTTAGTCGGTAGAAAATTTGAAGACGTTTCAAAGGGTGCATCCTATTGAAAACACGACGACTAACATCATTTACTTGACGGCGTCAACTAAGATTTTGATCCATCAGTAGACCCAGGTATTTAACAGTTGACACATAAGGTATTGTTGTACTATTTAGCAACAATTTTGGTAAACCAGGTAGGTTAATATATTCATGTCAAAGTAAAAATTGTAGGATTTAATACAAAGAATTTTTATTATGCATATGGTTGGTCACATAAATCCTTCTGTCATTATGGGCTTTCACACAGTATTCGTGTTCATTAAAAATACACTTTTCGAAATTAATTCGTTGATGTAACTAAATTGTGAGTAACAACCAAATGCAGAGAGGATAACATATATCTAAAATAACACAACCAAAATTTAACACACAAATCTGAATTATCAAATAAGAACCAAAGAAACGATAGCAATGAGATAGCCATATTTTTATTGCACGGTTGCTATACTCTTTTGAGCCAATGACATTAAATTATAAGAAAAAAAATTATTTTTGGCCATATTTCTGAAACTACTTTTTTCGTTTATTTTATGACAAGTGATATTAGTCACTGCTCATAGTGCACTCTGCCTGAAACAAGTGAAAGGCCAATGAAACGCGCTTAGAACAACGCTGACTAATCATGAAATCTTTAACAGCTTTTCCAATTTGAACAAATAACATTCGGTGTCATCTATTTAACAAAACAAAAGATCTAAAATTTTGTTCGGTTCGAATCCAATAAGTTTTTCTTAAAATTTTCATACAAAATAAATTTCAAATTTAGAGGCTGGCATCTCGAGAAAAATAATAAAGTACCTATATCGTTATGGTCTTGTTGCAAAGCACTCCGAGAGCAACCGGCCACTTCGTATAATTTTGGAAACTCTTTGAAAACGTACGAAGAGCCAAGGTTATATCTTCATTTCTTTGATGAAAGTAAAAACTCAGATTTGTAGTCGCCATGGTCAAGCAGTATAACTAATTGAACAAAATGCGTAACAAAATCGCATTTGGACGAAAAAATATTAATTTTATGTTTTTATTCCTAATTTCAAGCATCAAAAGCAGAATTTTAAACTTGGACCAACCACTAGACTAATATTCCTGTTAACTTTTAAAATATACATAAAACTGTAGGTTTACAAATAAATATTAATTGATTGTCAAGTAAAGACGCTCGGTGAATTGACTACGGAACGTATTCGACAGATATAATCCCACCGGGTTATCACCGCCGATGAAGGTTTTTAAATTTAGCTGATGTTTAACCGACGAAGTAATACCCTTTTGGCTATATGCCGATCTTTTATTTTAAAAGGACTGGTTTAGAGCGAAAAATATTGAATCTGTCTATTTCGATTACTTATCAAGCCCTGCGGACGAATGACTGACTGACTACATATAACAGCGTTCAGCCCATATTAAGTTTTACGTTAAAAAATTGCAAACCGCAAAATTTTCAGTTAATTGCGTTTTCCGTAATGTTATTTACGTTAACATATTAATAATATACCACCTCACCGCGTTATGCAGTATATAACTACTCATAAAAGTAATTTTTCACACCAACTTCATAATCCCACATCGGATCATTTCTATTTACTACACGAAGATCGAACATTTTACTGTTCAATAATAACTTTAATAGCGCAATGTAGTAATGGGTGTTTTACTACTCTAATTGATTTCACATATTTTATTGTACAATTTATTAATATAATTTGATATTAATGTTTGTACAAATCAATTTAATAGTTTCGTATTCAGAATTACATTAGCCACGGAGATTGTTGTAACTTCATGATGACTATCAAAGATGACTATTCGATATTTGTACGCATCTTTAACAAAATAATTATGGGATGAATGCTTCTAATTCCTACTGCAAAAACAGCACTAAGAGTAGTTGGTGATAATTAATTTCCTTCTACCTGATTTCTCGCATTTTTTTTCTTCTTGACAACTCAATTTAATTCACTCATGATTTCAAGTTTTAATTTTATGTCGTTTTCTCAGAAATGTATCTTATTTTTGTTGTCGTTGAAATCGGTCTAGACGACACGGAAATATATAACGTTCGACAGTACACTTCTACTTTATAACTGCAGAACGTTTCACCATTTTGTACATCATTCTCTCGTAGGGGCAGGTCAAATTTAACTACACATAATATCGAAGCAAACCCGACATGTCCGAACACACTTGTGAGCTATATACAAATTAATATACAATATACTAATTTTAAAACCTTTCAATGACGCTGATAATTTAGTTCCATAGCGTTATCTGAAATCCTAAAACTGAAATAATAATTTGAAAACCTTTCAGTGACACTGATAATTTAGTTCCATAGCGTTATCTGAAATTGTAAAACTGAAATAATAATTTGAAAACCTTTTATTGACGCTGATAATTTAGTTCCATAGCGTTATCCATGAATAATTAACGACTAAATAAATTTTAATAAACATTAAAATTTATGTTAAATTTTAAACTAAAGATCGCAGACGGCGCTGTTCAAAAATGGATTTATTACGTATATTAGATAATTTATTTAATGTGCGCTGCAAACGAAAGAATGTCCTGAAAAATACATTATGTTACATTATCCATACAGTAAAGATGTAAATAAATTATTTAAAATTACCTTCGGAACAAAAGAACCCTTGGGTACTTTTACTTTTTTTGAAGTAAAACTTCTTTACGTACGCTTGACTTGGGGAGTAAGCTGGTGAATGCGTGGCGAGAGCGTTACGAAAAGTATGATCGGGCGAGGCGAACGCAAGTTGAGAGGGAGATATAAGTTAGCGAAGACAGAAAGAGAGAGTTACGTTTCGTATATTACTGTAGGAGCAAGAGAGAGCAGTGCGCGTGCACATTTTCTTTCTCTCTTCCTCTCATAGCCAGTGCATGAAATATATATATGCGAGTTTGCTAGCGTTACGCGAACGGTGATTTTTTTGTTATTTTGTAATTTTATAAATTATTATTTTGTTCAATACATTAAATATTCTACGTTTAAAGTGAATAAAATTGTAAATTAATTTTAAAGTTCATATTTCGTGAATTTGAAGTTTTACTTCAGTCGTGTGATCTAAAGCACACACGATTTTGTTTATGATTAAAGTGGTTTGATTAAAGTGTGCTTTAACACTCGTTTTTTTATAATCACGCCCTCTTCAGAATAATATTTCTGCTGATTCAGTTTTAATTTTACTTGGGAAAATTCATTAAGACGCCTCAAATATTAAAGTCCATTAAGGTATTTTAATATTCAAAAGAATGCGAGAAAGCAAATGGATAACAGTTTCATTCTTGTTTATGTAGTAAGAAAACTGAAACAATTTCTCAAAATGTTGGATTGTCAAAATTGTCTATTTTCAGGTTTAAAAATTGATTTCATATTGTATACGATACATAATAGTTAATTGGATAATCAAATTAAGATGTTTAGCTGCCCGAAGATTTTTATATTTGTACATACAGTAGGTACGTAATTTGTCCGTTATAAATAAGGTTTAATAATAATTGTGGGTTCGATGGTTACTGAAAAATGTGCTCAAATATTATTTTTTAACAAAAATCTATTCTGTATACCTTCCTTGCAACTTGAAAAATAGTAAAATTAGTTCTTGAAAAACTTCCTTTTCCTAAACAATTTTGTCACGTTTCACTAAATCCTATAGATTAGATAGTTAGATATTCTTAATTTCCAAACAGACTAATTTACATCAATTTGTAAGGTTCCATAGTTAAACCATTTATAACATAGCAAGATCTCTGCGTGTGTTCATCCGTCACAGCCTCCTTCAGAGTCTTGTGCTTGAAAGTTTACAAGTGTTTCGACACAGGGAACTTATTTTAAAAAATAAAAATATTTTGTTTATAGTGCACCTGGTACCCCCCCCCCCCCCATGTAAAATGGTAGCGAACATATTTTTCCACATATCTCATCGAGTAAGGTATCAGTGAAAATATCTTTCAAAATTAAATCAAAAATGTAATTTACAATTTTTCATTATTTAGCTATGTTTGCAAAATATTAAGCTTCAAACTGATTCATGCCAGTTACCATGCATCGACAATTCAATTCAATTATCAGTTACCATGCATCAATTTCAAGAGATATTGTTCAAAAACCCACTCGGTCGGTTTTTCCTATTCATTCTGAAATATTCTAATAACAGGTTAATAGAACTTAATATAAAATGGTTGCAAAAAGTTCTAAAATCAAGGATCTAAAATCATACACAAATCAACGCGTGACGTACACGGTGTGACGTACACTCCAACCAAAATCACAATCCAAACATATCCTCACAATAACTATACCAAAACACCACCGTTCCGCATCAAACGACCAAAACTATACTAACAAACATACAAACAATAATGCCGACATCCCTCTAATCTCACAGATCTTGAAACCCTCACCTCATTACCATAAATCGAGGGTCGTCGAGCATACGCGCGCCCAATTAGCGAGATAAACTACTGGTCCATTCCCTCCCGGCATCCCTTATCCGCTCCGAGATGCAAAGGCACTGCCAGCCATCGTTATTGAGTTGTTCGCCTCAGCGATTGACGTAATTAATGATCCACATTCAACTATGGGGATAATAAAACCTCCTTCTTGCTTTATTTTACTAGCGAAGATTTGCAAAATTTGTCTAGGAAATTCCAAAAATGTCTTATATAATCAATACTTTATTGAATAAAGAATACAAATGTGTACAAAAATAAGTCGAAAGGTTGATATTTGAATATGAATAATTTTAAGGGTCTTCCAATTAATTATAATTTAATTCAGCACCTGGTCATGAAGTTTTCTCCCGTCCTTGAAAAAATTCAAACGATTATTTTCAGTTTTCAATTTGGTTTTGACGTTTGAAAGCTTCACTCATTACCTAATTTAATTTCTATTACTAAAATTAAGTACATTAATTTTAATACAAAATATAACACTATGCCCCAAAAAATAATGTGGGATACTGTCGAATTTTTGATCGAATGATTTAAAGACAAGAGATATAAAAATTTTTAATAGGTTTCTTTAACCATCTTTTCTTAATTTCCAAAAACTATAAAAGTATATTTAAAATTACAAAAAATATACCAATTTCCTATTGTGCGGTAAATTTTATTTTAGCAGCCGTACCCACAGAATAAATACCAAAAAAACAACCACGACCAGCGACGCGCCCTGCCGCCTACACGTCAGAAATGTCATAAGTCTTAATAGCGCTTGCAGTTGCCCGCCAGTAGGCCACTAATGCCCGTAGCGGACGTCGCTGTGGATATTTTAAGAAAATTTTTACATTTAAAATTTCAAATATGGTTACATTTTGCATAAGGAGTAAAAACCTAAGGAACAATCAATTACATATCACTAGTTAGAACCGTAAAACGGGCTTACTTGACTTTGTGGGTAACTTTGACATTTTTTGGGGCTACTTTGACAGAGCACCAAAATACGGTTTAAACGTATGCGGGACGAACTCGCGTGACCTTGTTTGACAGAAAGGGAGTGTGGAGAGTGGGTTGCGATCACTTAACTTTCCGACTAGTCCGAGCGTGTTCGTCGTTGGTATTTGTAGTGGTTTGCGTAAAATAAGGCTTCATACTGTTTGGATGCCTAGTTTTCCGTCAGTTTATAGTATTATTTATGTAAACATATATAGATTTGAGTAGATTAAGATATATATGTGAGCATCTATTTAATTACTCGGTGGTATATATGGTTGTTCTAATTGTTATAGGTTTATTTGCACATAAATAAATCACAATGGTCAGAACCTATCAAAGAAAACTGGGTGCCCGAAACTATAAAAATTATAGTAAGGAAGAATTTGCATAAGCCGTTGCGGAAGTGAGAGCGGGGACGCTTACCAATGCAGGTGCTGCCAAGAAGTATAAGATTAATAGGACCACCATTCTTAACAGGATCCATCACAAACATGAAAAAAAGCTAAGCCATCTCACTGTTTTGACACCTTAGAGTGAAAAATTAAAAGAAGATGCCTTGTGTGTACTAGCAGACTGAGTTTTTCCTTCCACAAAGACCGACATTCGAACCATCGTTTAAATTTGTATCATCAATAAAGAAAGTAAAGTAGTAAAGCAGTAGAATGACAACTTGCCGGGCTATAACTTTGTGAACGAATTTGCAGCTCGGAACAACCTCACGCAGAGACTGGCCACAAACATCAAAACTTCAAGAGCATCAGTGATTCCTAAAGAGATCAAAGAGTTTTTTTTTAGAATTTGAGACCAGCCTTAGGGGAGAAACGTCCGACTCTAATTTATAATTATGATGAGATAAATATTACAGACGATCCGGAGGCGATAAAAGTTCTAGTACGCCGAGGGCACAGACGTATCGAAAGAGTCCAGGAAAATTCGAAATCATCTGACAGCATCATATTATGTGGCACAGCTGAAGGAATATTGACCCTCCCATTGTTGTCTACAAATCGAAGCACCTTTACGAGAACAGGGCACAGGGCGGGCCACATGGAACTATTTACAGGAACAGGTGGTCATTGGTGAAAATATGGCTTCTAATTTTTCATCTAAAGTCAAAACTGCACTAGAAAACAACATTTATTTTACAACTCTGACCCCAAACTCGATGCACATGATGCAACCATTGGACGTGGGTATCTATGGGCCTTTAAAGAAACAATGGCGGAAGGTTCTGGATAATGGGAGAAGAGAATCAAGAATACCAGGTGCCATCCCAAAGCCACAATTTCGCATACTGCTAAAGAGA
This sequence comes from Druceiella hillmani, assembly GCA_039881145.1. NCBI lineage: Eukaryota > Metazoa > Arthropoda > Insecta > Lepidoptera > Hepialidae > Druceiella > Druceiella hillmani. The sequence continues at coordinate 27,503,399 of JAYKKI010000013.1, read as the reverse complement.
TTGATTGATGCATTGGCTTCTTATATAAAAAAAATCTACAGAGCTCCTTCAGAACTACAAATTTTTGCCCTTTTAATGCGGAAAACGTTTTGAAAAAGCTTACAGCAGATCGCTCAGAAGATACTAGATGTGACAACAGACCACCAAAAAACTTCCAAAACATGTTCAAAGTAGCCCCGTTTTAAGGTATGTAATTCAAATTAGATAAATGATTATTGCTTCTTGGTTATAATATTAGTCTAATTTTAAAAACGATTTCAAAACAAATTTTTACGCTTTATTTATTACTTAATACGGCAACACTCTTAAATGTATATCTAAACCAATCACTATATTATTAGCTAGGAGGAAGAGATAAAAGGAAGCAAATGTATCGAATTAAGCGCACATCTTTTACTTTATTTCGTAATAATAACTAGTTATTACCATTATAATATTTACAATTAATGAAGTATGCTAAGTCAATTAAGAATATTATCTAGTTGTTTCCAACACGCTTTGTTTTCTAGTTTTTTCCAACGCAACAATGAAAATTCATACATTGCATGTTGTCAAACTAACAATTGGTGCTATTTATACATAATTTTGATTTCATACAAAATTTCAATTTAATTATTTTATAAACTGGACGACTGAGTTAAAAAAAATCACAAGTGGTTAAAATGGCACCCTTTAGTTGATTTACATACTTTATAATAGTCAATAATCAGCTTCTTGGAAACGCATTACAAGCAGAAAAGACATTTACTGACTAATGAAAGATTAACTAATCTTCTCAATTAACTAATTGAGACTATCTAGTTAAATTAGTAAAAATTCAAAATAAAGTAACTTTTGTTCTGCCTTCAAAACATATACATTTCAAAAAGAATATAATGAAAGTCAAATTAGCCAGTAAAATGTTTAGTCAAAGTGTAGCAACTGCGCTCGATTTTGATGACAAACAACTGAAACCGAAAATTGCTGAAAAGTGGGTGGAACTGTGTAATTCCTAAAATTAATTAATATATACGTTTTTGTTTCTGTATTGACTCTGTTAAATTTTTCTGCAATAATTTGGTAGAAAGCAAATGAAATAACATTTATCCCATTCTATAAATTAATCCAAAATTACCTAAGACTTTTTTTCTAATATAAAGTCACATTGCGGATTTAATAATAATCCTACTGTGAGTCAATTCCATGCAGATTTTAAGAAGATTTTAATACACCCTGAATTATATGATAAAGGAAACTATCCTTAACTGTTCATGAGCATTTGAAGTAATAAAAAAACACTGGATTTATTGAAAGGGTTTTTGATCGAACGAAGATTTATTGAACAGGTAGATTTTATGAAAGTGATATTGTTGGGGAGGTTTTTCTAGTTTTTAAATTGATGATTTGTCATTATTTACGGAATTCGCTTTCCAGGTGGTTTCCTATATAGATGGGTTTTTGGTACATAAACTAACACGAAAAATACGATTTGATATTTGTATAGGGCATGTATCGCATCTTTGACGATGAATTAATGCTAAAGACGTAGATAGTTTTATTCGGCCTACCAAAGATGTTTCAAAAATTTAGATTGTATCATAAATGCGTATTAACAAATAATTTACACCATACGACCATTTATCATCCCCTATGACTAAATTAGGTAAAGCTACAAAAATACCTAAGTATTTCATTAACATGAGCATATTCGAAACGATCACATATCACCAATTTGACCAGTCACCAATTTATAACCATGTAATGCATTTTCTTAAAGCTATAATAGAGACTTAGGTCGATGTTCGATTTCATTTTTTGCTTATAAACTACATCGACTCTAGCACAAAAAGACAACTATTTAATAAACTTATTTTATTTAAATGTCAAACTAAAAATGTGCCATAATTACTTCCGCATTCTTATGTGTACATGCGAGAGGACAAGTAATTTTTCCCGTAGCATTCCTCTCTAAGGTTCATGGGGTGATGCTCTCTCGTCTAAACGTCAAACAGAAACGACCACTGCCATTTTTTTATCTTATTTTATTCTTTTTTGTGTGTGTGTATACTCGGGGTGACGCTGGACAATTGTAAGACACCTTTTCTTCTAATAAATATATATATATATATATATATATATATATATATATATATATATATATATATATATATATATATAGTGGAATAAGGTTACATAGTTTAATTATTATTGTGGATAAGTGGGTAGATGAGTAACCTCCCAAATGTTAACCCACAAACAGCCACTTAGTGCTTCATGTATCGTGTTCGCGTACAAACATCTGCTTGTGATTATCGATTATTCATGCCTTGCTTTTTTACCCAATATTATACGAAAAAAGAAGATTTCTAGTACTATACTCAATATGACAATTGGACGTGTTCGATTTTTTTCAATCCATAACCTTCGGTTTGTGATCTTAGAGTGTGTTTTTTTTATAATAAATTATCTTAAATTGCTTAATTATATTAAATAAAACAATTTCAGAGGACCGACTTTCAGTGATTGGACAACGAATGGATAATTTCAGCAGTGAGGTACTTAGAATCTCCACTCCATCAAAAACACATGAAAGTCAATAACATTAAGACAAATATATAAATTGTCTCTGCCTGTAAGCGCGCCTCGATGTACAGATAAATCACAGACGATCGCTCGAGTGATAAGCGACCACCGAAAACCGCTCCGATTACAATGGAGCGTGGGCCGGACGTTCGCCTACAGGGCTCACCGCCGCTACCGTTGACTCGGCGGGTGGATCGCTGCGCCGATGGCGCGTACGCTACCGTATCTTTTTTTGCACTTTTTACACCTTGAAGCGTTTCAAATATTCCTAATCCAATCATCATAGCTGAAAGTGAAATAATAGCAATTGCATTTATACTAACGTAGTTGTCGTCTCGCGGTCTAGCTTCCACTTTAATCATAACAAATCGTGTGTGCTTTAGACCACACGACTGAAGTAAAACTTCAAATTCACAAAATATGAACTTTAAAATGAATTTACAATTTTATTCACTTTAAACGTAGAATATTTAATGTATTGAACAAAATAATAATTTATAAAATTGCTCAAGAACGAAATGAAATTACAAAATAATAAAAAAAAACACCGTTCGCGTAACGCTAGCAAACTCGCATATATATATTTCATGCACTGGCTATGAGAGGAAGAGAGAAAGAAAATGTGCGCGCGCACCTCTCTCTCTTGTCCCTACAGTAATATACGACACTTAACTCTCTCTTTCTGTCTTCACTAACTTATATCTCCCTCTCAACTTCCGTTCGCCTCACCCAATCACACTTTTCGTAACGCTCTCGTCACGCATTCACCAGCTTACTCCCCAAGTCAAGCGTGCGTAAAGAAGTTTTACTTCAAAATAATTGCATGCGTATAATAGAGGCAAACAACTCCACAGTTTTACATATTATATATTTTTTCGAAATAAGTAATTCTGAATATTATAAAGAAGCTAAAGAAAACAACACAATAAGTTTATGAAAATGGATATATATCTATCTATACGTACGTCTACATATCTGTTTCCCTTTCGTCACCTAAAAACTACTAGACGGATTTAGATAAAGATTTCACTGTTTTATTCTTTAAAATATCAGGAAGAATATTAAGTACTGCGATTTGGTTACCGATCTGTCTTTCAGCATATCTATTTGTTTGTGCTCGTAACAAAACTACTCAACAAGCTGAAATGGAATTTTCGCTGTTGCATTTATCAGAGTATCTGCAAAACAGTGCTGTCTATTTCTTTGCTTTATAATGTTACCTATGAATTTTAAAAAAATAAACGAAATCAATTCCGGTTAAATCCCGGTATTATTAAAATATTAATAACACCGGGATTTAAACAAATAAAGAAGTAGTTGTTCCATATAGTGAGAAACGCTACTGGTAGAGAAGCGAGCTGTTCCGAGTCGAGGAACACTAATATAATAATATTTGGACAGCCGCAAAATGGGATTATTCCGTTTGAATTTGGATTTTTATGTTTTATTTCATAAGTTTTTTCCTCGAAAACTACAAGCTATACCGAAATATGTCTCATAACAATTTTTATTTCGACAACTATTATCTATGGATAAGCCTAGTTGAAAATACAAATTTGGGAAATAATTTCTATGTTCCCAATATAACCATTTCGAGCCACTGTACGACGTTAAAAAATAACAAATTTACGGCTGCTGTCCGCTGTACGCGCATTCCACGTAGGCAACACATTTACCCAAAAAAGAGAATTCGGAAATAGTCACTTTAAAAATAAAAAAGAATTTAAATTATCATTCAAAAGAATTTTTCGTTTTCAAATGAGATATTCGATTTTCCATTGTCTCTACGGAATGCATGCACCTGGCTATTCAAAACAGATAACAAAAGAGATCGATATATTGAACAATCTTTCGAGTGATAATATGACACTAAAAAGCTGAAAACTAGACAAAACGAGACGAAATACCTAAAATTAACTGGTATCATGATACTTAATGTTTCCATTTCCCTACTCATTACATATAGATAACTGGCAGCTATGAAGCCTCTCATCGTATTAACAAATAAATAGCCATCGCTATTATCTGATTTTTTCCGAGAGAAAAACTTGTAAAGCTAACAGAGAATGTTAACATTAAAGTAGATACGTATGCACGTAACCAAAGTTGCATCATATTTATACTATAGACAGATGACGCTAAATACAACACTATTATACGTATGTATTCATTGCGTAAGAACTACGCTACAAGTTCGAGTCCCCTTACAAAAATCGATCGATACTACAATTTCATTACACAGATTATGGTTAAGAAATAAATTATGTTCGTATATAACAATTAAATTATTTATTTATTGTATATTTATCGATACGATACCAGCAAGTAGCGATAATGAAAAAGTAATGATTGAACAACAAAAATTCCCAAGTAATATTATACCCCTGGAAGTCGACTTGTTTCCCGACAATTCTGCAACCAAGCAACAAATCAAAATGTCGCATATAAGTTCGTACAGTCGAATAACAACTAGGTACACCGAAATATTAATATCACAAAAATGTATTTATATATACGTTACTCGATCAAGTGTAAACAGCTAGACAGATTTTCGCACGACGCAGCAATGCACTTAGACAAGTTCGGAAAAGAATATAACTAATAGTTTATATCCACAAGCTATACACTAGTACATATATTTATCATATATATATATATATCAAATAATAAAAAATGCTTATAATTTTCTAAAACAAAATGACTTACTGTCAATCCAGAAATAAACTTAAATTTTATAAAAGTTTCATTCAACGATTTACCTATTTTATATTACTATTAAGCTGACCAATTCAAGAATTTTAAGAACCAGGACTAGCCGAGACTTCCATAATTTGATTACTGTTAATTTGAATTACTAAAATTATACTAAATTTTTATATTCTAAAAACCAGAAGTTGTAAAAATCTGAATTTCTAAATTCGGCAAATCAGTTTGGAAATTAATAAAATTTTAAATAGGTAACTTACGTAAATTACAAGGTAACCTACGTAACGTACACCCACTACCTAAATAAAGTGGGTCCACAAGGAAGACAAATGTTATATTGATAATAAAATACAACTATTCTTCGCAACTCAACCTTATTGGAATATGGAATTAAAGCACTATAAGGTTCGTAACGAAAACAACGTCAACAAGTGTAATCCCAGACGATAAACATATCATGATATTAAAAAATAAATATAGATTATGCTATCGACTAATCTCTAATTATGTCCTTATCGATATCACCACACGCGTCCTGTCCCGTGTACCTCGTTTTCGATAGCTGTGCCTACATCTCCGATATCGATCGATAAATAATGTATGGTGTATTTGATAAGAAAATAGTATGTACGTAAAAATAACAAGTAATTTAAAGAAAACACTACGAAATCCAACGCGAACGAGCCACAAATGAAAATAAAAACTAAGTCCTTTGCAATTGGGTATTTGACTAAATTTTTTTTTATTTCATTAATCATAATTTCAAGGTACAAGCTCATGAAGAGTGAAATTTTTTTTTAATAGTCTTAAAAATTGATCGAGTTATAAAAGTTTAAATTTAACCTTTAGAGAAGGAGGGCAATACTGTGTTGTGAGGTTATTTTTAATATTGAACATTATATTCTACTAGAGGAAAAGAGACAGGGATATACCCAACTCTATCCGCATATTCAAATTTAGAAGCCTACAACTGGCTTATTTTTCAATAAATTTTTGAATTTTAAATCAAGAGGCCGCAAAATTTAAATTCGATCTCCATCAAATAACTTTTTTTTATCACAATTATCTATTAACAAATATAATTTCAATAAGAAATTTTAAACTCCTTCCTTCCCAGACTATAATTGTTTCGAATCTGTCTTAACAGGCCTTTCCAAGGACTTAAATATTTACTAGATATTTCCCATCATCAAAAGTTTTCAGGTTTCAAACTTTTGCCATCCCCGTGAAACAAAATGCCTGTGTCGCAAGCAGTTCGTCCGTTCTGTTACTAAATTTAAGTTCTTTAAAAGTTTAAATTTGCGTCATCGCGAATATTCAAATAGAAAATAGTGATGTTAAGGTAGAGAATATCGATATTTTTGTCAGATCACGAAACTTGAGCAACGTCGGACCTGGTCAGCACTTGAAAGAGTGGTCTTATGGAAATATTTCCAGTGAGAGTGATCTGCGCTAAATTGTCAATGTAAAATCTTAAGCGAATTTCCACACCCACTTAATGTAATTAATATAATTATATACGAGTCCGCGCATCTACCTATTACATTAAAATAGCTACACGTACGCGGTTTATAACTGTAGAAATCATAAAACAGGATGTAACGATGTTTAATGTAATAAATGTTATTCTTGAAGATGACAAAGGCTACAAAGCCACTTCAAAAAATTTTACCATCCATAGACAAAATGAGCAGAAAACTTTAATATGTCCAATGGTCAGTGGTAATCAGGAGTTGATGGAACAAGTTTCTACAGTTATTTTTAATAGAGATTGTGATTTTCGTAACCGAAGTAAATTCGTGCCGAAATTAACTGAAAAAGCGACACAAAATTAAAAGCAGAAAGAAGCGGCGACATAAAACTAAGTATAATAATACTTTCCATTATCGTTACACATAGTCCCTACGACTGTGCGTAATAGTAACAGAAATAAATAGAATAAAATATAATATGTTTATTTTATATGTATACATGCGTTTTATTTTATTATTCACTCTAATTCTCACGAGCATACTTTCCTTAGCGGCTAGCTGCGCTCAGACCCAGTGAAACTGCGGCAGCTTAGTTGATACGAAACTGATTTAGCTGACGCGAAAAATAAAATAGCGCAAAATAGGTCTGGCGTCATAAACATTGAATATGATTTTTAAAGTATTTTTAGATGATAAAAAGCTAAGAATTCAGCGATTAACAAACAATAACGAGCAAAAATACGATTTGTAACCATAATAAACAAAAAATATTTCCGTTAACACGCGTATATTTAAAAAAACGAGTGTGCTTTAGACCACACGACTAAAGTTAAACTTCAAATTCACAAAATATGAACTTTAAAATGAATTTACAATTTTATTCACATATTGAATATATTTGGCGTTAATTTTGTAGAAATTCATTATTCACAATTAAATGAAACTACGTGATGTAGCATTACTTCTACTTTCTTTAATTTCTTTACCACGACCTAGGTTTAATTGTATTACAACATCTTCCAATCTTATGATAAATGAAACTAAATTAAATGAAACTACGTATGTAGTAATACTACATCACGTAGTTTCATTTAATTGTGAATTTTATTCACTTTAAACGTAGAATATTTAATGTATTAAACAAAATAATAATTTATAAGATTGTTCAAGAACGAAATGAAATTACAAAATCATCAAATAATCACCGTTCGCGTAACGCTAGCAAGCTCGCATATATATATATATATATATATATATATTTCATGCACTGGCTATGAGAGGAAGAGAGAAAGAAAATGTGCGCGCGCACTGCACTCTCTTGCTCCTACAGTGTGATACAGGCAATAGGCTTGCACTGTGTCTTAGATATACGAAACATAACTGGCTATAAGAGAAAGAGAGAAAGAACATGTGTGCTCGCACTTCTCTCTCTTGTCCCTACAGTAATATACGAAACGTAACTCTCTCTCTTTCTGTCTTCACTAACTTATATCTCCCTCTCAACTTCCGTTCGTCTCGCTCGATCACACTTTTCGTAACGCTCTCGGCACGCATTCACCAGCTTACCCCCCAAGTCAAGCGCGCGTAAAGAAGTTTTACTTCAAAAATAATCAAAACCAATTGCTTTTTTAGTTTATAACCATTGCCTAAATTAATTAAAAATAAACTGTCCATCGACATAGCTATTCGTTCTGTTGTCAAAATAAAAATTAATTTCGTTCTTTTTGAGTTTGAGAGCGTTTTCTTCGACAACCCTGTCGGTCCTATGGGGCGTGGACTAATTTGTTACATATAGAGGACACAACGACAATCTTCAATTTGTTTTCATCTTGTTGGTTCAAAAAAAAACACAAAAATGACATTTACAAACGATCATGAAAAGTAATCTGAGTTTTCATAAACAAATTCAAAATTTCTCAGTTGTCTGATTAACGATTTAAATAAAACTTTTGAGGAGTTTATTTTCTTTTCATTTTCAGAGTGGCATTTTTATTCTTATAACACCTGAAGTCAAAACTATATGGATGTTTGCCGATCTCCCACATGCGTACCGCTCGCGAAGGCTACTGTCGTACACGGAAAATATTGTCCGTATATTTTATTCGAGTATTTATGGGACAAATATCACGGGCAATCCAGGCGAGACAATAATGCTTCCATCTGTGTGTACGGCACATGAGCTGACTCAACGTTAGTAAAGGTGCTAAATGCGTGAATAACATCGCAACTGAGACGTGAGGTGTTAAAATAAGCCATAATACGAGTGTCGCATGTGATGTGCGCGAACGATGCTGCTGTGAAACGAGCCCTTGACGAAGAATTATTGCAAAATATAATAATGTTATTACCTTAAAATCCCGATTTACGTGAGGAAAAATGTATAAAAATTAGCGTTTAAGTCATAAAATCGTTTTATTACGTTGCATCAGCATTTTGAAGTTTTATATTTAAAACTTTAAATTCGTGCTTTATTATATTTTTATGTATATTCAGTTAGGTGAGTATTAGTAGCGCCTTTTTAATTCGGCGGTTAGTATTTATTTTTTTATACTCATTTTTGTATTACAAATTACTCATTATAAATTACTCACAGTTACATTCGGGTGAGATTAAAAATTAATTAAGAACCAAATTAACCGAAGCCATCTGGGTATATCGAGACATTAATATTTTACACTATAACCATAATATAAAATATGTTGTTTTGATAGCAAGAGAAACTAAACTACTAGAGGCTATGAGAGAAACAGGGGGGGGGGGAGAATTATTTAATCGTACGACAGCGGCTACCACGCCATTAAATAATTCACCGGCCAAAAATGATTTTTGCCAATTTTTCCTAAGGAACTGCTTATTTTTCTGTGACGAAACATTAAGAATACTGACATTAATTAACTATTACGTATATTTATATACGCAAAAAAATTATTTCGAAAGAATTTAAATACCCAAAATATTTTTAATTTCAACGTTATTAGTAAATATATTAAACCAAAATTGGGAAAATTAGATAATAGGAAGTACTTTAAATAAAATTTTGAAACAGAAACCGCACACTCCGCAGAGGGACTCGCTCCCTCACCTCCTCAACTTTTTTGCCACCTATAATAATAATAGAAAAAATTAAACATTCTAAACAGCCTAACGATAATGAAAACATTGAATATATTTGGCGTTCATTTTGTAGAAATTCATTATTCACAATTAAATGAAACAACGTGATGTAGTATTATTTCTACTTTCTTTAACTTGTTGACCACGACCTAGGTTTCGTTGTATTATGTTTTCGTTGTATATCTTCAGGTGGGCTATTAGGAAAGATATCTTTGCTAATAGCCCACCTGAAGATGTTGTAATACAGAAATAATACTACATCAAGTAGTTTCATTTAATTTTGGATAATGAAAACATCAAAGACACAATTCAAGAATAGAGACGGCGAACAATTGACATGAATAAATACAAAAAATTAAAACAAACCCGAAATCGATCTGTACTGTTTCAATATCGCCTCCAAAAAGGAAGTGCGAAGTTTAATGAATAAAATAAAACGAGTGTGCTTTAGTCCACACAACTAAAGTAAAACTTCAAATTCACAAAATATGAACTTTAAAATGAATTTACAATTTTATTCACTTTAAACGTAGAATATTTAATGTATTGAACAAAATAATAATTTATAAAATTGTTCAAGAACGAAATGAAATTACAAAATAATAAAAAAAACACCGTTACCGTAACGCTAGCAAACTCGCATATATATATATATATATATATATATATATATATATATATATATGTATATATATATATATATATATATATATATATATATTTCATGCACTGGCTATGAGAGGAAGAGAGAAAGAAAATGTGCGCGCGCACTGCTTTCTCTTGCTCCAACAGTGTGATACAGAATAGGTTTGCACTTTGTCTTAGATATACGAAACATAACTGGCTATGAGAGAAAGAGAGAAAGAAAATGTGTGCTCCCACCTCTCTCTCTTGTCCCTACAGTAATATACGAAACGTGACTCTCTCTTTCTGTTTTCACTTATATCTCCCTCTCAATTTCCGTTCGCTTCACCCGATCACACTTTTCGTAACGCTCTCGTCACGCATTTACCAGCTTACTCCCCAAGTCAAGTGTGCGTAAAGAAGTTTTACTTCAAAAAGTTAAATAAAATGAATATTTTTCAAAAAAGTAAATTTTATTCAAACCCGCACTTTTTATTTATTTGACCCTGCTTTTCTACAGCTTTATCTCAGTTATATAATTTTGCTTCGTTGTAAACAACCGAAAGAGCTGTTGAAGTTAATCGTTCATTATAAAATAGACATGAAAGCAGCTGCTGCCCGGCAAAAGCGAAACAATGTCCGGCAAAGACGGAAAAACCGCCACGGCACTAATGATGCAACAATGAAAACTGAATGCAAAAATCATTTCCTTTTTCCCAAAATCTATTTTACCTAATTGTCAAAGTGTTTGGTCTTATGATTTATTTACTTACAATCTTGTTTATAACCTATTTTACTCAGGAAACTATAAACCCAATGCTATAAACAAAAGATTAGTTTTCACAATGTGAATATTTTTGGCGCGACACAGGTACAAAAAAACCTTCATTTCTTTCTTACTCGTAGTTCTCGCTTATTTTTTCCATTAACGTGAAAAATACGAGTATTGTAATATCGATTGAAAGCGTGCAACACATGAATATTACACACTTCAAGAACTGCAGTAGATGGATATAATTCTTATTCAAGCATTATTGTAATATCTATTGAAAGAGTGCAACACATGAATATTACACACTTCAAGAACTGCAGTAGATGGATATAATTCTTATTCAAGCATTATTGTAATATCTATTGAAAGAGTGCAACACATGAATATTACACACTTCAAGAACTGCAGTAGATGGATATAATTCTTATTCAAGCATTATTGTAATATCTATTGAAAGAGTGCAACACATGAATATTACACACTTCAAGAACTGCAGTAGATGGATATAATTCTTATTCAAGCATTATTGTAATATCTATTGAAAGCGTGCAACACATGAATATTACACACTTCAAGAACTGCAGTAGATGGATATAATTCTTATTCAAGCATTATTGTAATATCTATTGAAAGAGTGCAACACATGAATATTACACACTTCAAGAACTGCAGTAGATGGATATAATTCTTATTCAAGCATTATTGTAATATCTATTGAAAGCGTGCAACACATGAATATTACACACTTCAAGAACTGCAGTAGATGGATATAATTCTTATTCAAGCATTATTGTAATATCTATTGAAAGAGTGCAACACATGAATATTACACACTTCAAGAACTGCAGTAGATGGATATAATTCTTATTCAAGCATTATTGTAATATCTATTGAAAGCGTGCAACACATGAATATTACACACTTCAAGAACTGCAGTAGATGGATATAATTCTTATTCAAGCATTATTGTAATATCTATTGAAAGCGTGCAACACATGAATATTACACACTTCAAGAACTGCAGTAGATGGATATAATTCTTATTCAAGCATTATTGTAATATCTATTGAAAGAGTGCAACACATGAATATTACACACTTCAAGAACTGCAGTAGATGGATATAATTCTTATTCAAGCATTATTGTAATATCTATTGAAAGAGTGCAACACATGAATATTACACACTTCAAGAACTGCAGTAGATGGATATAATTCTTATTCAAGCATTATTGTAATATCTATTGAAAGAGTGCAACACATGAATATTACACACTTCAAGAACTGCAGTAGATGGATATAATTCTTATTCAAGCATTATTGTAATATCTATTGAAAGAGTGCAACACATGAATATTACACACTTCAAGAACTGCAGTAGATGGATATAATTCTTATTCAAGCATTATTGTAATATCTATTGAAAGCGTGCAACACATGAATATTACACACTTCAAGAACTGCAGTAGATGGATATAATTCTTATTCAAGCATTATTGTAATATCTATTTAAAGAGTGCAACACATGAATATTACACACTTCAAGAACTGCAGTAGATGGATATAATTCTTATTCAAGCATTATTGTAATATCTATTGAGAGAGTGCAACACATGAATATTACACACTTCAAGAACTGCAGTAGATGGATATAATTCTTATTCAAGCATTATTGTAATATCTATTGAAAGAGTGCAACACATGAATATTACACACTTCAAGAACTGCAGTAGATGGATATAATTCTTATTCAAGCATTATTGTAATATCTATTGAAAGAGTGCAACACATGAATATTACACACTTCAAGAACTGCAGTAGATGGATATATTTCTTATTCAAGCATTATTGTAATATCTATTGAAAGAGTGCAACACATGAATATTACACACTTCAAGAACTGCAGTAGATGGATATAATTCTTATTCAAGCATTATTGTAATATCTATTGAAAGAGTGCAACACATGAATATTACACACTTCAAGAACTGCAGTAGATGGATATATTTATTCTTCAAGTATGTGCAATGCCAATCATGCAAATGCGGCTGCGGATCTCGTCTATACCATATTGTTACTCGTCATATGTCCACCGTCAAATTAGAATTATTATCACACTAAAACGCAGGACACGAGCCATTTAAATAATAATTAGAGGTTCCATAAAGACGAAAACCTTGCAAGATGGCGGGTTCCGGGCAAAGTTCAAAGCGTTAATTAATTATATGTCAAGAATAAATTCTCACCTTCTTCACAGATGCTTACACAAACGAAAACATTTATTTTGAAACTTCCCATCTAATTTAAATCCCCCATCAATTTAATACCTTACAGAGACGAAATTCCATTTTCGAACATATGTTTTCTGAGACATAATTTGCCTCGTCAATTAAATATCAAGAATAAATTCGCACCTTCTTCACAGATGCTTACACAAACGAAAACATTTATTTTGAAACTCCCCATCTAATTTATTTGGAAACTCCCCATCTAATTACAATACCTTACAGAGACGAAATTCCATTTTCGAACATATGTTTTCTGAGACATAATTTGCCTCGTCAATTAAATGTCAAGAATAAATTCTCAGCTTCTTCACAGATGCTTACACAAACGAAAACATTTATTTACAAACTCCCCATCTAATTTAAATCCCCCATCAATTTAATACCTTACAGAGACGAAATTCCATTTTCAACTATGTTTTCTGAGACATAATTTGCCTTTCCTTCTATGTTTAACTACTTTATATCAATATACAAACTATTTTTGAGGTAAATCAGACAAAATATCACTAAAGTACGTATTCATTTTTCTGAAACGTTTTATTGCTGTCATTTCTGAAATAATTTAATCTCTATTAATTCGCAATTATTAGTCGTAGGCTTCTATGAGGATCTGGGGCATAGAATTCTGTACCCGAAGTGCAAAATCCTGCTAATTTTATTCATCGGTTAGAGAGCTGTCTGTCGAACGGGTAAGGTAATAAAAGTTCATACATTACGTTTAACACGTCTACAAAACTAATCAATTATACTAATGAATATAATATTAGTAAGATTTAGTTAAATGACGATAAGACATTTGCTATATAAAGAACTTCTTTACTCGCAATAATTCGATTTAACAGTCTGGAACGATTCTCATCTGCGTGTACAATAAAAAATTTAAGGCCTATAAGCGTGCAGTCTTGTATAAGAAAATATCCAAGTGCTATGCGTAAATGAATAGGAACGTCTCATAGGTACCAACAACGACTAACGACGACTAATGAATAACGACTCTTACCAACTACCGATGTTGCCCGGTCAAAAAAACTTTGTTTCAAAGGTTTTTAAAGTAAATTTATTATTTAAAATTTTTAGTAATTTATTTTACGTTTTAATCAAATATAGAACTTTAAGAACCCAATTTTGTAGCATAAAAACGCTAAATATATTTTAATATTAATAATTTTCCTAAATGTTTTTAACAATTATTTTTAATGTTATAAGTATTCGCAATGTTATAAGAATTGTAACTAACTGGGCCCAAGTAATCAGCTATGACGCAATCATTTTCACTTTTCAAATCCCTGGAACATTCTTAAAATTACATGTCACCTCCAATCTCGTTATTTTACACAACACTCTGCTTACAAAAACCTCTCTACGACCCGAGATCCGGCAGACAATCACAAACTCATTAACATGGCAGCTTCCTTTCGTAATTTAACATTTATTTAATTACTCGATAAATACACGAACGCATCTTGACATTCAACAAACGTCTTATACAGGCCGATTCTGATATTTTATATAAATAAAAAAAGCTATATGTACCTAAATTAATTAAATATACCCAGAAATTTTAAATAAATTACAGTGCGTTTCATTACAAAAATTTCGCCATCAATAATATATATACATATATCATATAAAGTTATTAGTTAATTACATTTTAAATTAACATTTTCTAGGTCAGTTCCACCAAATCCCTGACTACACCATCAATCGTCGAGTACCTAACGTACCCAAAGCGCCACCGAGCCTTTCACTCTTCTTACACATCAATTCTCAAATACGACATGCACTGGAACCCAGCTATCAGGACCCAACCTGTACCCATAAATTCGAAAGCAACACTCTTTTTTTCTTCAGCCGAACGATAATTAAACACGAAATCCAAATCTCATCGTCTATGATTTTAAAAAACATAAAAGCCATAGATAAAAAGGAGCGTAACTAGGTAGTTGTCAATTAGAGGCCGACAAAAGAAAACATGCCCCCTCCATCGAATCAAACGATCATTTATTATTATAGTCACTCTGCAAGGCGAGACGGACCGCCTATTAAATTATTTTTAGCTTTCGATTCAATTTCGAATTGATGGCGTGTTTTTTTGCAGTTTTTTTTTGAGCCAACTGGCTACTTTTGTATTTAATTTAGTGTAACGTCATCTATTGTAGCAGCTCGCTGTGAGTAGGTAAGAATGAAAGTGGCAGTCGGAACCTTCTTGCGTATGAAATATTACGTGAAGGTGTAATGTTAATCTAACAGTGTACGCTAGCAAATACTTACTTGTTAACACTTTACAAAGAGCTAAGCATAGACAGCTTAAATATTGATCAAACACTGGTAACTTCCAGTATGTTTAGAACATATGACTCATTATATACTTAATAAAGCTATAGAAAGTATGCTAATATAAGCACTTCAAACAATTATTTTAACATATTCCCCAAATAATTTTAAGTAGCAAACCCTGAGGCTTGGAAATCTAGATTATTAGATGACAATTGGAGACCTAGATTATTTAATCAAAAATCTCAATACACAGCCTCAAATTATTTTATTTTAATATTAGTCACCAAATATTCAGAATTATATACTACATAAAGCGTCTTCATTTATTTCATTTAGTCAAAATAAAAATCTACCATTACAACACTTTCTATTCTTTCTTAGTTATAGAGTCTTAGTTATAGAGACTCGGTTATTGTGATCATGTTTAAAATTTATTAAACAAAATTGAAATTCTTACAAAAAAGCGACGGGTATGTCTTTACGTAACAATATTAAAATCATTGATTTTCAAATAAACGATATTTCTGAATGAACACTTTATTTCTCGGACAGGCACAAACCGTCTGTTGCGATCGTAGCCTCTTATGATAATGGTATTATTACCGTCACCAAATTTTATGTAAGTGATGTGGCCCGTTAATGAAATAATAAAACTAGATTAAATCTAAAGAAATTAGATTCCGCTCGCTTCCAAAATATAATAATTCATACCAATACAGAGTAAACTTTGTTTATCTGAAAGGTTAATTCTTCAAAACTATTAAACCTAAGTGGAAAATTATTTCCTTATTGAAAAATCCACTCTTTCCAAGTAACGTATACGTTAATAATATCACTTTGTTACCTACTTATAGTTGACGAAACCATCCTATTTTGCCGCGAAATTTGAACAGCCAAATGACCAAGTCTCTGGCTAACAACAAAAATAAACGTTCATCAAAACAGTTTTGGGGTAATATCAAATTAAAAAATTGCCCTTTCCAGATGCACAACACTACCGAAATTGATTTTGGAATCCGTTGCCAATTCGAATCAATGCAAAACAGTTTTGCATTCTGACTTTCCATCGCAACGCTCTCGTGCTTTTCGAGACGCGTGCTTAGCTAACGGCGTTCTTCGAGAAAAGTAATAAAAACTTGTGTACTCACATTCCTTACTAAAGTTTTAATATTTGCAATCAGATAAAACCGGAAAACTTGAAGTTAAATATATTTAAAGGTAGTTCACATTATAAACTACGCACTCGTATTACACACATCGTTTAGTTTGTATTGCGCCTAAAGAAATTTTACTTAAAAAACTCCAAACTTTTATGTAAAGCTCTCATACACGAGATGATAGACATACACTATAGAGATAAAACCTACATAGATTTGTACGGAGTTTATTTATTTTTTTACTTTTATTTGTTCAATCTGCATTAAGTGAGCACATTATTATAAGAACAATTTCTCCCAGCAAACTAAAATATAAATTAGTGCATAAACATGCAATTTGTATGCACTAATTATTACATTTATGCACTTAATATAACTACATATTGTCAATACAAAATAAAACGAGGAGGCGGTTAGGAAATTCACCAAACAACATTTTCATCAAAATAAAATTTTCCAATACACCGTTGCCTAGAGGTTAAAAAAACACTTGTATAAAGCGAAAAAGGCAAGACAAATCATAAAAAAAACGAATGTGTTTTAGACCACACGACTGAAGTAAAACTTCAAATTCACAAAATATGAACTTTAAAATGAATTTACAATTTTATTCACTTTAAACGTAGAATATTTAATGTATTGAACAAAATAATAATTTATAAAATTGTTCAAGAACGAAATGAAATTACAAAATAATCAAAAAATCTTCGTTCGCGTAACGCTAGCAAACTCGCATATATATATATATATATATATATATATATATATATATATATATATATATATATATATATATATATATATTTCATGCACTGGCTATAAGAGGAAGAGAGAAAGAAAATGTGCGCGCGCATTGCTCTCTCTTGCTCCTACAGTAATATACGAAACGTAACTCTCTCTCTCTCTCTTTCTGTTTTCACTAACTTATACCTCTCTCTCAACTTCCGTTCGCCTCACCCGATCACACTTTTCGTAACGCTCTCGTCACACATTCACCAGCTTACTCCCCAAGTCAAGCGTGCGTAAAGAAGTTTTACTTCAAAAATGTAAAAAGAAAAAAGTATGCCTTTTTCAACGCACATATATGCGTTGATTACATGTATATTTATCCGTCATATTTCTATAGACTTTCTCACCGTAAAACCACAGTTTTTAAAATGAATTTATTGCACTAACTAAATTTCGAGAACCGACAAAATACAGGGAACAATATCCCACCAAAAAAATGACGCAAGTAAAATGTAGAACAATGTCTCACCAAAATAATGACTAAACTAAAATTTAACATAAAATACAACAATCAAAAAGCAAAACGTAAGACACGACTCTAATGCATTACCTTATTTTTTCTGCACTCTCATGGATTCTTTAACCTTTGTATTGTGAACCTGTCAGTGACGTTCAAGTATATGAAAATAATACGAAATGAGTTTAGTTAGCCCCAGAAATATACCTGAAAACATCATGTGCTCCGATTTCTTTGCATCTATGTAGGAATTTAATCAAATAAATAGTCTTTTATTTTAATGAAATGTACAGTACTTCATCAATACCAAGAAAGTTTGTCGCTATTACAATATTTTATATATATATATATATATATATATATATATATATATATATATATATATATATATATAATTTTTATTATTACATACAATTTTTATTATTCTTATTAAAGCCAACGACACTCGATGTTTTATCGGAACTTCATAATAGCTTTCCATTGACACGTCGACCGACGTTCTGCCTCGCGCTCGCGTGATAGCTCTCCTGTAAAATATGTATACTTCTATATGCCCATCTCTTTCACACATGGTCGCTACTCACTCGGATTAATTCAATTTTTGAAATGACAGAATTACCTAGAATCGTAAAAGAGTAAGCTTTCGGAATTTAATCGGTAATACCCTAGCGGTTCATTATTCGCAGAATTATCGTGTCATGAAATTCGGCCTAATGTCGTTACATCGAAAATTTTGACTTGTCTATTAAACCAACAATTTCATGTCTAAAATACTTTTTGGTCAAATCTCCTAAATTGCTCTATTAATTTTAACAAAACACAAACACAAAGTTAACATTAGGTACCTACACGGAAAGTTTTAAATTTATTGGACTTGAATTCAATACATTTTTCCTAAGTTTTTGTAGAACATAAATTTAAACCTTAAAGGCATTTATAATTTATAATTCATATTCGATAAAAGTAGATTTCTGCAAATTAGGAAATATATCGTTATGTAGGCACGTACTGCCAAATACATGAAAATAAAACAATCTCGATAGCAATAGAACACTCAGTTCAATTTTGACAAGCCTTTGAACATACATAGAGATAAAACACAATCAGATACTCCAGTGAGATTCGTGCTTATCTAATTTACCTGAAGCCATTCTGTCATGACGATGTTTTATTACTTTTCATTTGTCACAGATAGACCCTTTCATCAGTGTGGTGAAAGTAAAAAAATAAAAAACGAAGGAAACGATGCCCACCTGAACTAAAGACACAAAAATACATATATAAAAGAAAGGGACAAGATTGGAAAGTTAGAGAAGGAAATGGAAGCTAAAAACGAATTAAGATTTCCCAGATCAACAAAGTCCTGATTTTCTCAGATCACATGAAGGCATTTAATGAGATGAAATTGGTATAAACAGCTACTTGATTTCAAAATTTTGCGACTTGAGCCGAAAATTACCTAGCGGCGTGTTCATAAATACTATAGGTAAGTTTTTAGAACTTAAACGATGTAATCTTCTTTTAAGTACTAGTTCTTTCTTTTAGGAGTTAATTCTTTGAATAGGCTAATGAAATTATTTGGCCGAACACATATTTAGCAGTCATTCGAAATATTGTTAGACAGTATTGCTGTTTCAAATACGTTTGCTAAATTATATAATTTGATTAACTATACTAACCTTAAATATAATTATCAACAATAATAACGCGAAGAAAACACACTAAATTTGTTTTCTAACTAAAGCCGATTAGAACCAATGACTCTCGGAGCACCAAATTCAACATATATACTACACAGTAAAATGACGTAAAATAAAAAAGGAATTAAGTACAAAATTCGCATCTACAATAAATGAGGTTATAGTATTACTAAATCAACTTTCACACCAATATTTTATGAACCTAAAGCTTATCTATAAACAATCGGTATCAACTTGAAGTTGCGAACAAATGGCAAAATTTTGAAAATCTAATTAGCATATCCCAACTTCATCGGTCAACACTATAATTCCGCCTAATTAGGAAACAAAATCCATCTACAATCATACGCTCATTATCATTAAATACATGCTCATTAGACAAAGTTAAGGGAGTTTCATCACTTTTTTTTTAATTTCACCTTAGTATATATATCCGCAAAATACTTTGGAAAAAATATTTATAAGATGTTCTTAAGTGGCTAAGTAACGAAAATTTAATGAATAATCACATACATGGAACGAAAAAAGCGAGCGAAAACGGATATATAGTTTTAAATATTTATTTAAAATAATCATATTAATTCACACAACAAGACAAATCACCGACACCGAAGCCATGTATAGGTTACAGAAATCTAAGTTCAAAAAAAGTTAAGTAAGAAAATAATTTTAACCAAAACCCACGAAAACAAATAAGTTTTCTGTGACCAATAACGTTTAAGTATTAATTTATGAGATTATCGCCTTAAAAAAATTCCCAAAATTTGATACCAAACACCGTTTCTAAAAAACTGTTATTTGAAACAGTATGAAGAGTGAAACAAAGTTAACAAAAGAATCTTGGTTACATGATGTCTGTTCTATATTCTACTACTGCTATATTTGTAATTCAACGCTGGGTGAATGTAACGTTACTTCAAAAATCACATTGCAACTATTATAAGTTTCCATTCTCTCTCACAGCTTCCGAAATGAAAATTTTCAAACTGTGCGTTTTGAATAATCTCTTTTTCCCAAAATTTCGAAGACATCAGACGTATGTACTTAGCTGTCATTAGGTACTATAGATACATTCTAAATTATTGTAAATACGTAGATATATACCCGCAGACAAGATTATTCTGTTTATTCTTATGCAATAATTAAAAAAATACACAATACAAACTGTATCTTTTTTTAAGTCGACCGATTTGAATTTTTTTTTGTTTTTAATCATAGCCTAAAATGCATTTTTTCAATTTTGTTTATATCGCACATTGATTTTTATGCCAACACCAGCACCACTCAGAAGAGTTTAATTACTGTGCAAATAGATTGAATAATCTCCGCAACATTTAATATTGGCCTTAATATTTGACTTTGCGCTGGCAGATAAAAGGCGCATCTGTCACATCAGTGGCAAACAACCTAGCAACACCGAGTCCGGAGGCCTGAACGCCGCGGGAAGTCCCGAGCCGCTCAGCGGGGAGACCCCTCTACATGAGGTGATAACACCTGGAGGGCGATCATGATAATGTAAGCGGGTCGGTTGATATAATAATGGACTCTATGTGGATGTGTTAAAGGATATAATAATAGACTCTATGAGGTTAATCTTAATGTACCTTAATTATTCATAAATGTATTTACTCCTAACTTTAAAACGCATAGAAACACATACATCTGAAAGTGTCGACGACTTTTCGCTATTCATTTAAATTAAAGCAGTACAAAGTTTCACAAGTTAGAATAAAAATCATTTATCATAAGGAACGGGAGAGTGTTGATACTAACAATTTTATACAGCTTTTCGTAACATACTCAATGTCATAACTTAGTTTTGAGAAGGTAAATATTTTAATCCTTAGTAATATAGACATAATTTCAATTTGAGAAAAATACAAATTACCATAAAACTGTAGTCGTGCGATTTTTTTTTCCTTTTAAGATACGACACCGTAAAAAAACATTAAAAATGCATCTTAAGTAGTAATTAGTGTTTAGCACAGAGCTGTTATCGTTTGAATTTTTAACTTTATGTGGTTTCTGTCTTACAAGAAAGTGGTCGAGTTCGTAGCGGACCTTCGACAAAGTGGTCAGTCATACTTGTATTTGTTTTGTTTGCTGAATTATATAGTTATTATTCGTTTCGGTATTTATAACTGTCGTTCATTTTCTTCTATTCATTTCTATAAAAACCTATCACACAAACAAAAAAAACATCAAAGTCAAGTTTGTCATGATACTGAAATAATATTTTCCAAAAGTTAGTAATCAGTTTATACTATTATTGACTAAAAAATGGAACAAAAGTATAAATTATACTCCCTAGAATTACCGCATCCAAACCGCTGTATCATAACAAACATTCGAGACAACATAAAAACACAGGCCGCGCCTTAAAACCGCATCCAACCAAATACTGTGACACGTCACTCCGCACTAATCTCGGTCGATATCAAACGCCTCGCCCTAGATGCGACACACCACCGACACACAATGGTCATTGCTGTCAGCTGTGCTACATCCAGCGCTTGATTGATCGACTCTAGTGAGGTGCGTGGCCAGATACGCGACACAACGCATATAGCGTAGAAAAAAATACTCGACAAGTATGAATATGTCCGTAATTGATTTTGTTGGCCGTAATCAATCATAGGCACTTTGGCGGTTGGAGATCAATCGCGTTTTGATCTATATCCTCCTTTTGACGTGTGAGTGCATTGTAATGTAACATACCTATCTATGAATAAGTTTAAATATGCAGTTAAATTTCAATCTAATAGTTGACAACGCATTCATACGAACACATTTCTTGATATCTGTTCTCATTGACACATATACGTGAGATTTATTCGGGCACTTCAAGTCAGTCAATAACCAATAATCTATATATTTGTTTAAATCATCGGAACGTATCTTTTTGTATACTTTGTATACTTCGTTACTTAATTTCATAGAACACTAAACAGTTAACGGTAATAGTAATACCCACTATATTTATTTTGTTATACATTTATCGGGCAACTGCTCCAATGTCTGAAATCGCTAGAGTTATAAACTAAATGTAACTATGTCATGTCGTTCTGCTTTCGAGTATTTCACATCCTTTTTTGACTCTAAATAATAAATTCTACATATTTATCCATAGAGTACTGCGCCCATCGAACAAAGAATTGAGCCAACTTCTTACTATCCTTTTTTATCTCTAATCCGACAAATCTTACCGACCTCAAAAAAGTAGTGGCGATAAATTGGTTTCAAAACGAGTCAATCTGTTAAGACGTGGTTACGGTCTGTTAAGACGTGGTCAGCATTTTTTGAAGAAGTATTGAATATCTTTGAATGAAAGTAAAATATTCAGTTAAATTTCAATTTATGTTTACCACTTAGTTGCATAATATTTTATCGTAACATTCACATTACAGAATTTGCAAAGTGAGTTTAATGTAAAGACGATACGTACTTCGCCCTGACGAGTCGCTCTCTTTTTATTTAGTTATTGAAATTTAAATGCTTACAGTAAATTGCATGTGAAAATATGAATCTAAACGGGCCAGAGTTATGGGGAATGTGGGTTTTGTGAAAACCTGAGATTGCAGCTAAGCTAGCAGAAAACCTTTGAAAACTTACAAAACTAAAAGAAATAAAAAATACATACACAAATAAAACCGCCGAGTGCATGTCGGAAAAGGCACAAAGCAGGGCTCTATAATTTTCAACATCTCCCGGAACTGCAGATGCGAGTTAACCAAAATAATGTTATTTCAAAGTTCTATTTAATGTTTGTATTTAAGTTTGAAACCTACGGCCAGGGAGGGAAGTCACACATTGTCCATTACTTTGAAGTTTAAAATTTGGCAAGCCGAGCTTAAATATGAAAGATAAATGATGATTCAAAGGGGTAGGTAAAAAAATCGTCTGCATCGAGCTCTAATTGTGTCGATAGAAAATTAAAGAAGTAAAGCAAGTATTATTACCTTCTTTAATATTTTAAAATTCGCAACGTATGCAAGTGTTTACAATTTTTTTTCAATTAATGTTCCATGTAAATAAATAGTGCAGCCACGCTGCACTTACCTACTTTCTCGTGAAATGAAAGCCTTACATGTATACATTTTCGGAGCGTATTTGCATTGCTGGGCCCATAAATTCCACATCATCATAGCATCGCACTTAAGAGCTCTAGGCCCCGCCCTTAATATACAAACAAGCACAACAACTTAAGCTTTGTATAAGAGATATCCTAATAAAATTTTCCCAGGCCAACGATACGCTATATTATTTCGCTCACAATGTCCTTAAAAATATGAAATTTTCATAAGTAATTTTCCCAGTTTGTTATAAAATCAAATTCTAATCTTCATTTACGTAAATTACCGATGGAAACGGCCGTATATATGAAAATGCCAAATATAAAATTAATTTAAAACAGCCCAATGGTGTTGGTGCTTTATTTATAATAATATATAATAGTAAATATATAATATTATAGATATACTTACATAGAAAAATATTTTGTCTTATTATGAAAATTTCGTACATTTGTATTCGTTTTTTTACATAAAATTATGTGTCACTCGCAACTTAATTAAATTCTAAATATACTAAATTGATATGTCTAAATAAAATAACACCAATAACATTTTTATGGGAAAGTAAACTTCAAACCTTACAATTTTATAAAACGCTAAATGTAACCAAATTCAGCATTCGTATGATGCTAAAAAAATAACTCAATAGGCGCTTTCGGGTACTCGGCTACACACGTCGCCACTAAGGCGCCCGTAATTCAGATTCAATAAGCGTAAACAACAACCATACCAACTCAAAACTCGAGAACCTAAAAAAACTTCAAAACCCGCTGAGTAGCATGAACGCCTCCATAAGTGGAAGATTGGCTAAACAACCCAAAAGCCAAGATCGATAGGCGTAATTTGAGAAACGTTTATCTGAGATGATACCATCATTGACTGTTGTTCGATGGAAAGCAACATTTGATGACACCATCATTGACTATTGTTCAATGGAAAGCAACATTTGATGATACCATCATTGACTGTTGTTCGATGGAAAGCAACATTTGATAATACCATCATTGACTGTTGTTCGATGGAATGCAACATTTTTGAAATGTTCACAATGTTTATTAACTATGCCCGCGACTTGCGCGCAGATCACTGAAAAACTTAAATCTATCCACATACAATTTGTCCAACATTTTTTTGACTTTATATTCGTATTATCCTAATTAATTAAATTCTTATTAATTTTCACGTGTCTAAATGCAAGATTTCACACATTGACGTTTATATCGTCGAATACTTCATCTATCTTCTATAAATATATATATATATATATATATATATATATATATATATATATATATATATATGTATATATATGTGTATATATATATATATCATATATATATATATATATATATATATATATATATATATATATATATATATATATATATATGGCAGAATATAGATGAAGATAGATGATTATATTCTATTGTTCTTCATCTATATTCTATCGCACTTATTATTGATGTACAAACAAATAACCGTGGTTCGTCAATTTTAATTGACGAAAAAATGTTATCATACCTTGATATACATAGTGTAATAAATCAAAATTAACATATATCTATAATAGTTTAATGGCCTATAATAATATGACAGACGTCCTATATAAGATTATCTGACAACAAATAAATTCGCAATTTCAGTTCAAAAGGCTAATTCATTTTATATATTTAATTAATGAATCAGTTTTCGATTGGGTATATAAACACAAGCGTTATCTATCAAATCACACCAGCGTGTATGCATAGATAAATGTTGTAGAATGCTTTGCGTTTTGACTGAAAAATAATTGAAGGTAAGTTCAACCTTAAGATAGTCTTTAGCTTTAAATTTTTGTCGCATAAGTAGATAAACAGCGAACGAAAAAGATTTTATTCGGAGGTCGGCAGGTCGGGAGAGTACCTATTGTCGGATACCTCGATTTTATACGTACTGCAATAAACAACTGCAAGACATTTCAAAATGCCAACAAACACTATTTGCGGTTACAGTAACCCAACGTTAGCAATGGAGCTAAAAATGAGGCAGATTGAAATCTCTTCAAAGAAATATCTTTATATACACTTTCTGTATTATAATTATTTCTTAGTTCAATAATAATTCGAGATGGTGTCTTATAATCCACATTAATATAATTACACG
Source organism: Druceiella hillmani (assembly GCA_039881145.1). NCBI lineage: Eukaryota > Metazoa > Arthropoda > Insecta > Lepidoptera > Hepialidae > Druceiella > Druceiella hillmani. The sequence goes on along the minus strand of JAYKKI010000013.1, from coordinate 27,477,268 downwards.
AGTTCCACCAATTTGTACCTACGGAGTAATAGACATTTTCAAAGACTGCAGGGCAGTGCAGGATTGCATAAGAGGAAAAACTTTACGCCGTTAGCGGATAAAATTTATTTTAATCTATATTAACGATAATTTATTTTATAAAGCAATCGGTACTTGCAATCAAAGTAAGTCGAGGCTCGAGCGACATTAGTTTAAAAAGTCAAGTCTTAAGTAAATTAAAAAAGTCAAATGGGAGAAAAATTCACGCGATAAGTGTTCTAGGAAATTGCTTTATGTCGCTAGCAATTTTCATTCAATATAGGTAGACCATATCACACATATTTCTGATTTCTTTCAGAATTTTCTTGCTAAGAGATACAGAGTTAGGAAAATTATATTTTCTGCTCTTTGTAAATTTTCGTAAATATAGTTTTAAGACCGTTTCTGGCCATAGTTCAAGGTTATACTTTACAGACTTTCGTTAGATAGATACCCAACATGATGGAGATGCCAAAAAAAATTTGTGACTTATTTAATCCAAAGTAAACTCTAAATTTGCGAATGAAAATGTTCACACTTTCAAAAAGTTTCGGTTGCCAAAATTCAGCCATTTTCGTCATAGGATCTCTTAGAAAATAAGCTGTGACCGACCGACAAATATAAGCTCTGATTATACATAAAATCCTATGTTTTTTTATTATACGTAAGACCTATAAACATATTATTACCGTGGAACGTCGTCCACATTTCACACGCATTTCCTTCAAATTTGTAAACAATGGTTCACCGACAAAAACAGAAAAGAATGTTACAGGCAAAAATTTGTATTATAACCTAATCCAACGTAACTTGCTTTATATTCAACAAAGACAACACTTTTCTAAACTGTTATCGTTACAAATATTTATTGAGAATGAGTTTTAATAGAAAGCCGATCAAGTGCCAGTCGCAATTGCAGGATTAATGTCCCGTGCCACAGTGTAGACACGATGTGTTAAGTCTGTACCGGTCGCGCATCGTGCAAGGGCGATTTCGGATCTACCTTCAGCGTAGACCGCGTTATGTATTATTTTAACGTTTTTTATTTGAGGAATTTATATCATTCAATACTTTTAGGCTTGCATTAATACTTTGGTTGTTGTTTAGATTCAAATATTTAAATAGCTTAAAACAAAAAACTATCTAACATGATGCTGACTGGATGACGACATGTTGTGCTGATGTACCGCTTCAACTCCAACTTTTGATGCTCCTAGTCTGCCTTATCATCAATATTATCGATCGGTTTTACAATTTTTTCGATCGATAGCTACCGAGACCATGAAGTAGATGGGATTTTTTAAAAAATACATACAAAAGCAATCTTCATGTTTTTGAACTTTTACGTGAGCTTTCATTTGAAACTTATTTATTTATAGAAAGGCACACAAACCAAGTTACAGTCACATATATGTGTAATAAGATAATAAGGGTTTTGATCGAAAGCTACCGAGACCGTGAAGGAGATGGGATTTTTTAAAAATTGCATACAAAAACAAATTTCACGTTTTTGAACTTTTAGGTGAGCTTTCATTTGAAACTTATGTATTTATTGAAAGGCACACAAAACAAGCTACAGTCACATAAATGTGTAATAAGATGATAAGGGTTTAAAACATAAACTACAACTTTAATTATGTATGTAACTAATGATTATTTATGTATCCATTTTTAATGGTCACTTGTGTTAGTGTATTTATTACACAACATGTTAACCAACTAGTAATGTCGGTGTCAACTTAGGATTAATTGTATTTTCCACGGATAAAGCTTATAATAATTTTTATTTCAGCTAGGCTTTAATTTATATTTTTATATTTCCGTTTAAAATTTCAAAAATGTCCAAAAATGAAAATTTAGAAACAATATCGTTATATACATAATTATACGATATTCAAAAACGATTATTTAAAAAAAATCTCCCTAATTAACCTATAACGAATTTTAACTTTCTACATTAAATTATAATGAAAAAATTCCCGTGACAGACAGAAAGACACCGAAGTGTACCGTTTTGCACTTTTGATATGAAACACTAAAAATGTAGGTAAGTAATCATTATTACAATTCTATTTTACCCTCTGCGGTGTCCGACGTGTCCATTTGTAATTTTGCACGGGGCTGCACGTTGGAAATGATCTAAGGGACATTAATGTTTTTCAAAACAGCTGTTCAATTATTTTATGGGGTGAAGCCTTGCACCCTTTTAACATGTACGAGGAGGCTCGTTTAAAAAATATCAATTTCACTATACATTCATAAGCAAATAGTCTTAAGATTCCGATACCTAGTCTGTACCCCTGTGTATGTCTCACTTCTCACTGGTCATGCCATCTCATCTTAACCTGTCTGAATACAAACCTGCTGAAATGAAGGTCCAATTCATGATGTCTAACTCGATATTGTGTTACGCTTGAATAATTCGTTATAATGTTGTGTACAAATGTACAAATGTAACTTCAGTTAACCTTAGTTGACTACTTTTTCAACCAACCATCGTGACATTCCTTGTTCCAGTTTTAAAGCAACTCCCTCTTCAACGACACTTTTTAACTCGTCATTCGTTCACGCATCTATATTTCTAGAAGAGGATTATAATAATGTTGTACCTACCTCGTAATATGAGAAGCATTATATGGACGGCTAATACCGAATGCACAAACGTAACCGGACAATCAGTGCCTTGGTTGTATGTCACTTCCGAAATGGTATCGGCAAGAGAATGACGAGCATGGTGTTATCATGAAGATGCCCACCCACAACTGTGAGGCAATTTTGATTAATGAAGAATGTTAAAAGTCCTAATAGGACAAGCGTGTATAATGAAATATATGCCTGCAATGGATTCTTTATATAACTGAAGTACATACACTCCTAAAAATTACTATTTAAAATGGAACAAAGCGAAAAATGTGCTGTTAGGAGTACTGACTTCTACGTGCTCCAGTTACCACATTACCCCAAATTGCCCTCAACGCGTTCTCTTTTGCCTTCCTTAACGACCAACACGAAACCCTGCGACAACTACCAAAACCGTCTACTAAAATCCATACCCTTTCCCTCGCAACGAGACAAAATTTAATAGGTAGGCACAATACCTGCCTTAGACACATCCCGATATATCTAGGCGCCCACTTTCAGCACAAAGAAAACCTCCATATTCATGACGGTGCCGAATCTCGCCCAAACACCGAGGAAAACTCGCCTTCCCCACCCCCCTCCCCCCATTTCTCCCACTCATAGAAAACACTCTCTACATAGCCATATTCCACTCCGTCCGTACAAAATACTCAAAAAGCAATATTCCATACATGAAAAGAAGGCCGGCACCTAGCAAGCTCCGCCCTCCTAAGCGCTGCGCGGCTCACCCGAACCACGCCCCTCTCCCCAGAGGGCGGAGCCGTAAATAATAATAATGGAAAATGTACGCTGGTAATACCTACTTGATTGCCAAAATGCGGGAAATAAATGAAATAGGGAGAGAAAATGCTGGGGAAAGCGGCGTTAGGCCCGTCCGAACTGGCGTTTCGCAAAATCGCGAGGCCCGCTCTCGCCTAATTTATTATTTACAAGAGTTCGCTAGGGAAGCTCAGACAAAGGAACGAGATAAAAAGACGTGAAACGTAATACGCGAACGCTTTTTCGAAACAGAATGCAGAATTAATGCCAGCACTTCCAATTTCAGCAACGGAATAATATCTACTCGCCCACATACTTATACCGAAAGAGAAAACAAATTTCCTAGATTTATTTTATCTCCGCCTGTACCTAACTCAAAATTTCTAAGTAAACTGGCATACGATTTCTGTTGCACCTAAAATTTATCACTTCGTACAAATATGCCGCATGCTCTGTAATGCGCAAAGCGTTAACTGCGGTATATATTATATTATTGTTTAGCGTTTTAGAAGTCAAATGCAAAAATCGTAAAGGAAACTATCCTGCTTACATTAGACAAGCAATTATTTTGCGATACATTTTATCATAAAGAGAGACAAGATTCCATTCTCCTTTTCATATCCCATGTCCCATAGAAGGGGAACGTCCACGTTGCTGCGCCACGATAATCTATTCTGTGCATCACGAAATGCTTGGCTCCTAGTCTTGCCAATATTCTTCAATTCCGCCAGTATAGTTAGCCGGCAAGTCTGCTTCGAATGGTCGCGTTTCTTCATCCCTTGAGAATTCGAGCCCAAAATATGTTTGGGGATATAGCTTATGCGATCCAGGCGATGGCGAATCCAGTTCCATTTGCAGTGCTTTATTCGGCGATCGATGGATACTTCCCTACATTTTTAGCAAATCCGCATTAGATATTATCTTGGGCCAAGTTATGCGGAGAATATAAGAACTTAAGGTACGGTTGACAAAGACTTGAAGCGTTTTGTAATTTTTTTTGTTGCCTTTCGTCTCTCGCACACATATAGTCCGGTTTTAAGGTTGGACTGGAATATTTTAATTTTTAATCTACATGTCAGTTTCCACGGAGTGGAGTTGCGCGTAGGTTACCCTAGTCCTGATGATAGTGAAGCGCTAGCCTCTTTATTTCCCGCCGTCTCTGACAAGATTCCGTTTTATTATGTAATATTATTAATAGACGGATAGAAATTTGTATTAAGTTATATAACCTAGCATTAGTTGCATAACCTAGCTCGAATTCGCCACCGGCTCTTGCACTTCAGTTAACTACTCAGAGTGTGTACGAAAAAGCTGCAAAGATGAATCTGATGTAGATGTCAGGTTACAAATTCTTCTGAGAAATCAGGTTACAAATTTAAGTTCCTCCCTAGCTGAAGCCAACTTTCCTATGAATATTTCTTAGATATTGTATATAGGTAGGTATTAATCTATTAAACAGAATTAGGTACCATACTTAATCACAATAATTAGGATCATAATAATACTAAAAGGAGAAGTTATTTTTTTGCTGTTTTTAATTTCGATTTTTACTTCGGTGTCAAAAGTGGGCATAAAACGAAGAGAGTACGGAAAATCAGAACACTTACGAAATTGACTTTGGATCTATCCATAGGTTTGCCTGTTCAACCCTTTTATTATAGTTTCCTTTCTTAGAGATTATGTAAAACGTTTGAATTATTGTAAAATACAATAACGATTGGAAAATATACTTGAAGTACATAAACTACCTTAATTTTAAGGGTAGACCAAACGAGACACCATTTTTTTGCTATCAACCTTGGCGTGTAGGGTGTGAATAGAGTAGAAAAATGAGTAATCTAAAAATATAACCTTCATTCATATAGCAAAACTTCCATGAACTAAAGTTTCAGACAATCTTCTTTGTAAATTTTGTCCGTGAACCAAATTTGCACGCTTATCAGGCAAGTTAATGTCACGCTTGATCGGTTTCTTTTTTATTTTAATTATAACAACAAATACAACAATAACAACATATTAAATACATACAATTATATAATGCTATAATACATACATATTAAATACATATTTATATGTGCACAATATGAAAATAGAATTTATAGTTTTTGCCATTTTTAGTTTATAGAAATGTTAACATTTACATCTTGATACAGCTTATAAAATCACTTAGAACTGCAACTTGTTGGAATTTAGAGACTGAGCAAAAGAAACAAAAAAAATAAAATGCATTGCGAGAACAAGCGGCCATAGAAATGGAATGCCGGTTTACATCTAAGAAGTTTACTACTAAGAAGACCATAGGAAAGGCTTGACGTTTCACTTTTGCTATATTAGTGAATATACGACATTTTGACTGCGTTTCGAGTTCTCGAACCTTAGAACGAGTCAAAATGTCGCACATTTGATAAAAATATATTTAAACGTATTGACAGTCCATCTATATTACCACAAATTGGCATTTAATCGTATTACGAAATACGCTCCCTTCAGCAACTCAGCCGGCACGTAAGTCGAATGAAAACGGTTAAAAATAATGAAATTAAACGGTTTGAAATACTGAAATTTACAACAAACCTGCTTTCCTTCCACTTAACAAATCGAGACGAAATATAATGCTACTGAACCTAATAGATGTACAAGAGAAAAACATTTTCATTTTACATAAAAACGAGGGTCCGAATATGTTTCAAAATCATATTTTACGGGAACGAAAATAAGCAGGCCCTTTCTGTTATTAAGAATAGCTAAGTTGTCGTCCCACATAATAACCAATGCAATAACAAAAACAACAATGGTATTTACGTAGTCGAATATTGGGACTTGTCTTCGCATTATATTCGATAAGAGAAAAGAATATATTTCTTCGGATACGTCTTAAAATCTCAAATACCCACGAGTAATTAATGGAGACACTATCACTTTCAATAGCACGCAATGCATTCATGATTTATAGATAATCCGTTTTCTGCCATAAAATTAATCCAAACTCAGGTTTGTACCTACTTCTCATCTTCGTTTTCGAAGTCACAACCAACAAACAAGAGACAAAAATAATACATCGGTAGAGTTTTATTACATCAGTGGATTCGAGGATTATGCTGTTGTCACAAAATATATAGAGAGTACATTATAATATTTAATGTCTGCCTGTTTTCATCTATGTATCTTATAGGATTCAACTCCAGTTGTCATTTAAATCATTTAGATTAAAAACTGATAAAATAGTTACATTCGCCATGACCTAAAACATCCTAAAACATAAATAAATTATTTTCTTAGAAGTTAAAAATTTACACTTAAAGCTCAAAGAAATCTCGTTCCTTTAACAAACAAACCGGGCTTTCGAAACCTCGCTCCTCTAAAATCTCTATTGTAACACATTAACAACGTGATTTAACGCGAACAGAACTACGGCCTATTTTTAAATACTTTTTTGCCGTTTCTAAGTTATATATTATTTTCAAAACTATTAATATAATATGATCGCTAGTACCCGGAATTCTCACTTCCAAAACCCCTAGATATTTTGACCTAAACGTACTTATTTTCACATTATTTTACACTTATCTTTAGTCCTTTTCAAATTATCCGTCTGTGTCGATTTTTTCCTGCAAGTATTTAAGATATTTATGGCTGAATATTTGACGGGGGTCAAATTTTCAGCCTAGATTCTCGTATCATTCTACCATTGCTACTAGCATAACTAGCATTCTACCATTGCTAGTAGCAATGGTAGAATGATACGAGAATCTAGGCTGAAAATATGACCCCCGAAAAATATTCAGCCATAAATATCTTAAATACTTGCAGGAAAAAATCGACACAGACGGATAATTTGAAAAGGACTAAAGATAAGTGTAAAATAATGTGAAAATAAGTACGTTTAGGTCAAAATATCTAGGGGTTTTGGAAGTGAGAATTCCGGGTACTAGCGATCATATTATATTAATATTTAGTATAAAATGATGTGATTTGTATCTTATTTCTTAAATTATCTGGCCACTTTTGACAGTACCTAAATACGTAAACCAAAAATGTGCATTGACGTTTCGTTTTTTTAAAACAAACAGCAATGACTCGTGATTTGATCTACGTTTAAAAGAGCTCACATTATAGATGCAATCTGCACTTCAGGATCTTAAGTACGTAACATTTTTAAAACTCGTCGCAAGCTACTAATAAACACGTTTTCCAAATACAGTTGTGTAAACATACATCCGAAAAGATCTTTGTATAGATCATGCACACTGATAGCAAGGATACATCAGCAGTATGTATCCCTGATAGATTTAAATTACACTAATAGTAAGTCATAACAGCTGCAAGACAAGCATTAAATCAACTCTCAAGAATTTCATGAATATACCATGTACACAGTGTAGTAACGGAAATTATACCATATTTATACAAAAAGGGACCATTGTTTTTAAGATATAACCTAAGCAAAAAAAAAACAATGAAGAATTTTATTCTGCAAGGTTTCAAGCAGATTCAGCCAGAAGTGGGTTTGAAGTGGGTTAATACGAGAAAAACGACAATAACATGACAGAAACGATTATGATCACGCGTTCAGCTCTTTTCATTGCAACCAATCGACGGCGACTTGCTCGATCTTGTACTAAAATAACAGAGCTTTGAGATTAATGTTTGATCAAACAAGTTATTTTTATTTAATAAAAAAACGCATCTTTATCCTGGCAAGAAGATCGTAGACCAACTAACTAATATTTACACGGATATAAAATACCTTCTAGGTCGAATTAAAAAAAGAGTATTCCAATTCGACGGTATTTTTTCAATGAACCTACATATAATAATGCTTATCTCCGGCATTTATAAACCGATTTGAATGACTTGTTTTTCATTTACAACGGTATAACTGCTGAATTAAAAAATGAACTTTTGTACGAAGCACTAAAAAGCTATAAATACCAAGTATTAAAATTTATCGGTCGGTGTCAGTTATTATAATATTTAGTTAGGGCAAATAACAAATATTTTTAAGTTTTTAGTGGTTCATAAAAACCGGTTTTAAGTAGGTTTTCCCTTTTTTCAAAACCTTAATTTATACAATAATTTCATTACGTTAGTACGTACCTCGATACGATACATTTGCACTGAATATGCCGTTTTATGTTACTTTTGTCCTTTTTCTACTGATTACCATAAAGGATCCTAAATTGACCTCGTGCATGCTTTATGTATGTTCATCACTGATGGACCGCCCAAATTGAACACACCTTTTTGGGTTTTGTAAAGAACCCTGTGGTCTTGCTGCGGCGTAATCAAGATACTTTAAGCGTACAACAATATTGCGAACCATCTCCATCAAACAAGTTTTATACACATATATGTCTCCCGTACGCACTAATATAAGTAAAAAGGTGTTATGAAAGTTACCATTTTATAATGGTAATCCTCTTACCATGCTGTAGACAGCGGGTTACGCTAAATTAGAACGTCATTAGATAAACGTATCAAGTGTCGTATAAAGGTTTTATGTTGGGGTAATCCCAGGGTTGTTTCTTTGATAGCTGTTAATAAATTTATCTATGAGTAAAGCAAGACAAATATATAGTTGAAATATATACCATCGGACAGATTGTTCATTGCATACACTCTTCGATTAGCTAGCTGCGTTTTGTAGCATCTTGTTGAGATTGTGGGAAGCACATCTCAACAACATCACGTAAATTTTTTTCCAATTCTATTAGTAAATCTATGATTAAATCAGCATTGTTTTCTTTGCTTATTATCACCTTCAACACTTTTCATGTAGTGTAACACCTTCAATACTTTTCATATAGTGTAACATTTATTTCCCTTGTATTTCTTGATCGCTCCCTTTTTATGATATTTACACGCTCGTCGAAAATCAAAAGTTTTGTAACCAGTTCGGGAGAAATAAAGCATACCGAACATTAAATGAAATCAAAGCGTACTCGTAATTTCTAGGTTACAGTAAAACAAATGTTTAGGTTACAGTATGATAAACACGAAATATATTTTAAATAAGAAAATGAAATAACAGTTACACGAAATATCAACCTATAGGTTATCATAAGCAACATATGAAAAAAACAGGTCAAGCACGAATGGAACTCGCACTACGAGGATTCCATACACCTTTAGGTATTTATAAAAAATTAATGGTATATTATATTCCTATTAAACTATTTACATTTTAATTTTCAGAACGAAAATATGCTCACTACATCTTTCACAGACATTTAAAAAACATATTTTTAACTACGATTTTGGGAAGTTTTCCTTTACTTGTGCTGTGAGACTTTTTGCCATGATTCTAAGTCAACAGTAAGTACCCTATAGCTTTTAGTTTATTTGCGAGTGTCAAAATATGCGGCGGCACAAACGGCCATATTTTTTGCTTGCATTGAGTTAGAATCTTGATTTTACAGCACTAAGGGACCATAGACCTAAGTATTTGGTAATAATTTCAACGTGATGCCTCCACGCATTCCTGAGAAAAAGGGTCTTGACATAGGTACAGACAGACGGACAACGAAGTGATCCTATAAGGGTTCCTTTTTTCCTTTTGAGGTACAGAGCTCTAGGTAGCAAAAACACCATCTTCAAAAAAAGTATTTTTTAACTTAATAAATATAAGTGCAATATTTCGGACATTAAATTTCTGTCTCATTTAAATTTAAAATTGAAGGCTGTACCGGATTTTTACGTTTTGGCAACTTCTGGTCAAGTAAGATATTGTGAAAGTTTTGAGTCGTGTAGTTGTTCTGTGAGCTTATGTTTTATAACAATGCTTTTCATTTGTTGTGGGTAATTAACTTGACTAAGTTGCTAGTTAGCGCCGTTTAGTTTTCTGACTAAATTACCCACAAAATAAAAAAAATAAATTCACTTCAAGTTTGTCTAATTGTTTTGTTTATAGTTTATACTAATGTCTTATTTTCAGTATTTCATTATCAATATTGACATTATTTTCGTTGATAATTCGTATACCGAGCTAAACAAATAAACGAGCACATTTGCAAGAAACAGGTCTATACCTATTAACCTACGCTTTTTACCTATGATATTTAGCATTTGCCATATACTATATGTTATTTACAAATTAAAGTTTGTATAAGTAGGTATTTAGGTAAAGTTAAAATCTTATCTACATGCTATTCAATTGGCGACACGCCCATATACTAGTCTGATTAAATACTTAATTTTGTGCAAAAAACAGTTTTCGCAGAAAGTGATTAGAGAGGCCAAAACGTCGTATTCCTCTATGCTCTCATATCTCATTCTCCTCACCCTCGCAAACGCTCCTTAATTTCTCTTAGGAACTCTCATATTTTCAATTGCTTTTCTTTACTCCTTTGTCTATGTTTTTATATACCTTAGATTATGTATATATGTGTGTATATATATATATATATATATATATATATATATATATTTACCGCGAAAAATGAAAGGAAATATTGTTTTCGGTATATTATTTTTAAACAATATTCCAGGTAGAGAAAGAAAAAAAATAACCGAAAATAGCGCACGTAAGAAATAAATAACGATACAGTTGGTGGATTACAGAAACAAATGTTAGTAATATTAGGATCACCACAAAATACGAAGAAACGACACAAAGAATCTCAAAGTCGTGAGTACCTAGGTACTTTCCAAATGTCTACAAAGGCTGTTTGAAATTGAATCAAAACATATGTTGATCAAATTTGTGCGAAAAGAGATAAAAGGTAGATGCGTTTTGACAAGATATATAGATGAACATAGTTGATAAGATGTATGAATGAACGCAGGTCAAATTGTCAAAATTGTTAAATGTGTGAAAAAATTTCAAACCAAAAGAAAACGACTATGAGAGGGCGTGTAAAAATAAGTGAACGAGATAAAATAAACATGTCTGCAATGATATTGTAGACCATATTTCCAAATATAAATAAATAATCAAATTCAATCAATCGGTGAACGTAAAGTACATAGAAATATAATTTACATAATGTATAATTAACTCACATAACTTAAAGTAGGTATTACTCAAGTTTGTATGTTTTTCTTTCAAAGACTAAAATTAGGTATTACCGGAAACCTAATAAATTGTAAGCAATAAAATATACTAATGTAATACGTATGGTTATAAAACGAATCCATTTTAACATTTAGATTGACAATTAATTGTCACAAGTAGTTCAACTACATAGGCCTATAGCAGACAACCAAAACAATTGCAATAAAATACTTTTTTTACAGTCACCACAACAAAATTACAATCACTTACCTCAGAATTAATCTTTGTTCCGACAACTTATAACTGATACTTCAAATTGCACTCAATTAAAGTAAATACATTTACTGTCACCGCAAACTAAGAAAACACTAATTAAGTCAAAGTTGTAAAAGGAATGACAAGAAACGCAACTCGTTTTTTTTTTCATGAAAAGTAAAACTATCAATAACTTTATATCTTTACAATGTAAATAACTATGTTGTTTAAAGCACAATTGCAATATTTTAAACACTCTTTTGATTGTCTGAAATAGACACAACACAATTGTTGAAAAAAAACGATTCTTAATATTAATGTCAATTCAAATTACTAATTACTTGACAGTTGAATTTTTACTTTTTAATTAGTCGCGCAAAATAAACAATACAAAATCACCAGTTAAATACTTAATTCGCTGTTTCGAATATTTCTTCAAGAATATAAATTTGTTCCAGTTCCTCTATATTATAACTTTAAAAAATCCGTGCATTTACATATATTTATTTTCAAATAAAAAGTTAATTCATTTTTGAACCACCCAGATTAATAACATTTAAAATTTAATTCGGCGCGTGTTTATTTTTATTTAATAAATTGGACGTAAATAATTATTTGTGTTTTTAATGGTTAAAATACCACAAAAACAACTGTCTTCGACAATACTAAATCCAATATACACTCGCAAAACTTAATAAAAATGTCATTACAAATTCTATTTACAACAATAAATAAAGTCCGTTGTCAAAATTTATTTAAACGTCTTTGATATTATTTCTTATTTAATATATGGCATTAATTTATTTAGAAAGACGCGAGCACTTCAGAGTTTATAGTTTTTTTCGTAACTTATTTATTATCCATTACGTTTTAATATTGCGGCTCCAATATGGCGTGTATAGGTGCGCACGAGCGCATAGACAACGCACACCGGCCCGGCTGGAGGCGAACTAAAATGGCGCCGCCATTCGCGTGACAACAGCGCCCTCGCGCTACCGGACAGTGAACTTGTCGCACGTTCCGTATTGCTTTTATCAATAATATGTTGCTGGTTAGTAGTTTTTCAGGTAAAATTTGCAATATTTACTGCGTTCAGGCTAAGTATTACAGTAACAGCTTGCTATTACAGTAACTGTGATTTATTCAATCGAACACTTTATATTATCTGCTTCACAACTTCTTACTTTGATTAACGTATGGATACTCTTTTCACATTTTTATTAATATCCATTTAAATTTGACGGAAATTTGTGCAAATAAATGAATTTACATTTATTATAAATAATGAGGACCCATTTCAATAAATTTATTTTCACGCGCCGTACACAAATCACGTCTTGCTACGATTGTGGTCGATTAGTCTGGTTGTTAAATATATTTAGGTATTATGAGTAGGAAAATAAACTTTGCAGGTTGAACTAATTTTTTCTGAAATGCAGTACCTATTGCAAAAAGCCAGTATCCGAACAACGCAGAATTTGTTGAGTATTGAGCAGTGTAAAAATGAAAGTAATACCTACAATCATTTAGTGAGCAATAAACATTATAATTAAAAAAAAAGCAAAGAAGTATATCTATATTAAATTTTATTTATTCAGTTCAGCTAAGTGATTACATTATTTTTTGGTAAATTCGAGTACCTGCATATAATGTAGATACACTCACCAAAGAAGGCCTACTTTTGATAAAATTATTGTAAAATCAGGGAATTGCGTAATTAGTAAAGACTACCATCAACGTGGAAAACATTTTTATTAATGGTTTTACTATTTGGAAACATCACATATTGTTGCGTTTTCATATTATAAAGGCAAATTTTAAAAACTTCAACTTGTGGCCCTTATTAAGAACCTTGTTTCCTAATGAGAAAATTAAATGTCTCATGAAATAAAAATAAAACTTATTTTTTTTATTACGACTGTACTTATAACCTGTAACAAATAAAGTAGGGGAAAATATTCGAAACAGTCATTAATTTCTAATCATAATTTGCCGTGAGTTTTATCCGGAGTATTAGAACAACACTTAAAAAACTTTGGTAGGTAATAAAGAAATAAATTGGCTCTTTTTCCTTAAACCAACGATCAATTTCTATAAAAAATAACTTAAACATACCTACTAAGAAAAAACCGATACTTATCGACACAAAATCAAAGAATTATGTTCCGTCTAAATTTTGAAGTTTTGTTTTGTTCAGTTTTGGACACATGAAATCTCCGTCTTCTCTCATTAAACCCACACATTCTTCATAGTACCAAGCTTGGGGTACTATGTGTTCTATCCAGCAACCTTGGCAGTACCATACCTCACCACACCTTTGCTTTCTTATTGATATTCTAACTGAATGTATTTCCTTCGATCAGGTTTAAACTTTTTTTGCTGCCTTTTTCGTTTCATTGTCAGTCATTTTCTTCTTCCTTCACTTTTCCCTTCACTTCTTCCTTTTTTGATTTCCTTGAATATTTGTTATCTTACATTGAATAGCATGAAACAAAACTTTAGTTATTTATTAACCAATGTAATATAAGCTTTATATGTTTGTTCAGAATTTTGTTCAATTGCAAAATTTGAAATCCGAATCAGTTCTAGAAAAGTTTTTCTTCTAATTTTGATTAAAAAAGTCCATCTTCACGAGTATTTATTTCATTGGGTGGTGATGTACTTCTTTGGAACAAGAATATTAATTTCCTAGGTTTGTTGGTCCCGAAGAAGAGGAATAAATAACAATAATGCTTGCGCGACATTGACATTGATTTGAGAGATTTATTTAAATATTTACGAAATACGGATATTTCGAAACTGAATTGTTTTATTCGATAAACTTAATCAGGTTCGGCTTTCTTAGGATACTACAAGTTAGTTTTATTGTGAATACTGAAATACTCATGTTAAAAGAAAAACATAGCAAAAAAATAAAACAATGAGACTTGGCATTCAATGTTTTGAAATTTGAATTAAAAAGTCCAATAGAAGAAACATAAAAATCTGGACTATTTTCACTGAAAGTTTTAAAAAAGTTTATCGTTGAAGTTATTAATGAAATATTGCTCGATCATTTACAATTGGCAAGTGCTGTCAAAATGGCGGCGTGCGGGTGGAAGTGGGGTTGCCCTTTTATTATGGGTGAAATTTAAACTTATTTAGACGATGAGAAGTACGAGTTTTTAATTGCGGGCCTTCTTAGGAGCCGGCCCTTGTTGGGCCCTTGTTGGTTGCCATTACTTTATTTTTAAGAATAGGAAAGTTAAAAATTACACTGTTTGCGATTTCATAATGAGAAAACGTTAAACTTATTGAATACTTAAGGTATAATTTAAAAATTTAATTTTCTATCGCTGTGAGATCGGTTCGGGTAACGTGGCGTCACAAAACTATGTCAAGTAAGTAAGGCGACTACTGTGGGGATAAAAATAAGTAAAGATACGATTGTGGGGATTGTGGGGATAACCATACTCGTAGGTTTCGACTTGTATATTTATTTTTATTTATACTTGTTTTCGTATTTATAAATTTAATGATAAAGGATGTAACTTCTGGCTTATTTATTTATTTACATATTTTAATGTTTACAGTTAATAAATATGGCAGACTTATTGCTGCTAAAGCAATATCATAAAACAACCAACCAGATCACCGGCCCAGCCCCGCTCGATGAGCGACTGGGAATAGAACCCAGATTCCCACGGTGCACCGTACCGTCAAAAGTCTTATGTTTTGTGATCAATCTAACAGACCACATCTACGACTTCTTCGCTATTCGGTTTTACACTGCAAACCGAGGATGTTAAAATGTGTTCTGTATATCTACGAATAAAAGTTTACATAGCCAGTAATTTGTTTTTTTAGTATTCGTAAATAGCGAAATAAAAAATTGACTACATTGATGAGGAATTGTCTCTTCGTCGATTCGTTGGGGAATAAGTAACGGGCAACATAAAAAACATACTCTATATTCATTCGCATAAGCATATCTAAAGGAGTAATTGAAACCGAGCTTCTATTGTCAAGAAGAGCATCATATTTCACAAGTGAATGCATCTTTATTTAGTGTTCAGATTGATGAGGACAAAGAAATAAGTCTCCGGATCATTTTTAAATATCTATATTTACACCTAATACTACGCAGCAAGAAATAATTAACACTGTACAGAGCGCTACACCGCTGCAGTTGGATAGCGGTCACTTTTACCGCTGGACGACTACGTGTTGTAGTTACGGAATAATTACGTCCAATTACTGCATATCGACTCATTAGTAACGACTGAATAACAGATAGCGACAAGCGAATTAGATTAATTTTTTTCAAATGAGGGAGGTTTTATTACATTTCACAGGTGAATGCGTCTTTATTTAGTGTTCAAATTGTCGAGGACAAAGAAATAAGTCTCCGGATCATTTTTAAATATCTACATTTACACCTAATACTACGTAGCAAGAAATAATTAGCACTGTACGGAGCGGTACGCCTTTGCAGTTGAATAGCGGTCACTTTTACCGCTGGACGACTACGTGTTGTAGTTACGGAATAATTACGTCCAATTACTGCATATTGACTAATTAATTGTATAAATAGCTTTGTCTTATATCAAGCGTGTGAACATAATGATAGTAAAATGAGTAGAGGAACTATCGTATCGAATACGGTAAGGGCATCAGCACTAGATCACATGAAGGCCTGCGTATAATATGAAAAATTGCCGAGGGAACAGCGAATGACGATAAGTCAAGTTTTGGATAAAGAACGCCCCTCTCCGCCTCCAAGACTAGGTCTGTTCCATCAAGTGGAAAAAAATTAGGTCACATTTATCCAATCAAAATAAAAAAGTGAACACATACCGTTACTGTGGTTGTTGCCGTCTCCGATACGTCTCCAATGCTCCAAGCTACTTTGTGAAGATTCCAAAAAATATTGTAAACGGTCGAGATCATGTCAATTTTAATTGAACTGATGGATTTTCCTATTTTTGTTAAGTTTGATTAGTGTGAGTGAGTGTAATCTTTAATAAATATTTAATATTTCTTCATGAAATACTTCAATGTTAATTTTATTTTACATTTTTAACGGGTCAATATACCTCCATCAACCTGCAATATACCTCCATTTAATGATTTCAATTTAACGTCAGGTACTTTAGAAATAAAACGTACGGTTACGTAGCACTACGAACTACGAAGCACTAACTACGAAGGTTTTGTGTCCATTTAGCTATACATGAAAGTTAAAACATTCGATGATTTTCAATTTCTTAAAAACTATATGTAGATGTATATAGCGCCCAGATTATCTTAAACTTTTTTTTGTAATTTACGTTAACTCCTTGTAACCCAATTTTTTCATCATTTTAACTTAATCAGTTTTAGCGAAGAGGCAGGTAACGAGCGGTAATATGTTTGTGGACATTTTCAACAATATGTCTAGAACAACTTTACGTAAAGTTTCGAAAAAATATTTCTGAGATCCACACATTTCGCCTTTTAAATTGTTGCGATCGTATGACAGGAAACAAAAAAGTGAAATTTCCAATAACTCGTCCCTGAATTTATCACGTCAAAAATTGCCCATGTGAAATTCTCATACTATATTTTTCGATTCTTATTATTATGAAATATACGAATGGATAAACATCTCCAATGTGTATTTTTTACGTCGAACAGCTTCTGCGAAATTTAATTGTGGCGGACGGACGGACATGTGAGTGACCTTATAAAGCTTCCGTTTTATTCCTTTTGAGGTACAGAAACCCAAAAATATTTCAACTTTTTGTCGATTATGATTCGATGAATTAATTGCTACGTGTAACTAACAACTGGGTCAATACCATAGTTGACTACAATCTTGCATAATGATATAGGTAAAAAAAATTTTTTAAGTTAACAAACCTATGTTTTTTTTTATTTTATATATTGCTAGCGTTACGCGAACGGTGATTTTTTTATTATTTTGATATTTCATTTCGTTCTTGAAAAATTTTAAAAATGATTATTTTGTTCAATACATTAAATATTCTATGTTTAAAGTGAATAAAATTGTAAATTAATTCATATTTTGTGAATTTGAAGTTTTACTTCAGTCGTGTGGTCTAAAGCACACTCGTTTTTTTATTTTTATTAATATCGTTAATGTACATAATTTTTTACCTTTATTGGTTTATTTTATGTATACATATGATTTATCACCTCAGAGTATGATTTAGAAAATCATTACTGTACCTTTGTTAGTTTTTCTATGATACGGCACTGTGTTCAAATACACATTTGTTTCATGATATTTTGTTCAAATTGGTTTAGTCGTTTAGAGTTTAAAAGGCCACAAATATACTTTCCGACTTTAACATTCTCCTTTCGTTTCTCAAGATGGTTATGGGATAGACTACAACGATGCTAACACTTGTATTATTTTGATAAAAACTTATCGCGAATAAGTCCAAATATATCATCAAAAACCTTAAATGTCCATCGTTTCCTTTTCTTTGCATTGTTGGATATGGGGCAGCACCAGGAGAAATGCCTTAACAACAAAATGACTTCCGACAGAAAGCACTCGTTTATTAATTTACTTAAGATAGCGTAAATAGCAGCCCACAAGTTCTAGTTGAGAAATGACATAAATTACGGTTTTTAACGCCACTTACGAGTATTATTTAAGAATTAGGCGGATTAAACAAGGCCCGCGCACGCTGTCTGCACGATCGGGGTGACCATATTTTCGCATGCCTTTTTAGGAAAAGATTTCTTCCGAGTTCTCTTTAAAATAATTACATATATTTGTACAAGATTGCAATATTAATTTAAAGCCTATTTTTTTAAAGATTACCCTAAAGAAATCTATATATAAATTTAGGAGACCATCTTAGGAGAAATATTTTTTGTACTTCAAAAAACGACGTTTTAGTTGATTTTAAAAAGTTAGTTAACAAAAATAGCTTTAGAAGTGCAGCAAAACTAGTAAAGTATGGAAGGTCGAATTTATTTTTAAGCTACTGCGGGTATAAAGAAGTTTTGTACTTTCACTATTTATACAAAGTATAATTTTTATACTGATGCCAGAAAACAACTTCCTTTTTATTGAATTAAAATCGATTAATACTTCGCAATTATATTCTGATCGCCTTAAATTTTAACTTTATCGTCACAGACAATTTCTCGTTAGTAAAGATTTTTTTTTAATAAAAGTGATATTTAAAATGAAGATTTCCTCATATAGTTTCCACTATAACTTTAAAAAATAATTAAATGCTTTTTCAATGCCAAAGTTTTTCACGAAAACATCTGAACATTTGACGTTGTTAATGAAAAAAAATTAAAAACTTTAATTGGGAAACAGGCCAAAACTTTTATACAATTCTATTTATATAAATCTAATTATATTTTAATTTTGATATATTGTTAAATATTATATCGATAAAAACAATATTCTCGTCGAAGATTGTACCGTATCCTAATTAGACTAACTTACCGTATATTACAAAATTATGGCTAGTAATATAAATTTTTCCTATTCGCCGAATAAACAAAAGTCGTTTCCAATAAATAAGAACACCTTTTTTTAATTTCTCACATAGTAAGATACACAATAATTATGTTGTTGCCATTAATTGATTGTATTTCCAAAATTATAAGATTATTATAAAAAAATGTCAATTCTTCACCACCTGAGTATACAAGAGTCTATAGTTTCTTTCGTGATAGTTGCCTATATATATATATATATATATATATATATATATAAATACATTTATTTATTTATTTACTTTTTTTGTGAACTCAGGTGGTGAATAAATGACTTATCGAAACTCAGTGTGATAGGTTGAAACTTAAGAGATACGTTTAATATTTTTAATGCTTTTACGATGTCTTACGTTTATTACACTTTTATATATAGATAGAAATATATTTGTAACATAAGTAAAAAAATGTGATACTAAATGCGAATTTAGGTATACTTCATATAGGCTTAAAAGTTGCTATATCCTTATTCGAGAGCAAATATCACAGATGCCTCAAGTCATATACAAAGTATTAGGTGTAACATATTAGGTAGGTCTTTATGATCCTATGTAAGAAGCATTTCAAAAGATGTTTAAATAAATATTTTTCATTAACTGAGTTAATGAAAAATATTTATTTAAAAATTATAAAGTTACTTTTTAGACATTAAATAAATAAAAAAATGAACTTACAAAGAACATCACAACAACCATGAAATTGAAAGTGTCCAAAAAACCTATAATTATTCAATCCCACTAAAACTGGCCAAGGTAATTAAATGGAATATAGCTTATCTCATGTTATCTTACGGGTCTCTGTAGTTTTATCGAATCGACATTGTGTTACATTTTGGTCGCGCGAGTACTCACTCATGAATGCGACACAAATGTATTTTGCTCTCTGGCAATTTGTCTCAAAACACTCATACGGTTCTCATTCACGTCGGCGCTACAGTCACCCTAAACGGAATTATGATTTGCATATTCGTATGGTTGTCGTTTTGTACCGCCAATCAGCTCAGTTAATTACCAGATACCTATTTGGTTAATGAGCTACCGAATTCTTTTACGTCAATTAGAGTGTTGATAGATATCTTTTAAGTGAAATCACATTTAATCCAAGTTTAGTAACGATTAATATGGCCAACAATTTTTTAATGCAATTTTATTACTTAACTCTGTTATGTGGCACAGTCATAGGTTCTATACATAGGTTGACAATACACTCATCTAATAGATAAATTTTAGCGCAGCCTTAAAATTACCCTGATTTTGTCCTTTTAATAAGGGTTGTAAGCAATTGAGAACATATTATATGATCAGCACTAAGCTATCTAACAAATTGACCTTGTTTTTTATATTTTTTTTCCCTTGAAATGCCAATTCAAACAAATCGTAAATCTGGAAATTAATTATTTTAGCAATAGTTAAGAGTAAGATAAGGGTACACTGATTATATACATTTAAAAGATATTTCATTTCCAAATACTGGCCAAATAACAAGTTTTTTTTTTAAGAAAATTAAAAAGCAAACTATATGCCAATTATTTTATAAACGAAAAACCATTTAGAATTTATACGTAATAAATAAGCTTATTTAAAGAAACAAAATTGCTCGTGTGAGAACTTTCAGATTCTAGAATAGATTTTTAAAGAATGTACTTCAGGAAACGTCAGAGCACAAATTTATACATATAATTTTGCAGTTTTTTGGGGTAATTTAAAAAATGACAAGATTTTGATCTCTTAATGAAAGCCATTTTTTATTATAAAATTATCATAAAAAAAAGAAATACGAAAGTAATTTAAATATAATGATAAATGCAAAATTACTTTAAAATTGTCTCTAATTTGACACGTTGTAATTTGTGAACCAATATAAAAGATCTAAAAAGTTATGTATGTTATATTTGGCACAAATCAACTAATAAATGTTTTGATAATAATGATTCCACAAAACAACTAATAAATGCCCGAAATTTATTAGTTGTTTTGTGGAATCATTACGGAATATTAATTTTGCCTGTTCCTTTAGACGTTTAAACAAAATTGTTGGCTTATTTTCAACTGTAATCACAGTTTATTTATATGCGTCTAGCAATTTGATTGTTAAGAGTAATTATTATACAGAATTGGCTTTCAGCGCGCCGGCGCCGGGCTCAACTTGCAAAATTAAGAGTGGATTCCCTGTAAATATTATTTTAACGTACCTGTGGAGCAGTTTATACTAACTATGTATAATTTAACATTAAGAATTTAAGAGTGTATTTGCTGCTTAGTGAGCACCTACGTAACTTAATAAAAGAAAAACTGCTGGATTGATCGTTGTAGTAACGAAAACCCGATCAGTTCCTGAGCGAATTAACAAATTATTTTTTTCCTTCCCAATCACTGACACTGATCGTTTCTAAGTGATTATTTTTTTTATCGTTCAGTTTTTGCTTAATGTTTTATAACTGTGGAAAGTCCTTTAGAATCGTGCCTCTTAAAACCTCAGTTTCAAAATTTACACGTAAACTTCGAGATCAAAATTGAAATAAAAATAGGCAGCATTTCTTGTATCAATTTATGGTATAGACTTATTAAAAAAAATAAGTTTTTTCGTTAAAAATATAAGTAATCATTTTTTAACAATCTTTATAAACAAAATCCTTATTTCTTTATCTATCGGTTAATCTATCACACCCGATTACATCCGAAACAGGTAATGATAACTAAATACATAAATATACAGTAGAAAATGTAGCGAACAAAAATATTTTTGGTTTCAGGAATAAATATTCAACACAATTTGAAAAGAAACCCTGAAACGTAAGATTAAAAAAAAACAAAACTAAAATTGAAATGTACGTTTAAATTTTATCAAAATCTTTAGCCGAGTTATAGATGCAAATATAAATTCTTGCCCATAACTGATCAAATGTTTAGGCGTTTTTTCACAATTTCCGTACCTACCGCGTACGGAACCCCAGACACGGTATTTCTAATAAGCACTCAAATCGCTTTTTTAAACTGTTTTGTTTCATTCTTTTGCGCGTATTTCAAATCTATCTAGATTATATTCGAATGGTTTTTCATTTTGTTCTAGTTATCTTTTGGGTACTTCTTTACGTAAAAATATCACGACCGTTCTATGGCCAAAGAGCTGTTGTACGAAAATATTCGTACACAAAATCATCAATATACTTACAACAGCCGAACACGAATGGATATACAACATTCTGTGCTATATACAACTCGCGTTTCTACCGGCATGAACAATCATTTTTTAAAACGAAAATCATTCTGCAAACATTTAGATCACGAGTAAAATTATATTACGAACAGATCTGAAAGTTGTGGCATTTATAATGCGGCTAGATTCGAGTTGTTTTATGTTAAATTGAATATAAAGAAATATATTTCTAGGCTAAGCGGAATTTGAACCTACACCACTACCTAATATTAGAATGATTATACCATCAAACGGTAACATATCAACGCCAACTATAATAACCACATGACACGTTGACAAAACTGACTCCCGAATTAAAAAGTTAACTTTTTGGTGACTAGGTAAATAATGACACTTTTACCAGCTTCGAACTAATAGCATCCCCCGTATTTTTATCCAATGAAATACACAGAAACCACATCGCACAATTCGTTCCACAAATTAATGAGTTCGAACAAATTGTCAAAATTACAATATGGCCACCGGCATTGACAATAACGTGACTAGACCCACAAATTCGCACAAAGACAGTCGTAAATCATGCAATTATTATTTTACAACGGATTCTTATTTAAAGTATTTTTGTTTACATTGTCTGGCGTGCTGAACTTAAACAGGAAGGGCCTAATGGGTAATGAGGGAGTTTGTATGTGGAAGGGCGTGGGCAGGTACCGACCTATTATTAGCGGAGGATTAAGCAGGTTCAAATTAATAATTAATATCTTTATCCACGCGAGCGATTTAAAAGTCTAAAGAGATTGTTATTATTTATACTTTCATAAGGAGAACAGAAATTGATATCTTTGTGTATGATTGTAGATCATTTGGAACATAAAGAATTAAGTCCTCAAAATTATCCCCTAATATGAAAATTCAATTTTCTTTTGGTCGCAACTTTCTATAGCTACGCCAAATTAAATTTTTTTTTAAATGGTATCCGAGAAAAATATGTCTGACACAGACATCGAGATGATTTGCTATGTGCTCAAATTTTTTAAATTTTGTCACTGGACATAAAAATATGACCTCTAAATTAAGTACTCACTCTATTGTGTACTGATAACCAATTATAGACTGCGTTCACTACGTGGCTGGAAGAGTATAAAGTTAGAAAAAATAAAATTATATATATATATATATATATATATATATATATATATATATATATATATATATATACATATTAATTTTAATCATCAAGCTGGTTTCTAGGCTCCTAGGCTCTCTATGTAAGGCAGAATGGGGATATAAAAAGCTTTAAAACAAACATAGTCCTTTTTTGCCCGCACAAAGCTAGATATACAGTTAGTTATGTAAACGAATTTAGCCCGTGGCTCCACTCGCCTTAAAATCGTACTTTTTCCCATAGATCGAAGAAGATAAAACTTTACAACATGTTTTAATATATAATGGATATTTCTGTTAAGTGCTGCTTTTTTAATTTAACTTGCGTAAATATTTAAATATACGCAAATAAGTCTTGTCTTATATAACATATTAGACAATATATTCACAAAAACAATATCGAGACATACAAATATCTCAATCGTAACACTATGTACCCCTGAATTTTTAAGTTTTTCTATATTACTAAATATATAAGGAATCCTCGCAGTGCGAGTCCTACTTTTATTTAACGCGCTTATTTCGAGCAAATTCTTACAGACGAGGAATAAACTGCTATTGTCAAAACCGAATCGATTACTTGTTACACACATACGATATGTCGTTAACTGATAGGTGTCCAAATATCATCGAATCTTCCACGATCGTTTGGAATATTTTTTTTTGCTTACTTTGCCTGGTTTTTTTTCGTTCGTTTGTACCACGACGACTTAATCACTGTGGCCTAGCGCGTGATAATTCGGTATGTAATCAAGTAGGTATAGATTTTAATTTAATCGATCCAAGTTACTTCAAAATTATATCAATCTACTCACTATCAGAGGTGTATATGAGACACACTTATATAAATTTAATGTGTTTCACTACTCACAAGAGAATCGACCTAAAAAGTGTCAAATATGGAATTTTGTCTTGGCTATTTTCCCTGTTTCGGTTTGAGCTAAAGGTATAAAAACATAGAAAACCCGCCAAAATTGCGTTCTACTCATTGTATATATGCATACAAATTTACATGAAGCCATAATCCATTACTTTCTTATATTTAGAATGACACTCGTTTGCAATTACAAAATAGTTAGGCGATTATTAAAAATTCCACAACAAACCACACGGCTTTAGAAATATTTTCCCAAAATTCATACAAACAAACAAAACGATTTTTGGCATCAATATTACTGCAGATTGAAACAAGATGGAACAAATAACTTTAAGTTCCTGAAAAGCTGTAATGATTATGGTCTTGTGACGATTTATTAAAATTTTCAACTCCAATTAAAAGCCAATAGATAAGACCAGGTTCCGAGTAAACCAGCCCCCGCTCACACCAAACATTCCCTGCCCATTAAATCAATTCTATGAAGTGAAACCACAATATCAGCATCCCGGTTCTCGCAAGCTGAACTCCACAGAAGTTACTGAGACCAAAACAACAGTGAAAACACGTTAAACTCTTGTAACAATATTCATAATCCCTGTCATACCTGTCACCATTCATGGTCTTTTGTCTCTGACCAACGCTATGGACAATAGAGCGAGACGCTAATACAATGTTGGCGCCCAAAGGATAAGCAAACAATTTCAGTTGCCATGTAAGGACAGTTTCGTTTCTTTTTGTTTACTTCTTTTTTTATCTGACTTTAAATTAAAAATAAACGAAAACACCAGTAAAACTAAACTCTTGATTTAGTGTTGATTCATTTAATAAAAAAGTCGAAAATTAATAGTAATTACGACGTGATGCCATATTTGTTTCCTGCTAATTTTATTGAATCTCGTGTAGCCATCTCCTTTTTTTTTGGGTTGCAAAAGCATTTACATAGAAATTATGCAGAAACCTTTGATAAGAGAGTAGTTATTGCCAGAGTGCAATAAATATTAAATAGTTGTATTTTATTAGCGAAGAGGTAGCTAATCGCCATGCCCGCGTTCTGAATGCCTGCGCATTATTTAATGAGAAATAGTGTATGTAAATAGATATAGAATCTTGTTTATCCTACACTGAAAAAGAGATTGATTATTCTTTCTCAATTTGTTGACGTCACGCCAATATACCTAACCATTAACAATATTATAAACCATTAACAATATACTAACCCATTAACAATATTATAAATTTAACCAAACCACGTTGAGTAGTTTTCGCATGGTATGTATACAAGTAGAAAAATACATAGGGGAATTTAAAAAAGCAAATGTCTGTTTCTTCATAATACATTTATTACTTATACCGTTGAGCTAATTTTGTTACAAAACCCAAACGGCGATAAAAATTATAATTCAGTTGTGAATAAAATGAGATTCGTTTCAGATTATTACGATAAAATATTATTGTCGACTTTAGTAGGATTTGTAAATCGTTTTCTTAGATATAGTTCAAAAGATTAAGCAATTTAGTTAATAAATTTTACAATTAAAGTATTTAAAATTTGAGTTAAAAACAAAGAATTACGAAGATTGTATTTGCTATTTAATTTTAGTGAGCCAAAATAATGAGTACCGAGCTGAGGGCCGCACGAAGAAGCAAATTCTCAATAGGAGTAAAAAAAATTCTAAAACGAAGAAAAGTTCTTTGCCCGCGTCTACGCACGCGTGGATTACTTGGTTACCCCAGTTCGTAATGACAGCGGGGTGTATAATAAGCCTAAAATAAATAAAATCGTCTCGCTTTTATTTATTTTTCAAGATATTGAAACGATATCAAGTCATTCCATATTCTTGCAAATATTATTTAATAAAATTTATAAGTTCAAATAATCAAATGTACAGACTATGACCGACAGACAAAAACATGTATACATATATATATATATATATATATATATATATATATATATGTGTGTGTGTGTGTGTGCACGTGTGTGTGTGTGTGTATGTGTATGTGTGTGTATATAAACCTTGTTTACATCTTTCTGCAGCTGGACAGGTTTCGGAAGTTGATCCTGTAATCAGACTGACATTATAGCGTTATTGTACAAAAACTTCTATATACTCGTATCATTAGTCAACACATCATCGCTGTAAAGACTGAACTGTGACCCAGGTTTCAATAGAATCAAAGGTTTTTTCGTTGACCTACATATATCTTTCGATTATACTCCTCGACCTTCTGTATAATCTGCTGTAGCGTACGAATTTATTCTCTGGTACTATGGGCTTTTTGGAAACCGGCTTTTTCATGGGTTAAAAGTCGTCAAACTTGCACATGAATCGGTTCGTGATGACTATCAAAAACAACTTATAAACATGGCTTAAAAGAGTGATAGGTCTATAATTCTTCAGGAGCCATGTGAATTAAAGACTGTAACCTTGTTTTGTCATTTTTTACCATGAATTCGAGAGTTTGATCTGTAAGACTTTTGTTTTTTTGGTACAATGAATTTCACGGAACTTAAAACCCATTGCATGAATAATTTTCACCAACCTGTCGTTCAATTCGTTTTGACGTTACATTTAGAAAAATAAATTCAGACGTTCGGTTTGTGGAATGCTGCTTAGAAAAAAAAAAAAAAAAAAAAAAATATATATATATATATATATATATATATATATATATATATATTTATATATATATATATATATATATATATATACACGTACGTAAAATAGCAAATACAACACCCTTTTGGCAAAGTAAATATAAAGGCGTTTTCGGGCGACAACCCGATATCTGGCCACTACCTCTAGTTTCACGGTTCTCAGAGTAATTACAGCGTAAAGGGTATTTATGTGAATTGTTTAAAAACGAAACAAGAACATTTATTTAGCGGCCGAGCAATAAGGTTAACGTACCTATGGCTACTGAATAATAACCTTATTTCTCGCTGAAGCTCGTTGATATTTGTAGTTTCGAATGCGAATTGAGACGTGGTCATACCGAAGCTTCTTCAACTTTGAGAGTATTTTTCTCAATTTAACGAGTCTTGATTTACAAATCCAAATTTTAAGTGACATTAACTTTATTAGAGATTTACTTTAATTGTTGTTAATTTAAATAATGTTATTTTTACAACATCTTCATTACTGAGATGCATGCTCTTCAAAATCATTGAAAATTAATTGTGCATAATTTTATACACGTATTGATTAAAAAATACACATGTATTACTTACATATTGCACCAAAGTGTTGGACATGTGCAAGCACTAAAAGTACACTGGTTTACAGTATAATATAAATCATAATTAATAAGACAGGAAAAAGCACACATTAATTAAAATTAAAGAAACAAACTAATTACCAATCATGGACTACCAAAAAACTCTACAACCGTATTCCTTAAGCAGTTCTGGGTCATGAAAATGTCAACAAAATATCAACATGATCATGCGCACACTAGGCAGATGAAATAAACTATGTCTCCATCCTCACACGTAATAGCCAAGAGCATAATGAGTTAGCAGGCTCAAGATCGAGAGATTATGGATATAATAAATTAATATTTAAAAAAAATACATGATCAAAGTAATCCCGCCAGCGTTATAGAAAATCACATCCGACCATGCCCGTTATAAAATTTGAATGAAATAAAGGAGGATAGTAACTGACATATTGAAAATCTGTTAAACTTTTTTAATATTTACTCTGATGTGCGTATTCAAGTTATTTCATGCGAAGACCTAATGACTCCATTCATTTTAAGAATACTACGGACTAGAGAATTTGACACTCATTCACACCTTGCCATGGAAATTGTGGGAATGTCACTTGAAAACTAGCACGCTCCAGGCCTTCTGACAGGTCTTTGGTGATAATATTGTAAAATTTTAGATAGTCATCCATAATCGTACCGAGAGATCGATAAAATTTCATTGTTAATTTCATAATTACACCAAAGTCCGATGTATACCGGCAGAAATATGTCATCATTGTTCATTTGCTCACATCAGAATATAGTTAATTACTCACAATCCACTGAAATACTAAGTCAATATCAGTTTGAAATAACCCACAATTTGTTTGCTTTTCTACTCCCAAGAAACTTTCAAATCGTCGACAACAGAAGACAACGAACAGTGCTGGCAAACATAAGACAACGAGCAGTGGACAAGTCAATAATGATAATAAAAAATAAAAGAAGACCTAAACCTTGACTGACTCCACATTGAGTAGTATAAGGTCGTAATTTGAAATTTCCAAACTGGATGTATTGTTGTCGAACCCGAAAGTAATTAGTGAAAAAAATTACTAGAGTGGGAAAGGTATAATTTTACTAAGAGAAAATATCATTGTCGATTCACTCAAATGCCTTTTTAAAATCAACATAAACCACATTTACCTGCGTTCACCTTTTAACTCCCCAGCAAAAATAATTAAAATTTACCATCATACAAAGTAGTTTTGTGATGTTCACGTTTGTATCTACAAGATATGACTAAATTCTGGCAATATTTTAAAATGGTCACATTTCAATTTTTAAAGTAAAACTTCTTTACGCACGCTTGACTTGGGGAGTAAGCTGGTGAATGCGTGACGAGAGCGTTACGAAAAGTGTGACCGGGCGACGCGAACGGAAGTTGAGAGGGAGATATAAGTTAGTGAAGACAGAAAGAGAGGGAGCCACGTTTCATATATTACTGTAGGGACAAGAGAGAGAGGTGCGAGCACACATTTTCTTTCTCTCATAGCCTCTCTTATATCTAAGACACAGTGCAAGCCTATTGTCTGTATCACACTGTAGGAGCAAGAGAGAGCAGTGCGCGCGCACATTTTCTTTCTCTCTTCCTCCCATAGCCAGCGCATGAAATATATATATGGGAGTTTGCCGACATTACGCGAACGGTGATTTTTTGTTTATTTTGTAATTTCATTTCGTTCTTGAACAATTTTATAAATTATTATTTTGTTCAATACATTAAATATTCTACTTTTAAAGTGAATAAAGTTGTAAATTCATTTTAAAGTCCATATTTTGTGAATTTGAAGTTTTACTTCAGTCGTGTGGAATAAAGCACTTCGTTTTTTTTCTTTCCCTTTCAGACAGATTTAAATGATTTTGATATTTTATACAAAATAGCTCAATATAAGAACTTACAATGCATGAATTAATTTATATTACGTTCAATTAATATTCTGAATTATCTGCATTTGACTGATAAATACCAACAGCCACTAGCAATAAAATAAGATTTTTGTTTACAATTCATTTCGGAACACGTAATATATATTTTTATTGCGTTATATTCTTTTTCTACCCAAGTAATTAAGTCGGGGGTGGGGGTTATTCTTACTTTATGTCATTTTTAAAAATTTTTTGAAAATGTAGAGACAGAAACAACACGTATACCGAAAAGAGAGATCTATCCTGGACGACTGGTTGAAATATTAAGTGGTGGAAAATATTAAGCGGGATTTTTTATAACCTGCAGAATGTTTGTGAAAATGAGATGCGTGAAAAATGTTTTCTCCTGCTTTGCTAGATTCACGCAAACGTAATGACAAACACTGAATGAAATAACAACACTACATTTTAATAATTTCAAATTTATTATTTAAAAAAATACATTCTTTATATGCCACTGTACAATGTATAAAACTAATCTTTCAATTTTCATCGGTGTAGGTACTACAGCCATTTCATTTCATGCAACTAAAATAGTACTGGATGTTTTTGAAAAGTGTAAAATGACTAATAAAGAGTCACATTAATAAAACAATTGTTTGAATTATTGATTTATGCAGAATTTATACATGAACATAACTATGGAAATAGCAGATAACTAATATAAAAAAGCGAGTGTGCTTTAGACCACACGACTGAAGTAAAACTTCAAATTCACAAAATATGAACTTTAAAATGAATTTACAATTTTATTCACTTTAAACGTAGAATATTTAATGTATTGAACAAAATAATATTTTATAAAATTATTCAAGAACGAAATGAAATTACAAAATAATCAAAAAATCACCGTTCGCGTAACGCTAGCAAACTCGCATATATATATATATATATATATATATATATATATACACACACATATACGCACATTTTCTTTCTCTCTTCCTCTCATTCATCAATATTTTTCATTACGTCTCGTAGGTGCCAGTGCATGAATATATATATATATATATATATATATATATATATATTTCATGCACTGGCACCTACGAGACGTAATGAAAAATATTGATGAATGAGAGGAAGAGAGAAAGAAAATGTGCGCGCGCACTGCTCTCTCTTGCTCCTACAGTGTGATACAGACAATAGGCTTGCACTGTGTCATAGATATACGAAACATAACTGGCTATGATAAAAAGAGAGAAAGAAAATGTGTGCTCGCACCTCTCTCTCTTGTCCCTACAGTAATATACGAAACGTAACTCTCTCTCTTTTGATCTTTAATAACTTCCGTTCGCCTCGCTCGATCACACTTTTCGTAACGCTCTCGTCACGAATTCACCAGCTTACTCCCCAAGTCAAGCGTGCGTAAAAAAGTTTTACTTCAAAATTTGTGGCCAAAATTCACTATTCTAATTAATTGCTTAGGAACACGCATTTTGATATCGTTCATGCGAAACGCCTTAACTTCATTATTTCTTCTGATGTTAATCTAACGCGATGCAGGTACGAAAGCAGCTTTACAAAATACAGTGGCAATCATTACGTGGATCACGTGGTCCATTACGGCAGACCTGTGTGACTCCGTCCACATAAACTACTCGGCACGTAACGACGACAAATTATTATACTCTCCGTATACACTTTCCACGCAACGTCCGAACGACGCGCCGACCGGTTCGGCGACCGGAATGCCTGGAGACAGTACCTACGAGACGTAGTGAAAAATATTGATGAATAAATCTTAATGTGCGATGGAGCTCATTACATACGCGACGAGGTGTGGCTGCGCTGTTGAGGCCTCCATTATTTATTGAAACCTTGTCACCCTCAGACGGAATAACAAACCTTATCATTATCAATTTACGTCGAAAAACGATTTTTTCCAATTTTTATTCACATTTATACAAAACAATAGCAAATAAAATTTTACAACCCTTGCTAGCAAATACTAGTTAACTATAGTAAATTTAAAATCCTAAATGTCTAATTCTCCTTCAGCGGTTAAATTTTGTTTTATTTCATTCTATTTAGAAATGTATGTATATTATTTACGTTAAGGCCCCAATAAACGTTGTTTCGCTTAGGTTTCTACGAGATAATCACTGAACTATTCCTTAGGTATATTCTTAGGTGCGCTAAGTTGGATCGTGTTGATACATATTCATACATCCCTATGTACCTGTTCCTTTTGACCCATATTAACATATATATTTGTGATTTGATACTAAAAAAACAGACGGCAGTGGTGGTTCGACGCTGGAACTACCCCGACGAATTAACCAGCTGGTAACATAATTTGCATAATACGTAGATATGGCATGCTCATAAAATGTCTATTTCGAGCGTCTGAAAAACGGACTATATTTTAAAGACACATTAGCGATAATTAAAATGTAACCTTGTAAGTGCACCTGTTTGTTTTGTTTATTAAAAACAAAACAAACAGGTGCAAAAAAAAATTTGAAAAGAGTTAGATATATGTAAATATGAAGAGCGCGAGTGAAACAACATGTTGTTGTTAATAGATAGAAAATAAAACGTAACAGCTTTATTTGCATTTTCATAAGATAGTAAAACATAAAATCACAATACGTTCAAGTAAAACAGACAGGAAATCATACCAAAATAGAATCACTAATGATTCATGGGTCTATAATTATTCTATCTTTAATAACATATTTTTTACAAAAATAATCAAAGACATTTCAAAAATCCCCTTTCCGGGTTTTTTCTTTAGGATTTATCCTTTGTCAGGAATAAAGAAGTGAGGCAACCATTTTTATTAATAAACCTAATATTTTACTGTAAATTATAAACAATATTATGTAAATTATCTAACTTGGCCATATTAATAAATACATTTAAGAGATTTGTTTATAAAATTATAAATCATAATACTACTCGTCATTAAAGCGTGTATTTTGAAAAGGACACTGGGTAATTTAAAACAAAATTATTTTAAAACACCATCCGTTATGCTGTGACTTTAAAAATACAGTTTATTCTTGAATTCAACTTATTATCATTTAAATAAATTTTAATTATTATTAAATATTTAGTCAGACTTAAATTGTGAAGTGTGTCTAGATTGCGACTGACATAGACTGAGAACTGAATTAATTAAGGTGTCTGATCACGTGGCCTTCGTCTAGGATTTATAAGGAGAAAAACATGCTGAAGCACCTGGGAGCCAATTTGCGAATCAGCCAGGAAATAGAGTTTCATAATGGAAAAGTAGTACTCTGGAAGCCGAACTGCGTTATCATGTTTATATGAGAATCATGATAGCGGTACTGAGTAAGCATTACTGCTACCGAGTAAAGGGTATAACAACTCCCCCGTTGAAGAGTTACAACCTTATGTGAGCTTATGTCGTAGAAGTTTTAATTCCGGCTATCAGTATAGGGAGATTGATTGGATGGTATCAGAAGCGTGTTCAGGGTGCACGTTATTCTGAGTAGCATTTACATTTTTAAATCTTGTAAAACATTTTTTTTTCATCTATAAAATTGTTTTTGCGCCAATATTTTTCTTAATTTTAATTGTTGTTTCTTAATTTTAATTGTAATTTTTAATTGTTTTATAATTTGCTTGCTTACACATTTCTTATTTATCATGGATCTACAATGGTTTTATTTGAATAAATCATCGACGATATCAAGTATACAAACCATGTGTTGCAATCAATTTGATTTAAACTTTCTTTTAAACTTTTTGAATGCTGCTTCTGCGCATTTATACATAATAAACAATTATTTACATTAAGGAATTGTTACATTGATAATAAATACCCACTCAACGTTCAGAATGAAGATTTCATTTAGAAAGTATGAAGATTTTATGTGTATTGTAATGTTAAAATAAATTTATTATAATTTGTATACTTTGTTATTAACTGTACTGTGTAAGTGAAATAGGTTATTGTTTTGTCTCTATTGTACGCGTTCTCAACGTATACATTAAATTTCGCTCCCTAGATAGAGTAAGATATCATTTGTTTTAAAAACATATAAAACAGATAAAATTTAATTTATGTACAAAGTAAAGTATGTACAAAGAAAAGTAATTCCTTAAGTTTTATTATTTTTCCTAAAATTATTTGAAGAATTCACCAATGAACATTGGGGAATTATTTCCAAAATTATTTAACGACAGCGGTTGCTGGCGACACGTGTAACGTTGGTGATCGACTGGACCTGACTGGAAGGTACTATGTCCACCGGACTCAGTTTACGTGGGCCATAGGCCGTATGTGAGTAACGTATATACTTATTATTCGTTTCAGCTGATAGGTAATTTTGTTATGTTGAACACATATGTTGATATGACTGAGCCCAATTACATTTAACGATAAGTCTTTAAGAGTATCTGAGAGATCTTCAATTTTACAACGATTCGTATTGATAGGAAAGATGAGGGGGAGGGGGCTATATTTAAAATTTCAACTTTGAACCATAATTAAAAATTAAAGATATCGCAGAAATAAAGTGAATTGTTTTAAGTTGGGATGGATTTTGCAACCGCGTAGTGGTATTTAGGTTTAACCGCTCGCACAACGTGAAATATCGTAACCTTATTTGTATGTATTATAATGCTTTATTTAGAAAGTATTGGGTTCATTGTTCACGTAAAATGTAAAAATCTATCAAGTACGAGAGAACTCGCACAATGAGGGTACCGTATATATTTAGGTGCTTTATTATATATCTTATTATTATTATATATTTTATTATATTTATATATTTTATTAATTTAAGATTTAATAATACATAATATTTCTATTCAATTATTTCTGCAAATATTAAGTTTTCAAAAGAAAAATGCGTTGCATACCATATCTTTCACAGACGTAAAAACACGATGCATATTTAAATAATATTATTTCTCGCTAACATATCTTCCACATACATAATAAATATACATTATTTGTATTTTACCAAAGTTATTTTTGCTATTGATTTAAATCACTTGTATGGAGTTTCTATGAACTTTTTATAGACATGTCGTAAATAGACTATTACTAGTGACTAGTTCACTAGTAATAGTCAACCAACAACTAGAGCTTAGTTAGCTGTGATTATTTTCCTTTTAACTTCATTGCATCTACTGCTATTATGAATAGTATTCAGGTATTCAAAAGCAGTGGTTTAGCAGCTAGGGCGTGGACACAGGTAACTCTAAGAAAAATTATCACTTTACAGCTTAATACTTCGTAAAGGTATCCCTAGCAATAATAGTAGATACCCTAATTTTTGTTATTTCATAAATATGTAGGCTTATAAGTATGTACAACCGTGCAAAATATCAGGTTCGTAGCACTAATAATCTGTGAGTAAAACGGCTATGATAAACGGCTATGATAACGGATTCAGATGAACAGAGAGACAAACGGACGTGGTAAACTGTAAGTCCTAAGATCCTAATTTGGCTACGGAACCCTAAAAACTTTAGAGTAACTTTTTGAATATAAAACGTTGTGAATATTAATATTTGTAACAGTAAATAGTTCTTATTGTCATGTCTTCACCTACCTCACATTTATCGCGACTTATCTGACGTCTGCCGCTTTTATAGCAGTACCAGATCTTATTAATATCGAATGAAGCAGAAGTTTTTATAGTTCCATTAAGAGCTTGTCTGCCATTTTATCTGCTGTCTATATTTGGCACTACTGAACTAACTGAACTGAAACAACTTTCCATTAATGAATCGTTTTTTCGTCTGAGTTTTTGCCCGCGTGTAATTTCCATTTAGACGATGTAATTTATCACTGACCCAATGAGACTCTCGTAACACTGCTCCATAAATATATTGAAAATTTCACCCGATTCAAGCGGACTTTCGGCTCTCGATACACGCGCTCAATAGATACATGTTGCGCAACCTACTAACGTGTACTAATTTTTGCTTATGAATGAAAACATCTTTATGAATTGTATCCCATAGAAATTATAGTATTTTAGGAGTTAAATCATAGCATGTAATTTAATTCTGTTCGTGAACTTTTCCATATCAAGTTACGTGAAAAATTTTCCGCCCTTTTAGACGTCTGCTCTTTAGTCCGCTCTTTTAGACGTGAAAGAGTAACAAACACTCGAAACACACTTCGTAGTTCGTGAGACGCGGTTACGTACGCATTCCGCCATACGAACTACGCGAATAGCAAATGTGGTAGCGTTCTGTTGGTCAGTTATATACCTATTTAGGAACGAAGGCACCGACAAACGAATCATTGCACCGATTTATGTCATACGAGCATAATAATTAGGATAATGCGTATTGTTCCGAGTAAAAGTGAATGACCATGAGGCTCTTTTCCATTCCAAAATGTGCAACATACCACTAAAAAGATATGTGCCACAGGACCCACGACACAAGTAGGACTTATTGTGTTTTGTGCGGTTTATTCCTGTGGTATGTAATATTATTATACCAATCGTGGGTACATAATTTTACCATATCGAATTTCATCAAAATCTGTCCAGTAGATTTTGCGTGCTACCCGCTCAAATTAACATACAGATAAACAGATAAAAATTCTAAAAAAAAGGTTTTCTGGCTCCTATTATCATTCTATACGCTAAATTAATTTTTTTTTAATTTTTTCAATGTACAGAATAGGCTAGTTGAATAAATTTGGGAAAGTGGTTAATACTTTACCTTAACATCTATTAAACCAAAAAATCATATTTTTCCAAAAATCAGACATTTACATTATGTATTTTGCGTTTTAAAAAACCAATTTAAGTTTACCTCGAAAACGCTCAAGCCTGTCACGGAGTCTTGAATGATATCAATACTCATGAAACAAGTCAAAACAATCTTGTCTCTGTATGACAATTGCTTCTTTTGTTTAATTACAAATTAATTCGTCTAATTACAAGTACCGTGTAGTACCCCAGTGTAGAAGCACAACTATTAAAACGCCAAATAAATTATTTATATATGTTCTAAACCATTTTCATGCCGCCCCCTTTACTTTTTCATGCCCCCCCTTTGATTTAGTAAATTAAATAAAAATGGTAACTGAAGTTTGTAAATACACAAATTTACCTTTTAACAGTGAGACACAATAATTTTACACACTCAAACTGATTTCTCAACAAAAAATGCACACCACAACGTCAAATTTTTCTGAAGTTTGTAGTGAATATGATATTTAATTTCATTAATTTTATGCATGTAAATTAAACATTACATCGTAATGTTGTTTGTATATTTTTTTTGTTTTTTCTTTCTAAAATGCAAACGTTTTTCGCCCCCCTTGACATCTCTCTATGCCCCCCTTGGGAGGCGCGCCCCCTGGTTGGGAACTCCTGTTCTAAACAATAAACAAATACGGAAAAAGGGCTACCATTTGTAATGAGTTTGTAGTTTATTTACAGATTCAAAAATATATTTTTGTGTAGATCATTTTTATGTACGTATTTATTTGCAGTTTAAGTACATATTCAGTAAACTGTGTTTTCACTACAAAATCCTATCTTAAACAATGACTTGGGATTGTATTTTCTATAGAAAAATATTAAAATTTCGAAGCTCTGAGCTAATACGACGCACACACAATCTATTTCTAAATCTAAAGCAATACCGAGCAATTTTGCAGCCACTATTTTTACAAGTTTATTGATAAAATAATAATGTGTGAATTGAGGTTAGAAAGTTTATACTTCGCAAATATAACGTCAACAAAAGTTTAAATTACCTGTTTTTATATGTAAAGGTAATATAATTAATTGTTTTTATACACGTATTATAAATACGTGTATAAAAACAAACGTTTACCGACTACGAAAATTAAATAATACTATTTCAGCATACAGTACATATTTTACACTTGTATAAACTTACATTGAAGTTTTAACATTCCGAAATTCTGACCAACAAAAGTCATTGTTTAAAGTGAAAAATCTACCAAGCCTAAATTTTGGGCAAATTACTACCGTTTGGTTTGCTAAAACCTGATTCCATTGCGAATTGACTTATATTTTAAGGTGTAATTGAGAACAACTGTATTAACTTGGCAGAAATTGTAAAACCAAAAAATAATGAATCAGGTCGTTAAGGATATCTATACTAACTGTTATAGCTATAGGAAAACGGTCTAGTCTATGAATTTTGAAGATATTTTCATTATTAGCATTCACAGATTCGCAGATTGTGAAAAAAATGATAAATGACATAAAAAGAAGTTTTTTTTAGAAAGCAAGAAAGAAGTTTTTTTTGAAGAAATCGCCTTTTCTTGCAATTTTCACAAAACTTATTTTTATGCCATTCGATGCTGTTTCTCATAGGGATCAAAAGTCTATGGTTGAATCAACTGGTGTGAGTAAAAAACGTCAATGATCGCGAAAAACTTTAGAGCGCATTTTAGCACAACATAAAAGCTTTCATCGGAAACTGGTCATTACAAATTACATTAACCAGTTTAATGATTTTGAAATAATTTTTTTTAAGTTCGAATAACTTTCTTTTCTTTGTTGTTATTCAGTAGAATTGTTGCTTTTAACACGATTTTAAATCAAAATGTTCTCAAATATAGAACACTTAGACTAGTTAGAAGTTTATTTTATAAATGATAAAAACAATCAAAAATCCTTTGCGAATTGTGATAACCAAGAAAATTATTACAAATCGTTTAAAGAATGTGCCTCATTAAGAAAAAAAAATGGTACGACAACCTCGTGTTCTTGACGGAAATATGGAGATTAGACTTTTGACACTCGTAGAAGCTTTTCTTGACATACCTTCAAAAGAAGTAGCCAACAAAGTGGGCATACAAATACGGTTACAATTGCTATCGTCAGGGTCGAATACTTCAAACATTACATGTCGGAGATAATTTTCGCAAAACTTCTTCTTGCATATGGCTTAGAGGAAAAATAACATGAGATCAAATTATATTTTATGATCTGATAAAACCAATTTTTCAAACAATGGCATATAAAATATGCGAAATCATCATTATTAGTGAAGAGAAAATCCGCTCAGATTTAGAGAAATCCGTAATAATATTCGTTTCTTTTTTAATTGTTGGTGATGTCAAATCGAATAGTTATCGTGGAATTTTATGAATGTACTCTGAATTCCGACACTTATAATGACACAATTTTAGATATCCTTCAAAATCATTTGAATTAATTTCCACTTTCTGCATTGTGAAAAGTGTTATTTCCAACAAAATCTCTATCATATAACAGCGGCGCTACGCGTTTAAATTTAAACCTGCGATTTGGAAACAAATTGATTAAAACACAGGATGACCGATGATGATGATAAACACCTGCAGTCCTGAACTGACATATCTTGATTTTTTCTTTGGGACTATGTAAAAACTAAGTTTGTAAAAAAAAATACAACAGTGTTCAAAAATTCAAAGACGCGTGCACCAATTTTGAATGGAATCAATCCGAATAAAATTTCAGCCACCACTGGCTTATTGCGAAAAATGCATCAATCAAGGCGGGAATCAATTCGAGCACTTACTATCATAGGCGTTTTTCTTTTTTTTTATTGTTCTCATTTTGAAAAACATAATACGTTGTCAATTTGTTAGTTTCCTTTTGGGTAACTACCCAGAATCACTGATTATTAAATATCCCTAGGAAATATGCGGCAAAAGTTTTTGCGATTTCTGACATATCTAGGACTCTTACCTTAGTTGGCACCATATAGACTTTTGATACTTATAAGAAACGGGATGGAAAAGCGTTTTATGAAAAAAAAAGTGTTATGAAAATTGCCCTTATCTTGCTGACTAATATTTTTTTCAAAATTGGTGAATGCTAGTATAGAAATATATTTATATCGAAATATTTTCAAAATTCATCTTCAAAGACCATTTTCATGTAGCTATAACGCTAAAATGTAGAAACTACAGAAAATTGCTATGGTATATAATATAATATATTTTATACCCCAGTTTTGGGTTTACCGAATTGGCTGCTTGTAAACTGTAATTATAAAGCCATTATCAAAAAGTAATAAAAAAGAGGTAATCTAAATACAATTGAGGAAAATTCATGCAATAATTATGTATTTTGCGACCATACATAAGAAAATTTGTGAGAATACTAATGAAAGCAAGTGTGGCTGTGACGATGAAAAAAGCATAATGCACATGGATAACGAGAGGCTGACTAAAACAGATGTACGAAGTGGACATGGATGGACAATGTAAAGGATCGTAGACAGAGAGGAGTAAACACAACCATGAATAAGTTAAAAGATGCGTAACAATTTGCGGCAGATATAAAATTTACTGGACATATAAATGGAAAGCAACTGTAGAGGTATGACCGTTTTGACGGTGCAGGACACGTTTACTGGAGGCGGCTCCGATAATAATTTGTATGTATAAGGCGTTGGCAGCTCATAGGAGAGGCGAAATTGACGGGAATTTGAAATATGATTTATCTCGTTCTAGATAATCTATTCCGCCCTCTATCGTTCTATTTGTACATGCACGAATAAGAGAAAAACTAATTTTAAAATTATTTGTATTTCGTATAGAGACGTGATCTACCGTGAAACTCGGTCAGGCTTTTCCACTTGAGGGGGTTTCGTAGCTCTGTGGAAGTAACCATAGCTGAATGAATCGTAAAACGGTAGAGCCGTACTCTTAATCTGCTTGTCATTAATTAATTTTATAGCAAAACTAATCAACAATAAACATTTGAAATCCGTGGAAACATGCAACAATATTTTTAAAATGTTTTCAAAGTACTTTTTGAAGAAATATCAATTTATGCAACTACTTGAACTACGTGTTTTTGAAATCTTTAAGTAGAATAACGCTGTAGAAGTAGAAAAACTGTATATAAAGGATGTATAAATAACAGTTTTGGGAATGTAAGGTTATAGAAAAGACCTAAATAATTTTTGGACTATTTCTTCCGTCTATCGTTTGTTTGTACATACATCAGGAAAAAACTATTTGAAAAAATTTGAGTACATTTTTATTGTTATTTTTGTTTTAAATTATAAGTAACTAATTTTTTGCTTTATTTATATTATAATATTAGCAAATTTAACAACGAAGAAAAAATATTAGCTCACAGACCATAACTGCAATTGATTAGAATCACATCAAATACTGTCTTCTTATGAATAATATTACTGACAATATTAGGATAACGCTTCTTGTCAGTTTCATAGTAAGATTCAGTTAACAGAAATTAAGATTCAAGTTTACGGATGTATAATACTTCCAATAAACTATTTACAAAATATTTTCACCGTGAGATACAGAATCGTCGCTAAAGTTTTCCGGCGAATTTTAAGTTAATTTCCTGAAATCCTATTAACTACCTTTAAAAAATAATGTTAATGTAAAATTTACATTTCCACATCGAACGGTTTCATTAAAAAATGGCTGTAATAAAAAGACAGATACACAGAAACGTAAATGATTTTATAAGTGTCCCGTTACATCTTCAGGTGGGCTATTAGCAAAGATTAGCTTCGCTAATACTCCACCTGAAGATGTTGTAATACAACGAAACCTAGGTCGTGATAAAGAACTTAAAGAAAGTAGAAATAATACTACATCACGTAGTTTCATTTAGTTGTGATCAACAAATACCTTATTCGCTGATCACATGTATTTATGAATATCGAATTAATTATATTAATGAAACGTGACTAGGAATGCGAACTGAATGCTTAAACATTGCAATTTAAATTTCATAGCCTAGTAAATGAAGGCTGAAAACGGTCACTTGGATGGAATAAAAATGAAAGTTTTGAAACTTGGTACTTTTATTGTAAGGCGTTGTACCAAAACGTTTGAGGAATCCGACGCAAAATTAAATTCTACGCAAAAAATACAACACAAATCGAAGCCCGTACATTTTCCTGTCGAAAAAGTTTCATTCACTTTTGTTATATCTCAAATAATTTTCCAGATATTCAATATATGTAAAGCATGTTCAAGCATGGTTATCGTCATTGCCTTTATGCATAGTTGAATATTACAGTTACAAGCTACGATAATTTAAAGGTTTTAATGGAAATTGTATTCGGGGGAATATAGAAAACAGTGAGGTCATTTTTATTGAAATCTGATTAATTTAAACAGACAAGCTTCGAATATCGTAACTATTATACGCCTCTCCTTCAGTTACTTTCTCTCTCTCTCCCCTTATATTGGCCACCAATTCTTGCCGTACAAAAGAGGTTGTTTGTAGTAAAGACAGAACATTAACAATAAAGGCCTCAAAGTAACAAGTTGGTCAGTGTCAGATTACGATGATGTTGAGGCCACAGACTGTCTCTTCGTACTAGCCTCTGTTACATTCATTTATTTGTTAATACCACATACAAATAGACAGATATATATATATATATATATATATATATATATATATATCTATACATACGAGTATATCAGTCCTATAGAGATGACTAACCATCTGTACATAGGTCTGGAACAAAGAAATATGTTTAATTTTATATATATAAAAATAAAAACAAATATAAAGCATAATTAAAAAATACAGATAAATGTCATCAAAATACATTAACAAGTTTAAGGATAAGAGCCATTTAATTAATTT
The DNA here is from genome assembly GCA_039881145.1 of Druceiella hillmani. Lineage (NCBI taxonomy): Eukaryota > Metazoa > Arthropoda > Insecta > Lepidoptera > Hepialidae > Druceiella > Druceiella hillmani. The sequence goes on along the minus strand of JAYKKI010000013.1, from coordinate 27,435,159 downwards.
TTTTTTAATTTTCTTGTTATCACCACTCAGACATTCAAACTAATAGGCAACATATTTTGTAATATTTAATAATAGTATAACTCGAACTCTTATCACTAACCGACTTATTGTTTTTTAGTATAAAATCGCACAATTTCTTGTATTAATAGATATTTGTTCATATTTCTTTTTACAATTACTATAATTCAATAATATAGAGTTAACAATAAAAGATTTAGTAATATTTGGCAGAGTCTGCACACCACTATTATTTCAGATTTTTTGAAGAATTTTATTTTGTATGGAGATTAGTGGTTTTATTCCATAGTTTATCATACTCTCAAATTCGTCCTACTCATTAAATAACTCATATAAGACAAACACAAAATATCTTAATTTGTTAATCATCTCCTTAATGTGATAATTCCGCTTCACATAAAAACCTAAATATTTATAACATTCTACTTCTTTTGTCTTCTTTACTATTGATGAATAACTTTATATTTTTTGGGGCACCATCTTTATAGCAACCAAAAGTAATAAATGTAGTTTTATTTATATTAAGAGATAGCTGATTAGCACCATTAACTATTTAGAAACTCTACTCTGTACTTCATAACCAAGTTTTTCCACAATATAAAACATATATGTGTATATTTTTTTTCTGCCTACTGTATCAACTTTCACAAATTGTAAACTACTAAGCTGGAAGCAATTTTGGACATTCTTTTCACTGCTAGCTTTTAAGCTTTTCCACCAAATCAAACTTTCCAAAAATCAACCACCTATTCTACCCGCCCACGTAACACCAACGACGAATAAGCTAAACGCTTTTTTACAAATAAAACAAGTATTTTCTGCCACTGTGCAAGCAGAGCGATCATCACGAAGAACATAATTACCTGATTATTTAGATGCTAAAAACTTCGGTTAAAAACTAAATCAATTTCAGTCTGCAAACATTTTGTTTAATTTACATTTTACAGGCCCTGAATTATAATTAAATAAAATATAATTTGTATAAGATTTTTGAAGTAAAACTTCTTTACGCACGCTTGACTTGGGGAGTAAGCTGGTGAATACGTGACGAGAGTTAGAAAACGTTAGAGACGTTAGAGACGTTACGAAAAGTGTGATCGGGCGAGGCGAACGGAAGTTGAGAGGAAGATATAAGTTAGTGAAGACAGAAAAAGAGAGAGTTACGTTACGTATATTACTGTAGGTACAAGAGAGAGAGGTGCGAGCACACATTTTCATTCTCTCTTTATGATTTTGTAATTTCATTTCGTACTTGAACAATTTTATAAATTATTATTTTCTTCAATACATTAAATATTCTACGTTTAAAGTGAATAAAATTGTAAATTCATTTTAAAGTTCATATTTTGTGAATTTGAAGTTTTACTTCAGTCGTGTGGTCTAAAGCACACGTTTTTTTAACCTCTTTACTACTTGTGTTCCTGTAACGTTAAATTGGATAATGATTTATTTTTATATTTTCTCGTGTAAATGAATTGCTATGAATTTTTAAGAGAAATAAAATGCATAAACTACTATAATATGATGTTTTATCATTGATATAAAGGAAAGAAAATAGTTATGTGTGCGTTATGGAGAAGTTTCCAGTGAAGTTTTTGGCTGAGTTTTTCGTGTTTACACTTATTCATACCCAATTACCTCGGAAAGTGTAAAAGCTGCGCTACACTACTCTCGAATTGATCGAAGTTAGGTGAAGAGAATAGTGTATAAAGGTATTTCGATTCGCCTTGTGCAACCCCGACACGTAGCGGGTAACTTCCGATCGCTGTCGGTTTTTTACACCCAAGCTAAAGGACTTCGCGATGTTACACGAAGTATCTCATTAGATTACTCAGCGTATTTCAGTTTGCAGATAGACGTCGTACTGTTTACACGTGGGTGCGTGCGGGCGACTCACAGCTACTGAACTTCTCGCGAGGTTGCACGAGTAAGTCATGTACTTCGGACTGAGATTAACTTCGTCAAGGTAATTTCGCGAATAGTGTAGAGGGCGTATAAGAGTTACAACAGAAGTAAACTAGACCTTTTCTGTCAAAATTTGAAAAGTTTCTCCTTTACTGTAATTAATTTTGACCTACCATCAGTCAATTTTGAGAAATTTTGGAAAAATACTCAAAAACAACCTTGTTTTTCAAGACAGCATCTGTAGCTCACATCGGATTCATCTAGACTTTTAGTATAATTGTTACTATAACAAGTGTACCTTGTTTCAAACTCCTGTATTCATCCACTCAAAAACTTTACTTTGACTTGGCCTACTATTATATACACAAAAATATATTGTCCAAACGAAACAGGTTTTTCAGCAGAAACCGAAACTGAACTTTCGGACACACCTAACAAACAAAGCACACATGTGTTTTTTTTTCAAGAAAAAATTAAGCTTTTTATAATTTTGACGTTTCCTATAATTTTACTATTCTCTTCAGTAGTCTAGTTCCTCCAAAATGTTGGATTTAATCTTCCAAAATGAATAAACGTATCACAAATTCAACAACAAAAAAAAATTAATTCAAAGGACGCAAAGTTATAAAAGCCAAAAATGTGCTCGCATTTACGGTTTCTTACAGTTGCTCGTAATTATTTCATTACGAGTAACTAAGAAACTGTGTTTAATTATACAATAAAATGTGTTTCAAAATATAATACGATTCTAATTTATAAATCACAAAAGGGCTTAAAAATGCAACAGCGTAAAACAATATATGTAGTACGTGAAATACTGTCTAGATATTTTTCTTATTGTATTATTCTCTTGTGGTACATGAAATACTGTCTGGATATTATATTATTCTTATTTATAATATATATTCTATCTTAAAAATAATAAAATATTCTATGATGTCTAGACAATATTTAATATACTACATATATAGCTTTACCTCGTTTTTAAACCCTTTTGGTGATTTTAAAACAGCGTCGTATTATATTTTAAAATACATTTTGTTATTAAATGAACGGTATAATTACAGTATTTGAGAGATTCTATTCGATTTCGTATATGAAATGTATTTTTCTCTTCATTTAAATTACTTTTCGAAAATTTTGTGTTACAAAAATATGCGTTAAAATAAATCTTTAGATACGTTGTCTATATTTGCAATTATAATTACTACTGTCAATTTGAAATTATTAAAAAATATTTTGGAAAAACTAATAATGAGGGCCTCTAAATTTCTTTTTTCACAATTTTAGGAATATATCTTTAGAGATACACTAAAAATTTAATAAAAAAAATTTTCATCTTTTCTATCTGAAAACATTCCCTAAATTTATGAAAAAGTGTAGTTTGTTGTTACGCAAAGGTTCTAAGAAAACTATGGCGATTATCCCAGATCTCATAACTTTTTCAAATGCACCATATTTTGGACGTCTGAAAAACATAGCAGGCAATATATTTTCATCGTGAAAGTTAACATTTGTAAATAGTTTAATAGAAAAAAAAGGAAAAGAAGAAAACGAAATGAAATTTAAATCAAATACGGGACATTTATGACATTTATGTCGTATCGAGCAGTCAAAAAGATCAGAAGTAGAAGAATCGTCGAAGATAATATTCATGGTTGGATAGCAATCTTTTAATATCCCCTCTCTAATCATTATGTACATTGTTTGGTTGACGTTGGTCTCTAAATTTGGTGTGCATAAACTATCATGTTTATTCTGTGTCAGCATTTTGCGTATATTGTCACTAAGTTAGATTATTTTTAAAATTCGTTTTAAAGCCCTCAACAGTCGCTTATCTAGCCCACAATAATAGATTAGGTTGGCATCGCACGATTGTTAGAATATTGAATTTACTTAAAACGTACTCATAAAATTATTGAAGACGCCTGCAATATTTACTTCAATCATGCATATATAGAGATACAAGGAGCTCTCATATTTTCATCATGTTCATCCATTGGTTCGACCGTCCGTCCGTCCGTACGTCCGTGGGTCACAATTTTTACGATTTTGGACTCGTATAAGTATAATTATCTCGTGGAATATGTAGCAAAATATCCGAAAAATCGGGCGGTAATCCGAATTTTCTTTCAAAGTATTAATGTTTCTGATAAACATTTTTTATTAAGTTCCTTTTTAGGCTTGAAATTGACATGAATTGCTACTTTGTGTTGCAGTTGAGGTACTTTGCGTTGCAGTGAGATGCGGAACCTTAAATAGGTTCCACATTTCAAAAGGAAAAACGAACTTGAAATGTAGCACAGTAATAAACTATATTAACTCACACATGTCGCGATAACTAACATGGAAACATAATTCTATAGAAATTTTAGGAACGTGGGTGCGTGGGTAAATTAAGTACATGATTTTTTTTTAATTGTATATTCAATATGAGGTATTGTAAAAAAAATTAATAATAAGGGCCTCTAAATTTATTTTATCACAATTTTAGGAATATATCTTTAGAGATACACTAAAAATTTTCTATCTGAAGACATTCCCTAAATTTATGAAAAAGTATGTTTTTTTGTTACGCAAAGGTTCAAAGAAAACTATGGCGATTATCCCAGGTCTCATAACTTTTTGAAATGCACCATATTTTGGACTTCTGAAGAACATAGCAGGCAATTTATTTTCAATAGTTTAATAGAAAAAAAATGGAAAGGAAGAAAACGAAATGAAATAAAAATCAAATATGGGAGTCGAGTATTTCACAATCTCAAATAATAAAAATAAAAAAAACGACTGCGTATTATTGATTACAAAATTAATAAAACTACAAAACGACTACGTAAATAAGAAAAATTTAATTTTACTGTTTTATTTAGTAATCATTAGACATTTAGATTAATAAATTGATTTTCGGATAAACCTTTTTTAATTTATCTACCCCATAAAGCTATATAAATGAAACTCCCGTGTTATCGTTCGGTGTCTTCTCTTTTTTTCCTTTACTGGATCCTACTTCTGCAAATATAGACAACAGTTCAAATTAAAATATATTTTGGGCTACTGTCTATATGAAATTTAAGACAAGCATGAGTATTGCCAGCACGCAGGCAGTATCTAAAATTATTAAATGTTATAAATGGCTTAAGTGAAGGTTCTAAAAGGTAAAAGACGATGTTCATTATGCAAAACAAACTTATTAATGCAACGATCCGAAATAATTTTATATGATACTGGCTATCATACAAGTGTCATAAATTCGAAATATAAAAAAATTAGTGTGCTTTAGACCACACGACTGAAGTAAAACTTCAAATTCACAAAATATGAACTTTAAAATGAATTTACAGTTTTATTCACTTTAAACGTAGAATATTTAATATATTGAACCAAATAATAATTTATAAAATTGTTCGAGAACGAAATGAAATTACAAAATAATCAAAAAAATCACCGTTCGCGTAACGCTAGCAAACTCGCATATATTTATATTTCATGCACTGGCTATGAGAGGAAGAGAGAAAGAAAATGTGCGCGCGCACTGCTCTCTCTTGCTCCTACAGTGTGATACAGACAATAGGCTTGCACTGTGTCTTAGATATACGAAACATAACTGGCTATGAGAAAAGGAGAGAAAGAAAATGTGCGCTCGCACCTCTCTCTCTTGTCCCCACAGTAATATACGAAACGTAACCCTCTCTTTCTGTCTTCACTAACTTATATCTCCTACTCAACTTCCGTTCGCCTCGCCCGATCACACTTTTCGTAACGCATTCACCAGCTTACTCCCCAAGTCAAGCGTGCGTAAAGAAATTTTACTTCAATAACACATTGGTCCCAACATATAATTATTTTTTAGTTGTAAAAAAATCATCCCGTTAGGGATAAGAGCGTGAACATAGCATACAGGGTCTGAATATATAATAACACTCACAGGCTGTACAAATACATCGCAGCAAGAGTATGTAATAACATATAAGTATGTAACACGACATCACAACAACGTGGCAGAAATGTGTAACAACACGGCAACATGTCAACCTAACCCTACTGCACTTTACGGGCTTTTATCTTTTCATTCCATTACCTTGATTCTGTAAACCTCAAACTGCTATTCCACTTCCAATCCGAATATAAAATTTTTCCACAAGAACATTCTTTTAAATTTGCCGACCACATTTCACGGGAGCGGAGCCACAGATGAAAACTAGTGATAAATAATTTCCTTTAGAACATTTTGTTTCTTTAGAACATGTTATGATCTTTTAATTACGAACAGAGGATTCGTTGAACAGGAACGGCATGTGTCAGCTGTATTCGGAACCGCTGTCCCCAGGTTTGAGTGGTTTACCAATTACAATAATATAATACGCCCTTCAATTATAATTGATTGTAATTTTGATCAACACAATAATCAAATTATATAATTATAATAAAGTTGACAGAAATATTTATCAATGGCAGCTGATGTATTAATAATAAGAAATCATGTACACTGCTCTTCTAATGATAAACAAATAAGTGGAAAAACAAAACCAGGCATGAACTAAATCTCGCCGTAATTGTGGCCTCTCGAGAACGAATAAATTCAAAAGAATTATGAATTTCATGTCTTTGTTTCTTTCAAATTAGATGTTTCCAGTACAATATTTAAATTAAATTGGTGAAAAAATAGAATAGACTAAAGATATGTATGTTTTCATATAAATACGTAATGCAAACGCCGAATCTTTTTATATACATATTTATAATTATCCCAGACAAGAAAATTAAAGGATCACCTAAATATTCAAATTTTTTTATTAGTTTTCAAATATCTGTAAATCCGAAATGGTTTTATAAAAATAAAAAGGAAGTATTTTAAAGCTTGAACTTTTGGTTAGAGCTTTTCTGAACTTTTAGCTAGTTTTTGAAATCTATATAATTATTTAATTTTGCTTCTTATTCATTTTGACGCAGTTATTGATGATAAAAGCAAAAACGACTATGTATATGTATTATAACATACATCATATCATTTTAATGTACATCGTCCCAAAAAAAACGAAGACCTCTCACCCACTTTACACCACAACATCGGTTACAAGCTTAGAACGGTAAGCCCACGCTATATATGTAAATTTATGATGTAAATATAAGTAATCATGAACATGTCATATTCATACGAAGAGCCGCGCACATAAACGCGGCGCAATAAAACTACGGCTTCTGGAATTCAAACCTGTGTCCTCGGCAGGATAAGATATGACCGGCGGCGGGCTTTCTACAAAGCGAAGCACGGCGGAGGCGGGTGGGCGAGGGCGAAGAGAGATACGCTGAGGTAGAGAACGAGGGAAAAGATTTAGGTTGGATTCGAAAATCAATGTCTCAATATAATATAGCCCTTTGAAGTTTCTTTGAGCTCGATATGAGAATTATGTCTTATAATTATTAGAACTATGTCTTAAAATTATTTAAAAACTTTAGTCTTTGGAAACTATTCCAATACTTGGTAATGTGTAACGTAAAATGTAAATTTATTTGTTTGTTATTTAATTGAGTAATAAAACACTTCAGCTTTATCCTTCAAATTTCATCAATAGAAAAACAATTAACTACGTGATGTAGTATTATTTCTACTTTCTTTAAGTTCTTTACTATGACCTAGGTTACGTTGTATTACAACATCTTAAGGTAATATTGAATCTTTGCTAATATCCCACCTGAAGATGTTGTAACACAACAAAACCTAGGTCGTGATAAAGAACTTAAAGAAAGTAGAAATAATACTACATCACGTAGTTTCATTTAATTGTGAATAATGAATTTCTACGAAATTAAAGCCAAATATACTCAATAAATAGAACAAGTTCTACAAAAAAAACTGCAATACATAGGTTATTAATTCATACACGCGACTAGGTTCCCGGGCGATTTGAGATACGTTTAAAAATGCTAAACGACCAAAATCTTGCCTATAAAATTCTCATAATCCATCTAGAGTATTTGTACGTACATGAGGTTTCCAATTTTTCCTTCCCATGCCAAGATTCCGAGAGAACAGATTCTTGACAATTAGCTTCGCTCCCACATTTAGCTTTTACACATAAAAATATGTCCAAAAAAAAACGAGTGTGCTTTAGACCACACAATTGAAGTAAAACTTCAAATTCACAAAATATGAACTTTAAAATTAATTTACAATTTTATTCACTTTAAACGTAGAATATTTAATGTATCGAACAAAATAATAATTTATAAAATTGTTCAAGAACGAAATGAAATTACAAAATAATAAAAAAATCACCGTTTGCATCTTCTAACGCTAGCAAACTCGCATACATATATATATTTCATGCACTGGTTATGAGAGGAAGAGAGAAAGAAAATGTGTGCGCGCACTGCTCTCTCTTGCTCCTACAGTGTGATATAGACAATAGGCTTGAACTGTATCTTAGATATATGAAACATAACTGGCTATGAGAGAAAGAGAGAAAGAAAATATGTGCTCGCACCTCTCTCTCTTGCCCCTACGGTAATATACGAAACGTAACTCTCTCTCTTTCTGTCTTCACTAACTTATATCTCCCTCTCAACTACCGTTCGCCTCGCCCGATCACACTTTTCGTAACGTTCTCGTCACGCATTCACCAGCTTACTCCCCAAGTCAAGTGTGCGTAAAGAAGTTTTACTTCAATAAAATAACCGCTAGCGACCGCTATGTTTATTTTTTGTAACGTTACACAGCATACGACACCAGCGGCGTTGAGGCGAACTTAACGATGATACCTTATTTGTTAAAATCTATCAAGTCAACGAGTTCTTATGCAACGAGGTAATGCTACATACACAGGTACGCACGAAAAACATAGCCCCGACTTTGCTTTCGCGCAGTCTGGCAATGTGATGGGCAATTTGCAAAGATAGATCTTGAGAAATTGCCCACCTGAAGATGTTGTCATACAATGAAACCTAGGTCGCGGTAAAGAATTTAAATAAAGCAGAAATAATACTACACCACGTAGTTTCATTTAGTTGAGAAAAATTTAATTAAAATAATTGAATCGATGAAAAGACACAGTGACACTTGATCATCTGTAAGTTTACAGAAAATGTACACTAAAATGTACAGAAAATGAACTGACATTACGTGTAATAATCTTATAATTCTTAAGATGGAAAAGATAGATAGAAAATAAATCATTAGCCACTTTGTTTTATTTATAGATCATTACGTTCAAAGATTCGTGACTTTTTCAAATACACTAATGAACAAGGAATAGAAGACATCCAAAGGTATATATATATATATATATATATATATATATATATATATATATATATATATATAAATAAAAATATTGTAGGTTTTATTATATAAGGCTAATTACTAAAGTACAATGATATTTTCTGACATTCGATATAATCTAATATATTATATTGCTAATAGCCCACCTGAAGATGTTGTAACACAACGAAACCTAGGTCGTGGTAAAGAACTTAGAGAAAGTAGAAATAATACTACATCACGTAGTTTCGTTTAATTGTGAACAAATATTGTATCGGACATAGTTGTATTCCAGGACATATTAATATACAACAGGCTGTCCCTAAAATTACTGAACCCTTCATTGTGATATTTATATTATGAGTTGTTTATTTCTAGACTACGGGCACTTTTTTGTATTTGAATTTTTATTTACTTAAAAATATGACATTTGGTGGTTAAAATTGTTTACCCAGTGTTTATAATTTACGGCCATAAACCAATGAGACCAACCAACGCGCATGTCAAAAGGCTAAAGAATAGTAGACATTAATTAGTATTCACGAGTATTGCTGCCTCTATACAACCGCGTATGGAAGATAAAATGATTGTATGTAGCTGGCCTGGTAAATGGGTAAAATCCGAATGAAAACTGGAATACTATTAATACTTGTTACTATGATATCGATGTAATTTTAATTACAAAATAATGTAAGGAAATCATTAAACCCTCAATATTATTGTCGAAATATTTCAAATAAGATTTATTGACAAAAGATTGATCGTCTAATTGTAACGATTGACGAATTATTGAAGGAAATTTAACACTAGACTTTTAATCTTTCTTCAATCCATCAGTATCTCTTCAATAAGATTGACCGTCTAATGGTCGCCTAAGCGTTCAAGATACGGCGTATGGCTAAGTTGTTGCACATCGACAAGTGGCATCGCTACACATGTATTAGTGTTTTTACGACTAGTAAATATCCATTCTCGAGCTGCGGTATTTTGTAAATATGTCATTAAGTAATTTTAATGACCTACAAGAGTTTCTTGATAATTTTAGTAATAATTTCGTTTTTATTATTTATGTTAATTGTTTATTTTCATGATTTGACGATTTGATATTTTATGAGTTATTTTATTTTATTACTAAAGGTGCAACGCATGGCTCTTATATTTATTTGCTTAAATTAAAAATACAATAAAAATAAGACATTTGTATTCTGTATGCATATTTTTTTTTAAAAAGTGTGAAAAACAAAATTTCTCTCAATTATTAAACCTACTTCAAAATAATATGTCAATTTCATTTTTCTGTTCAACAACTCTGTTCAACAAATCGGTTTTGGTTTTCGGTTTAACTATGTACGTTAGGAGTAACCCAAAGAACTTGGGCAAGTGCTAATACGAAAAGACCAATAATTTTAAATGAAAAACAATGATGAATAAATAATAAAAAAAACAGAACAATCCGGATTAATATCCCATAACTAAAGATAGACAGTAAATCATTAAGGAACACTATTATCGCATCATTAAAACGATCAATGGAGCAGAACAAACGCCAAATACCAAACGTGTGTTGCTTCATATGAAGACAAGATGACTAGATTCGTTTGAAGATAACTAGAGAGATAAACAAAGTAAACACTGTACACGCGATGTAATGGAAATCGTTTGAATGGAGCACGACAAATCCTTAACATCTTTACAACTTTTTGGCAAGTATCGATAAATTACTGTGAAATGGTCATATCGAGATCACACAGGGATGGTTACCCTTCCGAGCATAATTAATTGAGATACTGAGTCGATATCACATTGTACTCATAGCTGGCAACCAACCTTAAAATATTTCTTATTTTTCAAACTCCATTTGATTACTAAGTCGATATCATATCGGGACACTATTGGAATGGTTGTTTACATACAAGGATAATTTCAATTAATCGACAATCAGAGGACAAGAAATAATCTATCGTAATAACAAACAAAAAATCTTCCAAGTACGAGCAGAACTCGCACTACGAATGTTCCGTACACATTGAGGAACTTGTAAACATTTAAGTGCATACAGTATTTGTATTGAACTATTTACAAATATTAATTTTAACAACCTAAATATATTGCCTCCTATATCTTTCACGGTCATAAATCATTCTGCATATACCAAAAGTTATATGATTTAGGATAACCGTCATACTTTCCCTATAATGTCCCAGTTAGATTTTACCAACGCTTTTTTCTTCATAACCTTTGGCTCGGTAGTTTCGACAATAAGAGAGAGAGAGATACCGTATTTTTGTATACTTCTTGGAATATCTTTTAAATACGCAATTTAAGTTATGAAAAAATAGATTTGTATTTTTTATAACAAGCCCTCTAAAATAATGCCCACACGGCAAATAAAATGAAAAATATTAATTGCTTTATTTACGCCCTCTCTTTTTAAAAAGTATAATTATACACAGAATATTTTTAAACAGTTACTGCAGAATGTTTTGGTTAATAAGATGTATTACGATGCCAAATTTAAAATATCAACGTCGCAAGGTTTTCTCAGAAAATTGTCTGTAGATATAGAAAAATATAATTACATGTATACTAATTACTACATCTTTAGTAAGCGTAAAACATGGTGTATATTTAAAAAAATATACACCATGTGCATATTTTAAAAAATATGACCTCGAGAATCTTCAAACATGGTGCATATTTAATAAAAATATGACATCTAGAATCATCAAACATGGTGCATATTTAAAAAAATATGACATCTAGAATCATCGCCCCTACCTAATTTGATGTAGGAAAATTAGGTACAGGCGATGATCCTTGGCGCGAGCTTCTAAAACTCATATTTATTTAATGATAACCTCCAAGTAAACTTATTGGGCTCTCATTGCTTTCAGATTCAAAAACGATGTGGCATGTTTTCCTTACATTCTAAATCTGGAGTTAGTTAGGTAATCATTTTAGTCAAGGTAATAATTTAATACCTTTTTAGGTTTCTGTACCTCAAAATAAAAAACGGAACCCTTATAAGATCACTCACGTTTTTGTCTATCACAGCCATTTTTATCGGGACCCGCTTGACGCAGAAAGTTGAAATTAGGGTTATTTATAAAATTTATTAAAGTTTGTATAGAGAAGCAGTGTAGAAAGCTAAAATTTATACATAATATGTGTTACAAATACATTAAATTACATATTACAAATACATTAAAACGTTCATTGTATACGTTCATACTGTCAATGTCAAATACACGCAAATTTGTGGTTAAACTATCGCAGAGAGTAGAATTATATCCAAAGAATATTAAAATGTCAGATTGACTGGATGAGTTCCAAGCTGTGAATTTTGTGTGACGTTACTAACATTAAATTTTAAATTTCATAGGTATTACAGAAAATTAAAGCAAACAACATATGCGGATGAACTATTTGTACACGCTCTCAACTGACATAATACTATAAAATCCAAAAAAATTAAATGCAATGATTATAGGGGACTCTTTGATAGAAGAACCTTAATAACGTTGATAATTAATTTTTTAATGAAAAACAGCCGAATATCAACCACTAAGTGACCATTAGTTAACATAATTTAAGTGGAGAAATCCTAGGATACTGATACCATATACATTTCACAAAAATGGCAGTTGAAAATTTGAGCATTTTATTGACTTGATTAAATATTTTGATATGAATGAAGTTAATAAATTACATTGCAAAAATTTTAAAATAATTTTTTGCAAAGTTTACACAAAGATATATAAAGGAAGTTCATCGATTATAAGAATGAGAGTAGTTCGAATAGTATATTCCATATTTCTTTTGTATTGGGCAATTGGAACATAAATTGTATTGGAACTACTATCTTCTTATAATCGCAAAAAGTTATATCGTATATGTTATATCCTCAGGAGAAAATCGATCGGTAACGGAACTAATCGTAAGGTCTCACGTACAGAAATCGTAGGATCGTCTTTATACGCGGTATCTCATGACAAAAATATATGCAGGTATTTCGTGATGAAAGTGAGGCGGCAGTAGTGGGGATAGCGGATTACGCTCAGAGTCGATCCTTTGCCGTGTATTTAACAATTATCGTCTGTAGTGTAGTGTAGTGTAATTCAACAGAATAGAAAAGGCCAAAATGAAACGGTGAACGAGGGATAGAACATGGTGCGTGATTATGCAGGTTATCTCTATAATAATATTAAATAGGTACTATGGGTATTCTATGCTTGCGTACGAGTACCTAACACAGCCCCACCTAGAGGTTTTAATTGTCCACATTATCTCATCACTTGACAGACAATTTTGTATGTTGATAAGTTACTGACGTAATTTTTATAATATTGTTGCTTCATTTGTTTTTTTTTTCATAATTTGGCAACGAACAAGATGTGTACTCTTAGACCAAAAAATATGCTTATTTTATTGTCCAAAATTGTCTTTAATAAGCTTTTTTCGAAAGGGTATTATTCGGTAAATTTTCTTTCATTCTCTCTTTAATATTATATATATATATATATATATATATATATATATATACATATATATATATATATATATATATATATACATATATATATATATATACATATATATATATATATATATATATATATATATATATATATATATATACATATATACATATATATAACTTTTTATAAAATAATTTACAACAATGCTCTTGTTTTCTTTAATAATACAGATTGAAAATAATCCAGTAACACATAGTAAATTCGTAAAATTTTGTTTCTTTGCTTATTTTTTAGAGTTTGGCATAAAAATTAATTATACTTAATTGACATTAAACTTTCGTTATCGTATAGTTTATGGTGTTCAAAATGGACATAGAGTACATTTATGGCATCCTCTTAGGATCTGTATACATTTTTGAGTTTGGGATCTGTATGCGGATTACGCTCAGAGTCGATCCTTTGCCGTGTATTAACAATTATCTCAATAGTTAACACTCAAAAATATTTACGTGGAAATTTTATGGGGGTAAAGCAAGGTACATTAAAAATAGAAATAACGAAACTATTAAATTACAAATATAAGTATGACTCTACAAACTATGTGTTTTAAATGTTTTTTTTTTATTTAAAAAAAGCATTTAAAACACATAGTATTTAAAAATTAAAATTATTTGTAAACATTAATATCATTTTTAATATGTGAACTTACCACCTAATGTTTTTTATACGCCTAATGTTGTTTATTTCCCAAAAATACTAATTTTATTACGCATGACTTCTTTAATATTTTTAGTATCTGTTGTTTGAATACAGAGAAAAGGAATATTAGAAACTAGAAACTCGTATGATCCATTGTTTCACGATGAAAATAAATGACGAATAAATTGGTGCACACAATTGGTGAACACATGCCTATGCAGAAAAAAGTTCAGGACGCCTTCTACACGTACGGAAGCCATAGAAATAAAGTTTTAAATAATTTAAATATGATTTCTAGTTTTACGCTAAGGAACGACATATTATACGTAAATTTAAGACCTTAATTTATTTCGTTTAGAAGTTAGACTTCTGACGGACAGAAAAACGGATTGATTGTTAGACAGTGTTCCCAAAAAATCGAACCGTCTTGGGACCCCGCAGATGTGGACATCTAAATTTTTTGCACTCACTGTAACTCATATTATAAATTATTAATTACTCATATTATTTAACGTTTTAATACAGTTCAATGCAATCACCAATAAAAATGGCTATAGTTGTAAACATAAGTAAATAAGAAACAATGCTGATACACTACCACACACCTAAAGTAGCGTGTGTGTAATATAGTAGATAGGGAAGCATTAAGTCGGAAAGAGTCTATAAGACGCAAAGCTGGCCTAATGATAGACAAGAAACGAAGCTAACCGATTGGCAAGACGCAACGTGCTATCAGAAGGTTTTAACTTCAATCAAAACGCCCCATTAGATGTTTCATATCAAAAGGGTTCTCTTCAGACACTTCTGATACGAAACCTTATAAAATGGCCTTCTATCTAATTAAGATAAAACCTAAACCCTTAATCTGCCTTGAATATTTAAATAAAAAATAACTCATAAATACAGGCAGGAAAATGTCAATATTTTGACAGTTGGTTGGTTTTGACATATTAAATGCTCGAAAAAAGGTTGTAGGGAAACTATGGCGATGATTTTCGATAACATAATTTTTTTACAATTAACGCCAAATATATTCAATAATTTTTTTAATTATGCATCACGTTTGAAAGATGTAATGGGCAATATATTATATTAACACTTAATGTTATTCACAACGAAATGAAACTACGTGGTGTGGTATTATTTCTTCGTTATTTAAATTCTTTACCACGACCTAGGTTTCGTTGTATTACAACATCTTTAGGCGGGCAATTTGTAAAGATCTTTACAAATTGCTCACCTGAAGGTGTTGTCATAAACCGAAACCTATGCCGTTGTTAAGAATTTAAATAAAGTAGAAATAATACTATGATACATCACGAGTTTAATTTAGTTGTAAATAAACGTTAAGAATAAATAATGAATTTCTACAATATTAACGCCAAATATATTCAATATTGCATTTATGTTAAGAAAAATTAATATTCGTAAATTGCCTAACAGAAATACTATGTACTCTTAAATGTTTGTTAAGTGCCTAAATTTGTACAGAACTCTCGCAGTGCAAGTTCTACTCGTGTAAACTCAAAAATGCATACAGATCCCAAGAGGATGCCATAAAGGTACTCTATGTCCATTTTGAACACTATAAACTATACGATGACGAAAGTTTAATGTCAATAAAGTATAATTAATTTTTATGCCAATCTCTAAAAAATAAGCGAAGAAACAAAATTTTACAAATTTAGTATTTATAATATTAAAGAAAACAAGAGCATTGTTGTAAATTATTTTGTAAAAAATATATAAAATATTAAAGAGAGAATGAAAAAAAGTTACCGAATACCTTTCGAAAAACAGCTTATTAAAGACAATTTTAGGCAACAAAATAAGCATATTTTTTTCGTCTAAGAGCACACATCGTGTTCGTTACCAAATTATTAAAAAAACAATATTATAAAAATCACGTCAGTAACTTATCAACATACAAAATTGTCTGTCAAGTGATGAGATAAGGTGGACAATTAAAACCTCTAGGTGGGACTGTGTTAGGTACTCGTACGGAAGCATAGAATACCCATAGTACTTATTTAATATTATTATAGAGATAACGTGCATAATCATGCTCCATGTTCTATCCCTATATATCAATATATATTTTGCCCTATTCTATTCTGTTGAATTAAAGGAAACATATTGTATTGTTACGCCACTACAGACGGTAATCGATAAATACACGGTAAAGGATCGACTCTGAGCGTAATCCGCTATCCCCACTACTGCCGCCTCACTTCCGTCACGAAATACCTGCATATATTTTGTCATATTATTCCGCGTACAGAGACGATCCTACGATATCGTACGTGAGACCTTACGATTAGTTCTTATTTCCGTTGCCGATCGATTTCCTTCTGAGCACATAAGATCACTGCATTTTGCGATCATGAGAAGATATTAGCTCTAATACAATTGACTAGCGTGACCCGTGCGAAGTCTTCGCATTATTATTTATTCCATTATGAAGCTCAGATGACAGATCAAACAAATATTTTACTAAAATTGACATATAGAGGCGCAAGTATCAAAAGCATTGAGCTAAAGCGCCACTTTATTTATACGTGAGTGGATTTGAAATTAAACAAAAATTTTACCGACCGTCAATCATATTGACGTTGAGCCGTTAGATGGCAGCATTGCTGTTTTGTGTATATAATTTTAATAATTAATTAATTTGCAAAAACAATAGCAAAAATAAATTTTTTAGTTGTGGATGCCGGTAGAGCAAGCAATTATCTATAAAATGATATATAATTTATGTGGATTAGTTGTGAGGTTTTTTCTAAAAAGGGAGAGTATCATCTTAAAACCTTAGCGTATTAATATATATGATGATGATGATGATGTTCCGATTGCCCAATACAAAATAAATATGGAATATAATGCTTGAACTACTCTCATTCTTACAATCGATGAACTTGCTTAATATATCTTCGTGTAAATTTTGCAAAACGTTAGTTTAAAACTTTTGCAAAGTAGGTAATTTATAAACTTCATTCACATCAAATCAATAAGTCAAGTCAATAAAATGCTCAAGTCTTAAACTGTCATATTTTTGTGAAATGTATGTGGTATCAATATAATAGGATTTCTCCATTCAAATTATGTCGATTAATGGTCGCCCAGTGGTTGAAATTCGACTGTAATTAAATATTTAATTATCAACGTTCTGAAGGTTCTTTTGTCAAAGAGTCCTCTATAATCATTGCATATAATTTTATTTGGATTTTATTGTATTACGTCAGTTGAGTGCGTGTACAAATAGGTCATCCCCATATGTTGTTTGCGTTAATTTTCTGTAATACCTATGAAATTTAAAATTTAATGTTAGTAACGTCACACAAAATTCACAGCTTGGAACTCATTCAGTCAATCTGACATTTTAATATTCTTTGGCGATAATCTCTACTCTGTGCGATAGTTTAACCACAGACTTGCGTGTATTTGACATTGACAGTATGAACGTACCTATACAATTAATGTTTTAATGTATTTGTAATATATAATTTGATGTATTTGTAACACATATTATATATAATTTTTAGCTTTCTGCACTCCTTCTCCATACAAACTTTAATAAATTTTATAACTAAGCCTAATTTCAACTTTCTGCGTCAAGCGGGTCCCGATAAAAACGGCTGTGACAGGCGGACAAAAACGTGAGTGATCTTATAAGGGTTCCGTTTTTTTCTTTTGAGGTACAGCAACCTAAAAAGGTATTAAATTATTACCTTGACTAAAATTATTACCTAACTAACTCCAGATTTAGAATATAAGGCAAACATGCCATATCGTTTTTGAATCTGAAAGCAATGAAAGCCCAATAAGTTTACTTGGAGGTTATCATTAAGTAAATATGAGTTTTAGAAGCTCGCGCCAAGGTTGTAGGCAAATTAGGTAATGGCGATGATTATAGATGTCATATTTTTTTAAATATGCACCATGTTCGATGATTTTAGATGTCATATTTTTTTAAATATACACCATGTTCGATGATTCTA
This sequence comes from Druceiella hillmani, assembly GCA_039881145.1. Lineage (NCBI taxonomy): Eukaryota > Metazoa > Arthropoda > Insecta > Lepidoptera > Hepialidae > Druceiella > Druceiella hillmani. The sequence goes on along the minus strand of JAYKKI010000013.1, from coordinate 27,416,803 downwards.
GATGTCATATTTTTTTAAATATGCACCATGTTTGATTATTATGCCAAATCCCACATTTCTCCACGGGCGCAACATGCTTAAAAAGGGACACAAAGTGTTCTCGTCACATATTAATATATACATTCTCTACCATATATACTAACTATCTCTTTACCTTGTCCTCCGTAATTAAGCTTCGATGTATTTATTATCTCGTTTTTTACCTTTTGTCGACAAATTGCTCAGATGTACAAACTCGTTCGATGAACTTGCATACATTCAACATTGCATACATTCCCGACTTTACTGATAAACAAGTTTTTTTACCGTTTGTTACTACTTGTTTTTAGCACTACAACAAATCGAAATAGTGATGATTAGACTGTCAGAAATCGGTAAAAATAATATTATCGACAGTATATGTAAATATATATATATATATATATATATATATATGTGTGTGTGTGTGTGTGTGTATAAAATAAATAATAGGCTGCGAGAACGCAATCAGTATATATTGAAAGAAACATGAAATATTTTCTAATGTTTTTAAGATCCACTTGACCCCTTATCGAATAGATAGATATAGTGAACAAATGTATCCGAAGTGGAAATTTTGAAATCGTGGGATCGAAGTGAAAAAAATGCGAGTGCGAGTGCTGTAACGAGCATCTCAATCGCTATTCCAATACCTCTGTCTCGAAATTGAAAACCGAACAGCTAAAATGAGCTGAAAATATAAATACGACAAAAAAAAAATTGTCTTTATTAGTGAACGAGACTTCAACCCGTTCGAGAAAAGTGAAATATATTTGAAAGAAAATAAGAAAATGTTTCAAATAAAGTTTGAGCTTTATCAGTAAATAGCTAGATTTTAACTTTTCAGTGCAATAAGACTTTCCAAATTATATTTCCAAATTTCCAGTTACATTAAATATTAAAATTTCAAAACTATGCTTATTTATTTCATCTCAAACAAATTCTTATTCGTCAATGTGAGATCTTAGTGTGAAAATTTGTCAGCATGATAATCAAATATTCATCAGGTATTTTATCATAAATTTGGTTCTAACTAAAGTAATATATGTACTAAAAAAAGTGAGCCGTCACGGGACGCCTGGCAGATGTGAAACATCGTGTTCGTACAAGTAATATACATAAAAGACAAGATTATTACAGAAACTAAATATAGCATAATGAAAAAATAAAGTATTACGAATTTCTTACAGAAAATGGTGACTTTATTTAATAAACATTTATTTACAATTAATACAAAAATAATGAAGCACAGGTTATGTGTACCGTAGTAAACAACAGCGTCGAGCTGAGTGAGGAAGGGGTCGCGTAGTCGGTTGCGCATGGCGACACGTCGCCATACCGTACACTCTACTACATATAAACTATATATATACTAGGGTGTCCCTTATTTTTCAGTTTTTATTTTGTAACGCATACCTTACCGGCGCGTACTCGCTCTTGTAGTCATTTGTTTCCGAGTTTTCACCGGCGTATCGCTTAATTAACGTGCATAATAGTTTATTTTCAAGATGTCAGTGGAATATAGAAGTAATAAGAAAAATATTTTCTTGGTTGGTGAGATAAATCACCAAATAACGGATGCAAAGTTTCCGTCTAATCGTCAAGTTCTCTCAGTTCTGTTTTTTAATATTTGCGAGGTAAAATTGACTGTTAATGAAAGTGCAAATCTTGTGATTCATGAGTGCATCATATTTTGGGAAAAAGCTAGAATACCTACCAGAGCTGTACCTAATTGTGTGAAAAAACTTGTGGATCTTTACCATGTTTGGAGAGAGCTACAAAAAACTGTAAAAAAACACGGGACGTTTATAAGCACCGCGAGGAGAAGTTCCAAAAAGATTTAGATAATTTATTTGATATCGCGCATGCCGATGCTCTACAAAGAATCAAAATAGAGGAAGATAAAATATTTTTACAAAAACAAAGAGAGCCAGGGCGTTCGGGTTGCTTAGCGGGTGTTGACAAAAAGTTAGTTGAGAAAGAAGAAAGAGTAAGGCAGAGAAAACTAGGAGAAGAGGAAAAAAGACTAAAGCATTTGACTGATATGAATTTATTGACTTCAGACACCTCTATTCCACCTCAAGACCTTCTCGAACAGTCTACCAGTTCTGACGAAAGTTTGGAAGAAAATTTACCTTCCACCTCGCAATCGCAATCCGTGACTTCGCTATCTGTTACAAAAAGAGGAAAGACGTGTTTTATTACCCTTAAACTAGTTGCAGCTTTAGATAGATGTCAACTAAGTGTAAGGGATGCCGTTTACATACTTCAGGCTGTTGTAGAAGCACTTGGTCTCAGTTGTGAAGACTTTCCTATCAACAAGTCTTCTATTCAACGAATTCGAACCCAAATGAGAAAAGAGAGAACAGAATCGATAAGAACTGAGTTTCAGAACAACGTGCCTGAAATTGTAACTATTCATTGGGATGGAAAGCTATTGCCCGGTTTAAATGTGACAGGTTCAAAAGAAGAACGCCTGCCAATTCTCATTTCATTCGGAGAAAAATACCAACTTCTAGCAGTGCCAAAACTCGATAGTTCTACTGGCAAAGATTAAGCTGAAGCTGTTTTAAATGCCCTTTCTGATTGGGATCTCAATGACAAGGTACAGATTATGTTCTGCGACACAACGGCTTCTAATACAGGCCGCTTAAATGGGGCTTGTGTGCTCTTGGAGCAAAAATTAGAAAGGGAATTGTTACTTTTTGCTTGCCGCCATCATATGTGTGAACTAGTACTGAAATTTTTGTTTGAATAAAAAATCCATCAAGTTACTAGCAGTCCCGATATCCCGTTATTTAAAAAAATTAGAGACAATTGGAAGAACGTTAATTCAACTGCTACCGAAACATGTACTGATTTCGTAAAGATATATTTTTGTGAAACGGTGATTAAAATCATACTTATTAATTATTATAAAAAAGAACTACTGAAATCTGTTATACGTGACGATTATCGGGAGTTGATTGAACTGTGTATAGTATTTTTGGGGGGAGATAATGGAAAGAAATTTAAAATCAGACCACCTGGCGCCGTGCATCAGGCAAGATGGATGGCAAGAGATATTTACTCTTTAAAGATATGCTTGCTGCAATCACAGTTTAAAATGAGTGCTAAGGACAAACGAGCACTGCAAGATGTTTGCTTATTTATTGCAATGGCTTATGTAAAGCCCTGGCTTGAGTGCAATTTGGCGGTAAAAGCCCCGAATCAAGATTTCTAGTTGGCTGAACTCTGACTGAGTTCAGCCAACACTTGTAGTATTTATCAGAAGAAATAGTTTTATTTTCATTATTTGATGATGAAGTTGATATACAAACCAAAGCTGATATCGTATGGAATTTACAAAGGGAAAGTTTGTATGATTTTGGGAAGAGATATATTCCATCGAAGGAAGAAATATCTGCTTCTGTGTACGGTGAGTTGAATAAGTGTTTTTTTTTTTAATTTTATCATTAGAAAATGTGATAATTTTGTTAATATATTTCTTTTATTGTTTCAGGAAAACGTTTGAGTGATTTCGTGACCATCAAGAGCACAAATTTATTATCGCGGTTAAAAATTGATAACGAAAAGCGTTAGACGTCTCTGCATGGGAACAAATCCCTTCCTTTCAGGAAGCTAAAAAAAAAGTTATACAGCAGAGAGGCGTGAAGCTCATGCAAGATTTTCATGGATTAATAACTGCTGCAGAAGAACAAAAACAGTTCTTATACGTTGTGTACAAGAACACAGAAAGTTGTACCCAGATTGCAAGAAAGATACTTTAAAAAGAAAGTATCCTGAATCCTGAATTATATATCTTTTTCAATTTTATAAATAAATACATAACCTAAATTAATCTTCCCCTATTTTCTATTATAAAATATGTCTTTTGATCATAATATAGCTTACATGCAACTATGTCTTCTAAAACCGTTGTTTAGAAAAACAATGATGCCTTGTCGGCACGGGTCGCCATTGTCATATGACGATGAAATTTTGCACGAAGGTAGCCTTTAGTACTTTAAAAAGAATTAGAGGGTATGCGTTACAATATTCAAAAGAAAAAAAAAATCGGTGATATAAGGGACACCCTAATATATACCTTAGTATAGCGTGGCGACCCGTCTCCACGGCAAGCGTCGCCACGCCAACGATCCGGTTTATACCTGCACCTATAGATGTTTCACATCAAAAATCGGCAAATTACAATCCACATTTGTATAACGTAAAAGTCGTATATAATTATAAGCGAATACACTACACTCTAGCACGCCCTTTTTAAAGCTGCAACACCGTTGCAAACGATATTAATAATTCCTATATACATTGCATAATATCAATCCACGGAGTATAAATATGCAACACCCAAGCACTAGAATATATAACGTAAAAGTGGTCACATATACTACACGACAGAAGTAAAACTTCAAATTCACAAAATATGCACTTTAAAATGAATTTACAATTCGATTCACTTTAAACGTAGAATATTTAATGTATTGAATAAAATGATAATTTATAAAATTGTTCAAGAACGAAATGAAATTACAAAATAATCAAAAAATCACCGTTCGCGTAATGCTAGCAAACTTGCAAATATATGTATATATATATATATATGTATATATATATATATATATATATATATATATATATATATATATATATATATGTATATATATTTCATGCATTGGCTATGAGAGGAAGAGAGAAAAAAATGTGCGCGCGCACTGCTCTCTCTTGCTCCTACAGTGTCATACAGACAATAGGCTTGCGCTGTGTCTTAGATATATGAAACATAACTGGCTATGAGAGAAAGAGAGAAAGAAAATGTGTGTTCGCACCTCTCTCTCTTGTCCCTACAGTAATATACGAAACGTAACTCTCTGTCTTTCTGTCTTCACTAACTTATATCTCCCTCTCAACTTCCGTTCGCCTCGCCCGATCACACTTTTCATAACGCTCTCGTCACGCATTCACCAGCTTACTCTCCAAGTCAAGCGTGCGCAAAGAAGTTTTACTTCAAAAATCCTTAAATAATAAACCACATTTATATGATGTAAAAGCTGTGTAAGATTATATTAGAGTGTATAACACTACAAGCTACGAATAGTATGCTCTGTGTAATGTTGCAACACTAGCGCGAACGATATTAATTCTTGTAAACACTCCACGATGCCAACTCCGGGTATATGCAACACTCAAGCACTGCAACATACAAGTTAAGAGATGTCACGTATGATGATATTGAAGACCGAGTGTACAAGTAAAGTTTGTAAGTTCACGCTGAACTGGGCATTACGGCGATCAGTGTACAGACGACACGCTACCAACGCGCGGAGTGTGGTAGGTGAGATACGAAAGCACGCAAGGACGGGCGGACGCATACACACGCGCGTGCTTAATAACAATGACAGAACTGCGCATGACGTGTTATAATGCGGCGCGCCGAACGAGATCGAGGCACGACGGCACTTCACGCGACTAGCACGGTATTAATAAAAAACTTGTTAAGTACGAATATAACTCGCGATATGAGGGTCCCGTACACGATTAGGAACGTAAACCATTTAAGAGCGAACATTATATGGGCATTGTATTTCTGTTAAACAAATTACAAATATTAGTACTATTACTTACCATAAAAATATATAAATATAGTGCATTCGCGGCCATAATGAATATACATTTTAATATACAAAATTATTTTGGCAGTTAATTTAAATCACTTGTATGGAGTTTCTGTGATGATGTAGGTGATGTACCAAAAAAAAATTTAAAAAGTTAATTTTAAACTTTTTAGTGACGTACTAACGGACAGACAGTCGGATATGGTAAAATTGTAAGGATAACCTACTAGTTTAGGTACGGAACCGTAAAATATCGGTCTAGTAGAACTCGAATATATGCATTAAGTTACATTTTCATTAATTTATTGCGCATAACTTTATTAATAACGGTAGAAACGCCCCATCAGTAAATGTGCCCCACTAAGTCTTGGAAGGACATTCACTAATAGAACGAAGTAGTTATTGTACCGTTCGATAGATGGCAGTAGTGGAGCTAGTCGCCACGTACACCGGTTGCCCTCCGTGTCATATCAATAAAAAAATCGAAATCTTGAGAAAAAATACATGGATTGGAATACAACTTGCGTGGGTGAATTCTATTCTATATTTTTTACATAGTAATGATATAAAATTAAGTAAATGTTATTGATTTTAATTATTAATCTAGTTCATAACCTTCTCAATGTTACCGACATTTCGATATACATCGATACACATTATTTTGTTTTTTAGCAGATGAACTATGGGGAGACGCTATAAAAGGAGCGACCTCCAGAGGATCCTGGAACCACACTGCTGAAGCGCTAGTGGAGGCTATGTCAAAAGTCGTTAATAAAGAAGTAGGTGTCAACTAAGCCAGCAGGGAATATGACCTTTCTAGCCGAACTCTAAGAAGACATCTTTAAATGGGGCAAAGGAAAAGGCCCATTGGGTAGATGTTCAGAGCTGGGGGCAGAATATAAAAAGAAATTCGTCAGACATATTCAAGCTCTTAAAAAACTGAATTTTCTCCCAACAAAGACGTCGTTTAAAGTATGACCTTCTGTATAGCTAAAAACAATGAATTTGGAACATCGTTTTTCGAACAAAAAAGACAGAGCTGGTAAGGATTGGTTCTATGCATAATTGCATAGAACCAATTCTTACGTACCCCGTAATAAAGAAATAGTATTACGGAAGTCTAAAGCTCTAGTTCGGGCACAAAGAATGAACCGCAAAGAAGTACTTTAATATATTGAAATATATCTTGATTGAAAACGACTGGATGGATGCACCACGAAACTGGTATCTAGGTCAATAATAAAGCCGGTAGAGTCTTCGCCAACAAACGTGCCTAAGAAGTTTATGCCATAACAAATGCTAAAAAGGGCGAAAACGTCAGCGTTATTGCTTGTTATAGTGCGGGAGGACAGTTTTTGCCTCCCGCCCTTATTCTTAGAAACAATAAATACCAGAATTTTCTGAAGGGCTATCACTTGGATCTGACGTATACATGAATCAGAAGTCAACATAAATGAACAACAACTTGTTCTTCAAGTGGTTTACAGAGCATTTTTTACCAAAAAAAGCGCTGTTGCTTTTGGACCGTCATTGTTCACACAGCAATTCGATTGATTTGCTTGAGGCGGCTGCTGCAAATGATAATATACTCCTTTGCTTCCCCAGCCATGCTACGCCTGATTTGCAGCCCTTTCCTTTTTATTTATTTATCTACTTTAATGTATCTAATTGATACATATGGTGGACTTATTGCTACAAGAGCAATCTCTTACAGCCAACCACAACACCAGTCCAGCCAACACCAGTCCAGCCCCGTTCGACGAACGGCCGGGAATCGAACCCGCGGTGCGTCGCATCGTCAGAGGCCGTATGCCTTGTGATCAACCCAACACACCACGGCGACGACATTTCAAAGCATATTTCAATCAAGAAACAAAAGTATGAATGGCAAATCATAAGAAAAGAAAACTGACTCGATACTACATTGCTCACTTAATTGGAATTCTTGGTGCAAGGCTGCTACCATATCTACAGGTATATTAGCAATGCGGTGCACAGGGGTGTACCCATTTAACCCTTCGATGATACCCAATTATTTCTTACGCTTCTAATAATGAACTCCCAGAATGTTGTTCATCAAATAGATCAGAAAGTATAATAGTAATAGAATCTACGAGTAGTTCCTTTCGCAAAGAAACTGCAGGAGCAACTGCTTATGAGAGTAAAGAGCCCTCATTTACTGGTCCTTCTACTGAAATCTCCGATGAAATACTGCTGCTGTCGGCCTTCTAATAGCAATCTAAAGATAAGTAGCCCTGATCAATTGAGTACTCGGATCCAAAAGTACTAGGTACATATAAGTCTGCAGCTGAAAAGAAAGAAACGCTGTCAATAGTGTTAAAATACATTCGAGCATCCCTGTAATACCTCGATATCAGGCCATAAGTAGAAAACTAAACTTACGGAGAAGAAACAAATACCTAAGCAAATATCTACCAAGGAAACGGAGAGTCTCGGAAAACTTTTTAGAAGAACTATTAAAAAGAAAAAAAAAGCAGCCTTCGTATTCTTCTAAATTCCAAGAAGAAGACATAGTAATAGATTCATCTAGTGAATAGACTAATATCGAAGAAAATACTTGTGTTGAATGCTTGGAAGGTTATAATAGAATGAAGAAACAAGTAGACTGGATACAGCATGTAATATGCTTGAAATGGCTGTATGAAGATTGTACGATATATAAACAAGTGTGACCGGTATAAAGTGAGGCAGTAGAAGAAATAATATGTTTCAGAAGTAATTTGTTGATTTTTGATCGTTATTCTTATTTTTATGGTTTTTTTGTTATGGGGCATTTTTCACATACCACGTGGGGAATAGATCCCTTTCTGAAGCTTTTTTTAAATTCTGGTAAGTCTAAAAATAATTAGAATTGTTAACGAAATGACCAAATACTTAAAGGCTGATTAGTAAATGATGGTTCCTAATTAATAAATATAATTTGATTAAAAATGTGTTTAATTTAATTAGGTAAAAAAGTAGAGTACTTTTGACCATTTTACCCATCAAAATGTTGATGGGTAAAATGGTGAAGAAATCATTAAACACACTGAACTTTTTCAATTCTGCTAAACGTTTAGAACAATCAACTGGAGCTAAACAGCAAATTTTTAATCATAATCACGTTCAATAGCTTGTTTGAAAAGTCAAAAACTGCTTTAATATAATCAGTTCGAACGGATATACGGGACTGAAACCGAAGAACTATATAGATTATAATAGTTCATCAGTATCAGTGCTTGTGGTAGCCAAATGGAACATTTCATAACATAAAGCTTTTTTTGGCATAAGAGTAGCTCTGCCAGATAAAACAAACTTAACCTGAAATATATCTCGATAAGACTCTAATTTTTGTAAATAATACATGAGTTCAACCGGGATCCGAATATTTTTTTCAAATTGTTCGTAGTCAATGGTTCTGTGTGATAGGAGAGTGTGTCATCACCTATGATGGTGCACATATCGCGTGTTGCTCCGCTCTCTTTTTGTCCTAAAGGATATTCGTAAAACGAAAGCCCTTTAAGTTCTCTTCGTCAAATTTACATTTCATATCTGATCCTTACTCGCCGGAACCCAATTGCGGAATAGAATTCTGAATATTCGGTGATCTTATTAGTCGCCAATCTAATATTTTAAAGCGACGTGTCGTAACTATATGTCATATATGGTAAGAATTTTTTTTTACCTCTTATATTAAAAAAAAATTATTTTTCATTTTCGTTTTTATCATTTGCCTTACATATTTATTTCCGTAATAATGTAGTCTAATTTTTATTATTAAATAATAACAAATAAGAATTTCCCATATCGATATAAAACAATATTCCATCGATTCGATGGCCACTTTCCGCGTCGTAGATTTGAAAAAAACTTTCGTAGACTATGTAAGTGTTGATTACATAAGTACATTTTGTTAACTTGCTTTTTCATAAAATGGCGGCTTCTTGAAATTATTCTTTAAAAAGATTGTCGATTTTTTTATTTAGGGAGTTTAAAAATTCATTTTCAAAATAAATAAAAACTTGTAGGTTATTGTGAGAACAAAATTTTGAAAGAAAAATAGAAGTTAGGCTCTCCGTGTTCAAAAAAAGGGTAGAAAATTCTAGTGATTGTTTTGTTTATGCAAAATTAAAATGTTTCTACTTACTACAATACGTCAATTTGGTGTTCAAAGATGGTTTATCGATGGTTCTTCGATTTTTTACGATCATTATCAGCCCGAACATCAACGGTGGTTTAAGAAACTTGTAAGTTCCATTATATGTTGAAACAAAGAAAATTTTATAAAATATCCGGGCAAAGCACATGACCTGCCGCAAGGTGAGGCTGGCCAAACTGTCGCCTTACATATTTATTTACGGCTATAAACTATTAACGTTTATCAGCTTTTTCTTACTTATATCACACTATGAAATTTTTTCACGCAATATAATAGTCGCTTCATACGCCCGAGAAAAATAATCACGAGCACAAGATTGCGGTGTGAACGCGCTCGGCCGCAGGACGCGACACTCGCCGGTGGCTACGGCCGTCTATTGACACTGTATACAAATTATAATAATAAATATTCATAAAAAAATTACATCAACTTGAGAATCATCGCTTCACAGGCCGGCCGAATGTTCGGCGCGAGCATAATAAAAGTGGGTGCGAGGATATTAAAGATTTATTTTCAACGACATCGTGGATTTCAAGTATTTTCAAGTTAAGGAAAAGTCGGAAACTTTTTTTTTCCAAAACGAGGAAATAAAGCAATTCTAACAAGAAATTTATGGATATTAACACATATTATATTAAAAATAAATTTCTGGGCTAAACTAGCTTGTAAACAACAGTAAACTGCCGTGTAGACCATTTAAGTTGCGTACTTAACAAGTTTATGTTTAATATATTCGATTAATCATTATAGGTTTTAATAATGCAACAAATCGTTATAGAATATAGCAACAACTAAAAAAAATCGAAGCAAAAATTAATGTTATCAAATACTCTAGCTAGAAAAAAATAATCTCTAAAAACAATTAATATAGATAAAAACACTCATATCGACAATTACTGCCTTTTCTGTCTGGCCACCTAATTGCATACATTAAAATGTTTGAGTTCTAATTTCTATAATTTTAAAAAGTAAATACTTTACCTCTCAATTTAATTGATTTTTGTTTCATTCTTGAAATCATATTGTTAATAAATACGGGTCCGATGTAACAGTTGTGACAACGTAATAATTATTTTTGTCAACCATACGGCAAAATAGCAAATCATCTAAATTGTTCCAAAAATACGCCATGTAATATTTCAAAATGCGCAATAAAACTTAAAGATTCCATATTCATTTAGGTGGAAGTATTTAGGCCTAAAGCAAATGCCGGCATATCAGCAAGGACCGTTCCACAAGGACTAGCAGAGTGAAAGCTGTTCGGAAGAGCGGCTGGAAAAGTTCCATTACTGAGTAGCGAAGACAGGCTAGCATGGTTGGCGTTTGATTGGAAACATAAATATTAAACCTATTCTCTATTATTTTCTGACGAGACCAAGATAATGCTGATGACATACCATGCATGTGGAATCCTTTAAAAGTGGAAATACATACAAAACGAGTAAAATCTAGAAGCAGCAATACATAACTTGTTGTCTTTCGGGACTTGAAATTTAACCTGTAAAAAAAAACTCAAACCTCAAATATGATTGGATTTTGTGATGCCTTATGACGAATAAATTCTCCCTATCCAGTTGAATGTTTCCTCACTATAACGACGCAAAACAAACAGCGTAAACTACCAATTTTTTTCTCGCAGTACTCGGTCTCTCAGTTTCTCGAGTACTAAACTTGCCCACAAATAGCCCAAATCAAAATCTTATAGAATACTTTTGATATAAAGTCAAGTCGTAACTCAATGCATCTGCAACATAAACCAGTTTTTAAACCAGTTTTTTTTAAGTAAAATTTCTTTACGCACGCTTGATTTGGGTACTAAGCTGGTGAATGTGTGACGAGAGCGTTACGAAAAGTGTGATCGGGCGAGGCGAACGGAAGTTGAGAGGGAGATATAAGTTAGTGAAGACAGAAAGAGAGAGAGTTACGTTTCGTATATTACTGTTGGGACAAGAGAGAGAGGTGCAAGCACACATTTTCTTTCTCTCTTTCTCTCATAGCCAGTTATGTTTCGTATATCTAAGACACAATGCAAGCCTATTGTCTGTATGACACTGTAGGAGCAAGAGAGAGCAGTGCACGCGCACATTTTCTTTCTCTCTTTCTCTCATAGCCAGTGCATGAAATATATATATATATATATATATATATATATATATGCGAGTTTGCTAGCGTTACGCGAACGGTGATTTTTTGATTATTTTGTAATTTCATTTCGTTCTTGAACAATTTTATAAAGTATTAATTTGTTCAATACATTAAATATTCTACGTTTAAAGTGAATAAAATTGTAAATTCGTTTTAAAGTTCATATTTTATGCATTTGAAGTTTTACTTCAGTCGTGTGGTCTAAAGCACACTCATTTTTTTTAATAATGTTTCAAACACTTTTTAAGAAGGTTGTAACACCATTTTTAAAGAAACATGTAGTAATACGATGTAGATGATGCCGCACCGACGTCAAATGTTTATATCCAACAATGGCAACCACATTAGATGCCAAATTTTACTGTAGTAAATTGAGCAAGTAATTTGAGCAATAAAGCAAGTTTCTACCTGTTTATGTTATTTTGTATGGTTCAAATGTGTCCCCAGTTAGTTGTTCAGTAATCAAATGGTATGCAATATATTAAGTTTCCATAAAATAAATATTATCAAGCAGCTATTCTCCTAATTTTCTATAGTTATATTTAGAACATTAGTGTACTTACACGTCAAACAAATTTGACTAATTTAGCACTAATGACTCGTTGTTTGACCAACATACGAGTACACGAGTAAACCTAAATATACATATATACGTAAAAGAAATTGTAATCAACATATACATTTCTCTGTAATTACCGTATACATTTGTTATTAACTCTTCTTAACCTACCTATGTGTCTTCATATTTCTAACTTTAGCTAGGAGGGAAGTGATAATGATCTGCCATTTCGGGAATCCCTACTCGAATGGTTCGAACTTGACCCTATTTTTGCGACAACGCTATTTACGTTTGTCGGGAGGCTTTTAGCTCCTAGACAGCATACGTTATGGACTTTTATTTCATGTTTATCTATTTTATGTAATTCAATTTAAAATTATGTACAATTTTATTTCAAAGGGAGGGGGGCAAAGAAATTTTATATTTGTATATTTTAAAAATTTTCTTTTTTAAATGAACTTAAATCAATAATTATCCATTGTCTCAAGATGACTTTAAATAATGTAGGCAAGTATTATCTTAATACGTATGAATTATGTATTAGAACTAATTTATTTCCTCGTTTCGAAAAAGGAGAGCTTTGATTTTTTAGCGCTAAACTATCTTAAATACAATGGAAATCAGCAAATATATTCTGTGAATATGTATAAGTGTATATATATATATATATATATATATATATATATATATATATATATTATATATTATTGATTTAAGTTCATTTAATATATATATATATATATATATATATATATATATATATATCTTTCAGTTATTTTTTCACGTAGTATGTTATTAGATATTAGTCTGTTACAAATTAATTATAATTTATTATTTCAGATAGATTTCATCATTTCCCAAACCGGCCCAGACTTCCGACCCCCTCTGTACACAACTCGACTATAAGATCATAATATGGGAGCCAGCATAATAACAAATTTATAATACTGAAAACTTATAAGAAATCATAAAACCAAATAAAAAAAATAACATATTTCACTTTTGTTACGCGCCGACACTGACAGAAATGTCATACGCTATCTGCCGACGGGCCCCTGGCTCGCTTTGCTCATGTCGATTTCGAATATCAACGAAATTCAACCTTTATTTTTATGTGAGATAAGACAGGTTATTCTGTAAAACCGTAAAGTGTTTACGACATTTCGTGGCGAGATGAAGAAGTGAGGTTTTTAAACGTTAGTTTTGGTAGACCGAGTGGTTCGGATTTAAATCGATTTGCGCTCCAGCTTCGATTTATTTTTATGAATCGGGCTTTAGAGATTTTTTAATGAATTTTTTTTCGATGATTGGTTTCTATCAAATCATTCACTTAGTGCAAAGAGACGCTTCCAATCAACGGCTTGAGTTAATAATGGATTTAAAATGCGTGCGTGATGATGGCCATTTGAATAGATTTCTACGACAGGTATGAAATCAGCGATTTAATTAGCATGTGTATCCATAGCTTGATATTATATTTATGTAGGATATAACGAAAATAATTTACCAGTTGCTTGTAATAAAGCAAAAGACGACATACTGAGACTCTATTACATATTATAAGCTATCCGCAAATGTCTATTTTTCACATTTTTAAACCAAGCACGTTTCAATTTATTTATACATTTATTCATAAATACCATAGGTACTGTGCATTTAGAAAGTGTAAAGATATTGTAAGAATTAAGGATATTGTAAAAAATCTGGAATGTTTTAATACGTATAATAAAAGAAAGTAAGACACATAACATGATAGGAGCAGGAAATGGACATAAAGACAGAACGGAACAAGATATGAGAGGATACCGATTGTAGACAGTAAAATTGTAAACATCTTTTATAAAGAGATGCGCTACTAAAATCAATGAAGTAGAACTTTGCATCGCCTTGCGTCATTTCGGTACGCAGATGTCTGTAATATTTGATCTGACCTGATGCTGCTACATTGCCTGACACAAGCAGGACTGGCGCATAATTCGAGATTTTATTTATTGACCTAGATTAAGTATCTCATATTTTTCCTTTAACAAAATACAGGTTCAAAAGATATACCGTGCCCGAAGATCCAGAAAAAGAGTTATTTGGATTTTCGGATACGGAAACCGTAAAACTCATTGTCTCTACATTTCCACAAGCATATAAGTTTCCATTTCATTGAGACCAAATAGTCAGTGTCTACTGTTCTATATCTCAAAAGGAAGAATAACGAGACACTTATGGTATCCCTAAGGATGACTCATACTGTCCACAGTTATTTTTTAAAGAAGTCGTTAGGCGTAAAGTATTTAAATTTTATAAAATAACGGAAGTCGCATTTGACAATTACAATTAACTTTCATTTTTCTCAAGAGTAAGAAACTAAAATACGTTATACATAAAATGAAAATTTATTTTTGAGAGTATGAAAAAATACTTTTGGTTGCATGCTATTATTAATTGAAAGCGGGAGTTATAAGCGTTTACAACCTTTTATTTTACAGTTTTACGTTAGATGGTTCTTTTTTAAATTTTTCTTTTACAATTTTACGAAAGATAGCAAGATCTTTGAAAAGGTTTACAAAAGCATATCTCTCTCCTCTTATCCAAAACTACCAGTGTTAGCTAAGGAAAAATAGTGTTGCTAGAAATTTACACAGTTTATAGAAAAACTACAACGGTGATTTTACATACAAAAATTTTTTAGAAATTCACAATATTTGTACGCTTCTGAAAGATATACCAGGCAATATATTTACGTGATGGAAAATAATTATAATTAATATAAATATTTAAATAGTTTAATAGAAATATTATTTACCTTTTAATATCTATGAAACGGTCATAATACGAGTTCTACACTTTCGATATGCATTTATCTTCCTATCCTATTTCGTCGCAGGTAATAAGCTATAACAAACTTCCAGATTATATGTTTCGTAGGTCATGACCAAATAATACTTAATTGTATATACCCGTTTGGTCATTTATATCAAACACACAATTGACACAAATATTATAATGTATATTGTCAGACTGGTATCCATAACGCACCTAAAATATCTGTCGCAACCGAATTTTGCAGTAATGTTCACAAAATTCATTATACGGTACAGATATGATATCAGCCCATTCTATTTGTTTTAAATTTTTGCATTTACGTCATTAATTTCTTCAAAAATTATGATAAGAGCACGCCCGACATTGATTTCAGCCAAATTGTTTCTATAATCGGGTAATAAACGAACGACTGCTATTAACGACCGTAGCGCATGTGATGTTTTTCGTCCATATTTACCATGTACATAAATTTTCGAATAATTTCATTGCGTAACGATACTTAGTCTTACAGTTTTATAATTAGATTACAGCTAATAACAAACTAATTACGTATTATATCAATGAACGGGGATGGCGACGGGATAGCGTCACGTATCACGAAACAAATTTACAGCCATAAAAAATTTTAATTTCTAAAAAACTCTTAACGCTTAAATTATAAACAAAATACCGAACACCAGTAAAAATTCATTGAATCATTAAATTACAATTACATAAATTGTAACCGTAATGCACGCACCGGCCTTTGATCCTCACCGTGCTAATAACATAGGATAAGAGCCGTAAGTATATTCTATTGCCACATCTTTGTTAAAGATGATTTTGGTAAGGGTAAATGAAAGCTTTAATAACTTCATTTGATCTGCGCTAATTTAATTGCGCCCTCAGATGTTATAGAGCACCAAAGCACCCTCAAAACAGCCAACAGATACACGAGTTACTTCAATTTATATATTGGCCAAGTCACGCAAATATCCGTGCGAACAGATTCATTAGACCTTATATCGACTTCTGTAGAGAAAAAGTTTACCAGCTTTCAGATCTTACTACCGTTTAAATAATTTTTAATAATGACGATGAACTTCACCATATTTTAATACTTCTGATGTTTCCCAGTCAAACAGTAACAAGGGGAACTGAACCTTTTTCATTGAGATTTTTCCGTTAGGATTAATAATTTTAAACGTCCTTCAAAGTTTTTATTTTTGATGTCTTAAAATATTTCTTATCCCTCTTGAAAAGTCTTGAAATATTTCTTGTAATCACTTTTGAAAATTAAACAAAAAACTTTTTATCAAAAATGATTCTATATGTTATAAACCGAATTGAAACAAACACGTGACACTGGCAACTTTAGACGTTTGAATAATAATCTTGAATTAAAACGGTACCAAATTACTTGACCATAAGCTACAAAATCAGTCTCTTTGTTCTAGCTTTAAAAAAATAATTGAAAGAAACAATTAGATAACGAACTGCTAAATGTTTCGAAACGATAATAACCAAATAAATTAACACTTAAAAAAACGGTAAAGAAAAAGTGTCAACTTAACACGTCGCGACTTTAATGAAGAGTAATGATGGATAAAAGAACGTAAAGGTAAAACAAAATTATTTAATTCTGCTCACAAATTCGCAACAGTGGTTGGAAACCTGAGTAGGAGGCACCATGAACTACATATCATTCAGGCTGGAAAAGTGACTAAAAATACGGGTCGACGTAATTATATTATTTTCCAAAGAAATTATGCTTGTCTTTTATGAGACACGAAAGTAAAGGGAGTGGTATAATTTTAGGTGCATTTACATAAACAAAAAAATGTCAGTTGTGCATGGACTTAAAAATACGACAATGTTTTCCCCATAATGCGCTCGCCCATCATATCAATATTACGAACAGCGCACTCCGTACCGCCCAGCGATACGCTCGGACTCCGCAGCGACAAGACATACACTAAGATAACGATATGGCATACTCGATGCGAGAATTTTAACGAATCCCCTCAACACGGGAGGCTGAACCGTAAACGTTTCAATACCAGCAATAAATCGACTAAAGCATAATACAATATTTAACGTACCACCGCGCCGCATTTCAACAATGGACTGCTCAGACGCACCGACCGGGGAGGACATAAAAAAACGAAATAAGAAAAAATGTCAAATCGGAAACCGAACGGTCCTTCTGCCTCGTTGCATGAGACCAGAGGACGAAGAAAGCGACAATGGAGGCGAATGCGTCAAAAATTATAATATTATAAAATTGTAAAATTAAAAATATTGCAAAAATACGCCATTAGTAGTTCGTCATCGTATCTCATACAAAAATTATGAAATATATTTAACTAAGTAATGCAAGCGATTAGAAAAAAAATCTCAATTAAAAATTAAGTAGGATCTCATGGGACAACTAAATCGAATAAATTAATAGAACTCACTATAAGTGAAGAAGTAGCTCTTAAAACTTTTCAATATTAATTAAAAATTATAAGAACGGCCGAGATCAAAAACATGTACAAAAAATTGTACATATAATACAAAGGCACGAAACTTTGTCGAGACCGTTTGATGTTGCAGTTTAGATGGATAAAATAATAATTAATAAACCCTGTAAATAGGGTTAATTAATTATTATTTATAATGTCTGTTAACGACTCGGAAAAAAACGACTGCTTTATAAATATTTTTAACAACAATTGAACAGGAAATTTGAAAATGAATCGGTTCTTTACTGAGTATTCTTTCTTCCTAGAATCCTTGCCCGGCTTCAGAAACAATTTCACTGAAAAAATAATCATCGTGCATCAAGTACACAACGCACAATACTGGACTGAGTGAATATCATATATCCTGGGGAGATTCATAAATTTAAAAAACTTACTAGATTACAAGTGAACGAATTTAGCTTTAAATGGTGTTTTTTTTCATTATCTCTTAGTGGAGCTAGTGTCAAGGGGTTGACATCCTGTTGTGAAAACCACACCAACCCTATTTTAATTCAGGGACTCTTCCACACTGATTTAACAATTCAATTCGTATAACACCTTATGCGGTAAACATTTTAACTAAGACGTTTTATTATTTTTTTATTGGTTCTCGGTCCGCGAGGATTTCTCTCCGTAAGTACCTCTCTTGCAATAGACCCTCATACGCGGGGACCTGGCCTTTGAAATCATCGACAAGAGAAATATTTTATGCGGTAGTTACTGAAGTCCCAAACCAGACCCACTATTGAAGAACGACTGAAAGGCTTATAACCAAAATGCCGCGATAACCGCAGCCCGCTTATGGCAAATGGATAGATGGGTTTGAT
This sequence comes from Druceiella hillmani, assembly GCA_039881145.1. Classification (NCBI taxonomy): domain Eukaryota; kingdom Metazoa; phylum Arthropoda; class Insecta; order Lepidoptera; family Hepialidae; genus Druceiella; species Druceiella hillmani. The sequence continues at coordinate 27,398,177 of JAYKKI010000013.1, read as the reverse complement.
TGCTCATTTGAGAATTGCACCTTTGTGGAATCACCTACAACGTGTTTACTATAATTCTCTTAGTTCCCAACGCACTATCTATAAAGTCTGTAGTTTAATACGTGAGTACGCTACAAAACATAACGAGGGCGCTAGTTCAATTTTTATAAACATTCTAGTGATCAACTCGCTTCTTCGCCTCATACATTGCCAATTATGATTACTTTTTGTGACTATCATCGCCTCTTCTCATTATACGGTCTAAATAGGACGACATACGTTACGACAGATGTAAAGTAATCGAGTTTTTATTTGAAATGGGGAGAGAATAGGAAAATTTGGGGGTTGACTGTCCTATCTCTTGATAATTACTAATTTCAATTCAATATTTAAATAAATATTTTAAATTTAATCTACCGCTAGACTAGATGTTTAACATCATTCGAACATTTTAATTGATGCAAATCCTCAAAAAATTTTGTTTTCTACTAGTTGAACAATTTTGAATATGAGTATCTCATTCTGGTGCACATAGTCACGATATTATACTATTATTTGAGTTATATCAAATATTGGTATAACTCAAACTATCAAGATTGGTTAAGCCACGCGTAATATCCTAATGTACTATGTGAATTGTTGGAAAAAAATTGTTGGATTTTTAAGTCAATGCACAACTGACGCTTTTTCGTTTATGCTAATATGCCTGAAATTATATCACTCACTTTATTTTCGCCCCTCATAAAGAGCGAGCATTTTCTACAGAAAATTTGTTCATTACTTAATTAATTAGCAATTACGAGGCTAATTGTAACTAAATTGCCCCCGCGGAGACCACGCCATGGACTAATTAACGGGAAGAGCAGTTCCTTAGGTACAACAACAAACGACGCTTCTTCATTTCACCATGCTATACACATTATCAAATAATTTAATCTGTACGTTAGTCTGCGTGCTATAATTTTTTTTTCTATTTCCATCGAATTAAAATATGAATGAAAGTAAATATCTATTTTCACATGTAAATAAGAATAGTTTGTTTACTATGTTTATTTGTTCGCACTAATCCTTGAACCACGCGTTCGATTTCAAAAGTTATTTTTGCGTTAGAAAACCCATACTTTAAGGAAAATTATAGGCTATATCATCATCCTATAACTAATAGGAACAAAACAACTCATAGGTGCAAGGTAAAGAGAGACCGGTTTATTATTTATTGACTGATCACCCCGAATATCCCCGCTGATATACGCTCGACCCTGACGACCAACGTCAAGGAAACTCAATATACAAAAAAATCAGCATTATTTACTTAATAATAGAAAAAAAATACTACAAAACGTCAATAATTATAAAGCGGTTGTCCGACAGTTTCATTATATAAGATTAAAAAACCATCGTTTTCATTGGAAAACCAACGCGAATAAAAATTAGTTTGATGTAAAATAATTTGCTAAGGGCTAACTGATAGGCCACAAACTTCCGCGAGGCTTACAGTAAAACACTCTCACCAATATATTTTTCCATTTATGAAACATACATTTTCGTCAGTCTACTTTATTACCATCAAGACATACTGTGGCAAATCTATTTTAACGTAATTAATTAAATATATTAATGTTGTGTCCTAATACAAATTTCGATGGCATGAAAAAATTGACGACGTAATTGCTCTATGGTAAGCTTTTGCGATGGTACTAATTAAAAAATTAGACACTCGAGTAGCAATTTAAAGCAATTAGAACAGTACAATTGGGTACAGAAAGTCGAACGATAGCTACTCAGTGACACGATTTTTTCTCAATTACGAGCAGTACAGATTGAATTTCAAACCCTTGTATACCTGTAACATTAGCAGTGAGAGAGGAATTGAAAATGAAAAAAAATAATTAACCTTATTTTGTTCATATTTCGCCTAGAATTTCAAACCTCTTGGCGTGATTTTAAATAAGGAAATTTAGAATATTTTAAATATTTATATATTCTTCAGGCAGATTTTTTCATTTTGAATCTTCATTCATGAAAGATTGGAGTGAGTATGTTAAGTGGGTATATTTTTCGAATTACTTATTTCGAGTATCAATAATAAGCATGTTTTGTGGGATAAGCACGGAACTCTATTTTGTTCCGTGTCCCGACACGCACTTTACCGCTATTTTATTTTGTTTTAAATTTAATTTCATTCCATTCACGATCGACTCCAACGTCAGAGTACTTATATATATATATATATATATATATATATATATATATATATATATATATAATATATATATATATATATATATACATATATATATATATATATATATATATATATATATATATATATATAAACTTCATGACTCACGGATCCAAATTCATGACGAACCGAAAGTGAAGGATGTAAAGTGTGAATTGAACTTGTGTTTCGAATATTCTGTATTTATTTATATCGCATAATTAGGATTTTTCACAGTATATTATAAAAATATATAAACGATGTATTTTTTGCAACCTGCCATTATTTTTTGTGTTCTACACCTAAATAGCAAAAAAGACCTCTTAAAACTTTGTCATGTCCATCTGGCCGTTTATTAAAGGATTATAGCCAATTCAATTGAATATAGATTGTGATGAAATTTTACAGGAAGGTTTAATGAAATTACGTGAATATACAGAAAATTTTCATAAAGTTTTGATTATTTCGACCTCATCGATAAGTGTCACTGAAAATCTTTTAAAATACAATCGATAATGTCTAGTGAGTGGTATTTTTTGTCAGTACGTCTGCTTTGAGAGACACGAGTCTCTGAAGCATTTTGCAATGCAGTCCCCTCTCATTTGTCATGTGTCAAAAACCAAAAAGAAATTCAAATAATGGCATTCGCAAATATTTCAAAGAAAAAAATGTTTCGACCAACGTGCATTAATAATTTAAACGGACGTAAGCAACCAAATTATTTGTCTTACGCCTGTAATATATATATATATATATATATATATATATATATATATATATATATATATGTGTATATATATATATATATATATATATATATATATATATATATATATATATATATATATACACACTCTTTAATATTTGATATAATACAAGGTTCTCTAACAAGTGAAAGAAAGAAATATTTGTTCCCACAGTTCCCACTTTTATATGTTTTAGAATAGACTAAAAGGTATAAATTTGGCATTAACAACTTTTTTATTTTTATTTGTGGCAACACTACAGTTTCAGAATGGCTGCCATGCTGTAAAACTGTAATGTCTCTTTTTTAACCAAGTTTAAATGTTGACTTTAAAGGTATGTTATATTTTCATAAGATTTTGGATAATTATTTATCAAACTATAATATATATATACTAATATAAAAAAAGTTTTAAAGCCACATTTTTGGTCATAAATTACTTTATATACAAATCAGATTGATTTATTTTAGCTGGTAGTCTAAATCACAAAACATTATGAAAGTTTCTTTATTTCTTTCAAATTAAATTAGTATTTTGTAATTTTGAGTATTTCCTTCTCCATGTTTGCCTCTATAATGGTGTATGCTTATATCTTAAACTAAAGTGCATTTTCTCTGATTATTAAGCATTATAGATTTGTAGTGTAGGTCACAATATAGAGAAAGTCACAACTACATTTAGGTTATATAACAGACATATTTTAGCTTGTAGATTGTTGATATTTCATAAAATTTAAATGGGAAAAACAGAAGCTGAAACAAAAAGGAAACAAAGAGAAATATTGAAAGCAATTGGAAAATTTCATCATTTAAAGAAAATGAAAATGATTAAAACAAAAGCAAAGATGTAGAGAAAAGAAAGGGGCAATTACAATAGAGCATAAAGAAGCTCATAGAGCAAAGACAGAGAACAAATAACAAGGTATAGAGCCAAACAATCTGTAACGATTACTGTCAAAACTGAAGTTACTTTCTTTGACCCAAATTCAGATTCACCGAGAAAACTTCAACAGACCCAGCTCATTTGGGAAGGCGATTGCAAAAGTCAAAAGAAACATATCAAAAAGCCCCAATAAAGGCAAAGCTTTGATAAAAAATTAGCACATCAGTTAATTCCAGACATCATAAAACCATCTCTTCGGCATCTTTCTTCATCAAGAAGTCATATTTCAAGTATAATCTTTTTTGAAAAAAGATAGCATATCTTACCAGACATTCGGTGCAAAGGATTTTGTAATTGTAAAAGATAAAGAGGGAAAGAAAAGTGAAATGCAAAAAAGATATTTATTGATGACTATCGGAGAAAGTTATGAAATTTTCAAAGCTGAAAACCCAAACATTGAGAATGTTCTCTCAAAATTTTGCGAGTTGCGCCCAGATCATATTTTATCGAAATATCAAACTCCATCAAACTTGTGTTTGTGTATATATAATGAAAATATGAGTTTAATTTTGCATGCAATCAAATTTTTACCAAATTATACCTTAGAATTTATTAAACTGGTCCTTTGTGAAGACAGACTGTTTCTGAAGTTGTAGAAGTGAAGATTGTTTTTATCAAAGTAATGTAACAACAATAAATTCATCAAATGTACTTCGGCCCTAATGAATATTTCGTTTAATATTTCATCAATAACACTCGTACGCAAGTAATTCTCGCTCGGTTACTAGAAGATTATTCACGAATGTGTTCTTTGAAGATTCTTTTAACCTCCACGCAACTATGATAATGAAATGCGTTACATTTAACAAAGCAAAATGCGCTTTCACTTTTTGTAATCAACATTTTTTTCAAGACGTTTCATTATTACATAACCTAGTCCCCGTAATCTTGTTCCATGAATATAGATAGTCACATATTGCACAGATAATGTGACTTCCTTCTATTTCCACATTCTTATTTCATCTCCGCGCTCGCATTTCACATCTCTCTCATATTGTTATCATTAAGTCCGCGGCGATCATGTTTCAACGGAATCAATCTGGCTCTCATATTACAATTATTATACTTAACCGGATAAGCGCAGCGCGGTAGCGCGAGATCAGATCGTTAGAATATATTGAAGTGACACGGCACGCTCACAACCTTGCCTCCTTCCATTCGACCTCCACCTCGAAGGAATTCTTCGAACAAAACCCAAGAATGCACACTTCCGACACAAAACACGTTAGCCGAACTCACTAAAATCACGCCGAGACGTAGAAATAACACAAAACGAATGATCAAAAAACAGTAGCAACACAAGACCACTAACCGATGTCAAAGACAAGCCACAAAATTATGAATTATAACCTAACAAATTATAAGACGAAAAAAAATGTCATCCATTTTTTATGCGCGGCAAACAAGATCGTTTCTACAGACCAAACTGGTACTTAAACGTATATATTTTAAGTTCTAAAGTTAAATATCAATTGATTTGACATTAAGAATATCATACAATATTCCACAAGCAAATTTAAATCTTAATAAATATATACGTACGACACAAAATTCTTCAGCAATTCTATACGATATGATACAATGACTTATGGAATTTCAATCGCATAACACTAAACAATAACAACTTTTGAGATCTATAAAAATAAAGTTTAAAATTCCATAGCACGGTTCAGTTTTGACTTATGGAATTTATTCAAATTATATCGCCCAAATTAAGTATCCATAAACGGAATCCGCTTCCAAATTTGAATATTTCATTTCATTCCTTTTGTTCGTGAAACGGCGGTCGAGTGCGCGCGCGCGGCCAGAACTAACGTTTTATTTATTTTTTTCTGATAAAAATAGATTTTTTTGTAAATTAGTTTATTTGATATTTTATCGTAATATATTGGTAGTGGTTGTGATATACAGCGTGTTTTTTATCCCTAGCCGGCACTTGAAAAATTATAAAAATAAATATGTTAAAAAGCAAGATTATGACATTCTGAATCATTGACGTACTTACTGCCTTTTATTATATAATAAGGACTCTGATTAATAGGGAAATCTGAAATTTCAAAAACGGATATATGCATATTTCCTTGCCAAAGCACGGAATACTGCTTAATAACAATATATGTTACTAAAAAAACAGGGTTTTCTTCAGTAGGGCGTACATGATTTTTAAAACGATTGAGTTATTAAAATAATAAATCACTATTAATATAGCCTGAATCTGAAATCATGTCAATACAGCCATTAGGCCCACCATCCAACAACTGTCTTTCATTCTCTTCCTAGGATATATGAATGCTGGAGGAATGTAATGGTCGCCTATAATCATACAGCAAACGATGGTTACTGTATTGCCTCTCTCAGCCAATACTATTTTTGCCACCACAATTTTTTCCTTTCGAAGACACAACTTTAGGAGTTTTGTTTGGAACCGAACGAAACGGGGATGATTCGTCCATATTATAAACGCAACACGATGCAAATTTGTATTTTCCATGAATTCTTTTGGATTACGATAAAATATGTCTACTTGATTTCTGTTAAAACCAACTACCCGTGCTCTAAACTTGTCGGAGTAGATTGACGAGCAATCAAATTAATTTTCATGACGATTGAGAAAATCTTTGACCAATCTCGTCCAGCAATTTTTTTCCTTTATTATAACCACTTGAAAGATTATTAAGATCAGTGTATTGGAAAGCTAATCTTCGTAAATCAGGTATCATAATTCCATCAAATAGTCGATCTAATTTTAAACAATGTGCAGCAAGTTCGGATTCCTGTTCATCTCTAAAAGTACGAATAAAACTTCCCAACGATTGTGATACACAATGCAACATCAACCATTTTCTAAAAGCTGCGTTACTAATTCATATCTTTTCAGTTCCACGCCTCTTGGTCTCTCCCTGTTTTATCAATTTCTTTGCTGCTTCTAGTTGTTCTTGTGTTAGTATCTTTCTTCCGGGGAATTTTCTTTTAGAATTACGAGGCATTTTTCATCCTAACCTGAAAATGAAAGTACTTAAGTAAAAATTCCATAAAATTGGTTCGTTTTAATATTTAGCGGGGTAAGTGCACACTTTCCCAAAAGGAACTGTGGTTTACAAATAGGAATAAAAAAAAAACAAAAAACTTTTCAAACAAGTTCGAATTCGATAAATTGGCAACGTAAAATATCATGGTTTATTTCACAATAACCACAATTCTAAAACTACAACAACATGAATTGTTATAGAGAGAATAAAAGCATAGAAAAGATTTAAGAAAGAATCGATTTGCAATAATTTGTCTTACTTGGGGCAGTTGTGCGCGCAAAGCAGCAACTCACGTTTAATGTTGATGCACATCAGGACCGCACTGAGTGACCAAGCCACCTCGCACTTCTCTCTTCCCGACTCTGAGATATGCCCGTTACGTACACTTAACCATCGTACATAGTTGTCCTCGTTGACTCTATTATATTGTTTTTTAATAAAAACTTATAACGTTATATAAACCTTATTTCTGATGTCCTTACGAACTAAAAAAATCGAATATAAAAGGACACACAAAGTTTAATCGAATACTGTAACAAATTTTGTCGCTTTTAACTTTCTGTGTATTTATAAAATTTAGAAAAACATTTTTCGTTTTAAAAAACCTCAATAAATGGCCGACACCGCTTCGTGTACGTTTCTAATGAACTGAATTTTTTCTTCAATTAAACAGAATAAAGAATCCTCACAGCGCAAATCAATACCCAACCGACCAGTTTTTTACCACAATCTTTTGAAACATTATGTTTACATTCGACTTACAAAGGAATATATGAATGTCACAAAAACTACGAAGATTAGAAAAATGTAAAAAATTTTAGGTTCATGAAATCGTTTATGGAAATAAATTTGACTGACAAAATTATTTTAAAAAAATCGGTCGGTCATTGTTTAGTGCAGTCAGCACCTCCATTTAAATATTAATAGTAATACACTCCCACTATGTGCTTAAAAGGCGCCGTCTGCCGCGCTACTCGCCGTCGATGGCACCACTGTCGTATCAAATTGTGTATGCGCGAAACAGAGTGGGGAGCGTTTCAACTGAGCCGAATTAAATTATTTGAAAACAAGTAAGATTAAAGTTTTTCCTTAGATCGTGGAAAATAGTTTTGTCGAAAATTGTTTTCTGTAAAACCCATGATTCAGCAATTATATGGTAATAAACAATTAAATTGTTTATTAAAATTAATAGTTTTAAAATGTTTCGATACTTACAATTTCCATCAATTTTTCGTTAAAAAGTTCCATCTATACAGGATTCTCAATTTTATTTTTTTCAGTTTTTTTTTGAGTGATTCTTTTTGATGATAAAGGCGGGGACAGCAGAAAGCATTTTTCTAGAAAAATGTTTAAACAAATTCAGAAAAAAAACATAATGTATATTATTAAACTTTTGCTTCAAAAAGATTTCATTTGACAACATTTACGATAACCTTGAAAAATGTATTTTTTAAATTTCCCAATGTATCCCCTGAAATTAACTCCAAAATTAAAATAGATTTTTTTTATTTGACATCTATAATTGGGTTACCGTACTACATCTCCATGCTAAATTTCAAATTTTTATATTCAACAGTGTCCGAGAAAATCGCTTATGACAGATGTGCAGGCGAACACTGAAGTCATTACATTACTGTTCCGTTTTAGCAAATTTGACACGGGATGCTGAAAACACGGAACTTTTAAATATTCACGTGGATAAAGCCATGGATAAAATATCGTTGCCAAATAGAAAGAAAAATACAACATAAAAAAATGTTCCAGTTTAACAAAAACTAAAAAACACTTTTTTATACCAATATGAACTAAAAAATAAGAATAATCTTTAAATATAAAGATTTTGACCAAGAGCGAAAGGATATCTTACAAATCGACATAACTTATTTTTTTGAATAAGCTTTAATAAACTGGTTCGCAAAAACTAACTTTAATATAAAAAAAGCGCGCGGTGCGTGATATCAGTTGTCATAAATCTTTTTATTGCTAGCTGTTCGTAAAGATAGAGTAATCATAAAAAATATACGTCGAACTCTTTTTTTACATTAAAGTTAATTCTTTTGTCAATCACTTTATTCTTATTTTAAACTTATTCAAAAAATTAAGTTATACCGATTCTTGAGACATCATTTCGCTCTTGACCACAATCTTAATATCTAAAGATTATTTTTAATTGTTTAGTTCATATTGCTATAAAAACGTGTTTTTAGTTTTTTTTTAAAAATGTCTAAGAATAAAAATTTTTTGAATTTTTTTCGCTATAATTTTATTTTTTTTTAATTATTATATTTTCATCGGTTATTGACATGAGTGCAAAATTTTAAATAATTCGGATGTCCGGAAATGGGTGAAAATTTAATTTAAAAATTCCATTACATTCATACCTGCCTTCATATATACCAGTTTAACTAATAAAAGCGTGCTAAAATGGGAGAAAATTATGATACATCCCTTGCGGGAATCAAACCCGACTTTCACATTTGAAGACAGACAAGTCACTTGTACATTGTGATAGCCCTCATCCATCGATTGCATTTTAGCAAATACACCAGACGCCAATGTTCCGCTACGCATGCATATAAATTAGGTTCAAATGATTGCAAAAACGGGATAATGCACTTTTTATTTTTAATGATTTCATTTATACATAATTTCAAACTGACAGATTTTATTTTTCCTCGGCACCGCTCACGTCCAATTTATGATGCTGAACTTCAAAGCCTCACTCATAAAATGACTTCACCTCTCATCTTTCATTGCGCTTCATTCTAGGACACGCTTCATAAATATGATTACAACTCCACAACTCGAGGACTTAAAATAATGTTTTATACGCTGAAATCTTCCAGAATAATCAGATTTCACTTTTCGTTGCTTTTATGAACAGAAGGTCGATAATGATTTGCACAATTTTTTTCGAAAATCGGCTTCAAGAAAGATTTAAAAGTGAACGAATTATTTAAATTCCATATCCCCCTTTCTTCCACCTTTTATTCGATATCCCCCGCCGAGAAGACAAAAAATAATTGTTAACCTATTTGACCCCTCAAAGTTACGTTTAAAATTGCAAAGCATGATTTATTGTAAGTTATGTCTATGTTTGTGCCATCATTGTAATTATGTAACCGGTTTCGATAAAATCAAGTGCTAGCCGACCATCGTGCTGAGGTTTCATAACTCTATCTAAAAAAAGTATATTTATAATATTGATTTGATTAGGCCGTTTTCTTTCGAATATATTGGATTGTACCATATATTTTTAAAAAATCTAACAAATAGTGAAATACGTTAGTGGGAAAGTTAACGATGGATAGGGTTTACCGCTCCGCTCGAAGTAACTCGGCGCGTCAGCAGACAACAAACAGCAATTAAATTAAGCCTAACGTGATCAGCTTTGGGTAGTGTTAGTGCATTTTTCTCTTCTCTTCTAAATATTGACATAACATTTTAATAACAAAATGTGTATATATATATATATATATATATATATATATATATATATATATTTCCTTATGCTGTCTGTCAATGAAATTTTCTTGTTTTTATTGTTTTTTTATATTTGTAATGATAATGATAATACACAAAGCAGTGTCGATTCTGACATGAGTAGAGACCACATACAGTGTTTTTGAAGTAAAACTTCTTTACGCACGCTTGACTTGGGGAGTAAGCTGGTGAATGGGAAAGCAGTTACATTTCGTATATCTGAGACACAGTGCAAGCCTATTGTCTGTATCACACTGTAGGAGCAAGAGACAGCAGTGCGCGCACATTTTCTTTTTCTCTTCCTCTCATAGCCAGTGCATGATATATATATATATATATATATATATATATATATATATATATATATATATATATGCGAGTTTGCTAGCGTTACGCGAACGGTGATTTTTTGATTATTTTGTAATTTCATTATGTTCTTGAACAATTTTGTAAAGTATTACTTTGTTCAATACATTAAATACTCTACGTTTAAAGTGAATAAAATTGTAAATTCATTTTAAAGTTCATATTCTGTGAATTTGAAGTTTTACTTCAGTCGTGTGGTCTAAAGCACACTCGTTTTATCATTTTTGTTTTTTTTTTGTTTTTATTTACTTTTTCGACCTGATGTTATTACACTGACCTGAAATGGATATGTGAATACACATGTGATTTATTCTTTCGAATACTACTCGTATCATTGTTTTATACAGTGTTTTGCTAAATTAAATATACGAGTTGCTGCTAACCGGTCCATATTTTTTACTTGTCTTTCACACTGTTATATTTTTTACACTATTATACTGATGATTTTCGTAAACTAAGGTGTTGCATTAACTCCAAACCAGACAGCAATATATATAATACGCACAAGTACCTACATACTTAGTCAATAAAATTATAAAGTTTCATATGATAAATGCATCTTTTGCTATCTACTACGTAAAACAAATAAAGAAAGTTAAATATGTTCACAGTGGACGAAAAATCTAATTTCGTGGTATGGGACCCTTAAATGTTTCGCAGGTACACCAAGATACCTCTAAAAATATTTTGATTTTTCATAGACATTGTAAACGTATAGGTATCGCCGAAAAGATACGAAAACTCTTACCTTATAGATATCTACATTATTATATCTCATCTTTATCTACACATATAACACCGCCTGTATAGTTAATCAGGAGACATTATTACTTTATCCGTGTTTCGATATGCCGCCGTCGCAGCCGCTCGTTAGAAGTGCGTACGTAATGCGCCCGCTTAAGCCGAATATCCCCATCTCCGCTTACTTATTTTCTCAAATGAGGAACCTAAAATTAATTTTTATGTAAATATTTAGTAAATAGCAATACATATGATTTTTTTGTAAAAGATAAAGGCAATATAACTACCCGAAATAGCAAAGCGAAATAAATTTTCAGCAATTTTTAAGTTATTCATTTTTACGATTAATGAGTTATTAACCTTAATGAGTTATTGATAGAAAGCCGAAACAAAATTAAAATTGTTAGAAGAAAAATAAATAAATACAGTGAACTAAATAAAATAAACGCTAAGTACTAAAATTATACAGATGCAAAATCAGATGAATACATAAATCTTGCAAAAGCGTAAGAAAATATTCAAATGTAGATTTAGTGTTTGCACTGTAACTTAAGTGTCATTCTTTCTGATGTTGTATTTATATTTAAGATCTCTAAATTAAATAAGTAGAGTAAATCGACTACATACATTTTCGGCATGGTGACCATGAAAGCAAAGCAATGAACTTTTTCCTTAGGAGACATCAAGTTAAGTTTCAAATCAAGAGATTGCTGTAACCGTTCGGAAATGCTTATGTATATGGCAAATAGTGTTAGCAATTTAGTATCGCTGCAACATTACAGATGTCATACGCTGCAACATTAATGGTGTAACATTACCGTTGGTAATTTAGTAACGCTGCAACATTACTGTTGTCATACGCTGCAACATTAATGATCTAACATTACTATTGTCAATTTAGTAACGCTGCTATAACGCTTGATCTGTCTCCATTCCAATCGCGCCCGCTCACAAAAACAATAAAAGACCCGACTATAGTTTCTAACATATAACTGAATAAACAAAGCAGAGTTTAATATTGAGTAGCATTTGTTAATTTCATTCTTTCCGTTCAAATATACTTGTAAAACCTCCAAACAATGAGCATCCGATATATGCGAACAATGTTAAGTTCGACTTTTGTTACAGAAAAATTTATTTTTAATTAAAATTACGAAACCAAATATAAAACTTTTACATTCTGTAAATAACAAAAACGCATATACATCACCTCGCGTTTCGCTGACTCTTATCACACAATGTTCTTCATACTTGACTTGTTTCCAAATTTATCTCTTTGTTGCTGAATTTGATATCTTGGAATGCAGTATTGGTAAACTCGTCTGTATATTCATAGTACATTTCAAATGTGTATATTTCAGTAGAATACCCTCTCTTTGTTAATACTCGTAAGACTCGCAGCATAATGATTGAATTTACAGTCTCATACTTCATGAAGTAACTTTATGGTGAGACTCTATTATCCGTCTACTCACCTAACCTCTCAAGCCTCAAATTTTAAAACTACTCCATGAGATTATCAATAAACAAAGCAAAAAAACGAGTGTGCTTTAGACCACACGACTGAAGTAAAACTTCAAATTCACAAAATATGAACTTTAAAATGAATTTACAATTTTATTCACTTTAAACGTAGAATATTTAATGTATTGAACAAAATAATAATTTATAAAATTGTTCGAGAACAAAATAAAATTACAAAATAATCAAAAAATCACCGTTCGCGTAACGCTAGCATACTCGCAAATATATGTTTCATGCACTGGCTATGAGAGGAAGAGAGAAAGAAAATGTGCGCGTGCACTGCTCTCTCTTGCTTCTACAGTGTGATACAGACAATATGCTTACACTGTGTCTTAGATATATGAAACATAACTGGCTATGAGAGAAAGAGAGAAAGAAAATGTGTGCTCGCACCTCTCTCTCTTGTCTCTACAGTAATATACGAAACCTAACTCTCTCTCTTTCTGTCTTCACTAACTTATATCTCTCTCAACTTCCGTTCGCCTCGCCCGATCACACTTTTCGTAATGCTCTCGTCACGCATTCACCAGCTTCTCCCCAAGTAAAGCGTGCGTAAAGAAGTTTTACTTCAAAAATAAATGAACAAAATCCAAAAGATTATTACACTATACTGGTATCAAGCGAACGCAATTATTTTACGAATATATTATTAAATAATATGCCGGCTTTGTTTGTTTGCTTTTACTTCATCGACCTTTTGAATAAGGTAAACAATTTCCAAAAATGTATATTGTCATTGTTATTTAACAACCTTCCGAAGATCATTGAAGAATTGGGTTCAAAAATATAAAATAATCAGTGATTAGGTATTTTCTATATAAAAAACTAGCTGTAGTTCACTCAATCACCTTCTTGGGATGACTTGGTCAAATGTCACGTTTATAGACTAATGAAGAAGGAATTTAAACTCCAAATTTTATATTTATGGCCAACGCTTTTGGCTGGAAGTTGTCGAATTTGATCGGTCACTGTCGATTTTTTTTTATATTATCTAAATTAAGAATATTAATTTTTTATTGACTAAATAAGGCAGCAAATCAGGTCGATATTAGCGTATTTTCAATTCGATGCTGGACGACTTCCTTTATTGCAATACTACATTCAATCATTATTTTACACTTTCTCACCTCCCTTGTAGCCTAAAATTACTTGTTACAAAAAATCATTTTGAATTTCCTTACACGCGGACTCACTGCCACCATCCCCTGGGCTACCTGGCTTGCCTAATGGGGATTATCGGCGTCGCGGGCGCGTTTATTATCACTTTGAGGTGCGCTTCTGAAGTATGCTTAGTTGGATTTAGGCAAAAGACGATGAATGTCCCTATAAGTTATGGAAATAAAGAAATAATTTTTTTTTAAATTGCTATCACAAAAGTAGTTTTGAGTAACTTTTAAAACTGGAAATGTCCGCGCAATTGTCGTTTGAAAAACATATCTACGTTACTTACAGTGGAGTTTATGAACAAAAACTTTAAGACTTGAAATTTATTTATCGATAAGACTTTATCTAAAAACAAATTCATTGTCTAAACGTCTTACAATTTATCGATAAGACTTAATCTAAAAACGAATTCATTGTCTAAACGTCTTTACAATAGCTTCCTTAAATGATACAGTTTAATTAATTATCACCTAACTTTGTTTTTAAGACACCGGCTGAACAAAAATAAACGTACCGGTCACCATCGCGGTGTCTTCATAAAAATGGCATTATTTTCCATAACAATATTACTATGTGATGTTTGTTCATGGGCGTTTTATGATTGTTTGGTTATTTCTGAAGTCATATTTCAATAACAAACTACGTATTGATATTTGCGAATAAATAAAATTTTCAAATTTATTTTTTTTACCATTAAGTCCTCCAAAATAATTAATTCAAAATATTAACATGATTTTTATATAGAATAGCAGGTGAAATCCTAACTCTGAAATCAAACCCTGGAAACAAACTGAATAATTACTAAACCCCTTCACTACATAATGAAACACTGTTATCTATAGGTTATCTACAGATTCACTCTTTATTGCTAAAGTTTAGTAGAACGAACAAAAAGCTTGTGTTATTTAACCTATCTCACACCGGGTGACCTGTTTATAATAAAGCGTTTTACTCGCGTGTTTTAAACTCTTTTAAATACAATCTAAATGAAAAATGTTTCAAAACGAAAGTGTTTTAAGTGGTTGTTAAACTGTGTTTGAAACAAATAAAAAACTTTACATATTAAATTCTAAAGTACTTTTTTCTAATCAAATAGTTCAGTATTTATCATCCTCCATTTTATACACAGACAGAAAGAATTGCAAAAATTTCTCAGCTTAGAGTAAATCAATTAAGTATTCAGGGTTTAATTAATAACAATGTTGGACTGGAGTAAGTACCTTTGGATTCTTTCTGTCATATATGATATCGATATGAAGGATATAACTAGGTAGGAATTATTAAAACTAATTTTGTGGTTTTACTTATTCAAGTGAAAGAGTAATTAAGTTATCATCAAAAATTTATCATGATAAATCACAATCGAATTTTAAAGCAAATCCCATTAAACAATTTTAGGTGTTCTTGATAAATTTTGGAAAATTACAGTTTTGATACCCTGTCTGTTTCGCACATCGGAATGAATGTAACCGAACGTAAATAAATTGTTAATGTCATATTATTAACTTTAGCTGACATCATGTGCCAGTTTCCCAGATATGCCTTTAAGGTAAATCTTGGTAACATGCCACATTTTTTGTTTAAATGTAATAAAACGAAAATAACTTAAGAATAATGCAAAATTTTTATTTGGTAATCATATATTGGCAATGATGGTACTCGTAAAACTTAATAAAAACTTGAGATTATTTATATATTTAATTTCATTTTTAATCTTAGATGGGGCGTTTTATAAAGTGGCGGTACGGTAATATGCCTCATTTATTTTACAAAATGCCCCAATGTAAAAATCACTTTTAACTAATGTTTACAATCAACTAAGTACACTTAACTCTAGCATAAAATAAAAGGAAACTAATTTGTCACTTCTGGTCGTTAAATTAGTTATTAAAATTCACGTTTCAGTTACTAAACTAAACTAACTAAATCGCCAAAGTTCAAAAACAAATTTCAAAAATGTCTAAATCATTAACCAAATTTAAAGTGCCCCAATGCAAATAATTACTTTTAATTATAAAAATAGACTATCAAATTCACAATTTCAGTAATTAAAAAATATCAACAAATTTTGTTGATATTTTTAATGACTTTTTTTGTTATTATTAACCAAAATTAAAAGACAAATCAATAAAATAATCAAGTAATCAATGACAACACAGCTTTCATTTATAATGGTTGGTACCCAAGCCATTTAAACACATTTTAAAATTAAATCAATTCCTCAATTCCTCAATTATTGCACTTAAGACTGTACATGGTGCAGAGCTCGTGCATCCAAGCCATGCAAGATGAGCATTGAATCCAATCCCCAGATGCCTTTGTTACATAATTGTCTTCTGTGCATTTGTCTTCTGTGCATTCTACACATTTGTTTGTGTCGGTTTCAAAATATTCTTCTTCAGAAATATCGGTGTCATCATAGTAATCACTGTTGTCCAAGGACGATGAATCAGATACTGTTTCCTTCTTTTTGTTTTTTGCCATGCCCTTGTTTCTTCTTCCTTTTAAATACCCTGCTTTTATTTTCTTTGTATAGCAAGAATACTTGCCTATTTTTTGCCTACTTCTTATTTTTTCTCACTATTATTTTCAGTCGGTGATGAATTAGATATTTTTCTTGTTTTCATCTCTGACGCGACCTCCACTGTCTTTCTTATAACCTTGTTTAATTTCCTTTTCTATCACATTTGGTGGCGAGGTTTCAGCTTCATCTTCCATTTTTTTTCTATTCTTCCAGTGGTTTATGAATTTATTTTCACAAATATTCATCTTATCTTCTTTCTCACTATTGCTTACAGATGATGATGAATTAAATATTTTTTTCTTCTCTTTGCCCCATAGAAAACCTCTGCTCTATTTTTCTTTTGTATCTCTAGCCATTTCCTGGTTCAAGTTTTTAATCTTCTTAGATTACTCAGCCTCATCCTTTGATTTCTCTTTTTGTTGGGGATTAGTTGTCGTTTCTTTATATTTTCAGAAGAAGTTAAAATAACAGCAGTTTGTTTTCTTTGATAACACTACAGGAAGTTTAGGTATCGGGTGGACGGTGATTAACACCTTGGTGGGTGTTTCTTGGGGCTTAGTTGACACCTTGGTGGGTGTTTCCTTGGGCTCAGTTAACGCCTTGGTGGGCGTTTCTTGGATCTCAGTTGGCCTATTCGATATAGCTATATTTACTCTTGATGGTCTAGGCTTAGAACAGTGATCCGAATCTATTCGAGGTGTTCTTGAAAGAGTGGCTATTTGACCAAAAGTTGCCTCGGATAAAATGTCTAACTGTTGTAGAAAATGTATATAAGCTATTTAACAGTGGTTTTTGCAGTATTTTATTTGGTTTCATTTAAACTTGAAGGTTCTGGCTCATGTAACAATTTTCTTAAACGAGGACGAGGTGGCGAATGAATAGTTACTGAAATAGTTTAAGTGAATGGCCTAGAGAGACTTGTTTCTGGCGATCTCCCTCAGATTCAGATTTCATGTCTTTAGTGATTACCACAATGTCTTCTCTACAACGATCAACAGAATTTTGCCGTAAAGATCTCGAATCATATGCAACAAAATCATGTGTTGGTAAATGAGTAATTTCTGTGGCCTCATTCTCAGACTCTGTATTTGCTGGGTTTCTGTGGTGACCATACGACATTCGTTCATGGTCGTTGCACAATAGTGTTGGCAGTAACTGCCATGTCATCATAATCTAGCAATAGAGACAAAGATTGTCTTAAAGTTTGATCTTTTTCATTTTCTAATAAGTTTTGTTGTTGCAATGAATCCGACAATGGAAAAAAGTGGTCTGCGTTTGGGTTGTATGAGTAAATACCACATTAAAGCTGAAACACCATTATATAATGTGGAAGCTTTACTAATCAATGTTGACACGTCGTGGCGTGTTAGCTTTTTATTTATTATTTACCATCCATGATTTGGCTTCCTTTTAATGGTCCAAAAAACCCTATCAAGTGGTAGGCATAATAAGATGACATCATTGATGTTGGCTTCTTTCAGCAGGTTTATGTTGTTAGTACGCGAAATATGTCCGTCTAAAATCAACAGCGTCTTTCTAGAACTTTTGTGGCGCAAAAATACTTCTGTAAACCACTTCATAAAAAGATTGCTATTAATGTAAGACGATTTCTTGTTCATAAAAATTTGTAATCCAGGCGGGCAGGAAGACCTTCAGAAAACTTGTTATACGTTCCTTTATATATAAAACTGGGGGTATAAAGTTACCCACAGCATTACAGCAAGCAATCAGGGTTACATTTCTGCCTTTTTCGATACTTGTGAGCATGTACACATCTTTAGCTCCCTTGATGGAGACTACTTTGCCAGCTTTATTATTTACAGATATATTATTTGAAGATATCCTCAGGATTATTATTTGAAGATATCCTCAGGATGAACTGCGAAGTCCTTTTTTCGTAGAGCTTGGCTAGCAATCCAAAGAAGTCTTGAACATCGTTTTGATTGACTCCATATACTCGTGAAAGTGATTGTCCCTCTGATTTTCTCTGACTTAATTCCTTATTTCGAGCCATAAATCCGGAAAGCTATACATTTCCTCTTATAAGGTGTCTCCGAAGGGTTCGAGATAGGATCCCATACTTTCTTGCAGTTTCATTAACTCTCACTATTTTATTCCCGACGCTGTGCATAGCATCTTCTGAGTCTTCTGCACTCCAATTTGCCCGCAACGTTTTCCAAGTGTATTTTCAGGATATGATATTGATATATATTACAATTTATAATAATACTTACTATATAATTTTATGAGGTGAAAGTAAGAGGCGTTTTAAACAATGGCTAGTGTAGCGTATTATCAATTTTTGTTTTTAAAACACCCCACCTTAAACAAAGCGATAAATTCAAGGTCTGGACAGAGTAAAAAATAACACGTTATTTTATCTAATTCACAATAGTTTGGGTCGAGGAAACACAAATAATAACGACTAATACATTGTAATTAGTATGCAACTTACCACAAAATGTTTTGATCCTGGCATTTTTACGCTAATAAGAAATGTTTTATTTAATATTTCTTATTAGCGTTAACGAACAGCGTGTGCACGAAAACCATATTGTTTAGCAACTGATTCCACGTCACGTGTTTAGCCGTGAGCTGCATAGCTGTGTTAGTATGCGTGCTAGTGTAGCGGGGCATTTTGTCAACTGGAGCGTTTTATCAAGTTTAACCCTAAGTATTTTGCCACTGAGATCCACCTATCCTGTGAGATTATTACCTCACCACCATCTTTTCTCCATATTTCGTTGATGCGAAACGTGTACGCATACTTAAAGTTATTTCATTATGGACTTCACGCCGTAGGTAGTTACGGTCACATTTATTTTATTGTTACATTATTATGCGCTTTTAGCGCAGGTTTTAGGTTCAAATGTGAGGAAAACAACCATAAGTGAGAATGTTCCGATGAATAGCCCAGTTCTTCCTGCTGAGCTTAGGTTTCGCTCATTTTATTCATATTTGAAACGAAAAGTCGAATTGTACAATAAAATTTTACACATTTCTTAATCAATATAATAGCAATTTTCACCAGATGAATCATCACGCAGCTCCAATATCTACTTGGTCTATTAAATAAATGATATTCTGCAAAACTACGATGGACTCATTTTGTGTATTTCACCATCCATCGAGTGCCTTGTTCTCTTAGGTTTTCCTGAGTTGAAATGTAGAATTCATAACGAGTGACCTGCTTTCGATTAGCTGGTTGGAACTTTTAACAAGTTTCTAAAATTCTTGGTGTTTTATATATTTAATACGCACGTTTGTGGTATTTATGCACCGTGATAATTGTAGATCATAGTCCTTTTGTCGTTTTGGTTTGATTACCTTTAAGAAGTGTTTCTTTGAAGCACCGCCGCAAAGACTTGAAAATGCGAGAAACCCTAGTTAATATTTTAAACAGAAAATATATTCTGGAAAAAATATTGCCCTGTTTGCAAACCTAAACGAACCAAGCGTTGTTGAGACTCATTCAAAATCATTCAGTACAAAAAATTATTTAGCTTATTTTGCCCAACCACTAGTCAGTTCCCAAACTTCTGACATAAAGTTCAAGGCGGCACCTATCATCCAGAGTATATGAAATGAAAGAAAACAATTTTTTCCACGACTTCATTGTAACACAGTTAGATAGATCGATGACCGATGGGAAACTAAATAAAATCGTTTAATAAGGATCATCTATAGCCCAGTTTTTACACATTCTAATTGGTTGATATATATATATATATATATATATATATATATATATATATATATATATATATATATATATATATATATATATATATATATATATATATACATATATATATATATATATATACAACAAATATAATAAGTAGTAGATACGTACTTTTGGAAGCAGAAGGTAGAGATACAACTGATTAGTCAGAGGTGTCATTATGCCTGTGCTCTTGGCAGCTTTAGACACTTGATCGCATTCTAGATATAACGTACTTGCTTCAGATTCGGAACCATCATTTATTTTACAATCTTTTTAAATGTACCTTCTTAATTTTGACCGACTCAATTAATTCAAAATTACAATTTCAACAAAGCACTTAGTTTTTAGTGGAGAATTGTTTATTGCGTTATTTATGTTTCTTCAGCCCTGAAGCGACATGTTTCTATACTTTCACTTGCGAATAGTTCCGATTACGAAGTTCAAATATGTAAGATACCAAGACAACCGGTTTTTAATTTCAGAAAATCCAGGTGATTATCTTTAGGTTCATTGCTCAATTAACCCTTGCCTAAGATATTTTGAATTTATTTCCATATGTTTATAATCAATATATGTGTGTTTACTAGTCTATTGAATACATTAATAGAAGGTTTTTCTTTGAGTAAAATTGAAATTAAAACACAAATTTGTAAATCTTATTTTTATCTCTAAGACACGCATTCTATTCATAAATCTTATTATCCAACAATATTTTTTTCAGTTTTAAAAGAACTAGATTTTGCTGTAGTGATTTTTTTATCTTAAAAATTTTCAAAGTTTTGTTTCATTTTTTAATAAACTTTCGCGCTTTTGAAGTGAAGCATTCTTGAATATTCTGTCACGCGTTGAGATATATGATATATTTAAACACTCGTCATACAACAGATGAACACTACTGGCTCGCTTTTTGCGTGTACTCTTTCAGGACAGTTGTAACTCTATCGAGACACTTAAAATATAGTGAAAAATATGATCGAATTTAACAGGTTGATATGTAAATGGGAGTGAAGCCGCTGGTTATTCCTATATTTTGGTTCCTGGTAATTTTATTATTTTATTTCTTTTTTCTTTATATAACAATAATAAATTTCATATAAAATAAGTGTTTGATAGAGGCTGTAGATGACAGATATTGTGAACCTAGATATTTTTATAGGTAAGGGTGCACTAGATAGATTTTTTGTTCTTAACTAGAGGGGGAATTAGGATCTGATTCCTCATTTATTAGAAAGGACTGACAATAAATTGTCCGTCATTTATTAACAGAGCTAGTCGACACTTCCATAACATCGAAACAAGGAAAACATGGAAAATTATTGAAGACACGGTAAACTAGTATTTAAATCGGACAACGCTGGATCGGACGGATTATTCTCCATTATTTTAACGAAATATTTAAAACTTTGCATTTTAGAAAGCAAGTTATATTGAAAAAATAATGAATATTAAAAAAAACATTAATATTTGTCATATGAATATTGAAAAACAAATAAATTGAAATCAGTGCGCCAATATCACTTAATTCAACCCAAAACAAATTGTATAAAAGTATACATCGCCAGATCGGAAACACAGTAATACTACATTTAATAAGACGGTGAAGATTGCTTTATTGTTAAATTTTGAAAATATTTTTTATTACCTTTATAGATGTTAATTACTGAGAAACCAAACGCAAAAATCGTATTTTGGAAATAGTTTGTCTAAGGCCTTGCATGTTTATTAGTTTATAGCAACTGCATCAGTCAACTGTCTTTGAAAATTCTCTGTAGTCTTTAGCTTGGAACTAATGTTTACATATATACGAATATTGAGAAGTAAATGCTATAAACCGTAACGCCATATCAACAAGGGGAAAAATAAAATAAAGAAATCCTTCAGACAAAAAGTTCGGCGTTGCTCCTTTACGTTTTCATAAAAATATTTCCTTTTACATTAATAAAGTAAAAAAATTCATTCATTGCCACTAAAAGTATATACACGCTATCAAAATAATTTATTCTACAATTATTTTCATGGTTGAATCAATTTTTCTACAATTATTTTTATGGTTTTTAAATTTTTTCAATTAACAATTTATTCTACAATTATTTTTATGGTTGAATCAATTTTTTTACATAAAATGATCATTGTCACTGTTAAGTTTTTCAAAATTAGAGTGAACGTTATTTAATTTTATTCATTCCAATTTTTCAACGTTAAGATATGAAGTCCATTGTATAATCGTTGCCATAAAGACGATCGTGGCATTGTCCAAAATTCGAATACAGAGTCATTCGATTTTATCAGTTTTAATACAACTGTTACTGTTTTCAAATTATTACCAAGCCAGTATTCCTGTTATTATCGAATATATATTTAAAGTTAGTTCCGTACGAGCATTGACGTGAGGACGATAGGTGTTATTATTCGAAATTGGAATAAAGACAGCCTCTCCATCCGAACTTCAAAAATAGTTAGTGAACTTTCAGACATTATATTTTATTTCGAACTGTTGCCTTTGTTTCTGTTTGGATATTTACTTTCATCTCAAAGGCAAATCTCGCTCGGCAGACGAGTGAAAGTGTGCAAGGGGATTTGGAGCTCGTATCGATTCCGCGAAGTGGAGCGGATTACGATGCGGCACGCTATTGTCTTAGCCCTGAGACGGCTTTACCTGGTGTAGGGGCGAGTTCCACTTTCAATTCCTGGAGAAAGAAAAAATGAGCCGCGAATACGAATAAATACAGGGGAGCTGTGGGGTAGGAGTTACCTTTATCGCCTTTTATTCATTTAAAAGCCAGTATAATTTTCCCCTTCGCTACGCAGAAAGTTTGTTTTGCAAGAGTAATGATTTTATAGGGTAGGTACTCGTGCCTACATTTTTTGTAAATTTTATTTTCAAACGTATTCATATATATGAAAAAACAATAATTTTTTATTTTAGTGTATTTTTTTAGTGTTTCAAATTTTAAAAAGTAGAATATACCTACGAAAAAAGAAGGTACAAAAGAAAAAAATCCTAGGATTTTTTCTGGAACTGGCTCAGTATGTAACAGAGGATTCAGGTCGCTTCCTCACATCTGGAAAGTTTATATTTGATCAATATTTGTTTTTATACAGCATCCCTTAAATTTTCTTAGAAAAATTAAATCGGAAACGAACAATCAAATATATCGGAATCAAAATACTTTTGCAAGTTTTCTGTCAGTTTAGATCTTCTTCTTATTGGCATGTTTAATAATTTTTTTATTAGCATGTGTCTATTTTCCATACGCACCTACTTTTTTAGCTAATGATCAATAACCGATCATCGCTTTCATTTCAATTTTACTTTCTTCAATCTAACTTGGAATCGATATCTTTAGTGTACAGGATATTGTTGTATATCTAAAAGTAAGTACCACCACTGGTCACTATCTTAAAATAACTTATACTGCAACAATATGTTAAACCAATCACGTCGAAAAACTGTCAACACATCACAAACAAGTAAATCTTTAAGTGCAATCTTACACAAAATGTACAGATCTGTAGGTGGATAACCTAGTATAGGTTCTATTAAAAAGTTCATTAAAAAAAATTACCCGGAGATATCCAGAGACATCCGGGCTTGGAGATGTAGATTTTCTGTCATTATAAGTATTCTAATATTTCAATCAATTTATTTGTGAAATTCATTATTCAGTACATTTTATGTTTTGATTATTAAGTTTAAAATTAGGTAATTGTCATTTTTTCTGGGTAAAACACTTTCACCGTGTTCCCTATATAACGATTTAGCATTAATTGGATATAATCAAAATCATTTTAGTGATATATATCAAATCATTAATTTTTGTTAGCTTGGAGCGATCTAAAATGTGTGAAAAAAAACAAAACTGCACTTAAACTTGAAAAATATTTCTCATAATGTTGGGAACGCGTTTTGTCCTTACACGTTCTCCAAAATGTTTAATTTGGCTCATTAGAAACGCTCCCCATTCAGCCCCGTACAGACTCGACATAATACGGCACCGGTACGCTCGGCAAGGCGGATAGCGGCCACGTTTTAAGCGTATAGTCGGAGTGCGTCACTATTAATGAATTTAAGTGCGGGCCGGTCGCACGGAATAGGATTTAACTATCTGCAATTAATCGGAAATAGAATCAATTGTGTGCGGATTTAAAAAGTCTCTTGGGAAAATAGGAAAAATAGCTAGATCGTAACTCGACACAAGGAGTCAATGCACCTTAGCTAATGAATAAAAAGGGAAAAATTCAAATGAAAACTAAATGCAACGGGGAGGTCATCATTTATTGAAACGTGCATGGTGGTTTGAAAAATATTGACAAGATATGATAGCTCCAGCATTTACACTGCAATTTCAAAACATCGTCAATTTGCTATAGTTTCTGGTTTCCCGAAGGAGGAATGGCTATTTGGAATGGCAATAACGATCATTCATGAAATTTATCATACTGACAGGAATAAAATATCAAGTAAAAACCTATAAAATAGTCTCCCTACTTTACCTATCTTTCACAGGCATAAACACATGGTGCATATTTGAAAGATTTGCATATTTTAAAGATTTAGCTATAGTTTTCCTGTAATCTTTCAGTCATATTTTACCAACTCCGTCATTTTATTTTTTTGGTTCAGTAATTTAAAAAATAAGGAGGGCGGAATGCTTTATTTTCCCATATTTTTAGAATAACTTTTTAATATGAAATTTCAAATTATGACAATATTTTTATGACAGTATTTCCCTAACTGAGCTCCTTCAAATGATACTCCACAAGATACACGAAATTTAAAAAAGATGAGCGCTTTCTTTACCTCCTCTTTAATTCTCATATGAATATTTTCTAAAAGTTACCTAATGTAAATGACGTGGGTTAATAAAATGTATCACTACTTGTTCCAAATTTCAAGTTTTTACGGCACATAGTTTTCGACAAAATCAGATGTGACAGAATCGTGAGTTAAAAGAGTTCTTTTTTTAGTTTTAGGTACGGAACTCCAAAAATCCGTCAAATGCGTGCCTGAACGCACAAAGTATGATATGATATTGGAATTGTCTATATCTCTTGCAATTGTTAAATAACCAATGTAAATTTATCTGAAATAACCACACCCATTATACATGTAGAGAAACAAATGAATTAATATCCTCATAAGAAGCATACCTATACTTGTTAAATTGATATACATGTGTATATCAATTTAAAAAGTATAGGTATCTAACTAAATCTGTAGAAACTGTTAGGCTGTGACAAACGGGCAGACGGACGATAATGATAAAATTATAACGGTTCCTTATTTTATCACAGAAACCTAAAACGAAATTATTGTCACATTTTCGATACTAGGAGTATTGAAATGTGGTATGATGACCCACATTTCAATAATGCCGGAAGGAATAAATTATATAATGAATATCTTATTTCCCATAAGTAAGTTCATACATCTACTGTTTTTGTATTTAGATTATTTGTTGTCTGCGCTAAACCGGAGATGCCAATAACTTTTCTACATAAATCTTGCTTTGAATCCATATTAAATATTCGTAACTGTCACAAATCTATAAAATTCCATTCTGTTGTTTTAATTCATTTTTTGATAACGAACGTTTTGTATTAAATCTTAAAATGGGGCTCAACTATCCGTTGTTCTGTGCCCTGTATATCTGATGGATTCTTTTTATTCTCTTCATTTGTTATCAAAATAAAATTGTAATTAAATTCATTACGGCCCTACTTAAACTTGCGTTGACATCAGTTTATAAAACTAGTTTTTGCTATTTTTTTTTAATTAATCAACTCATTTTTATATAAATAATAATCATATAATCCCATTTTATCACCAGGAAGAAAAGAGGCAATGGTAAAACAAAGTTTATCTGTCAATTACTTTTATTTATAACACTGTCAAATTCCACTCAAAAAATTTAAAGAAAATAAGCCGCAGGTTAATACCGAATGAATATATATATATATATATATATATATATATATATATATATATATATATATATATATAGATGGAGAAATCAACCATTCCCATAGCCCCGGCTTCCCTTATTCGTAAGATTAAAAACAATGAGGATCATGGGCACAGTAGGCGTGATGTAGGTCAGTTTATCTCGTTAGCGAGTTACAATATCCGCTAGATTGAGCGAGCTAAACAACTACTGCTGTCGGAGATTGACAATAGCACTTTAAATATTTCGAAACAAACTCCCCGCCACAACTGCACAAAATAAAATTATAGTAGAAGAATTTGGTCCATTTAGTTGTCGAACTAATGACAAGTTCAAAACAAATAATGGAGAAAAATTCTAATGGTGCATCTTAAATAAAAGGAAAAAATATTAAAGGCCGAGAAAAATACGGTTGAATCAGATTAATCAGATTTAACTGTTGTATAAAGACAGTTAATCCAAATGATTTAGTAACACTTAAAGTTTTAGATAGAAAAAAATAAACCAAATTAAAAGTTTATGACTATTATACTATCTCCTGAATTTATCTCCACTATAATCGCTAAATACTATGGAAGTAAGTATCTAAATACATTCCTTCATTCATAGGAACTGTTGTGTAAAATACTGGTACCACTCTTCTTCAGATTGCAGCTGTTTTGGAAAGCAAGCATAGTTTTATTGATATACTAATGTATTTATTATGTGGTAGCAACTATATGGCGATAACAATCTAAGTTTCTCTTAAACGGTGGAGTATTTATATGGCTTCCTTTAAATTAATTGAGTATTCACTTAGCTTCCCTTAATTGGAGATCGCAACGTGCGCCGCTCATGGCTCTAACTAATGCTTATGGAACTTGCTCAACGGACGCGTCGCCGGTTTTGGTCGATCGAGCAAGACAACTAGATTTCCCGAGTATTTCTGAGCGAGATTCTAGAACTAGCACTGTAACTGCTTAATAAACTATAAGAAAAGAATATTTATAGAGTAATTTAGGAAGTGCAATTAATTCCCTCTTATATCTCAAGTTAATCGGTCAATGGGCTCAAGAGATAATACAATTTCAGGCCGTTGTTATCGGCACCGGGATACATGTTTCTAAAACAAAGCATAAATGATCTGAGTTATCAGCTGTCATTAACCGATTATACCTATGATCCTTTTTTCTAATACTGAAAAAAACCTGAGTTTATTGATCGATCAAAATTTTAGTCGAAAGCCCCCGGTGAATGATATAAGTCATCAATTATTCAGTCCCATTGAAGAATCTTCTGTAGATACTCTTTAAAGGCCTCCGAGGTTTCAATCCCTTTAAAACCAATTTCTTAACTTAGTCCACTTGAAAAACTTTCTTCTGTTGATTTTTTTTAATACCTTTGCTTGACTATGGAGATGGTATTCTGATCTTACTAACCAATTATTTAACAAATTTAAAAAAAAAATCATTTTTGGATTTTTTAAATTGTTGGAGTCCGTTATACATCTGACCTCAGAAAAAAGGTCACAAATTTGAGTTAGATAAGAAATTAAATAGATGGTGATTTGTGATCGGCGTAATATTCATATTTTTTTTATTATTTTATAATATTTTAAACAATATGCACAGACATTCTTAACTCTGTGCCATATTCACGATAGTCTGCCCATAGCCCCGATTTCCGTTATTAAATCGACACATGCCCCTCATTAATAAACATTGTTCGTCGTTACATAAATACTCCTGTACTGTTTACGCCACTATGTATGGAAATCCATTGAATCCTAACATAAGGAAACGAGTGTAGTCATTCGATCTCTGCGTAATCAGAGTTTCGGAATGTAAGAACTTCAGTGTAAGCACACACAAGTGTGACATATGTATTTATTAAAAGCTGAAATAGTATTCTTTCAGTTCCGTAGCCAATAAGCTTTTTTTACACACGTACGGTAAGATAATTTATATTGTTTTCAACGTTAGATTTGCGAAGTATAAACAACCTAACCTCAACTCATACGTTATTATTTTGTCAATAAATTTGTAAAAATAATGATTTCAAAATTCATCAGTAATGCTTTATATTTGGAAATAGATTGTGTGTGATTCACATTAATTTGTTTGTTTGTAATCAACTATATTAGCTCATAGCTTTGATCTTTTCCTCTTGAAAACACAATCGCAAGTGTTTGTTTAAGATAGGACCATTATCACAATGATTTTCTAGTGAAACACAGTTTATCGAATATGTACTTAAACTGCAAATAAATACTTACATCAAAATGGACTTCACAAAAATATATCCTTGAATCTCCACTTCTATCGTATTTGTTTATTGTTTGGAACATAAATAAATAATTTATTTGGCGTTTTAATAGTCTTATTTTTACAGTATTAGCACAGTACTTGTTACAAGACATTCGTCTTGTTACATTTTTAATTAAACAAAAGAAGCAACTGTCATACACAGATACGATTGTTTTGATTTGTGTCATAAGTTGTGATGTCATTCAAGATGCCCAATTGTTTTTTAACACGAAATAAATAATTTAAATATTTGATTTTTGGAAAATATAATTTTTTTCCGTTACATATATATTAAATTTTAAATTGTTGATAGCTTGTCTTGTTTTGGTTTTGATAAGGCTTTATACTGCTCATTTTTCAGAGGACGGAGCCATCGTTCATTTCATCTACCTAATGCGCGTAGGAACATTCAGCGGCGCTCATCCGATTTCCACACACGTTGTCAACGTGGCATTGCGAACGGCGCCCAATCTGGATATTTTTTCTACTCCATTGACCGTTTTAGGAATGCGATTATGGAGTTGCTTGATAGCTCATGGCAGATAATTAGTCTTATGATTAATTTGAATTAATCTGTGTTTTTCTTTATTAATTTATTATTTGTACTCTTTTGCACTACTGTACTTTTGGTGCTTTTTATACTTATCGTGAGTTTACCCGCGCTTCTTTTCTTCCCTCTACACCCTGTTTTACTACACGTCTCATCTTTTCTTTTTTGAAAAAATGTTCTTTTTGTCAAAAATGTCAAAAATGATAATTTTGTCAAAAATGTTTTCCATTACAAATATCTAATTAGCCTACACGTTGCTCTTATAAAGTGAAATTTATGTGTTTGTTGCGCACCGCTTCCTGTCTATGTTACAATTGTGTTTTTTTCCGAAAATAAAGGAAACACTGACGGTTCACTCAACGTTATCTGCAATCTAGTTTTTTTTTAAATTTTATTTTAACGTAATACTAGAATTATATTAAATATCTTACTCGGTTCCTTGTCATGTCACGCACAATGTGTCTTTCTTTTAAACTGCTTCAATCAATGACGGTCCTTCTCTAATTATTTCTCCAATTGATTAATTCAATTCAATTTATGTATTTTGAACTCCTTACAGTTATTATATTATAAGAATGGGAATTTATAAAACAAATTGAAACAGGCTTATTTTTTTAACAAACTGTTTTCCGTAATTCAAGTTCTCAGAATATAAAAATGAATAAATGTGTTTCTTACAGATTTTCAAAACGAAATTTTTTTTTGTTACAACCTTAGAGAGATTAAAATATGTTGTAAATTTTCCGTAAACTTAATAATTCCTTTTAACGTACAATTTTTATATTTTTAGAGCTCTGTAAAAATGATTATCCGATCAAAAAATTGAATTCACTTATACAAAAAATCGACTCAAATAACATTCACGTTATATGATGGAGATTGTCCAAATTTAACCATGGAGGGAAAACAACTTCCTAAAGAAAACTGTAAAGTATCTCTGTTTCTACTTAGACAAAAGACTGATCTCAACAAAGCACACAATTACACAAAATAGAGAGGCAGATATACAACAGAAAAAAATTGAACTTGTTAATTCGATTTCTTAAAAGGAACGCATTATAAAACAAATCTGAGCGTACGGTACTCAGCCCTAGTAATTATAATTTAGAGGTACAGCACAATATTCGACACAAAGTTGAAACAGTAATATCGGGTTACTTTTAATACTTTGTTGGCTAAGAGATTGCCTACGAACTTTGATATTCATTAATGCTTGTAAATATCTAATATAAAAGAAGAAATCAAAGAAATTAGTCTAAAATATAAGGAACGGGTTACAAATAATACAAAAACACTTACAAGTGCTTCAAAGTTACTTACAACCTACTAAATTCCACTGATTATATCACACGCCCCATGTGATAACATTTTATTAATATACATAGTTATTTTATTTAAAAAAGATGTTAGTAATGTAAACTGGAAACGTCATGCATATAACTATAAACGTCACGTTTAAAAAATATTAGAGACGAAATGTGAGGATTGTAGGATTAGAACAATTGATACTGTGTTAAACGAATTCACGAGCATTATCTAATTTTAAATGTAAAGGTGTTAATAATGCCAGCGATTATGATGGTGGCGAAATATATCTGAATAGTTTCTAGCTGTCCTTCAGCTATTTTCTGCAGCCTGACGTTAGATACTGATTTCTATGTTTCCAAGATACTTTCATTCGAACATACTTCATTCCTTATGAAGAGACAACAGATTATATGCCGTTTTGATGTTTACTTTTTTGTTTCATCTTTTTAAAACTTCATTTCAGAAAAATTTTGGATGTAAAATATAAACATGTTGGATAATTTTCTCACAATAAGCTGTTGTATTTCAAAAACGCTGCTATCTAAAAATACGGTAACTAGAAAAACGAATAGAACCAAGACACTGACTTATGTAAAAATTAAGACAGTAGCAATGAAATAAGACAGTAACTTAACTAATTTTTACAAACCCTTATATTATTTCTTTCGTTTATATAATAAATTATATAAAGATTTTGGAAAAGGTATAATTATTAAGGAAAAATTCAAATTAAGTATACTAATTCGTGCATTCGACACCGGAAATCCAAGTCATTGCGTAGTAATATAATTATTGTCTCTTACATCTTAAAAACTGGGGTCTTGAAAATAAACTACTGTTTAAGTACCAGAGTTGTAGGGATGTCCTGCATTGAAAATGATAAATGTCATCACGTATACCTAATGTGGGCAGAGGAACTTGAGATTGCAGTGCTCACCGGTCAATACAGTATGTCATGTTATTATACAATGATACATAGCCAGTATACAGATACATTTATGAAGTTAAATATTTCATATGTGTGCTTTCTTCAAGATGGTAAAAGTATTGGGTTAGCATCCAGTAGGGAGTACAAGCAAGGATTACATTGGACTCTGTGCGTCTACAGGTTCGTGGGTACGTATGTGCTCTTTAGAAACTTATAAAACCTGAAAGTAACATCTGATTAACTACGTACTTTCTTATTTGATAGCGCTCTGCGGAGCGAATATCTAGTTATAAAACAAGGAAAGAGAAAACAACGAAAGAAATGAGAGGTTCAATTTAGGAAATCGGTTTCCGACTTGTAACGGAGCACTGAAAATGTATGCCGCCGAATAAGTCTGCTTCTTTTGATGCGAAACCGTTCAACCATATATTTCTGATATAACACAAGTGTGAATTTTTAATGTAATTTACCCATTAATTTATTTTAATGACTTTACCCCAAATAACTCGTTTATATACTAGGCAGTGCTTTTGAAAAAAGCATTTACTTTTTAAATAATATATTTATAGCCTTATTTTTTGTCGAAATCGCATATGCATTGCTTATGGGACAATCTAATATTCGTTATTGTCACTATAACAATATTTTTCTAATGTCTACACGAATTAATGACAAAAACAACTAATTCTCGCTTGATGCATTTTCATGCGAATGCTCCTTAATATAATTAATGACAAAAACAACTAATTCTCGCTTGATACATTTTCATGCAAATTTTCCTTTATATAATAACCTATAGGACAATATAATATTCGAATTTGTCACTATAACAATATTTTTCTAATGTCTACACGAATTAATGACAAAAACAACTTATTCTCGCTTGATACATTTTCATACGAATGTTCCTTAATATAATTAATGACAAAAACAACTAATTCTCGCTTGATACATTTTCATGCAAATGTTCCTTAATATAATAACCTATAGGACAATCTAATATTCGATATTGTCACTATAACAATATTTTTCTAATGTCTACACGAATTAATGACAAAAACAACTAATTCTCGCTTGATACATTTTCATGCGAATGTTCCTTAATATAATTAATGACAAAAACAACTAATTCTCGCTTGATACATTTTCATGCAAATGTTCTTTAATACAATTCGTTTTGAGCCTATGTTATGTATACAATAGATAATGTTGTAGCGGGAATACCTAATTAATAGGAAAATTGAAAGTTTCTACAATAATTCTATACAGAAGCTTATTTACTTACACAAACGTAGGTTTGAGATTGCTAAATACCTAATTTCCTTTTTGGCCTGGGGGGAAATTGTCAGAATACATGGAAGATGAGCACTTCAATCAGTATCATTACGATTAGTCATAGGTACATAAGGACAATTTATTGCCCAAACTCTAATCAATCACCGTCCGTCACAATTGGTAAGCTAAAACTTCTTTATGAGACAAGTCTATATGAATAAGTCTGGAAGTGACATTAAGGTCAACCTGCAAATTGGAGATGTTTGTTTGCTCTCTTACCTGTAGCTTAAAAACCGTCAGAAGTGATATGCCAAATTTCTTGTAAATTCTTTAGGATATTGCTGAAATAATTTTTAGATTAGTGAAATCATCAGAGCACCTACATTCATATTACATATTGATACAATTTGGCGGCTAAATTATAAAGCTTAATAAGCAGATAGTGGCCTTATAGCTAGCTACAGAAGTAAACAGCTATAAGGCTTCAGCTTTATAAATTTGCCGCCAAATTGTATCAATATGTAATATGAATGTAAATGAGCGACCCAACAGGAGTACTAAAATAATGTTGCATATCAATCAGTGAAAGCTAATTAAAGACAACAACCAAAAATAATAATAAATACACACATATATACATATATATATATATATATATATATATATATATATATATAAATATATATATATATATATATATATATATATATATGTATATATATATATATATGTATATATATATATATACATATATATATATATATATATACATATATATATATATATATATATTTATATATATATATATATATATATATATATATATATATATATATATATGTATATATGTGTGTATTTATTATTATTTTTGGTTGTTGTCTTTAATTAGCTTTCACTGATTGATATGCAACATTATTTTAGTACTCCTGTTGGGTCGCTCATTTACATTCATATTACATATTGATACAATTTGGCGGCAAATTTATAAAGCTGAAGCCTTATAGCTGTTTACTTCTGTAGCTAGCTATAAGGCCACTATCTGCTTATTAAGCTTTATAATTTAGCCGCCAAATTGTATCAATATGTAATATGAATGTAGGTGCTCTGATGATTTCACTAATCTAAAAATTATTTCAGCAATATCCTAAAGAATTTACAAGAAATTTGGCATATCACTTCTGACGGTTTTTAAGCTACAGGTAAGAGAGCAAACAAACATCTCCAATTTGCAGGTTGACCTTAATGTCACTTCCAGACTTATTCATATAGACTTGTCTCATAAAGAAGTTTTAGCTTACCAATTGTGACGGACGGTGATTGATTAGAGTTTGGGCAATAAATTGTCCTTATGTACCTATGACTAATCGTAATGATACTGATTGAAGTGCTCATCTTCCATGTATTCTGACAATTTCCCCCCAGGCCAAAAAGGAAATTAGGTATTTAGCAATCTCAAACCTACGTTTGTGTAAGTAAATAAGCTTCTGTATAGAATTATTGTAGAAACTTTCAATTTTCCTATTAATTAGGTATTCCCGCTACAACATTATCTATTGTATACATAACATAGGCTCAAAACGAATTGTATTAAAGAACATTTGCATGAAAATGTATCAAGCGAGAATTAGTTGTTTTTGTCATTAATTATATTAAGGAACATTCGCATGAAAATGTATCAAGCGAGAATTAGTTGTTTTTGTCATTAATTCGTGTAGACATTAGAAAAATATTGTTATAGTGACAATATCGAATATTAGATTGTCCTATAGGTTATTATATTAAGGAACATTTGCATGAAAATGTATCAAGCGAGAATTAGTTGTTTTTGTCATTAATTATATTAAGGAACATTCGTATGAAAATGTATCAAGCGAGAATAAGTTGTTTTTGTCATTAATTCGTGTAGACATTAGAAAAATATTGTTATAGTGACAAATTCGAATATTATATTGTCCTATAGGTTATTATATAAAGGAAAATTTGCATGAAAATGTATCAAGCGAGAATTAGTTGTTTTTGTCATTAATTATATTAAGGAGCATTCGCATGAAAATGCATCAAGCGAGAATTAGTTGTTTTTGTCATTAATTCGTGTAGACATTAGAAAAATATTGTTATAGTGACAATAACGAATATTAGATTGTCCCATAAGCAATGCATATGCGATTTCGACAAAAAATAAGGCTATAAATATATTATTTAAAAAGTAAATGCTTTTTTCAAAAGCACTGCCTAGTATATAAACGAGTTATTTGGGGTAAAGTCATTAAAATAAATTAATGGGTAAATTACATTAAAAATTCACACTTGTGTTATATCAGAAATATATGGTTGAACGGTTTCGCATCAAAAGAAGCAGACTTATTCGGCGGCATACATTTTCAGTGCTCCGTTACAAGTCGGAAACCGATTTCCTAAATTGAACCTCTCATTTCTTTCGTTGTTTTCTCTTTCCTTGTTTTATAACTAGATATTCGCTCCGCAGAGCGCTATCAAATAAGAAAGTACGTAGTTAATCAGATGTTACTTTCAGGTTTTATAAGTTTCTAAAGAGCACATACGTACCCACGAACCTGTAGACGCACAGAGTCCAATGTAATCCTTGCTTGTACTCCCTACTGGATGCTAACCCAATACTTTTACCATCTTGAAGAAAGCACACATATGAAATATTTAACTTCATAAATGTATCTGTATACTGGCTATGTATCATTGTATAATAACATGACATACTGTATTGACCGGTGAGCACTGCAATCTCAAGTTCCTCTGCCCACATTAGGTATACGTGATGACATTTATCATTTTCAATGCAGGACATCCCTACAACTCTGGTACTTAAACAGTAGTTTATTTTCAAGACCCCAGTTTTTAAGATGTAAGAGACAATAATTATATTACTACGCAATGACTTGGATTTCCGGTGTCGAATGCACGAATTAGTATACTTAATTTGAATTTTTCCTTAATAATTATACCTTTTCCAAAATCTTTATATAATTTATTATATAAACGAAAGAAATAATATAAGGGTTTGTAAAAATTAGTTAAGTTACTGTCTTATTTCATTGCTACTGTCTTAATTTTTACATAAGTCAGTGTCTTGGTTCTATTCGTTTTTCTAGTTACCGTATTTTTAGATAGCAGCGTTTTTGAAATACAACAGCTTATTGTGAGAAAATTATCCAACATGTTTATATTTTACATCCAAAATTTTTCTGAAATGAAGTTTTAAAAAGATGAAACAAAAAAGTAAACATCAAAACGGCATATAATCTGTTGTCTCTTCATAAGGAATGAAGTATGTTCGAATGAAAGTATCTTGGAAACATAGAAATCAGTATCTAACGTCAGGCTGCAGAAAATAGCTGAAGGACAGCTAGAAACTATTCAGATATATTTCGCCACCATCATAATCGCTGGCATTATTAACACCTTTACATTTAAAATTAGATAATGCTCGTGAATTCGTTTAACACAGTATCAATTGTTCTAATCCTACAATCCTCACATTTCGTCTCTAATATTTTTTAAACGTGACGTTTATAGTTATATGCATGACGTTTCCAGTTTACATTACTAACATCTTTTTTAAATAAAATAACTATGTATATTAATAAAATGTTATCACATGGGGCGTGTGATATAATCAGTGGAATTTAGTAGGTTGTAAGTAACTTTGAAGCACTTGTAAGTGTTTTTGTATTATTTGTAACCCGTTCCTTATATTTTAGACTAATTTCTTTGATTTCTTCTTTTATATTAGATATTTACAAGCATTAATGAATATCAAAGTTCGTAGGCAATCTCTTAGCCAACAAAGTATTAAAAGTAACCCGATATTACTGTTTCAACTTTGTGTCGAATATTGTGCTGTACCTCTAAATTATAATTACTAGGGCTGAGTACCGTACGCTCAGATTTGTTTTATAATGCGTTCCTTTTAAGAAATCGAATTAACAAGTTCAATTTTTTTCTGTTGTATATCTGCCTCTCTATTTTGTGTAATTGTGTGCTTTGTTGAGATCAGTCTTTTGTCTAAGTAGAAACAGAGATACTTTACAGTTTTCTTTAGGAAGTTGTTTTCCCTCCATGGTTAAATTTGGACAATCTCCATCATATAACGTGAATGTTATTTGAGTCGATTTTTTGTATAAGTGAATTCAATTTTTTGATCGGATAATCATTTTTACAGAGCTCTAAAAATATAAAAATTGTACGTTAAAAGGAATTATTAAGTTTACGGAAAATTTACAACATATTTTAATCTCTCTAAGGTTGTAACAAAAAAAAATTTCGTTTTGAAAATCTGTAAGAAACACATTTATTCATTTTTATATTCTGAGGCCTGGGGGGAAATTGTCAGAATACATGGAAGATGAGCACTTCAATCAGTATCATTACGATTAGTCATAGGTACATAAGGACAATTTATTGCCCAAACTCTAATCAATCACCGTCCGTCACAATTGGTAAGCTAAAACTTCTTTATGAGACAAGTCTATATGAATAAGTCTGGAAGTGACATTAAGGTCAACCTGCAAATTGGAGATGTTTGTTTGCTCTCTTACCTGTAGCTTAAAAACCGTCAGAAGTGATATGCCAAATTTCTTGTAAATTCTTTAGGATATTGCTGAAATAATTTTTAGATTAGTGAAATCATCAGAGCACCTACATTCATATTACATATTGATACAATTTGGCGGCTAAATTATAAAGCTTAATAAGCAGATAGTGGCCTTATAGCTAGCTACAGAAGTAAACAGCTATAAGGCTTCAGCTTTATAAATTTGCCGCCAAATTGTATCAATATGTAATATGAATGTAAATGAGCGACCCAACAGGAGTACTAAAATAATGTTGCATATCAATCAGTGAAAGCTAATTAAAGACAACAACCAAAAATAATAATAAATACACACATATATACATATATATATATATATATATATATATATATATATATATATATAAATATATATATATATATATATATATATATATATGTATATATATATATATATATATATATATGTATATATATATATATACATATATATATATATATATATATGCATGTATTAATTTATATTAGACATCCCTATGCCTATTACTTAAATCCTAGTAAAATGCGAGAATAAAAGAAAGAGATACAGAATGGTAATGTTAAACATAACCTAACGTTACTTTGGCAAGTAACGCAACTTCAGACTGCTCACGACGAACGTACTTGCCGTAGGTATGTTTGTTTATTTGATTCCATAATCAGTTCGCGTGTGGTAATAAAATAAAGATGATGTTTATATTATTGGTAGGTTAGTTGTTGGTTACTTGTTTTATTTGGTAATTTTGTGAATGTAATAAAACCTTTTCTAAACTTGGTTTTACTTTACGGTCTATTTCATTTATCCAATGTGCTTTGACTTTTCAACTTTGACACATGTTAGGTTTGACAGTCTTTATCCCACGGGTACCGATAACGGATAATTTTTAAACTGTAGTAAATTGTCATATAAGAAACAAAAAATCTGAAAACTTTTGCCTTCAGCTGCGACGGCGCGGATTTTCGATTAAGTCCTAGCGAATAATTTACAGGCAGATTTTGGGTTCTCGAGACATACGGACTACCCATTAATTTGATGTAAGGTTATTCCAAAAAGATGGCCGTAGGGAGAGATGTCTAATCAATATTTTGCATTGTTACGCCATAAAATTAGCAATTACCTTTTAATAATTTGCCTCGCGGCTAACTTGGGACCGAGTGTGCATGCTATGTTTTACGATAAATGGAGAAAGATTAGGTAAGTATTTTTCATAGTTTTCGTTTTAAATCTGTGCAAAATTATTGCACGATCTTCATTATTTTCAAAATTACGACTTGTTTTTAAATTTTCACCACAGTTTTGATGATACTTTTTGAAAGCAGAATGAGTTTAAATAAAATAAAAAAAACTATCCCCTGAAATTACACCCGACCTTGCGCAAAAATTATTAATATTGTGTAAAAGCACCTAGCATCCTATCGGAATTATTATATTTCTTGAGATAAAAATTATATCAATAACTCCAATCGTGAACTATATCTGTATCAAATTTCATAAAAATCTATTCAGCCGTTTGACCATGATTTATCAATAAACATACAAGCGCTTTTTGGTCTTATACACACTTTTTTGAAGTTAATATAGCATCTGGATAAACTACAATTTACTCCGCAATACGAATTGTACACTAAATTCGACGACGATTCGTTTCGGTTTGGTTAAGGGCTAACAAGCAAACAGACAAAAACATTTTCATATTTATAACATTAATGAGGATTTAATACGGCTATAAACGTAATATTTTAATTAATATTAAACGTATAGATGAAATTATTTGCAATGTCAATATTTATTTTTTAACTATATATATATATATATATATATATATATATATATATATATATATATATATATATATATATATATATATTCATCTTTATAATAAAATGTGTGGGAGTTAAACTAGACGATTCAGACATTTACTCAAACGAAGCTTCGGGTCTAAACGCCATTTTACAAAATACGTTTCATCGCAACAAATAGATAGTATTTCCTACAGGAATCTGCTTAAGTCTTTTTCCATTTATGCATGCGGCTTCAGAAAATTCCATCGTCGTTTCAAGTTATAAGTCTTGCACTAACTCGATTCATAACTTCTACTGTCAACAATCTGTTTCTTCTTTCATTCGTGTTCAATTGATCCATTGAGTTTTTAAAAAAAATTTATTTCTACTTCTTCTTCTACTTTCACTTTACAATAATATAATATTGAATATATTTGGCGTTAATTTTGTAGAAATTCATTATTCACAATTAAATATATCTTTGCTAATATCCCACCTGAAGATGTTGTAATACAACGAAACCTAGGTCGTAGTAAAGAAATTAAAGATAGTAGAAATAATACGACATCACGTAGTTTCATTTAATTGTGAATAATATAATAATTCAATTATACCTAAGCGTGACCGATAAGCTCTCCCTTAAATAATTGAGAACCACTAAAATACCACAGATACACCGTTGCAATTATCGAATATCGTATCTCTCTAATTTTTTATTCACAATGAGAATTTTTAAAAATCATTACGTACCTAACTGATATAAATTAATTTGAAATACACAATTTTTTTCTTTTAAATAAATATTTTTTATATAAAAGAAATTATCCTTCCATAATGTGCGATGCTCGTATTTTTACCTTTAAACAATACCCCTGGTAACAAAACAGATATCAGCAAGTAAGTCAAAAAAACAAATCATAAACATATAATAAACAAATATCCATAACAATCCATAATTGGATACTTACCTCCAATCAAAAAAAAATCAGTAAAATGTTTCTAACTCAACTGTAAAAACAATTTACCTGCCACAAAGCAAGCTAAATAAATCTCGATGAAAATGATATATTTCATAACATTAGAAAAAATACCTAGACGATTTTATTTCATTTTAAAGCTGATGGAAAAAACTTTAAAAAAATAAAGCCAATAATATAAGTAGTAAAAATAAACGACAATTAAAATTTTAAAATATATATTACTAAAATTGATTAATTTTGTACATATAGCCTATATTACTTCGTAATTTTATCAGAAAAAAAACATTATATTTAAACACCCAAAACAACCATCTCCTTTAATATTTCTACTCCAACTGGCGTCTTAAACTTGAAACAATGAGGGGCGTATACAATTCCAACTAACGCCCAATCTACGTTCCTAACTTAAATACACCATGCAATCGTGCCACGTGCCATTGGTTAATATTCAAAATCGATGAAACAACAGAACGTAACTTCTTCTAACTCTCCATCTCATTCCTACTCATCAAATCGTTCAAGCGTAGGTTCAATGTCGTAACTAATTTCTCTCTTTCTGCCTTGCGGGGAAATTTATTTTTAAAAATCGATTCCATACAATGAAGGCGCATATACAGACTTATATTTTTCTTCCTTATTCATATGTGAGCTAGTAATAGTAGTATCTCTTTTTAACTAATGTTCAAATTTATTTTCTTAACCTAATGGAATTATATTTTTCTCCCTTTGACTTATGAAGTTCTTTCTGCTTATTTTATGAACTTTCTAATGTACATATCTCATGCTATTTTGCTGTAGGCAGTATTGCCATTAGGAAACATTTTAATTTGTTTTGTTATTATTCATCCTGGTTTTTTAATTTAATGGTGCCAAGCTCTTGATTACAGAATAAAATGTTGAATGCTTTTATTTTGATTATGTTTCGTGGTCGCTTTGAATCTTTTTCCTCATTCCACATTATATTTATTGTTTTTGCGAGCTTTTTATTTTGTAATTATGTATATTATTTTAACTTTAATACTCTTTGGAATATGGGATGATTAAATTGTAAATGTTATTTAGACTGTTATTATAGCTCTGTGCCTACGTATTATACGACGAGGTTTAACCGACCTATGGTGGTTATGATTAAAAGTGGCGTATCATTTTTAGAAAAAAAAAGAAGCTTTAATTTTATATTCCGGTCTAATGCTACTCGTAATTGCCGTAGATAGGTGTCTATGTACAATAACAAAATCATTGTAATCAGCATCTTGAATTTCGCGAAATTAAAACTCGAAAGATCGCAAATGTTCCTTTGGTCTTCCTTTACATTATCTATATATTTATTAGCTACATTTGTTATTTTGAATACGCTTTTTTAATTAAGTGACCATTTTTGCAATAGAAATGTAGGGTAGACTGGGTACAGTTGAAACAATTTAACTTATCTCGTCCATAGTTTTGTTTTTTTATAATCCGAGCCACGAAGAAGATATATCAAATAAAAGAGCATGTTTCTATCTACCAATGGGCAATACGATTTTAGTTCCAGGTGTGTTATTTTTAACAGTAGATTGATTTAAAAAAAAAATTCTATTCGTTTCAACCGTCCCCATACCAGGGGCGGTTGAAACAGTGATTGGGGTCAGTTGAAAAACATGCGACTAATACAAAATTTAATATTATAACATGTTTTATTAATTGCTTATTTTAACTGTCAGAATAATTAGGTAACTATTTGACAATAACAATTAGTCTTCAATATTTTAAATACTTCTAACGGTATTTTTAATGAGCCTTTAACATTTTTAGATCAAGCTAATTAAAATCTACATGTATTAAAAACACAGTGGTTTACTCCGTTCTTCTCTGCCACTTTTGACAATGAATCTCCTGTTTTCACTTCCTCATAAGCGTCTTTGTCCTTCGACAAGTCTATTTGTCCTCATACTGTTTGTACGCAAACTTTTGGCATCTAGTAAACAAGAAAAAATAAATAAATACAATGTTTCAACCGTACCCAAGAAAAATGTTTCAACCATTCCCAACTCCTACTTTTGGGTGAAAAGCAGTTATATTAATTATGACAAGAATGATACGTAAAAACTAATCACGGTGCCATATTCTATAACCTTCATTGCAAACAAAAACACACACTCAATACTGTCACTTGAATAGAAACCATAATAATTGGAAAATTCTCCTAGCAAAAATACTTACTTTTGGTTAACAAAACAAAATAGGGACTTCTAAAAAGAGCGAAAGCACGCGGAGAGCATCGCATTTTTTTTTCATTCATCGCATTTGTATCCAGATCGCTCGTCCGCTTCATTCTCCCATTAGACTCCTCACCCTCCCACCAACGGTTTGCGAGATATTCGTGTTGTTTCAACCGTCCTTTGTTTCAGTCGTACCCAGTCTACCCTACCTATGGAATTTTCACTGGGACCGGAAAGAAAGTTAATAGAGATTTAATTCTAAGAGGGAAAAAGATTTTCATTTGTTAGTTTTACTTGAAAGCCGTTAATAGTCAGTAATGATAGAGTATCAAATGTTTATTTCCTCGTGGTATCTATTCCATTATTTCAGGATCTCTCGCATATTATACCTATTGAAGATTAGTGTAAACCAGCGGTATCTATCATTACCCGACTTAGTTTAAAGCTGAGCTTATAGAGGAAAGTAGGGTGATTGAGAACGCCGTGTGAGTACATTTAAAAATTTCATACTTCTTCTCGCCCCACCACTTCACGCATAGGTACATACAACCCAAGCATTGAACCACATTTAGTGCAGCCACAAACATTAGCCAGAGAGGTGACCCTGTAATTTTGATCGTTCAAGATTAACAATAAATCTGTTGATACATTTGAATTAAATGAAAACAAATTTCTTTAACGTTTTGTTCATGGTACTTTCTAGTTTTTTGTAGCAGTTTATTTTAAAAAGAAACAGAATATCTGAAATATTGTTAAATGGGTCAGATAGTAATATGGTCACCATTGTGGTGTTTTGAATTCAAGTTGGATTCTTTTGTTAAACCCACTGAAGAAGAATCCTCGTTGATAGTATTGGACAATCATGAAAGTTATTAGTCTGCATGCTTATAATATTTGTCGTATATATCACCTGCGTGTATTTTAATTGACACTTGATGTGTCTCACAAAATGCAGCCACTCGATTTGACCCTCAGTTCTTTAAAGTCAGCCGACAATCGCGAAATCGAGTTATGTTTTGTGAATAGTCCTGGTATAGAAATAACATAATAAGAGGCTAGAAAACTTTTTACTATAGCTTATACTATAGCTTTTTTCTAATAGCTGGTATAGGCGAAACCTACAATTGACTCAGAGCGGGTGAAATTTTCCCTATTAAACTTGATATGTTTAAAGGCTGCCTCGAAAACATGTCATTAAACGAGTTCGACGTTAGTCAGACTTAAGAGAACGTTTCTACAGTCCCCATGTCACTCAGTGTGTCCAATGCCAGTCAGTTTAAAGAAAATGTTCCGCCTGAACTATTCCTCCATTTCCTACTATACGGCTTGCCGACATAACAATATCAAATCCAAAGCGACAAACTAAAAAAACATTCTCAGTAAAACAGCAATTAGAGGGAAAAGAAACGAGACAAATTGAAAAAAACGAATGTGAGACAAGTAAATATAAAAAATCGCATACCGAAAAACAGATAGGTAGACAGAGGAAGAAAAAAGAGAAAATGATATTGTTTATTACTGTATATTCTGTAATGAGAAATATTAATCTCCAATTGAGCGCATAACAAAAGCGCCAGTTATGAATTTAGCAGAAGCTATATCTGTGATCTGTGTTCAACTAAGCAACCATCTCTTATAGTAGTAAATACATGATGAAGAATGATATTGATTTTACTCAGAAGTTCCTAATTACCCCACTTTGTTCCTATGTCCCCCACATCCTATTTCTTAATTACCCCAAAGGGTATCGGGTATATAGGAACGATTGTGATTTCGTTTTCTTTTTAAATTTTATTGAAGAACTGTTTGTATTAGCTATATTAACGTTTATAAACGTATCGACATTTATTTTTCAGTCAAATTACCAAAGTTTATGTTAAAATAAAAGTTGATTTAATCGTTTATCTTATTAAGTTGTTTTTTGATTATTTAAAGTTAGGTGTTCCCAATTACCTCACCTACGCGACATTCGTACCAAATCAGTCAAGCATAAACGTTATAAAAAATTGGTTTAAGCTATGATAGTGAAATGTTTTAATTTTTGACGCACGCAGTTTCACCATGGACTAGTCCTACATAGCGCGTACGTTCAGAATATTAGTGCTAGCATTAAGTCTAGCTGCATATAGCGGGCGGATTGGCGTGACGGAGTATCAGCGGGGTTTGTGACGTACATGTCAGATAGGAAGCGTGACGCTACAGTGAGTCATCCCGGTGATGCGACGTCGAGGCTAACGAGTTGGACACGTGGCAGACATAACGAAACTTTATTTTTACTTAAATATACCAAGCGATTCAGTCTTTCTCTCTTTGAAGCGGTCGGTTACTTTCTTTTCGGAACTTTGTTTTATATATTGTGAGAGAAAAACAAATGCCGCCGTAGATCCTGTTCCGCCTATATTTCCACATCAGACAGCGTCAGTGTCTCGCCGACGTCTCGCGGCTCCACGCTACCTTTATTTTCCCGCTCACCGGTCGGCGTCGCGCTACTGTCCCGCTGAGCGCGACATCGCCGTGTGACACACTCGTACGTTTCGGTACATTATAAAACGCCATTACATACCCATGGACCGTCGATATCTTCACTCGTTCT
The DNA here is from genome assembly GCA_039881145.1 of Druceiella hillmani. Classification (NCBI taxonomy): domain Eukaryota; kingdom Metazoa; phylum Arthropoda; class Insecta; order Lepidoptera; family Hepialidae; genus Druceiella; species Druceiella hillmani. The sequence continues at coordinate 27,353,278 of JAYKKI010000013.1, read as the reverse complement.
CTTTGTTCCGCCAGCTTAAGTCTCACTAGAAAATATTGTGGACGTTGTTGAGATGTAGTTGCTTAGATTGGCGCCTTCCTATAACTATGACGTAGGGTGAGGTTACGTGATTGGTTGATGCCATCACAAATGCTTTTTCTGAATATTTTGAATATATTTTTGAACAATGAAACACACTTCGCAAAAGCGGCACGAGCCAGTAAGAGGGATAGTGCATCTCTGTTATATATCAGAAGAATAGACTACTAAAGTTGAGCTCACATTAAATCAACTCCACGATCAAAACGGAATCCGTTCCTCATAGCCTAACCCCTGTTCGCATTAAAAACAGATCCATCATCATCAAACCAATTACTTTTTCAATTACCTCCTGACTGTTATACAAACGGACGGAGTCATAGTTATTTCATCTGCCTAGCGCACGAACATTCTGCAGCGCTCATCAACTTCTCACGCACTAATATTGATCAACCCGGTACTGCGAAATGCATCCAGTCTTGATATTTTTGAAGTCAAACTTCTTTACGCACGCTTGACTTGGAGAGTAAGCTGGTGAATGCGTGACGAGAGCGTTACGAAAAGTGTGATCAAGCAAGGCGAACGGAAGTTGAGAGGGAGATATAAGTTAGTGAAGACAGAAAGAGAAAGAGAGTTACGTTTCGTATATTACAGTAGGGACAAGAGAGAGAGGTGCGAGCACACATTTTCTTTCTCTCATAGCCAGTTATGTTTCGTATATCTAAGACACAGTGCAAGCCTATTGTCTGTATCACACTGTAGGAGCAAGAGAGAGCAGTGCGCGCGCACAATTTCTTTCTCTCTTCCTCTCATATGCGAGTTTGCTAGCGTTACGCGAACGGTGATATTTTTTTATTATTTTGTAATTTCATTTCGTTCTTGAACAATTTTATAAATTATTATTTTGTTCAATACATTAAATATAATTTTGGGCTGAATATTTTATGAATTACGTTTACATTATTATGTGTATTATAAACTATTGTACTTTTACATATTCACTTGCACATATTCAACCCTTTAGGGCAACCTGTAAGTTGTATGTGGGTTTTTTTAATAACTAAATAATAAAAGAAATCATATGACGCGTAGATCAAGCAGTAGCCACATACCGTCAGGTTTATCGAATCTCAAGTGAGATTATTTCATATAAGTACAATTAATAGATATATATTGTAGACTACCTATTCAGAGAGAGTTAATTACATCTGTAACATTACTAAATTTGACTTTGAACGCGTCCAAGTTTTGGTCTTTCAGTCGCGCAGGGATTCCAAGCATCTTTCTTTGGATATCCCTATCAAGACCATGGTCTCAGCCCCATAAGTGCAAGCAGGTAGAAATAGCCTACTCGAATATTCTTACCTTCATCGTAAAGATAATTTTCCGCATAAGATTTTATTGTTGGCGCCACAAGCCGACCATGATTCAAAAATATATCTCTCAATATCTGTTGAATGGTTTTGACTACCTACCGCAAGTTTATGGCCAACGTAAAAATATTTTTGTACTTGACTTCGTCTTCGACTGGTAGTACATATTACTCTAGTCTTAAACGTAGTAAGCCTACCTTTTCGGATGTACGTTTAAGCTCATGAAATATGATCAAAATATACTCCATGCTATCAGACAACAAAGCCAGCTCGTCGGTAAAATACAAATTTTACAATCTCTTAGAGGTCTCGAGATTGTGACGAGCTTATATCAAACATACACAAATACACAGACACACATACGCACGCACGCAGGCATATATATATATATATATATATATATATATATATATATATATAGTAATTCGCGGAGAGATCAACCACTTTTCCAGCGAAGCTCATTTCTTCGAATTTTTTAGACGGAATGCAAACGTAATTTGATTTTATTTTGATAATGAACAAAACTGAAACTACTATTATCATTAATAGATTTTAAGATATAAAATAAATTATACAACTTTCAGACCATCTTCCGGTCCATCTTTCAGACACCGGATTTTTTGCACGTTTGCAAAAGTACTGCATTCTTCGTGAAACTAAACTGTGCTCATACGCACTGTATATAAGTTCTTGGTTGAGTCGGAATTTACCATACAATTCTCCACATTTCGCACTTTCGTTCACACCCAGATTATATCTAAGTCGCTATCATCATGATTGCTATAATCTCCGCTGAAAGCATCAGAGCTATTCTTTTAACCTTTTTTTATGATTTTTTCTCTCTCTTTTAACTATGAATTTTTTGTCGTTGTTCCCTTTAAGCCTTTTTTCTCTTTGCGTAATTTGTAACGCTTTCGCTGAACTTTTGCAACTTATGTAAAACGTTTTCTGACCGTTATTACTTTCATAGAACTTGCTAATGACGAAATAACCTCTAATGTTTTTCCAGAACTCAGTTCAATGTGACTATTATGCGTTAGATTTGAAGACATCGCTTTCTCTGGTTCAGACACGGTTGAGTTTTGCAGACCGATGTAAAGAAATGTTATATGGATGGCGAAGCCGAGGATCAGATGCTATTCGTTAACATTCTGTTGCTTAGACGTGAATAATTTGGATCTATATCTTGGAAGTGAAGACTGTTATTTTGGAGTTCAGACATGTGGGTTCTGAGTAAAAAAGAGGCCTAGTCCGTAATGGCATCTAAATTTAGTGGTATGAGACCTGCGGCTTTGAAAGCTGACACTCTATTCTGATCCATCGCAGACTTTGGACAAGCAAGTCTTACCGAATTGGAGACGACTGACTTTTCTCTTAAGAATTACCTTAATAAAACTATTGGAGCATTCATAGAAATTTAACTTCAGAGCTTTGAAAAACGCACGGTCTGAGGGCTGTAAAAAATGTCTTGTGTAACTCTAAGTATCAAGAATTGTTACCATCTGGAGGTGTATGAAGCAAAAAGTGAGATTTAACCCAATCCAGGAATAAATATGCGTCTACATAAGCTATTTCCTCACTCATTGTAAATTTTAAGCCTGGTAGTATACCATACAAAAAGTCGTCTTTTTTGCTTTTAAAAATGCAGTATGGTGGCATAAAGGTTTCTTCATAATTACAGCGAGCCAGAACTGAAATGTTTTCCAAATATGTTCATTAGACGTGATAGATACTACATTTTTGAGCCTTTTTTCAGTAATCACATGTCCAGTTCTATTATTCATCTTCAATCCAGTTTCATCCATATTGAGCACCTGATTTAATTTATAGAACTTACCAAGCGCTTGTGATATACTCTCAACGTTGGCAAAGTGTTGTTTTTCTGTCTCTCTTGTTCAGACCTGCCGTACGATTGACGAACGCAAGAAACTCGTCAATCACCCACTTTTTGTTTGTTTTTTCAAATCTGTGCGGAATATTCAAATATTCATCTAAATGGTAAGCCAGTTCCATCTAATGGGGTTCCATGGGGCTGCAATCTTTTTATGTGGTGTGTATTTTTTTCGTCAAACATTGAATCCGAACATAGCATGTCCCCATATATATTTGTGTTTTTGTTTTTACTCTTCCCTTTAATGTAGCTGCAGAGACCCCATGCAAGCGAGCAAATACATTTAATCCCATAGTTCCGTTCTCGACAGCAGCAATGACAGTCTGCAAAGACCGTGTTGACCATTGTCTTCGGAGGGACAGACGTGACTTGGCGTTTATAAGTCAGTGGCATTTACTTAAGAAATAAATAGTATATTAGAAATTATATATGTATACATATATATATATATATATATATATATATATATATATATATAATATATATAAATCTAAAAACCATAGGTACTGGGTCAATTCGTTGATAGAAAACCTAATTTGTACCTAATTGTCCATATTTTATACAATAAATCTTGAGAGACTTTTATAACTAAATAACACAATATGTATTGAAAGATTTATTTCAAATAAAAGAAGGAAAATTATGAAAGTTTAACTGTTTATAAAGTGCACTGATGAAAATTTTACTGTTTATAAAGTGCACTGATGAAAGTTTAACTGTTTATAAAGTGCACTGATGAAAGTTTAACTGTTTATAAAGTGCACTGATGAAAGTTTAACTGTTTATAAAGTGCACTGATGAAAGTTTAACTGTTTATAAAGTGCACTGATATTATTCCTCGATCACTTCTCGCAATCGCAGTAATGATACCGCTGCATTGGAAATTGTGGTTATGTACGGAAACTTTGGCTACTCTTTAATATTCAAATAAGAGTTTGAATCAGCAGTCGGGAGTTCCTGGAAAATAAGATACAGAAAGTAGATTCAAATTTCGCAATGAAAATCAGAAATCGTAAAATAACTAATATTCATCAACAGTTTCCGATAAAATGTACTGCGAACACGACGGTGTCACCGACAAATGTATCGAGTTTCACCCACCAGGGAAGCCGGGGTCACTACGCGACCTCACGGGCTACTTACATAGCTACTCTTATACACATACCTGGGTGTATACACCATCCCTAGACGCGTCTCCGCCAGCATTTATATCAGACCTTCCTGCGAAGAATGACAGCAAATGACAGACGTCATTGAACCATTATATTAGCGGTCATTAGGCGGTGGTGCACATGAAACATAAGTTTTGCGCGCTTTTCCTTTTAACACCCCAGTTATCAATAACAATCTCAATCAAGTAAATAATTACTTAGATTCAAGAATTGTTATGTTGTTTAACTATATCTATGCAAACATATAATTCAGGGACATTGGAGATATATTTTGTAAATTAACCCTTCAATTAATTCAACCGAATTACTTTCAATTGTATGACCAATTAAAAAAAAGATATATATTTCCTCAGATTAGACGAATGTTCCTTATATGCTTTGATGGGTTTATTTCTGAAATAATAAAAGAGGTAGGTTCGTCAGTCGCCGATTTCGAAATGAACGGATAGAAAATTGTGGGTCTGCCCTTTTATTACCGATTTCGCTGAGAGCATTTTGTTTAAATCCAAAAAGACTAACCTCTCTGTAAAAAAAAACAATTTATCATGTTTTTCGTTTGCCTTATTGCATATTCTATCAAAATGATTGCCAATTCTAACAAGTACATAGCACATTAAATCTCAGAGTTCTATGCTTAGAGGGTTAGATTTGCGACCCAACAAAATTCCAACAAAACTAAGCTAAGCATAATTTTAGATATTATTCTAAATGTCAAAATTATATTTGATTCTATATAAAAATGTTATTTTTTGTAATTGTTTTAACACCTAAAATCTATTGTAATCTGATGTATTAAAGATTATTGGATAAAAAATATTTGTTAAAATAAATAATTTGCTGAAAGATGATAGAATAAGCAACCCATGAAAAATAAAAAGATGTGAAATGAAAAGAAGCAAACGGGATAGAGGACCACATTGGTGCTTACTCTACCTAAGAGGAAAGCAGAAAAAATTGTCTTTAATAGAAATATCGAATGGTAATTTATCACCAGTTAAAAAACTTCGACCTCGTTTCGATCGTCTTCGATCTTCGATTTTAAGTGATAATTACCAAAAAATAGTATTCATAATAGCAAATATATTAAGTTGGCAACTAATGAATCTACCCCATATTAGTCATTTTATATTGTATATGTACGTAACAAAACCAATTTTTGATTACATAAACACCATTGTTATCTATTCCTTACCGCCAGCGTGTGTATGTAGAGATAAAATTCCTTTCTTGCAAAACTTTTAATTGAAAATTTGGCTAAGATACTCGTCGATAGGTGAAAATATCGTCCATAGATTAAATTTTCAAGTAAATATTTAGACAGCTAGTGAATCAAAAGCGAAAGCTGAGATATCCCTTAAAAACGTTGAGTGAGGAAGCACAGAAATGAAGGTAGTGTCCAAATGAGAGGTCCAAATGAAAGTAGTCTTGCGTCAATTTTGCTCTGTGAGTTTGAGCAGTGTCACGTAAAAAAATACACTTTGCTTTGATCTGTAGGAAACTAAAACTTTGCTCAAATGTTTACAGCGTATATATTTACGGTAATAATGTTGTTAGTTGGAAGGAAATGCCAGGAAACAGTTCTATTTACAAAACACCATACGGTTAAGAGAACTTTTGGCTAAATTTACATTTTAGTGCAGTTCTACATTTTGTTTCTAATAAAATATTTTAATTACTAATTATGAATACAACTTACCAATTCTCAATTTTATTGGTGACCATTTTTATTCCAGTTAAATCGTTAATAGCATACATAAAAATAAGTAAACACGCCTATACCAATTACTACGATGGATATTTACTAGTCCTAAAATCGCTAGCACACACGTAACGATGCCGCTTGTTGGTGTGCAACAAATTTATAGCCTATTTGCATTTTCTTGATGACGCGCATTGGCTCTAAATTTCTTGCAATTATAATTAAAATGACTATACGTGTTTATATATTATTTATTTGGTAACCAGTTTCATTTCTTTTATATTATTAAAATGATACGGAAACAACAATATTAGTGACATCCCAATTTTAATTCGTTGACCAGGTCAGCTAATCAGATTGGCTGGGTACGATGGTTTTATCTTCCAGATCCCGGCTTTATCGAGGCAGCAGTAGCTAGTAACGACTTAACATAAAATAAAAAACAATAGAATAACCACGGGGGAAATATTTTTACACTCATTTAAATATTTCACACCGTAATAACTACAGACGACTAAAACCGGCTTTCTCGTGACCCCGTGAAAACAGATCTTTATCATATGTGAGGAAAATTGAAAAAAAAAGAAAAAAAATTACATGAAATCGTGAACAAAAACATGAGATTACTAATTGTTAAAAACCACGAAAGATACTAATTAATAAAGATACCACGTTTCCTCGTGACGCTTTTTCTTCCTCACCATCAACATGTGCGATGTCATGTTCAACTCCAAAACAAGTAGAGTCTGAATCTGTTCCCAAAATGACTTGCTTTAATTTATGTATCAAACTTTACTTTCAAAAAATTTTGTTTTATATTTGTTAAAATAAATACTTTTTATTTTGCACTCACTTTCGTTAACTAAGCAATTATTAGCAGTTTTTTTTTTCATTTTGAGAATATAAATCTGACATGACATGACAAATTTAGTTCTGTTTTTTTCTCGTGTTTGTTTTTTTTCTCATATTTGTTCTCGCTTTCAAAATCTTAGCTCTAATGGAATATGATGAATGATCTCTGAATTTCGTTAATCTCGATAGTCGAGGATCAATCAATTTTGAAAGCATAGAATTTGGATAAAATTTCACTAAATAAGGTAATACACCTTTCGTAATAAGTACATATTTAAATTTCTTAGCATCAGTCTAAACCGCAAACAAGCAGTCGTCGCGGCTTTTTATTGATATTAATTTTACCACAATCATATTTCCAAAATTCAATTTATTTTTGTTTCATTGCTTCATCTGGGTGTAAATTGAAGCTATATAATGGGCACTTCATTTCTACGATG